>VWZW01000887.1:1178548-1763353 GCA_013397115.1 Edolisoma coerulescens | reverse complement strand
GCATAAAGTTGCAACTGAAATGGAGTTTTGAGTGCCACAGGAGGCTGTGGGGTAGAGCTTTCATGTGCATTGCTTGTGCAGGGTGGAGAAATATGTAGGAACTTAGCCTTTAGGCTTTACATGAACCACTGACAAGTTGTTTCCCTCTCTGCCTGTTTCCCCACCTGTGAGAGGCAACTGGCCTCCTTTGCAAAGCCCTTGGGGAGTGACTGGTGGGAAGCACTGGGTAAGCACTGTTGTCTATAGCTATTGGCAGCTGAGGTCTGGACCAACATGCCTTTTTTTTCTCCTTCCCGCAGGGAATCAGGCATTGGCCACAGTTCAAGGCAGGCAATAAATGCAAACAGTTCTACTGTATTTTTTCAATCTTAATTTTCTTGGGTGACAAAAACAGCATAACAAAGTTATGAGACCTGTGGCCTGTTTGAACGTGATCTCATCTGTCTGCAGAGGGTTGTAGTCTAAGAGCTGCTGTGTAGATGTTCCAGTTGAATTCAATTTGTGGTTTGCTTTTTGAAACATAATTTCATTTCGAAGTGTGGAAAGTGTACTGAGCCGAGATTTGTCCTGGTGCTGGGAGGAGAGTCCTAGTCTGATTATTTAAAATGAATTAGTTCTGATGAAATATTTAGCCTTTAAACAACACATTTAATGCACTGAATTGCATTTTATTTATTAATGGCTGTTGCAATGAGATTTGGAGAGAAATTCTGCTAAAACGCACTGTTGTGATACTGCCAAATATAGTAATGACTATAATATTTTGTTGAATTATTAATATCCACTGTGCCTACAGAGCTACACAAGCATCAGATTTCAAAATTGCTTTTATCTGAAGACTGATATGTGGGCATTGTTTTGCTCTTTTTTTGGTGGTTTTTTCAAACAAATTAAAAAAAAATATATAATTAAAATGATAAAAAGAAAGCAGGAAGGCAGTCAGGTGTTGCCACTGTTTAACTCTTTTTTTTCATTATCAAAGCACCCCCAGGAAATGTGTCAAAGATTATTTCTTTCTGCCAGCACCAGGTCTGTTTGCAAAGAGAGTTGCCTGGTATGGAAAGACTGCAGTGAAAAGGAAAGGTGTGTGTGCAAGCCAGGCTGGGGGACATCACTGCTGCTTTAGCAAAGCACCCTCATCCCGCTGCCACCTCCCCTGCTGCCCAGGGCTGATCTGCATGTCATCCATCCCCCGGAGGGTATTGACAAAGAAAGATGGGCAGAGTAGCTTGCTTGTGCCTGATTAGCGGATCAGCCTCACGGCAGTGTCTGGGGAACAATTAATGCACTCAGCTGGGCTCCCCGGCTGCTGGGGGAGAGGGTGCCCTGCATCACTGGGGGATTGGAGTGGGGCTGGTACAATGCTGCAGGGGTGAGAGGAGGCAAGTTCTTTAGAACTCGATTAGCTGATACTTCAGACAGCTTTGAACAGTCCTACCTCTGAACCAAGCACAGGGGAGTAAAGCACTGGGGGGGTAGAGCTGGCTTTAGGCTCCTTTGGGTATTTAGCCCAGAAGGAAAGTACTGATTCCTGCCTGTCCTAATGATCTCTGGCAATTATCTGCCACCTTCTGGTGAGACGAGGGGAGATGTAATGGGAGAAGGGAAGAAGAGGAAGCTGGAGTCTTAGCAGTGGTTGGGTGGTTCAGGGAGATGGAACACTTGGGAGCCAAGCTGGAGGATGGGAGTAGGGAGGCCAAGGGACAGTGACAGTGAGGACTTCGTCAAGTGGTGCCAAAGAAAGTAGTGCCCAGATCAAGACTCCCCTGTCAGCACTTTTTGGGCCACCATCTTTCCCAAAGAGTTTTCATGTCTGAGGGAGGAATGTGGTCCCGTGACGTACCTTTGGTCTGCATGGATAAATGTTCCTCCACGCTGAGGCCATGGTCCTCTCAGCTTGCTGCGTCCCAGTCTCCCATTAACTACCCTGGCAGTGAGGCATCAAAATCTACTCTGGGCTGGAGTACAGAATTTCTTTCACTACAAATTATCATGGGAGAAGTCTTGAAAATCACACCCTGTTTAACCTCAGAGAAGTTTCTCTGATGATATCAGACATATGCCACAGTGACTGCACAGAGGAACGACACAGATACTTGGATTTGTCTCATTGGCTTTGCAGAGTGTAATAATCTATTGTGAGGAAGAAAAACACTTCAGTTCAAAGAGGCAAAACTTTGTAGTAAACAAACTTTTACTTCTGTGCAGGGGGTTGTCAGAGAGAACTGACGGTAATAAATAGATTAATTAGGTTTCATAGAAACATAGTAATTGTATGTAATCTATCTTGAATATAAATAGCGGGATCTAAGCAGATGATGTGCTGAGTGAACATGCCATCCCTGACTCCTATAACTGCTCCAGAGAGCAAAAGCTTCCCTCTTGCTTATTTGCACACTTGTTTCTGGTGCTTGTTGCTTACCTTTTGCCGCCAGACATAGGCAGCCTGCTTCCACATGCTAGAAGACAGATTTTGCTTATCACTGCAAGAGATTGTGATGTAATTGTGACCACCCAAGGCTTGGTCTGAAGCCTTGCTGCCTGAAAAAATAAACATGAGCTGACTTATCTTTCTTTAGCTGTCACTTGTGCTGTAGTCTTAGGCTGTGAAATGCATTTATGTGGTGATTGTCTCAGTAAAGATACCATCCATTTTTTCTGAATTTCCAGTAAAGATATCATCCATTTTTTCTGAATTTCCAGACAATGTCTTGTTTGTTTTACATATTGATATGCATGTTACTGTGAATGTGACTGAAACGAAGTGATTCTTGCTTTCTAGTTTTCCCTGCTTAGACTGTAATGGTATGAATGTGGAGAGAAAATGGTCTGCTTGCAGGCATGAATTTCTTCATTCATGGAGAAGAGGGGAAAGCACCAGCTTGTTTTTTGTGTGTATCCAGCTGGGTCTGATCTGGATCAGGTGCTTGGGGGTGGCTCTGTTCCTGTGCAGTTCCCTTCATGTGTGATAGAGCTGCAGCAAGCCCTGAATGAAGGGTATGAAAAAGTCCTCGAGGACTGCAGTGTGACCCGTGCTGCTATTCCCCTCTAAGTTAAGCATTTTCTTTCAGTGGTGTTATCCTGCTGTTACTTCAATAAATACTAATGGAGTGCAGACTGCAGAGAGTTTGAAGAATACAGACTACTGTCTCTGTTTTGTTTCAGGCAAGAGAGCCCTGGGTGAGCTTGAGCTTCCTTGATCACATTCTGGTGATTACTGCTCTTGATTCTCATAGGAAGTACACTGCAGTAAGGAGTGTTAATATTTTGTCAGGAAACTATATATTAAAAATTTGTACTAAAGTATTTTCCCCAAAATCACTTGTACTCTTTTTGCAGCTGGAAGAAGAAAGAAAATATAGAGGAAAGCAGAATGAAAATCTTTCAAAATGCTTTATTAATATATGATCTAAAGTGACTTTGCTTTCAAAAGAATATTTTTTTCAGTTTTAAGTGACATCATTGAAAAATGTTAGCCCTGCTAAAAATTTTTAATATTTCACATTGCTATTTACTAGTTTTGTGACAAATGTTAAATTGAGCAAGAATTTTTATTTAAAGATTTCAGCTGCGTGTACTTCTACTTTTAAAGTGAGAATAAAATCAATATCATGAGTCTGTGTAAGACTCATGGGAGAGGAGAGTGATTACAGAATTACTATTGACATGGTTTTCAATCAATTCTCCAAGAAAATTAAAAATTTCTTGAAAAGTTTCAGCTTTAATCAAAGGACTTTATGACAAAGTACTCTATGAAAAATGTTAGGATATTGCTTTGATTAGGAAATTGCTTTGATTGTTTGTTTTTGTTCAGTGCTAGAAAAAATGTTTTAAATATTTTGAGCAACTTTAAAAAATGTGTGCTAAATGTTTACAAAAACGGGGAAAATGTTGAAACTTGAAACAGGAGGACAGATACTTTCCAGTCAACTGAAGTCATAGATAAATCTGTCAACATTTATAATCTGAACTAGGAAGTTTAAATATCAAGTATCATGTGCTGAATGCTTATATTGAACTGCCTACAATCAATCCATAGGGTCAACTTTTAAAATGTCAGAGGTTTAAATAGTACGTGTTGACAGGAAGCTGAGATTTGCTCAGAACACTCTTGTGCAGCCCAAGATGCCATTTTTCCCAAACATGGTGCTTGTGGCCAGTCACTCTTGCTGGCAACATTTCTGAAGTAATTGGAACTGCCTTTAAAGATTATGCCATGGTTGGGTTTTGGGGCAATGGAGCTGATTCTCTGTTAATGTCTCAGCTGGAGCTTTGCCCTTGTTACTTTTGGCCTTGGTGGAATTTTTAAATTTTTTTTTAAATGCTGCTGCAAGAGAGAAAATTACTTGTGGAATCAGGTGAATTAATGATTATTTCAAAGGAAGATCTATCTGTTCTTGAAAGTCAAGAAAGAATTTAGTATCTGCTTTCAGTGCAAGGCTGCACAAATGGATGAGGAGAGACAAAGCATGATCAGGGTTTGTGCTAGCACAGAGGGTGTCACCACAGCCCATGAAAACACACCACCTCTGCAGTGTTGGGCATTTGAAAACGGCCCCTCTTAAATAAACAGCCATCTGATAAAGTCCTTTAGAAGAGCTGAGAGTGCAGCCCACCGATTAGTGAGCTGTCAGCTGGCATCAGGATTCAGTGCCATCTACTTGTTCTTGGGCTCCTTGTTACCATAAATCTCGGGGACTCCTTGGAAGGACTGAGGCACCCTGGTCTTTTGGGAATTATGTCCACAGGTTAATGCTTACTGTGAGGCTGAGATCAGGCATGTTTGGGTCTGGCAATGGAACATGATTCATTGAAAGTGAAAACTGAAATCTTTATGGTGAAAGGACATAAAAAGGAGAGGAGGAAATAATGCAGTAAAAGAGTTTATCCAGCTGTTCTGGTTATTTTCAGTATTATTATTTATCATATCAATAGTTGAAAACTCTGACTTTGGATCCAGTCCTCTCTACTTGACTTCTTATGCTGCTAATGATCTCTGCTCAGAGAACCTTCAGTTCAAGCTCAGCATGCTGTGAATGAGAAGAGATCCCCCAAGCCTTGACCACCAGCTCTCCCTTGTGCTCTGCAAGATATGATGTCCTGGGTGATGGGAGACAGAGCTGCCACCCAGATATTACTCAGAGTGTTGTGGGCTGTGCACTGGAGGAGTTGAACTGCTCTTCTTGGAGTCTCTCAATGTTTAAGAACACACTGATTAGGAGCAGGTAAAAATAGCAGTGTAGGAGGTTGCTCACTAAAAGACTCCCTTAAGTAGGAGGAGAAAATAGACACTTTGCTGATTATGTACATGTGTATATATATATATACACACACGCATACATACGCACACACAGCCCCTGCTAGGAAACTCTGCAGGGAGTTAGATGTGCAGCAGCTTCTTGTGATCTGGAAGTAGCTGGTTGGATTATCCATGAAATGCACTTTGTTACTTCAGTCATCAGCTCCAGCATGTTTATCACTCTCTTGAAGACTTTTTACCTCACCTGCCTAGTCTCCCAGAACTGTTTTACCATCCCTAAAACATTTGCTTCAGGAAATTGTCTTCCAAGAAGATCTTCCCTGTTTAGTCTGTGCAAGTAGCATGTCCTGCGCCAGCCTCATCCCAATCCTTGCCTATATGTGAGTCTTGTGTGCTCACATCAGCAAGTGTGGTGGCTTTTTCAAACAGTGCTGAATGATGCCATGGGGCAGAAAAAGTCCAAACATTTCAAGATGTGTGCTCTTCAGCAAGGGATGTGTCTGGGCTTCTTAGGACTACAGCGTACTTCTGACTTTTCAGAGCCATGGATGTATTAAATTTTATGGTAATGCCCCTACTTTTTGTCTGGATGGATCTTCTATCTCTGTGTGGATCTCTAGCAGTTACTTTTGCTCCCTTTTGTGTGACAGATCAAAGTATTAAACTACAAAGACAGCTGGCAGAGATTGTGTGCTGGAGAGCATGGTCCTCCCTCCATGTCCAGCTCCATCCTCTAATCCGTCCATCCTTACTCAGTTTCTGTAACATCTGGCTGTTGTTTGTCAGTCTCTCCCTGTTTTTTAATGTGGAGCAACTACTCTTCCTTGATGGATTTTGGTCATTGGACTTTGAGTCTTCATAGGAACTCTTGGGTATTTAAAAGGATTCTCTTAGAATGGGTGGTCATGAATTTGGCTGGCCCAGAAGCTGTTTAGAAGAGGCAATTTAAGAGTTAACTGTGCTCTCTGCAGTTGTGCTGTTTCCACGTATCTCCTTCAAGCCTTTAACTCCATAGCAACCACATGTGCATCTCTGCCTCTTCCCTGGCTCTCGTCACAGCCTGATTAATGTGCGCCAAAGGCGGGATGTTATTGAGTGATAAATTCTGTAGAGTTGGTTCTTCTCATGTTTTGCTGTGACCCATTTACCCTCCTGGGATTAGAGCTGACCCTCAAATAATGCAACTCCAGTATTTCTGAGGATGTTTGCCCCTGCTCTTATCTCATCTTGTAGCCAAGTCTACTGTGGTTGTTTTGTAGTCATTTTCCTCAATAATGTGGTCTTTTTTCCAGGTAATTTACTGCAAGCAAGAAAAGTTATAAGTCTATTTTGACATAAAGCTAAAGTTATTCCTTTGCTCAATTTCTATGTTTTTGAAAGAAAATACTTAGTTTAAGATATGCTTCTGAATTAATTACCTGGAGGAGGAACAAGTAGAAAGTAAATCTGTTTTTTTCCTGCTGCATTTTTTTTCTCCATGTTTTTACTTAAATAGCAAGGTCTTTGCTTCTGCTTCAAATGAAACTGGTTTTGTTCGTGAAGTGTGAGTTGTTTGCTGAGGTGGAGCTAAGTAACACTGACAACCTTTAAAGGTTTCACCGTAGGAGTGAACAGGTTACTTGTGTGTATCTCCTTAAAACATAGATAAAAGGTGATGCCCTGAGCTGTGCTAGCTGATTATGGTTGTTCTTTTACTTCCTTGCAAACAGGTAGCAAAATGTGTTACAACAAAATATAAGTTAAACCAATTTTCTTGGCCATTGGGACTAGGCTGTGAGTGTGCATATGGCCAATTACTTCTGCTCATCTGAGAAACAGTAATTTCTTACGTGTGGTAACTTAATTGTTCAAAATTGGCCTGTCTGTATCCTGTGATTTCAAAGCACCAGCTAGATGGAAAAGCTCAAATGGATCTTTAAACAGATGTGATCCAGACAGCCAGCAGTACTTTTTGCAGATAGATGGTATGCCAGATCTATGCAGATGTACAATGTTTTTTCATTATCTGGTTTGGACAGGACGGGGACAGAGAACACCAGCTCTTGTAAGACTGCAAGACGCCACCTTACTTTCTGGAGACGATGTAATAAGCCAGCTGTCCTTTAGGGACTGCAAAAGAGCTGAGGAAACCTCATGCCATTTTTGGTCTTCAAAATAAAGCCACTGCAGGTTGAAACTCTTGTGATTTTTTGCTCAGCTATAGTAAATTGTCATACTGGTCTTTTTTAGCCTCAGTCGTGAGAAAGAACTCAAATAATCCCTTTAGATGAAAAATTACCAGGTACTGTGAGAATATTAGGGTTAATGCTGTGGATACTTATCGTGACCTCATTCTGCCTTAGGTGTCAGAAGTGACCACTGTGGCAAAGCAGAATTGTGGGTTAAATGGACCCTTGTTCTGACTTAGTGTGGCCTTCCTTATATTTCTGTGTTACTGTCACCGAAACTGTGAGAAAAACAAAAACTCTACAATAACATTTTTAGTGTTAGAGAATCAAGGCATTACTTTATTCTGGCCAGGATGTTGTTCTGACCAGGATGTGCAACAGAAATCATTTCATCCACACGTTGCCTGGGCTGTGCAGAGAAAATAATTTCATCATGATTTTTACTAGATTTTTCAGATATTTATACAGTCAAAACCCATAGGAGTTCATTGGTTCAATGCTCATTGGTCCCAAGTTACAGAGTTCTTAGTATTTGGTTTCCTATTGGTTATCAATCCCTTCGCCTTCGATGTTAAATAGGTTCTCATTCTTCATCCTCTTATCATTTTTTTCCAGACCAGGTGATGTTTGGAGTTGATGATTGTTCATGGTCATTAATGGTTGTAATATTTTGTGTATCGTCTGAGCTACTCCCGGTCTGTTGAGATGAAGAAGATGAAGAAACTTCAATTCCCCTCCCTCTGATCAAAGGTGAACAAAACCCCTGACAAAAACTCTATAAAAATTATTAAACTTGATATCATTTCAACAGGACTAGTGAGGTAATTTTAAAACAGCTGACATTCAGAGAATCAACTTCTTTCCTTTGAATGGGCATCCTTATGAGAGGCTCATGACCTATCCTCAGCCTAGTTTTTCGCCTTAGTGGAATTCTTGCTCTGAGCAGAATCTGGACTTTTATATCATAGGTAATACTGAACTAGAACTACCCTGAACAGGGTAGTGTGCCAAGAGCAAGGCACAGTGGAGGCACATTGGAGAATAACACCTGCTTCTTGGTGGCTTGCTGGCTGGCCTGGCTGCTGGGCTTGGTGGGAGAACGCTGGAATGGCAGGGAAGGCCTTTCTGAGAACAGGCTCTCTTAAAAGAGGATGCAGCCAGGTTGGAGAAGTCTCATACCTGATGGCTGTCATCTTCTGGATATTGAGACAGCATCAAGGTCTGACAGTTGGAGCAAAAATTGCCAGTCAGCTTTTGCTTCCAAACTAACTTCTAGCTAAGAAATGTTGTTGTGTGGCACAGTGTGGAGTCCTGTATTCTGTGTGCTGTCAGTGCCACTCCAGCCTGTGGCATGACAGTGTCTTATATCTCTTGAGAAACCATAACCAAGTGCAGAGCTTCCCAAAAACTGGGAAACCTGAAGGCTAGCACAGGGGGAGCAGGGAGGTGCCCCAGCCTCCACCAGAACATGAAGAGTTGAGACCCGGACAAGCGGAGAGTAAAAAATAAAGCAAAATTAAAAGCTCAAATCAGTCAAATTTTAGGAAGTACTGAACACGCTCTTCTTTCTTTGCTGGTAGTGGGGGGTTTATGACATTAATGCTGTCAAATTGGTGACAGCCTACAATTGTCTTGCATTTGTCTGTGACTGTTTGGATTCTACTGTATCCACAGGGATCAAAGAGCTGCAAGAAGAGAAGACATTTAACATGAAAATGTCTCAGAGATACTAGTTTAAACAGTTCTGATTTCCTCTGCTCTAGAAGATAGTGGTATAGTTATGTTCTTGCTGATTCATTGTAATATTTCCTCAGAGGAAGGCAATTTCCCCTATCTTTGATTTAGCAAGAGGCTTGGTTATTGAGCATTGAGACTTCCAGGATTATAAGATGTGATCTTACAACGAGATTTGAATGATTTAAAGAGTTACCATCCCTCAGCAGAGTCAAGGTAAAGGATTTTTGCTGGAGCAACCTTGCCTTAACTCAGCGTGAAGTCAGACAGGTTCTTGTGCTTGCTAATTAACACCTGTGTAATGTTTAGCCAACTTTGTGTTTTCCAAACTGATCTGCCAAACACTGGTGGTCTCCAAAGTACAGTAACTGCTTGTGGAATCCTGCTGATCACTTAAATGAGTTTGTCAGTTTGGTGTGGCTGCTTCTTGGTAACTGAGGGTGGTAGAGCTGAGAATGGTCCTTTGACTTCACGTTTGGAAAGTGGTTTATTGGCTAGCTGACCATTAGGTGTGGGGGAAAAAGTCGTGAGAGTGCTGTTCCCTCTGGAATGTAACAGCTGGTGCAGTAGTGTCCTGTACTGCCTCTTCCTAGGGACTACAACCTAAAACATGTTTACAGTAACATAAGAAGAAATTTGTTTTGTTTGGGGAGTTTGGTGACTGGGAATCCTAAAAGCTGGATTTTATTGTCTACTTTTATTACCGTTAAACTAACTGATGCTTTGAGGGAAGTTAGAAAACCTTAGTGTTTTAGGAAGCATTCTGTTGCCATCTTGGGAGTGTTCAATATTTCATCTTCTCTTTTTTTTGGCTGTGAAGATGTCTGCAAAAGAATGAGATATCTTGCTTATGTGTCTACCTACTTGCTCCAACTACAGCCAGCTTAATCTCAGATGTAAACAGCCTAAAGACTTGATTCTTCAGGCTTTGTGAGAATAAACATGATTAATAAAGAGGGGGTAAACATGAGGTTAAAAAAGCTTTCCAGGGAGTGCTCTGATATCCTTTGTGGTGCTGTTAATACTAATTTTGCAAAAGGGATATTTCTGCATTACTGTGTGAAAGTCTGAGCTCTGGGGAAACCCTGCCTTGTAGCTGCATGAGGACTTGCGGTACATTCATTTCTCAGGTTGCACAGGGTTAGAGGTTGCACAGAGTTGATGTGACTCTCCCATGGTTTGAACACATTTGGGGTTTGCAAAGTTAATGGAGATCCTGCCTGGAGAGCTGTGCATGTTGGAAGCCTTTATAGTTCAAGCTCTGAAGACTCAGCTGCATCATGCACTTTGCATTGTGCCATATGACAGCTGATTTCTCCTGGTAGCTGGCCGAGCACTGGGAGCATGCCTTGCGTTTCACCAGAAGGCTCACTGAATGAATGTGCTTCTGCAAAACACATTCAGTTGGTGTCTTTTCTGGGGAAAATCTGTCAGAAACTTCTGAGCAGCTGTAGTTGCAGCTTGTGTGTGGGGTAGGGATTGCCTGGTGGTAGGAGTGGGTGAAAAGGAGGCAATCACATCTTATCTCTTGCGTGTTTCGATAATAGTGGTGGTTGAATCTCTAAGTATTGAATTCCTCTGTGCCAAACCATTGACATTGACAGGAGCCTTGTTAACCTTGACACTTGGTGGAATTAATGATTTGTAGCAACTTAACGAGATGATTATTTGATGATTATTCAGTCCTGTAGATTGCTTGAGATTGCAGTGATTCTACTGACTGCTACAGCCATCACATTCCTGCTTGGAGTTTTGTCCAAGCACACCTGATTCCCCTTTGCTTGCACCAGTGCATTTAGGAGTGAGTGATACTTGCATGTGCTTTGTTCAGCATTATGTGCTAAGACTGTCACCCTATGGCCTTTTTGTTTCCTAAAGGTTACCCATCTTGTCCCTATTCCCTGAAGTTCACACTCATCCCTTACCCATGTTATCCCTGCTCCCTAAAGTTCACACTCATCCCAGCTGTAATAAACTAAAAATGTTTTATTCTGATGAGCTGTCAACAAGAAGTATCACTGACATAAAGATGGCTAATAGCAGCAAGAGAGGGAAAATAGAGATGAAAATAAAATGTTTTCAGGGAGCTTTTAGCAATTCCCTTGTGATTCTAAGCGTTGATCTTGACTGTACAGAAATGATAGCATGTGCTGAGACACCTTTTGCTGCATGGGAAAAAGTAGAAATGACCTGACTTCAGGGTGAATCGGGGAGGAAGGCCTGAATCCTGGAGAGTAACGTGAGATTCTTGTTTCCAGAGTCAGAAGGTGTTGGGTCAATTGGCTGTTGAAAGTTTGGCTTCTACAGCCATATTTAAGCAACAGATCTGCACAGATTTCTTTAGAGACATATCAAAATCCTTCCTAAAGAGAGGTGGAAAAATTCAGAGTGACTGAAACTGTTATGTTGCTTTTGTGCTTTTGGAGGTTGTTTGTTTGGTTTGTTGTTGTTGTTTTGGTTTTTTTGTTTGTTTGGTTTTTTTTCAGCCAGGTACAAGACACACATGCCTGTGCACACGCACACATACACTGAGTGCCTGGAACCCAGAGCCCTCTGCTTGGAGTGATGGTGCAGATGCCAAAGCCCAAATGAAAAAACAGATATGGGCACCCGCTGGCCACCACCTAATCCTGTACCTTGTGCTTTATTGATTCTCTCCTTTGGTGGTGGTTGAGGCGAGGGGATTATATGGAGAGCGCAATTCCTCCTCTGGGTCTCTGAAGCAGCTGGAGCTTGGGTACGTGTTCCTGGGCACATGCTGGCTGGAGACTTGAACTGGTGGTCTTTCATTGCCTGGCTCTTTGTTTACCCGGCTGAGTTACAGTCTTTAGAGTGGGAATAGGGCTGTGGGGCTGTGTCATTCCTGTCTGATGGAGTAATGGCAGAACATAAGATCCCTGCAAGCATGGTTCACTTGGTGTTCTTGGTGAGTGCCTTTTCGAGGAGGTGATGACTCCTTGCCCTGTCCCATTTTTCCACAGCCCTTCATGCACACTCCAATCCTTAGGAAGATGGCAAGGCATGAAGGAAAGTGATTAATTTCCTGCCAGATGGAGAGGTTGTTTCTCCCAGGAAATTTTGTAAGGTCATGCAGGCTCTGACTCTCCATGTGGTATCCAAAGCTTTGAGGGAATGGATGCTTCCATCGGTGTGGATACCATCGTATGATGCCTTATGCACTGAACCTGGAACAGGAGCAGCCAGGGACCCAAAATAGTTGGTGAAGGTGTGTGAGCATTTGTTTCTCTTGCTGTTGTGCTGTTATGCAGTCAGGAGCAGGTCTTGCCTCCTACTCAGCTTCCTCCTTTGGAAAAATAATAAGTGCAAATGGATTTTGTTTCCTTGCTACTCAGGGGAGTTGAGTGTTTTGGTGATGAGACATCAGCCATGTATGATCTTGGGACTTCTGATTTTTAAGCTGTATCATTTCAAAAAAACAAAGATGCCTGTGGGAAGGTTTATGGTTTGCAATCCACCTTACTGTTAAGAGGTTATAGCTTTTTTCCTCTTTGTATTGTCCTGCAGTTGATTTTTTGAGCCAGGTAGGGAGGATTTTCTGTGAGTTGTTCTTTTTTTACTTTTATTTTTTTCCTCATTAAAAAGAAGCTCTTCTTCTTTAGGGCAGGAAGGACTTTAAAAGACTGGATTGGTAACTATGCACTCATTTCACCAACCATTCATTATTCCCATGGGTTTGACTTATTTGGTACTTCTTCCTTCTTTTTCTTAAGTTCTTTGACCAATTCTACTCAAATTATTTTGGGGAAGAAAGTGTGAAGAAGTGGAAGTATCTTTGAAATGCCATAGTTTTTCTAGTGTGTCTTTTGTGGTTTCCCCTCCCCCCCCCCTCTTTTTGTGTGTGCTTTATTTATGGTTGTTTTCTTAAACATTTAACAAAGGTGTTCTTTTGTATTCAGTTGTGGGGAACAACTTTAGTTTTTCAGGTCTGGAATAAGAACAAAATGTTTAGATCAAAAGGACAGAGAAATGTTTGCTTTTGGTCAAAGGAATATGCCATTAGAAAGATGTTTGGAAGGAAAATTATTGACAAAGCTTTAAAATTTAGGTACTGAAATGTTTCTAAGTGCTTCCTGTGCTTTATAACTCCTCCCATTTATTGATCACTTAAACTTTCTCTAACCTTAGCTCTTCTAGCAGCTTGTCTGGCAGTACATTCCATGTTGAATCTCTTTCAGAAATCCTTCACAGAAAACTTAGGTTTGGGCAAATATATTTGTAAAGCATTACAGCAAAGAACCTGAAAGCAGAGTGAATAGTGCTGTCCCATTGTCACTCCATTATATTTGGCAGTGTCTCCAAGCCATGTATTTACTAAGCTTCAGCAAAACTTGGATTATTTGAATCCAGTGTTTATCTGGGAGTTTTTTTGTCATGGACTGCATTTTAGTTCTGTTGGCTACAAGGTGGTAACATGACAGTAATAGCATTTCCATCCTGCAGAATAGTGCATTCAGGAATATTATGAACAATTTCATAGAAGGCTTCATGACAGGAACATTTCTTAAATGGAGAAGTTAAAAGATTGTAGCCACACTGTGATTCCATCTGACTGACTGTGTGCTGCCAGCTGAGGCTGTTGTGTTTGGCTGTGCTGCAGCCTGTTCCCATGGCCTCCCCTGGGCCAGCCCCGCCAAGGAGCTGATCCATCAGGCGGGGGACTCAAAGACTCCAAGCTTGTCTGTGCAGTTTTCAGCTATCTTTTCCTCCCCCAGAATCTATCACCCATTTTATCAGGGCTGGCACAAGGTTTACTGTGGGAATGAACAGCTGGGGGTGGTCAAGTGGCATATGATGACTGTTTCTGGCAGCAGCTTGGGTCTGTGCTGCATCAGAGTGGTTGCATAACCAGCCCTTGGTTTATTTCTGCACTGACCAGCCATTTGGGCTGTTCAGTTATGGTGTACTTACATTTCAAAGCTTATTCTCCCTGTCTGCCTTTATAGATCTGTACAGCCTATAGATCTAGTGCTTTCTCAACCAAAGCATCTCTGGATGAGATTGCCCTGCTGTTCCCCACTGGCTGGGGGCATGCTATGTCTCAAAAGGTAGCATTCTCCTCATGCTAGGTAGCCAAGAGTGGATGAGAATGGAGAAGGGAGAAAAAGGAAACTGTTCCTGACACTTCAGGTCTCATTGGAGGCTGGAAGGATTGGAGTCCTTCAGGCCAAAATGCTGCTGCATTGTGTTAGGTGTTTATTTGAAGTTTGGAGCACTCATGAAAGTTGTTTACAAGTCATTTTAAGGTCATTACTTGAATTTCTGGTCACCACAGGTAGTTTTTAACAGTACTCAGCCTGCCTGTCATGATCTGGCACAGACTGTAAGGAAAACTATTAGGGCTCTTGGGAGTTTGAGGGTAACAATATAGCAGCTGTACTTCACTTGCAGCCTGGGTCAGAGCTGGTTAAGTGCAGATCAGCTCTTTAGATTTCACTAAGTGTTGCTCTGAGTTTATACGACTGCTTGGTGGCTGCAGATTTGCTTCTGCTTCTACTTTTTTAATGTGTGTGATGGGGCTGATGAGTATCCTTTTGGTTTTTTATGCCTTTTCAGGTATATTTTATCTTTCCCATCCTCATGAGGATCTACTTCCAGACCTTTCTGGGGCAGGAGGGGTATATGACTACTGTTATTTTAGCTGGACTTGGAACGGAGTCCAAGTCCTACTTAGGAGGACTATGGCTATCAGGTGGGAAAGTTTGAGCATCTGGTCCAAAGAGGCATAAATGCTCTACCCTCCTGTGTGTCGATAACTATAAAGTCCTTTCCAGACTGATGAAATGTTCTGGATTTCAAGCAGTGCTGTGGAAACAGATCCATTTGGCATTATGCATTAGTTGGTCTATTAACAGACGTAGGATATTGGATGCTGACTACATTTCCTAGCAGTGAATCATGGGGGCCTTTAGCTCGCTGCTTTGTTACTCATTTGGGATTTAAGGGTTGGTTATAAATATGGGGTCCAATACTAGATGGATTGGTGAGTCTCCTAGGAGATGGGTGCCAGTGCTGGCATGCAGAGAGGGATTACTTGAAAAGCTTTATTTTACTTTTATACTGCAGGGAGATGTTGCCCTGGCTCTGATGTGGCTGCAGGTAGTCATAAAACCTGTGTGCTTTATCCTGAGACAGATAATATTCTTAGCAGAACTGGGGTCAGTGACTGGAAGCTTTAGAAAGTTCATTAATTAAAACACTTCCTTTACAAACTGTTTGACAGGAGACTGACTACCAATGAATGAACTGTGTAGTATTAAACATGACTAAAAATTCAAGAAGAAACTGTACCATCCTGCACACATATCCATCCCTATATGTACAGGTTGATAAAATCTGTACAAGAAAAAAAAGGTAATAAGGGCACGTTTGGAAGTCAGGCTAAATTTTGTTCAGCTGTGTAAACAAAACCCATTGTAATGATCTATCTCATGATTTGGGTTTCTGTTTCTTTTAAGAAGACTTGGGTTTCTTCCAAGAAGATTTGGTTTAGGCAGGGTTAGATATAAAAAGGCTCAGAAACATGGAATTGGGGGTATGATGTTAAAATGCTTTGAGTGGCAAAGCTGTTTTAGGAGATTCCTGTACTTTTTGAAATCCCCATCTCTGCGTGTTGTTCATCTCAGTTGTGTTAATGTCTCCATTTGTGGGATTTTAGTTGTCATGAATTGGTGACAATCAAAAGACCAAAAGCAAAACTTAAAAGGAGGGGAGGGTGAGTGTAACCTAAATCTAAGCTTGATCCCAGAAATGTCTGTGGGGATGGAAATTTACCTTAGAGAGGGTGGGAATGAACACAGTGGGAATCTCTTGAGGGGGATTTGCAGCCAGAGAGATTGCAAGGTGTAATTGTGCCCTTATGCATCCCCAAAACATTAGTGCTGCAGAGAAGTTGTGCTTCTGTCAGGGCTCAGTTTTATTGTGTGACCTAGAAGTGGGAAGAGAGAAAAAGCAAATGTGTGCCAAATTGTAGAAGTCGCCTGTCTTTGTTGAACCAATGCATTCTGTTTGAACCTTCTGAAATACTGCTCCCTGCTCTGAGGGAGGTGCCTGGGGAAGTTTTGGGTTCAGGTAGGCAAGAGGCTGCAGGTTTGATATGAGGGCTGCAGGAGCCTCTGCCTTTTCTGTGCTGCTGGGACTGTCCCGGTATTGTCTCTGGTGAGGCAAATGGAGGGATGTGAGTTTAAGGAACAGAAGTGGTGGTGTGACTTGGTGGCTGAGCAAAGCATATGAACAAAGGATTTTCTTAAATGGGCAGGAAAATAACTGATTTTTGGTTTTTTGGTTTGTTTTTTTTTTTTTTCTCCTCTGTGGAAAGGTGTTGGGGGTGATCTCCCCTAATCGTTAGGGAGGGACTGGGGATTATGGGGTATTTCAGCAGCTGCAGGAGCAAAGGAAGGACTAGCTGTGTTCTCTGAGCTGACCAAGTCCTTAGGCTTTCCCACCTCCTTTCTTGATTAACAGTGAGTTTGAGGACAGTGGCCAGTAGGAATCAGCAGTTCTGTTTTTCCAATGGTGCGGAGCCCTGGGATGCATATGGATGAGTGTGAGTTTTCCCTGAGAGGCCTACAGTGGGGCTGGGACCTGGGAGTGCTCAGGAAAGTGTCCTCTGCTGTTGAAGCTAAGGCAGCTTCATTTTTGTGGCACTGGATTTCTTTCTGGTGTATCTTTCTGTGTATCTCCGGAGTGTGTTGCTGATATACGTTGCAGTAACTCTCGTTAAAGTCAGAGACACCTTTAATAGAGATTCAAATTGCTCAACTGTGACATATAAACTGCAACAGCAGCCCACAATAGATATGTTTATGTGACTAGAGCCATCTGACTAATTCATAGCAATTAACTTATTTTGTAAATTGAACATGTTTTTCTACTTGCATATTGTTCATTGGCAGTTTGGGATTTTTTTCAGGTTTACTCATTCTTCAAAATTATCTCCTATGTATCTCCTATGACTCATTCTTTGTCCATGGCTGACTCATGAACTCCTTCATACAAGCATTTAATGTGCCGGTTAATTTGAATTAGCTTCATAGGTCATTTGGCATTGGTTTGGTGTCCAATTGGAAAAGTCCAAATGTTGGGTTCGGGGTCCTTGAGCAGAAGTCAGATCAATTGGATGGAACTGTGCTCCAAGATTCATATAAATTTTCTCTTTCTGTGAACTTTTAGATGGAAGCATGCTCATTGAAAGTGTTTTAAGAAAGATTACATCAAAAGATGCTAGAGCAAGACCAGGGCCAGATTGTAGGTTGTCTGGGGAGATAGGATAATACTGCTGAAGTAAATCTTTAACGCTCTGTTGTGCTAAGTTTTCTGATGGCTCATCAAGATTGGTAAAAACTGTTCTTCAGCAACAGCTTATTCAACCTTCCCTTTTGCCGCCTGAGCAGGCCTGACTGTAGGCACAGGCATGGGATGGGATGCTGTCAAGTTATGCCACTGTTTTCACTTGGTACCTCTCATCTGAGTCTTTAGTGCTGAATGATGCACATCCTCTCTGTGTGCTGCTGCTGAGCGCTGGAGAGACAAGCACCAGTGTTAGCTGGGGCCAGAAGCTTCTCTGTCATCCTTCTTTCAGTGTGGGGTTATGCCTGTAGCAGGGAGCAGGAGTGGACGTGTGAGATCTTCTCATTTGCTCCTCACGCAGGCTGGCAGTGTGCTCTGAAGGAGATGTGGCAGGTGTGCTGTCATCTGCATGTTGTGGTGTACTTGCACCTTTTGGTGTGCCCCAGCCAAACCATCTTTAGTTATTAGCAAAAAGAGAGGCATGTAGGAGAGCAAGAACAGGCTGTGGGCAGTCCCTTGATGAGTTGCAGCTGTTTGGAGCCAGGTGCTTCTACTAAAGACCAGAGACCAGCTGACCCTCAGAGAGAGGTAGAGGATAAAAAAGAAGGAAAGAACACAGAGAAGGATTGCTTCCACAGAGAAAGACTGCCACCACAGAGGAGGACTGCTGCCGCAGGAAGGGACTATGACCAGAGAAGAAAAGGACTGCTAAAAAAAAGGACAGGTAAGCAGGACCAAAGCAGCTTTAGGGGACAGCGGCCTCAATTGTATTTTTTGTGTTGTTAAGCAACATCTGCAAATCCAGCACTGGTTGGGTCTCACATCTTGGTGTTAACTTAAAAACTATTTCAATCTGTAAATATGTCTGTGGGGCTCAGGAACACTCTTTATTCTTGCTGTAATGAGCATGTCCTCTGGCAGAGGGGCAGAACAAGCAGCTCAGAGAAGGGAATGTGTTCCAGCTCTTCTCTCAGTGCCTCTTTACTCATTTGTGGTTGGTTTAACTGATGCATAAACTGACGGTGGGACAGGTCATCTACACCTCAGCAATTACAGCATCCCAGCTAAAGAGTCTTTAGTCAATACACTTGATTTTATTTGTGTCTCATGTTGGCAAAAATGTTTCTTGGCCTTTGACCCTGCTGAAGGTTCCTGCTGGTCTTGCTGGGGGTGTGCTTTGTCATGGCCCTGCCTGGCAGAACCTTGCTGATGGATGTTTGGAAGGAATTGTGTCTTGTGAAGAGGGAGGTGGCTGATAATGGCTAAACCATCTGTGTTAGTGAAAATGAAATCCTCCCTGCTTGCAAACAGAACTGAAATATTTTCAGTGTACTCTGGAATTGTAAGAGTGAGCCCATTTCCAAAATGACAGGCAGTGGAGATGGCTTAGCATGGAGAAAAGGCTCATCCTTTCCCTGTGTTACAGGCTGAGCTTGCCTGGATCTGCAAGTTGCTGCTGGTGGCTTTCATGTTTTCCCCTTCATCAGTCTTGTCTGTCATGGATTCCCAATGCTGTGGGAGCAGTCTGGCAGGCAGAGGTTGGTTAAGCTATGTCAGAGCTTTTTATTATTGAAAGCACGTTCAGTCTGTGGATGTTAGTCAAAGGTAAATTAGAATGCAATTGATATATGCATATGACATGCATATTAATTTTAAATGCGTTTATTGCAATTAGTACTATTACAATGAATGCCAGAGGAAACAGGGAATGATTAACCTCACGTAAGCTTTGTTGTAATTTGTTTAAAAAGTTCAAATTTAAAATGAGACAATCAAAATGTTGCTGGTTGATAAGGGGGGAAGACAGAGGGGGATGTGTTTGAGTGTAGTTTCCCAGTGAGTTCATGCAGAGCCTTTGCCCCTCTCCTCTGACTTGCCGGGGTGACTCCTCCTCTGCTGTCTCTCTTGTTCCTGATCAGGCTTTAGGTTTGGATCAGAAAGGGTTGTGGTGCAGAAGCTCCTCTCCTCCTTTGTGATACTTCTCTGCCTCTATCATTTTCTCAGTCTGTTGTCTCTGTTTTAGAGGGTCCGTGTGGGGCTGGAGGGAGAAGTGTCAGGAGTGTCCCACCAAGCAGGGCCTTGTGTTCAGAAGAACCCCAGAGGATGAAGTCCTCCCTGGTCATATATGAGATTAGGGTCTCTCCAGGCAATACATGGCTGTGATTTCATGTAGCAGGGCAAGAGGAGGCTGAAGTGTTTGGAGCTTAGACTGTGTCTATTGCAACTGTTGATTGGGGTATTCTACTGGAAGTGAGAAGGGTCACCTCTGGTATCCCAGTAATTCCATACCCAGACTTTGTGTTGCTAGTGTTAACAACTTTGTTTTCTCTCATGCAACTAGTGTTCACCAGTGGGTGCTGGCCCAGGAGAACAGATATTTGAGATGGGCTGAGCAGAGCTAGGGCTTAGCCAGTGGATGAAGTCCTGGAAGAGGACCAGGAGACACTGGCTTAATTTCTGTCCCTGGGAACCTATTTGGACTGGGATGTTAACTATGTCTTCTGGAAGTGCCAAAAAGGGCTTGTTTCATCCCTTCTGTAGCCTGTGTGGTCTCACTTAACCCTAGGGATTAGGCAAAGAGAAGCCAAAGAGCTGATGTAGAGATCTAGCAGAAACTTGCTTTAGACAAGTGCTGTGGGTGACTCACTACATCCCTCCTCCTCTCTGCCAGCCTCTGCTGCCTACATAGATTCAGTTCTGCTGATGTATCCTCATCCTGGTAAACTGAATTCATGGTGGAGATTGTTCTAGTCCACCTGGTTAATAATAAATACACTAATAAAGCTCGTCACCACTTCAGCATTGTTATATAAGTATAAATCTGTAAGTAGAGCAGGCTTTGTCCCATGAACAAAGAACAGACATGAGAGTAGAAATTAAAGAGGCTGCATACTAGAGAGCCTTGGCTGCTCTGCGAAAGTAGGGTTGCAGTACAGCTGTGGTCCCTACTGTTTAAGTGACATAACTTTGATGTTTCCTCCTTTCATCAAGAACTTCTGGTTTCTATGAAGACTGATTCTGTGTTTCTGGGTGTGCATCTCCTGTGCAGAGACCTATTTATGGGAGACTTGAGAGCTGCCTGGCGATGTTGATGCTGTTATAGAGGGATCGTACTGAAATGATACAGAAAAGATTTTTTTTTTACACGGATACACACCTGACCTACTGCACACAAAGTGCTTTTGGTACAGGAGCTTGTGACTCTGCAGAGTGCACGTGTGGACTGGCAGGGAGCCAGCTGTAGGGCTTTCTCTGCTGTACCCTTTCAGACGATGCAGCCACATCCCAAAGGTAATGACCAGGCCTGTCCTCTTTCTGCTTCTCTCTTCTATAAAAGCTGTGCCAATCTCTGTGCAACTCTAAAGAAATGATGGGTAAGCATGTACTTGTTTTTTCTACTTAATTCTTCTGTCTGAAGGATGACTGAAAGGCAGCTTGGAAAAACGGTCTATTTTCTCTCATGTGCCTGTTTGTTTTCATAAATAGAACATAGCCCTTCAAAAATGATAGCAAAATAATGAGCAAATTGAGAGAAGCCCTAAGAAACCATCCTTGGCTGTATCTTGGGTAAAGGGCCTTGGAATCCCATCCTGCAGTTTAATTAATCCAAAATGTTTGTGTTTGGTGTTAGTTGGAGTTTCAGAAATGTTCTTTGTCTCTCTTCAACCTGTTGAAAGGAAAAGGTTAATGTGTTTGGAGAAGAAATGTTTCAACTAGCCTGTCTCTACAGATTTCAAAGGTAGAGCTATTCTTCAGGGTTTGGCAACCTGATATCCCCTGTGATAGGGGCCAGAGGTTTACTCTGATTTTTGCCTCTGCTGCAGAATGGTTAAGCTTTATTTGTAGTCTAAAAGCAGTGACAGCATGTGGCTTCATTAGAGCCTGCTGTTCTTGATTACATGACGGCGTGTCCCTGTTTTGGTCACAAGCTGTGATACCTCTGGTTTTGCTGGGGGGCAGCTCGTTGGGAATACATTTTGCTTCCAGGACAATGTAAAGAGTTTTGTGGCCAGCACTGTGGCTGCATGAACTTAATAGCTGTCCTAGTTTTGGAAGACATTTGTGTATAATGGCCAGTTTTCCAGACATCAGCTACTAATTGTAACAACTCAGGTAGGAAAACCCAGTGTGTAGGAAACCCATTGGATAATGACTGCATGATGCTGTTTCAAAACAGCACTTTCCCAAATAATATTTGTCTGCTCGTTATCCATCATTTTCCTTCAGCATCCCAGGAGAGCTGCTTTTTTCACCCTGGGGCTTGCTTGGCATATTCACTTTCCGGTGGAAAACAGAGGTTACTCAGTCCAGGACCCTTGAACCAATTATTCCCAATCTGCTGAGGACACTGCCTATGAATCATGGATAAGCAGCAGTAAATCTGCCGGCTTTTTGAGATTTTTGGGGTATAGGCAGTTGGGAAGAGGCAGTGTAGGTGTGTGCTGTTCCTGTGCTGCAGTAAGCTGCCTCAACAGCTGTGGTTGCAGCTGTGGCACTTGGACCTGTGTAAATAGATGCATGTGTCTGGTTTTGAGACCTGTGTTCTGGTGCTTGAGGTTTAGGCTCTGACAGAGGCTCGACCAATTTAACTGGCAAGGTGACCCCCTGTGTGCTTCAAAATGATCAATGGCTGGGTCAGGGCATGAACCATCGTCCCCAAACTCTGAGTGCTACACAGAAGCCAGGGAAGGATCTGCTGTTTTTCGAGCATTAGTATGTGCCTGGCACTTTCCCAGGGAGATAGCTTATTTTTATGCTCATAGGGGGTACTAATCCCTTTTGCTACTTCCTTTTTTTTTCTTTTTAAAATTTTGTCTAAAAACACATAAGCTGATTTCAGCCATACTTGACAAAAAAGGTAGAGGCCTTGATGTTAGAAAGCCTTTTAAGTTTCAGTTTCTAAGATGGCCAGAGAAGGGAGAGACACCTTTAAACCGGGATGGCAGTTCCTGTCGTGCTGAGGGAATCCACACGGGGACCTCAGTGACTGGGGAACCACTCTGCACTGGGCAGCTCAGAAACCGTGGACAGAATGGACCAGATGTTTGCCCTGCCCTTGGCTTCTTTCTTTGCTCCTTGGGGTCAGTTCTCTGCTCTTACAACTGGATGGTGGGAGCTGGTTATGTTGGGAGCCTGAAGCTTGTAGATCTCTGCCTCATTCACAGGAGTATTTTACGAGTCTGAATAGAAAAGAACCCAAGGCTGTGGGTGGGAAGCAGGCAAAACACAGCTTTGTGCTCAGGGAGTGACTGGCACAGGGCAGAAGGTGGGTGGTGAGAATCCCAAAGAAGGGGTCTTCCAAGGAGCAGGGAGTGATGGCCCTGACACACGCGCTGTGTGTCATGGGTTAAGTCTGTGATGGAGGTGTTAAAACTGGGGTGCCTGCAGTGAAAGAATTCCTGCTGTTTAGGAGGCAGAGTGGCATAGCAGAGGGTGGAAGTGTTGGCTGCAGCCCCAGGAAGTGCCCATTGCTGGATTTCGGATAGTTTGGAATAGAGTGAAGTGGGAGCTCTCTGCGCTTTGAAGAACAGCACACATCAGCTTCCAGCCAGCTGTGGGCTTTATCTCGCTGATGACTCACTGTGCTCTAAAGAGGAGCTTGTAGTTTTAATCCTGGAAACAGTAACAGTGTGTTGTGTGATTCCTAATGACCAGTGCTGAACTTGGAAGTAAATCCTGTGATCTGCTTTGGGCAGATCCTTCTACTGGCATGGCTGGTAATTAGCACAGAAGTTATTGTTGGGGTGGCAGGAAGGGGAGAAGGATAATGATGTGAGATCCAGATTCACAAAGGCTGGCTGTTTTTGTAGCCATCCAGACAACACAACAGTTGTTAATGTTCACTTTGAGCATACAAACCCTGTTTTTTGTGGTTTAAAAGGGATATTGTCAACTATTTATTTATTGCTTTTAATTTCTTTCTTGCTCTTTGCAATATACCCCAGAGGTTCTTGAATTACATTTCTTTCCCCACCAATTTTTTTCCTATTCTATTTCACAAAAGACAGCAGGAATTTTTCTCCCCTTTTTTAAATTTTCTTTCTTTTTTTTCTTTTCCCCTTTTTGTCAGATCTCATGTATAGTTTCTGTTGGCAATTTAACCACTTCATTGTGCTACCCCTGAGGTAGCTGCATAGGAAATAAATTTTGACTAACTGAAAGGAGCTATAAGAGAATATAATATTTTCCTTTCAAAATGAAAATGTACCGGAAATTTCTGGATCCTTGAAAGCTGCAGTGCATCAAGTCCTGTATATCTTTAATAAGCTGGACTAAAGGTAAAAGAAAAATACCCTGCAATTTGGTCTGAAATTGTGTATTTAGCAAACAATGCCTTATATGATCTAAATAAGCAAGTGCTATGCAGTGGACTTAAAAATGCAGACTCTCCCTTGCTTTGTGATTTTCATCAGTTATCAAAAGCATCAGTCCACATTGTGAGCTTGCTGCTGGGTTCTTGTAATGAGAGCTGAGTATGGGCTATAGAAATGTAAATGGAGCAATCTGAACCTGCATCTTTGCTTTTCCTACTTCTGCAACTTCTGTAATGGGACTGAATGGAAATAAATCAGCTTAAAAAAACCCCACCAAACATCCCATTTCATTGCTTTTCTGAAACCTTGTATGCTGGATTTTGGTAAAGGCTAATTTTTCCACCAAATTTTAAACCCTTGGCAAGGATGAAGATGAGGCTTTGCAGTGGGAACAGGACTAAGGGATCCTTATCTGTGACAGTGCTGATGGATGCTGTTATCATTCTAGATGGTGGGTGCTGCCAGGGTGAGCAAGTGATACTCTGATTTCAATACTTTATCCCAGTAGTCCAAAGAAAAATACTTCAAGAGGGAAAGGAGAGAAGGAGACCCAGATTGAAATGCAAATGTGTTCACTGAGGGAAAGAAAAAAACTTGTGTTCAGCATTGAACAGCCCTCTAACATTTATGGATTTGCTTCTCTAGGCCTGGCCTTGGACATGCAGACAGGACATGGCAGGAGAAGCTGAGTGTTAGGATGGAGCTACTTGGTGATGGCTGGACTCCAGGGCTGTCAGTCCTTTAGCTTTTTTGTTAGTCATTGTGTTCTTTGGAAAAGGGGGAAGAGATGCGTGTGTAACACTAAGGCTTCTTGTTGCAAGCAGAGAACACTGGAGGGCAGAGAGGTGACCGTGGTGACAGCATCTCCTTCTTCTTTATCAGGGGCAAAGATGCAGATTGATATGCTGCTCCTTAGCATGCAAAGCTGAGACTGAAGCCAGCCTAGTGAGCACATCTTCTAATTGAATAAGGGTGGCATGTAACAAACCCAGCTCCTTATTGATAGGAAGAAGGTTTCAGTCTCCTTAAACTTCATTAAACTCTCTGTAGTAATTAACCACTGTGCAAGGTAGCGTTCTCTGCAGTGCTGTTAGCACTGCCTGGATATACCTTATTGATTAATCCAGCCCTAAAGTCAGGCTGCTGGAGAGAAATGACTTGGAGATAACATGCTTCTCCTTCCTCTCTTGTTGGGAAGGGACCAGGTAATTTGTTTTTAAGGGAGCAGTGTCTGGTTATCAGAGTTTCTTCCATGTTTTGCTTCTTGTCATGCCAGGAGACTGAAGCCAAGGAGTTTTTCACACTGCCATGAGTGGCAAGGGCTGAATGAGACAATGGCTGTTTGGGACCACTCTGAAGACTATCTAATTTAGCTTTATGGCTGTGGGGGTGATGGATAAGCAAGAGACAAGTGATAGGAGTGGGGCAAATTGGATTCTTTAGCTGGCTTTTGGCCATCCTTGTATTAATTTTTTTGTTGGAGTCCATTTCTGTTCAAATGACCTGAAGAGTAAAAATGAGTGCAGTCTAGGGAAGGAAAGGGTAATAGATGCACAGGAAGGGCAGCGATGGGACCAAAGGGTATTTAGCCCAAGTACCTTGGTTCCTAGATGCCTTTTCCATTGGTTTATGTTAAATTTTGCTTTTCATCTACCTTTAGCATAGCTTGTCTATAGCAGAACACTTGAGTGTGCACAGCAACCTGTAATTCCGCAGATCCACTTTTCCACTTGTGCCCTTGAGTCTCTTCCTTTTGACGTGACAATGCGCTGCTTGCTCCTGCGAGCTCTGCAGAGCTAACACAGCTGTAGGAAGAAGATGGATTCTGCCCACCTCATCCATCACCGGCAGCGTTGTCACCCGGGCGCGTTTGTGTGGCTGGGAGGAAGCAGCTCCCTGGCTGGTGAGGATACAGCGCTGGTGCCCTCTCCTGGAGGCAACGCCGCGCTCTGCTAATCCTTGAGAGAGCATCCCCTGTCTCCTCTTAGTGATTCATGCCTTGGAAACTGAGGCATCACGATGGGGGACTGTGGTGGGGTAGCAGGAGAATGAAGTGTGCAGTCCCATACCTTGTGACAAATACTAAATGCTTCAGAAAAATGCTTGGCATCAGTGTGGTAATACACGCTGCAGGGAAGTTTCTTCTTTATCCTGGGTTGTTTACAGGCCCACGAGCATGATGCTTTAGATCTGTATATCACGCTATAACCTGCCAGTGGCATTTTAATGTGATGGTGAAGGTTTGTGTGGCTTTCTGGGGCTGTGCTGTGCCAGGAGATAGCCCATGTAGGATGTGAGCTATGCTCTGTGCTCTGCTTTGGGGGTCAGGAGCTTGGGGCCTGTAGAGCTGAGGAGTTATTTGCTTTTTTTTGTTCTCAGCAGCCAGAAGGATGGTGGGAATTTGGCTGCCAAAAATTCTCAAAGTCAAATGACACCATTGAAAGGTGACACTGAGGGATAGCTTCCCTCCTTTTGGAGCATACACTGAGGAAACACAACCCAAATGTGGAAGTTGCTACCTTAGACCCCAAGTCTGTGCTCTGTTTTTTGTGGCTCCCTTTAAAAGGCCCATTTTGCACTATCTGTGAAGTCTTTAGAAATCCAAGGACATTTAGCTTAAGGCAGTACATGCTGCCACGCATTGCCTCCTTGGCAGATAAATGCAGTGCATATGTTTGTGAAGAGGGTATGGCAGCGTTTCCAAGTTTCTCCTGGTGCTATAGGGAAGGCTGGGTGAGAGGCAGGTAAGGTGTTACTGAGTGCTAAGAAAGAACCAGTGGTGCATTCTGAAAACACAAAAAGGGCAGGTTGAGTGAAGCCATCAGCCACCTGGCAAGGCCTATATTCATTTAGTCTATGGGGATGCTGAATTTTTAAAACTTAAAAAGCCCCAATAATACTAAGTCTCTGTATTGCTAGCCAGCTGGCTGCAGTTGCTGTGATACTCCCCTTATTTGCAAGAAAACTGAGTTTCCAAGATCTGCTGAACTTTGAAACATCAGCAGAGGCCAAAAAAGTTTTGCTAGAGTGGGCTTTGTGATGGACCTGGGGAAAATTGACTATTGCACTTTATATTCTGCAGGTCCCTTATCAAATACTTAGTTTTTTTAAGAAATTAGCTCCTTTTCCCCTTTTATTTTAGTTTTTTTCCTTATTTCTCCTAATTACTTTTTAAACTCCCTTTTTTTTTTCTTATCTGGAATTAGAACCTTTAATTTTAGCCAAGTTTTTGTGTGTATATTTGTAAGGGTCTATTTTATACATCTTGGACATTTTCTGTTTTAGAATAAATTTTATTCTCATCCTTTTGCTTTCAGGAGTGTCTGGAAAAGGAGAGCAAGTGGGAGGGACTGGGCTTCAAGGCATATTTTGTTTTAAATCACTTATTTCTAGAGAGATTTCCCCCGTCTTAAACTATATTGGTGGAAAGTCATAGCAATCATTTACTCTTGGAGAAGTCTGGCTCTTGGGACGAATCTCTGGAGTACATCTGAGCTTCCTGTATATTGAATTCTCCTTGCAGAATATTGATCCTGTTTTCTGGGTTACAAAGGAGAGATTTGGGCTTACATGTTACATTTGTCCTTTATTAAATCTTCTTAGTTAGGGCTGTATTTCCTTTGTTCCTGAAGGAGCTGAGGAACCTTAATTGGAGTTGTAAAGCCATGACAGCACCCAGAGAAACAGGTTTTTCTCTCATTTGGACCAGATTGTTGGAGCCAGAGTGTACAAGACGGGAGGCAAAGACAGTCTGCTCTGACAATGGGGCAAAGCAATGCCTGGAAAGGGCCACAGTTGTGCTGGAGCTCAGCATCTCCCAGAGGTCTCTGATATATTCAGCATGACTCAGATGTGCAGCTGTGGTTGAACCACTGTAATATTCAGTTTGGAAGACTTGGGGATGTAGGTGTGTGACTTTGTGTGAGGACTGGTCCAGTCCCTTCCTCTTGTCAGGTGAGGCAATCCTGCCTGGGGAGTGAAGGTGGTTTCTGACAGTACGATGTGTGTGTGCATGGGGAAGGAAATAACTTACATTACCATTGCTGGTTTTGATGATTTGTTTTCCCATTTAGTGGCCTGTAGCCTGACTAATACAAGCACTTTTATGGCTTGGCCACTCCAGTGCTGCTGTCAGTGTCTGCTTTCCAGCCTCATTCAAGCATCCTCCTGGTGTTAGGTAATCCCCAGCACAGGTAAGGAGGTATCTTTGCTGCTGTTGAGTGCTTGAGAGCTGGTGTCGAATGCTTGAGCAAGTCTGTTCCCTTTTGCAAAACTAACCCCTGTCAATAATTTATAAGCACTAGGAAGATCTCATCTAGAAAATGATGTGTAATTCTTGTCAGCCATGTTCAAGGAAGAAGAATTGAACATGAAACAAGACAGGCAGAGATGGGCTAGCGAGATGACTGGGGAAAAGAGATCTCCTCTGATGAGTGGAAACTAAAAGCTTGTAAAACTGGTGGAAAGGATGATAGAGATGGGACGTGCCTGTTCTCTCTAAATGCATTAAAGTCACAAATACTAGGGAGGGAGAAGGGATAATGAAAACAGAGGGCAGTGTTGGTTCAGGAACAATCAGCTGTTAACTCAGTGAATGAGCTGGAGGTAAAATGGAGAAAAAGGCTTCTGTGCAGAGCAGTGAGGCTGGGTAATGGCCTTCTCAGAGGTACAAATGTCAGAGTTTGACAGCCCAAGGCACCAGGAAGGAAATGGAGCATTTTATTAATGAGAGGTAGTTGCTGATGATACTTTTGGAAGGCTTTGACACACAGGAGGTCCCTGCCATTTGTGTGTTTCTAGACAAAAGATGTGGGACACTTTGTTGCTTTTTGGGCACCAAATTTTTCGAGGATGAATTTACCTGGCAATGATCCACTCCTCCAACAGTTTTCAGCTGATCATAGTGCTGCTGTGTGTAAACAGCACCTGCATTTCACTCCAGAGTAGGTTGTGTTTTAAGCTGTGGAAGGTGTAAGTGGTGTTTTTGGATAACTGTATGTCAGCTTTGAAGGTGATTTTGGGTGAACAGTATTCCTGGAAACTTAAGGAACAGGTGCTTGCTACAGGAGATGGTGATAAAGATTGAAATAGCACTGCTTGTGGCAGAAAAATATCTACCCTTCAGAAGAGAATGATAATTGTAAAAACTTTCTTGGACATCCAGAAGGTGACCTGAGGCACTTGCCTCTTTAGCCCACCTCTCTCCGGAAGAACCTTCAATTTGTCTTTCAATGAATAGGGCACAGTGTTTGCACTGGCTTTGGATGGGAGTGCAGGTATTCTTTTCTTCTTTTATTTGCAAAGAGCAGGTGGAAGATGACAAGTAAATGATGACATTATTACGCTTGCACTTTAATAGTTTCCAAGGAACTTGCAAGTAAGCGAAGGCAACACATGAAATATTCATGGCTTCTCTTTGCTCTCATACAAAAGGTTGAAAGCTTCCAGAGCTGGAGTTCAGGGTACATGAAGCATATGGAAATAACACCTGCAGCTTTGCCTGAAGGGCTAACACTGACCTTTTTTTGACTGATAAATAAGGTTTGTTTTTGTTTGTTTTTTTTTTCTTTTATCTCACTTGGAAAAAAGAGATTTGGTTTCCACACACAAGATTCAGTCCCTTTGTCTATTGCAGACTTCCCTCTAGATTCCTAACTTCTCTCCTCTATGGCTGCCTGCCCTGTTTGAGGGCAAAATTGGTTTTTGAAGCAAAATATTTCCCTTGTGCATCCTTTCCTCCTGCCCCAGTTTATACAAGGGCCACAAATAAAAGCAGTTTTCTATAAATGAATGGAAGAAAATGAGCATGACAACATCAGTACTTTTCCAACTGGTTCTTTCCAAAAGCAAACTACCTTTCAGTTTAATGCTGTAGACCTGTGAGCAGAAGGAATGCCCAGTTTGTTCCTCAGGTGTTATATGCCTGTATCTTGGCACTGTAGCCCCAGAGCACTGTCAGTGGTGAGTTAAGCCAAGGACCACTTGGTCCTGGCTTCTTGTTGCTGCTGTGTCTGCATGGAATACAACAAAGCCAGGGATAATTGCAGGTCTGTGATGCTACTTTCTCACCAGGTGACTAGAAAAGTACTCAGGACTTTACCTGGGAGCTGGAGACTGGTGACCTTTAGTAGAAGGGTTCAGTGCAAGGTTGTTGTTGAGCTGGCTAGAGGGCCTAGAACTGAGAGGTGATGTTTACTTTCTTATCTGCCCAAGTTCAGGTGTGTACTGGGTATCACTTTTATGAGATAGATAGATAGATAGATGCTGCTGTTGCTATATCCATCTATCCATCCACTGGATATTTGCAGTCCTGGGATGGGATGTCAGAAGGGTTGCTCTTGAGTGGTGTGATCAGGGCTTGCTCACTCCCTGCTGTGCTTGTCTGGGTGTAGTGGGAGATCCTTTGGTACTTAGAGCTGCCCTTGCTGGTACTGATACTGAAAGTTTTGGTGAAATGTGGGTGTGAGGTCCCAGGAGGTGAGTGGCTCCAGCCACAGTGTGCTGGCTTGCTCTAGCAGCCAATTCTGTGTGGGAGCAACTTTCTTCTGTGGGCTGAAATTCCCTGCCCAGAGAAGCAGCACTTCAAACATTCACGCCTGTGGAAGGGGAGAGACAGTACTGGAGTATCTGCACTCACTGCTGAAGTCTGGATTTCTCCTACATAATTTTACTTGCACATACTGGATGCACATGATTTGTTCCTTTTTATCCTAGAATTTAACTTAATTTTAAAAACAACAAGCTGTTGTTTTTTGAATAATATCTCATCCACATAATAATTTACCCAGCTCTGATAATGCCTTATTCACAGAGATAAAGCTGACTGTCCAGTTCTTGGTACCCCCATCTCTTGGCGTTAGTAATGCTCTCTAAGGGATTCAACCACCCACCCACCCCCACACTCTGGTGGGTTAAAGGAGATCATTGTGAAAATGTAATATTTGGAGGTGAAAGTAAGGGTTAGTCAGAATAGGATGAAGAGAAGATGGTCAGACAGTAAGCACCTTCAGTCAGTGCAGTGTAGGAGAGAAGTGTCAGGAGAGAAGCAATGACACAGAAACACTCTGTATCTATGCAACTTTGCTTTTTGTGGCTTGTGTTTTTCCTGTGATGGAGAACAGAGCAGTGACAGTGACCAGCACCAGTAGGTGAGCTGCTGCTGGTGAATATGTCAAGGAAATCGTCACAGCCAGGAGTTGCAGAGGTTTGCAGATATTCCTCAGCACTTCAGATGTCAGCAGTTCTGGCGTTTTATAATCCCACCTCCCTTATTAATCTCTGCTGCAAGTGATTGATTTTTTTTTTTTCTTGTGTGCATGTGTGCGCTCTTTAGTGATGCTCCATCACGCCTGCCCCACCATCCAGAGCTGCACAGCCCTGGAGATGACATTTGCAAAGTGTCAGCAATCCAGCATCTTGGAAAGACCAGTCTGCTCTGCTGGGTGTGGATCTTGGCACTTAAACACTGCTGCCGGAGCTTGCCCTGGAAGCCTGGCCTCAGAAGGGTTCCTTGAGCCCTGATAAAAGATAAGCCAAAAGAGAGGAATGAATCTGTAGAGTTTTTGTAACAGGTGGAATCTGAAGCAAAGAGAAGCCAGCAGTGTTCTGAATAATATGGGTCAACAGAAGGCAGCTGCAAAATGATAATTAGTTTTATTTTATTCATCTATATGCTACAATGGTCAAACCAGAAAGTTGAATTAAGTGTTTCAACAGGGGAGGGAGGAAAGAAGATAAATTTTTATCAAAATGAAAATGTTTTGTGGTGTCAGTTTCAGTTTTGAAAACAACTTCTATTTCTGATAATTATTTAGAGAACAAATCCATTAAAAAGTGAGCAGAGTATGAAGCAATTAGGAAATAATTTACCTCGCTTTCACTTCTCATGAGCAAAAAAAATTAGTAGGGTTTGAAAACTTAATGAAAAATATTTTTGTAGTGAAATTGCATGTTAATTTCATTATTTTTTTTTTTTCCCCCTCCTCTCTTGCCTTCTCATCTCCCTCTGAACTAAAGGCTATTGAAGGCTCTGTCAGGTAGTACTGGCAAGACCCTTCTAGCTGTGATTCTAGTACAGGTTTTCAGGACTGTGACCCCAGTGAACTTTGCTCCCTAAAGCTTTTGAAGCCACTAGAATGAAGACTCTCTTCTTGATCTTTATGCAGAGTAGCTCTTCTGTGGTTTTGTTCATGCAGTAAGGATTTGTTCTGGAGCCTGGAATTTTGTGTAGTTTGGAGAAGGATTGTGTAGTTTAGCTGAGATTGATGCCTCCCAGCCTTGAGTACTGGTTGGTTTCCCTAATTTCATGCAATAATGAAAAAAGAAAAAATTATTATGTCTGCTGGCACCAGAGGTTGATAAAAATTGGAGTTCTATCCCCATCATTTCATTCCTACAACCTGTAATTGTCCAGGTGTGTGAATAATCCTCTGACAATATGGCAGTCATTTCACCGATGCATTTTGTTCTCTGATTTACTACCTAAAAAACAAGATACCTTTGCTTAGTAATTTTGATACCAATACTGAAGGTGAGAGAAGAAAAGCTTCATAAGCATTTGATGCGAACAATATCAGGCTCAATGCCTAAGAATACGTGAGTGTGCTGAAGGGTGAGGAAGTGTTGTGCCAAATCCCAGCTGCCATGCTCCTTGGTGACAGGCAGCAGGAGGAGTGGAGGCCAGGGGACATCTAACAAGCTGCAGTGCACGGTGCAAGAGGGAGAACAGCAATAAGCAGATGGGTGGTACCTCTAGCTATGAAGTGTGAGAATGAGCTGGTGAACTTTTCCCATCCAAAGCTGCTGGACTGAGTTCTTCCACTTTTCTGACTTTGAATGATTTTAAGAAGCTCGTTGAAAGGTGGGACAGGAGATAAGGAGCTGTAGGAGGAAGTGCTCTGAGCTTGGAGACCACAGATGGACACTTGAACTCCAGCTTATCCCAGATCTGTGAGTAGTGGAGGGTGGATCCTATTGTACCTTGATGTCCTGTCTTCCTGCCACCCCTTCTGGAGTTCTCATGGAAAATCACAGAGGGATCTGCTTCCTGCCCTCCTGCTGTGCTGCTGGGTGGTAGATGGAGAGGAGTGACCTGCTCCCTTCATCCCTGGGGGTCTACAGCTTTCACTGTATTTGTGTCACAGGCTGAGGTGGGTCCCTGGCACATCGGTGGGTGAGGGAACTATCCAGCATCTGAAAGGTGTCTGTGCATCAGGCAGCACAAGGAATCCTTTCAAGGAGCACTGCTGAGTTTCAGGGCTTTTGTAAGCTGAGAACTTATAGTTGTAGGTGTAGTTCAATGCCTTGCTGTTCAGAGCTTTTATCACAGGAAGGCATTAGGAGAACTGAACTCTAAGATCAGGACAGCCTGGCCTTTCCTGAGAAGAAGTGCTACTTGCACAGATTTCTGGTACAAAAACAGCTGGTCCTTCCAGTAAAAGAAACCTCTTTTGTGTCTAATCCTCCTGGTTAATTCAGTTTTGGTCTGTGTGTAAAGGGCAAACTAGAACCTGCTGGTGGTATTGAGAGTTTTTCCACATGCTGATTTCTATCTACATTTTCTTACCACCGAAGGTAAGTGCCCCAAGGAAGCCCTGTGACTGCTGTTTCTGTGTCTGCTGAGCTAATACTGAAGATTCATCATCCCCTCCCTCCATCCCTTTTTGTATGCATCTAAATATTTTCCCGGGGGCAGAATGAATTTGTCATTGTTACTAAGCAATGGATAAAACCTTAATTCAGACTCATGCCCTGAGGTGTTTTCTTTGCATAATTGGAAGTTCTCTGACCTACGAATGCATGGCTGTTTCTCTGTGGATACTAGCAGGTTCTGTGTGGTGAACATTGGAGGGTAGAGGAGGTTGTGCAACAAGTGAGTGTGGTTGTCTTGATGGCAGTGAGCAAATAGAATCAAAATGCCATTACTAAGGTGAGAGAAACCTCACACTGCCATTTTTTGTAGTCTTTCATACCAGTTGATTGAACTGCAACATTCTTTTCTCCTCTTCACCTTTTCAAATTTCATTTTCTCACATTGCTAGCAGGGAAATGAGCAGCACAGCCCCCATGTGTCCCAGCAGTGTGGTCATGCTGGAAGGGTGACAGTTTATTCCCCTTGTGAGCATTACACAAATCTAGAAGCTTCTTGATTAGGACCTGTCCATGTGCTAAGGCTGGCCTAGACTGGGACATGCTTTTGCTTGTATCCTGGCTGCAGTCTGTTGCTCTGAGTGCTTTTCTGGCTTTTGTGGTTGCACAGTCCTTTGGTCATCTCACAGTGGCCTTTTACCCTTCCACTGTACCAGTGCAGTCAAGAATGGATAACTGTTTTACGAGGACCCAGGTCAAGTTAGTGGCTGTTAGGGGTCAGACAGGGTTTGGTCTGGGACTTAAAAATGGTCTCTCAAAAAGAGTGGGCTGAGAGTCATTCATTATTTTTCTCATTCGTGTCTAAACTTGCTTGAAAATGACTGTCAATGTCTCTATTTGCCCAGTAGCACTAAAAATATTGTAGTCCAACTCCTGCCTTAAGCCTCCTATCTCTCTGCAGGTGTCCAAAACCAGCTGTTATGTGTCATGTCACTGGGTTATAGATGAGGAGACTCTGTGACAAAAACATTTTGTGTCATACTGGTATTTGCACAGATCAGTGAAAAATCAGAAGTGAGGTCAGCTGCCAGGCTTCCTGATCTTAAAACTATGGAAAAGAGCATCTGGGGAACTGAGGTATGGCCAATTTCCTTCAAACTCCCCCAGGTAAACATCTCTAGCATTCTCTTAGGTTCTTCTAAAGGTGTATGTTTTGTTGCAGGGAGAATTGTGTCAGTAATACACCAGCTCTGTGCATGGGGACATTTTCATGATGTCTGACTTAAGGGGTTTGGCATTGACTATTTTACCTTGGCTGCTGCTTTAAGCTTGAGGAGACAACAAAGAGCATCCTTGGGCTTGTCCTCTTAGCGGTGTTGCAACCTGTCCTCTGCTCTTTCTGCATCTGGAAGCAGACTTTCCCCAGTAATATATTTGTCACTGATTAACATGATACCAGGACACACAGGGTCTCCTCATTGAGGCAAACCAGCTGATTATGCATGACAGCTGTCTAATGTAGCCTGAGCTGATTTTGTGCCCATGAAGAAGGTTCCACTTGTGTTTATTAGCATGAGTTGTTTGACTCTCTTGCTGCAGTGTGCAAGCACTCCACAAACGAGCAATCTTTAGGAGTCTTGCAAGGCAGGGCAAGTACTGCAAAGTTTACCAGTATCTTGGCAAATTAAACTAGGAAAACTGTGCCAGATTGTATCTATTTTACAGGTGCACGAGAGAGGGGTGTGTAGAGCCTTGGCTGAACTGTGCTGGCGCTCGAGGCTGGCAATGAGTGAGGACAGAAGCTCCTGAGTGAGGAGCACTGACTGAGCCTTGTCAGGAGCTGACCCAGAGAACAGCAGAGGGCAACACACAGCTTCAGGAGGGAGGGGATGCTTCTTCTGCTGTGCCTGTCTTTTGGCCACTGCTATTAGTTTTCCAATGTACTAAATGATTTACTCAACTACTTTTTTTTTTCCCTTTCCTTTTTTTATTTTTTTTTTCTTAAGAACCAATTAATTGCTTAATTTCCCTTTGCCTAGCTCTTCTGTTGCATTGGGGCACAGCAGGGAAGCTGGAAATGCCTGTCTGTTGGCTATTCCTAGGGAATTAAGGACCTGAACAGCAGCTAATCAGTGTTTTAGCTGTAGTTTTCAATATTCTCTCAGTGTTAATGTTGATAATAGATAGCTGGCCCAATTAAAACAAAAAATTATCAAAGCGTGTTTGAAGTGCCCTTAGGTAATTCTGCATGCGTTTGTTGTAGAACAGCTAGGAAAACAAAATTTGACCTTCTGCAGAACAAAATCATGTTCCAGAGAAGGGTGGAGACAGTGAGAGAGTAGCAAGTAAAAGTTGATGTTAATAAATTGTGTCAGAGATTTGGCTGTACTGGACCATTTTACTTGTTAAATGCACTATCCTGCTTATGGCACTGAGCAGTAAATGGGTGTTATGTTTGAGTCATATAATCCTCTGTGGTAGTTCTTCAGTGATATCCAGAGGCAAAGAAGTAGATATCTTTCTGACCCTGAAGGCAGTTAACTCGCATTCTGAAGCATGGGATTTGATTACTGTTATCTTAGCTGCTGCAATTATTGACAGTAAAATTAACCAGCTCTTTTTAAAGCCTAGACTTGTTCTGAATATACTGACCATTTAATGGGGTCAGTTTTCACTGATGTGTGAGGTATGTTTGCTGCAGTTACATGAGCAAAACCGGCTGATTGCATATGACAGAAGACCATCAGATGAAAATATTTACTCAAAACCATTTGCTCATGTACTTGGTGTGGTGTGTGCTGTGACACTGACTTGCCTACGGGTGGTAAAGTCTCTTTGTTAAAATCAAGCCCTCCCAATTTAGCATAGAAGTATGGATATCAAAGTTGAGGAGTTCCTGCTTTGATTCTGTGTGTTAAGATGGATTAAGGCTAAGTATTTTCTAATATCGTGCAGAGGAAGTGCTAGATTAAACTGGGAGAAAAGGGTGGAAATTAGGAGAGGGAGACTTCCGCTTTGAAATCAACAGCGACTTCTGATGCTGAAGATTTCCTCTTTTGGATCTATTGTCTAGACTGTGGTTTAGAGCATGTGTCTTTGCTGTGGTCTTAACCCACAAATATCTACCTGAAATCCTGTGTATTGTGGTGAACCCTGTGCTTACTGTGTGTATCTTGTGGCACTTATGTCCCACTGGGTATTGTTTTAAATTCCAAATAAAAGGGCTATCTGTTACTTGGCTGGCCTTAATATCACGTCAGCAGGCATGAAAATGTGCCGTGGTTGTTAGCAGTGGGTTCTTGGTACTGGTCAGACTTCCAACATGGACAATTATTTGTGCCATATCAATCCAAAAAAGCAGGCCTCTGTTGGATAGCATGGTCATCTTTGCTCTATCAAGCTTTTAGACTGCAAAGATTTGTAAAACTGCATCTTTCCACCTCAAGAGAAGGAGAAACAGGAGACAGATTGCTGATCTTAAAAGTGGGTGGATGAGGTTAAATACAGTGTCAAATTATCTACGGAGTAGGTCAGTTTGAGTTTGCTGAAGTCTGTGAAGTTTGCTGAGGACTGTGAGGTCTGCGCTGCTGGGGTGCTTTTGCAGTATAACACTAGTACCAGGTATCAAAATAACCTGCTTGTCTGCTCAGAATTGTCATAGATGGTAAGAGCTGCTCAGTCTGAGTGTATTATTTGGAGAGGAACTGCAATACAGGTGATAAAGAGGAGGGATCAACTTTTTATTGGGTTTCAGGACTGGTTTCATTAAGGAGAGATAAAGAAGATTTTCCTCTAAAACCTGGTTTTGCCAAGACTTCCTTTGTGCCACAGAGAAAGACACTAGGCTCACACCTTCAAGGGGAAGATTTAGGTGCCTGATGCCAGCTTAATTTCAGTGGCTGCCAAGTGCTTGAATAGGAGTGGGAACTGTGTGAACCTGGTGTCTCAGGCCCCAGGAAAGTTGCTTAGTGTAAAGCAGAGGTGGCTTGCAAAGAAGCTGCAATTATTTGTGAAAACACCTTTGTTGAACACAATGATTCCAGAATAAGTTTTTGCCCTTTGGGGTGTTGCCACGCTTATTTAAGATTGAACTTCGTGCACTGGCTTTTTCTTGCAGAGTCTGGGGTCTCTCGTAAGCTTAGGTCTCAACTTGCAAAATCGAGATGGTCCATCATTTTTTTCAGGGTGTAGGGTCTTCTGGGGGTAGTGTTTGGCAATGTTCTTAACAAAAGACCTGACAATCCAGAAGTTTTATCTTATCTGGGTCTTGAAGTGCTATTTCTGTGTGAGTAATTGCTCACCAAGATACAGCCCAGAATCCATGCTGTTGTGCTGAGTTACTTAGTTTTGATCACACAAGGGGGGCCAATTGCTGCAAAGCACTTTCCTCCACTCCCTGTTGCTATGTTCTGGAGCATCAGGCTGCATGCTTGGTGTAAGCAAATCCAGCATTCATAAGAAATAAATGAAATGGCCTAGATACTGCGAGAGTCTTTAAACTTAAAATCCAAATGGGAGTTGAAAGTCAAAGTCTCTGAAAACCCTTTGTAGCTAACTTTCTAGATCTTCTGCTCCTTAGCAAAAATGCTGCAGATTGAACTGCCAATACCAGCAAGTATTTTTCCTTGCACTAGCTTGTCTGGGGGGAATGGCTTGCTGGGCTCCATTAAAGCTGGTGCTGGAGACTCGAGAGCAGCTGAGGTTTGCAAGTCTTGGATTCTGAGCTGTCTTCTGTCTTCAGGGGCAGCATTATTGTTTAGGGTATAGAACATTAAAATGCACAGTGAAGATGTAATGCTGCTGGACAATTCCAAGCTGCAGCTGATGTACTGGCTGTTGGTAGGTGCTCACTCTGCTAGCAGAGTGCTCGAGGCCATATTTGTGGCATTGCGACAAAAGTCTGTGAGCATTATTAATGGGCAAAGTTTCTGAGGAGTGACCAAATGCCTTCTGCAGAGAACTGGGAAACACTCAGCACCTGCTTGGCAGCTTGCAGAGCTGGATCCTGGATTCAGAGGAGGCTCTGCTCAGAAAATATTCTCCCTCTTAATAGAGAAAAAAGATGATTTGACAATTCATAGCACAGAAATACATCTTTCACCTTAATCAGGAGGCCTGGCACAGTCTGTACTGGCGGCTGGCACCAGCAAAGGTTGGTAGAATTAACTACAATGGATGCATCTGGGAAGCTGAAGGGCTTGATGATTTGGAGATGTGTGTTGATGAGGTACTGAGGGATGTGGGGTGAAACTCAGTGAGTCCAAAAACCTGGCAACTATACTGGAGAGGAATTCAGAAGTTATCTTATGGTGTGGGATGCAAGAGATGTGAATTGAGGTCCTGGCTTGGCTGCTGACTTCCCATGTGATTTCAGGGCAGGAGTTCAAAAAGGACTTGGCATTTACAGAACAGAGTAGCAGGAAGCAATTTCAGTCTCTGTCTTGTGGGTTTCTGAATACTTCACCTCCTCACTGTAAACCAGGAATGAACATACTTTTTGGGATACAGGGAAAAGTTAAGAACAAGTGTATTTATATGTAGGAGGAATCCAGATACAATGATGACGGAAAGTCATGAAATTTCCGAAGCAGTGTTCTCAGATCAGGCATTCCTCCTTCAGGCAGAGCAGGAATAACTGGTGTTTCAGGTACTGGATACCAACTTTGCAGAATATGCAACTTCGTGCATACACAAGTGTAAACAGACCTAGCTTGAGCAGTTACTTATCTGCACAAGTAGGTCTAGTTTTCCACTAATAAACCACTAAAGAAGGCAACTCCCAGTTATCTTTCTTCTGGGCTTTAAATGTTTGTTGTATCATCTGGAATCGATTAGATATGTAGGACATTCTGTTAGCATTTGGTGCTTATAATGTTGTCATCTCTTTCATTTCAATGGTTTGAAATCACTTAATAATAAAACCCCCTTTGAAAATGTTTTCCTCTTTTCAACTCTACACATTGTCTCACATTTTGCCTACCAGCACCCCACCACGGCCCCTCTGTTGACAGACCTGTGTAGAATCATCTGTGTTAAGACATGGCATGAAGTACTTTATGTGGATGGCTCCATGGGCCAATGACTCTGGGCTGCAGGGGCTTTTAGGTCTGCTCTTAAAATGATGTATTAGGGCATTCTAGAAAAACCCCAAACCAATCCAAACCCCAAACCCACTCCTGCAGTATGACCTGTATAATTTATTCGTGGCTCCACATTTGAGAAAGTTATTGTTCCCCTTGTTGGTACAGAAATAATGTCCTAAAGATCTATTATCCTTGAAGGCTGCAGATATTAGAGTTCCTTTTGGAGAGTTGGTGACCTAGAGAAGTGCTCCCATCACAACAAGAACAAAAAAAGACAGATGTAGTTTTTTCTGTTGTCTTTCCACTGAGCCCAAAGAGGAATTTAGTCTGGGATAATAGATTTAGGTCTGCATTTTGTCTGCTTTCTATAATCCCCTTTCCTTGTGCCTGATGGTGTTTAAAGTATTCCTTTGGCTCATCCCAGACCTGATTATTATAATTTTTAATTATTGATGAAGTAATTATTATCAGAGTAATTTACTTCGGTGTTTTTGTAGCTCATCTCTCCAAGGTAGCAAAGTTTGTGTTCCTTCTATGTTCTAAGAAGAAAGAACTTATTCCATCTAGCTGGTGAAATAGCTGTATCTGGGTTGGAAAACAGTGACTGTTATGTACTCCTGCCACTGAACAGCCATCCATAGGGGCTAGAGAGCCCAGAAAAAGTTTTAGCTGTTTGCATTTTGATTAGATCTAGTGAAACTTCCCATTCTGAGGATGGGAACCCTATCTAGAGAGTTAAACAGCCTCATTTCCTATCTTTGACTACAGACATTCCAGGCACTTTGTGACTCAATTCTTCTCCATTAACTAGAAGCGCAAAGGTATCTAAAGACTCTGCTGGAGCTCTCTTGAGAATAGCTGGCATCTTTTTCTGACAGGATTTATTGTTCCAGTAAATGGGATGAAGCTGATGTTGTAGACCAACAAAAGTATGCTTACTGCAGGCTGTGGATGTCCGAGATTTTTTGCAAGGAGTCATACAAAGGTTGTAGTTTCCAGAGGTGTTCTGTCTCACCCCTGCTGACCTGCTGCCACATTGAATCAGTGCTGCTGTTCCATGGGCACCACACTCTGCTTTATGGTGGTCACTGGAAGGCAAAAACGTAAACAATCATAAGCCCTGTGCTGTTATAATCCATGTATTAAAACCATGCTGAAGACCATTCTATAGTGTTCATCACAGCAGAATCAAGGCCCCTAATTCTCCCTTGGAGCAGAAGTAAACAACTTCAGGCCTCATGAGCATTAAATGTCTTTTGGACAGATGAGCTAATTTTTGTTGTGGCAAAGCAGTGTGTGACCCAGTTTCAAGGGATGTAAATTGTTCATGTCTCCTGACACCAGCGAATAATGCAGAGTTGGACCTCTTCTTGGGCTGGCTTTCTGATATTAATGAGCCCCATTTGTTTTTTCCCCGAGTGGCAATGGAATGAGAACACATGCCTTAATTATGTCTAGGTGTGAAAGATGCTACCTTGTTCTTTTAAGAGCATGAAAGAAGTAAACCCCTTCCAGTCTTCTTACTGAAGACACCAAGAAGGAGCCAGCATGGAAACTTGTGTTTTGGAAGTCAGTTTTGGACAAGTGACTCCTATGGCACTGATCTTCCACAGCAATCTTTCTGCTGGTACTGGGTGCACAGATGGTTTTACCAGAGATGTGGGTGGAAGAAATGGCTGTGGGAGTGCCTCCTGCTCATCATGGAAAAAAGGATCTGTGTCTACATAAGAGCACCTAGTTTAGGATGTTGAAGTGCGGTGTGGCACAGCATTGACAAGAGGAAGCAGTCCCTGCTTAGGGCCTTTTTTAGGGTTGAGGTTTTGTTCATCGAGCCTTTCAGGGAAAATAAGCCTCTGTTTTGGTTAATATTAGCCCCTCTTCTGGTTGCCAGCAGTGAGGGCTGTGAAATCAGGAGAGAGCACCCTCTGTTCTGGCTGTGCATTTTATACCCCTTTTGTAGTAAAGGGAAATTGAGCAGTCTGCTGCCCCAGGCCCTGGATTTGGGTTGCAGAGAGATGTGTCACTTCCATAGTCACAGTCAGCTTGGGCTTGCAATTCTGTTGGTATGTGGGATTACCAATGGCTTGTTCCTTCAGACCAGCACACTTTAGAACACTGGCTGGCACAGATCTCTGATAACCAGCTGTAAGTCCCTTTGGTTTTATTTTGCTGAAGTAGCACTGACTTATAGGAGTTGACGTGTGGCTTTATATGGGATGAAAGGTTTGCCGGAGCAGCTGTTGCATTTACAGGTGTGTGTGAAACTCCAGTATTGCCACCCTTGAGGAGTGAAATGGTTGAGAGTCGTAACCTTGTCCCCTCATGAGCGGGTCTTGCATTTACACAGCTCTTCTTGCACTTGAAATGTTTACTGGGAAATTCTACATTCTTCTACTTCTTCCCTGGGCACACACACCCATGCTTGACCTAGACAAGAGCATGTTCAGGAACAGCAAGTCCTTCCACGAAAAGGAAAAATGAATAGTGCAATAAGTGAGTCACCTTATTGTTAGAATACTGAATTATTTAACTCCATGCACATCATTAGCATATCATTGACCACAGCAGAGTTTGGCAGATATATTAACCTCATTCTGTTTGCTTGTAAGAGAACAGATGGGGGTTGGTCAGCTTCATATGGCAGGATGGAAGGCCTCAGAAACTCAGTACGATATGAAACATTAAGGAGAATTGGACATTAAGGTAGAGTTCAGGCGAAGTTTTCTTACAAGTAGAAGTAATAAAACATACTTTTATTATTTTAATGACCATATCATGGCTTGAATTGCAAAGGTCACTCTGAGATCTAGAGGAAGAACAAAAAGAGTATGATCAAGGGAACAACTCTTTTTATCTTCTTTGCCATTATCTACAACCAAGGTTACATTCTTCTTGTGCCAAATGGTTATAACACCAGGTCTGCAGTGTGATTTAGCTGTATTGCTTCGTATGCACCTATGATTTTGTTTGTGATACAGTTAAATGTGTGCTAAAAGATCTGGTTTCCAGGGTGGTGAGTGTCCACAGTTCCACCTGGCAACAATGGAGGCATCTAACAGATGTAGTGTGGACTCTTCCATGCATGAAGAGACTTCGTGTACTCTGGTTCAGGGTAGCATCTCTCCTTGCTGTTGTGCAGAAGGATTAGGAGCCAGTAGTCTTTCCATAAGGATTGCATCCTAGTTGTGGTGTCAGGCACATGTACAACTAACCATGATGTCCTCCTGCTTTAGAACTGCTTAGAGCTCTTTTCTGGCCCTTGTATCCTGGTGTTTTGTGTTTCTTGACACACAGGATGGCATTTCACCCCCTTGCACAGGTTGAAATACTAGAAAACGGAAGGGGGGATGACATCCAGTGCTGCAGGTAGATCCAGGTCTGTTTGGGATATTCTGCAGGATCTGAGATACAGCTTTAAAGTCATCCTTGGCAATGTGGTTGAAGAACAGCTGGGAATTTGACTTTTCTGTTTTTTCACCAGCTCCCGTGACCTTAGTGTGTTAATAGCTGGAGTAATCCTGTTTCGACATAGGGGGTGTGCACTGCTGTCATTAGAGCAGGTTAGGAATTTGCTGATGAGCTTTGTGTCGAATGCTATTTCCAGTGCCTGGTCTGTTCATTCCTTTTGGGTTTTCAATCTACCTGTCAGCTCCTTATTCATTATTTGTAGCTTTCTGTTCTCCAACGTTGACCTTTTCTAAAAAGAAGAGTGTGGGAAGAGAGCTGCCTTTCCTAAGAAGTGAGTTGTACAAAGGGAAGTAAAATACCGTAAGGAAGGAAGAAAGAAAAAGAGAGAAAGAAAGAAAGAGTGTGTGGGGGGAAAAGGGTGGAAATCCATTTTTGATCATGGTAGTGGGAGAAGTCAGGAAGCAGTGCTGCAAGCCTGGATTAAGTGAGAAACCAGCCCATATTGTGCTTACAGAAGGCAAATACTAAAGTTATTACATTAGTTAAACTGGCAAGAGAGCTACCCTTGTTATTAATCTGATACTGCAGTGGCTGGAATTCAGGTAATTGTGCCTGTGGCAGACACTTCTAGAAGTTCATGCCTGAGTAATACTTTAGAGGGACAAAGCCTGACAAGAAATGAATTACCTTAGATACAATGTTCACTTAATAATCAAGGTCCTCTACATCCATCATTTGACACCAAGACTGTGTTCCTGAATCCGAGTGTGCGCTTGAGCTCCTTCTCATTTTATGTGCATTTTTATTCACTTGCCCACATATACAAATATACATCTTCCTAGCCTTTATGATCATACAGAAAATGTCAGAATGTGAACTGAAGCATTAGCTGTCTCCCCAGGAGTTCAGGCAGCCAGAATGAATAATTTTCAGAGGTTTGAACAAGCTTGTTCATTAAGTGAGGTGTTAACCCTGAAATTTGCAGATGACCAATTAAGCACCCATAATGACTCAAGAGTGACGGTTTTAGCAAAAACACCCAGATAATTTGTTGAGTCATGAATTCATCCTGTTGGAAGCCCTGGGTAGCACAGGATAGAAATATTTGGCTACTTCTTGCTCATCTATACATGTAGCTTTAGTACAGCAAACACAGAATATTTAGGGAAAAATAAAGCCCATGCAGAACATTCTGTGAATACAAATAATGATGATCATTCATGGTCTCAATTTGTCTAGTTAGACAGGATATGGATTAATTGGATAATATGTGACAGAGTCCAGGGCTTTTTTTCAGTGTTGGTCTATCTTGCTCTAAGATGAGAAATAATGTATTGCATGGAAACTTCTGCTCTGAATTGTCCATCTGTGGATAGACTTCCCTTGATTACATGTGTGTGGTTGTTTGAGGGTGAATAAGCCTTGTCCCAGTCCCTGTCCCCCACCTCTGTTGTAATTAACACTGGACCAGAACAATGAATGTCTAACTTAGGCCTGGCTCCACTAGAAGGATTTGCTGTCTTGTGGTCTGTTGATGGAAGGTTTTGTGGCTTCATACACAAAGCAAAATGTTAGTGGGTGAGTAGCACCTCATATGGTGGTGGTAAACTCTTGCCTGATGTATGACAACCTCATAGTACGATCCAAGACCAATCAGAGATACCCTCCTGATGCCACCCATGCCCACATTAAGGCAAGAGCTGGCAAACTCCTCTTTTGTGGGCCTGGAAAGCGTAACTGAACACTGAGAATAGAAGAGGCAGCAAGACTATTTTAACTGCCAGGAAGAAAGTAGAGCTCTGAGTCTGTCATAGAACTGAAAGTCTAGCGCAGGTCATGTGAGTTAGGGAGGGCAGAAACAACCATGAACTTGGGTGGCTGTGAGTCAAATTTACTGGTAATCCCCTCCTTATTCTAGGTGTGCTTTTAAGCTACTGACCCAAGACATCAGGTATCTTGGACACAGATGAACATTTTAGCCAAGGAAGTAACTCTCTAAATCTGTTGTGATGAAATGTGTTTATCCTTTTGTACAGGGATGGAGAGGATTTACTCTAGTGGAGTGCTGTAAGTAGTGATTTGAAAGAGGAGTTTTCTTTTTCCTCTCTGTGTTTGGAGGCAAAAGGGAGCAGCACATTTAAATGAAGGTTGACACATCATTAGCCAAGAACTGGTAGTCCATTATATCAAAAAGGTAGGAAAAAACAGTCCAGGAGAAAATGCTGAATCCAGGCTTAATGTCAAAGCTCTGAGCAAAGATAAACAGTAAAGAGAATCATAAGCCTGAAAAGATCCAGTTTATCTCTTCTGATGCAAACACATCTGGTTGAGCAAGGGTGGCCAAAGATGGTGTCACCTTGCATTCCTGGCCCCTTGAAGTCAGAAGTTTGTCCTGGTTGTCAGTAGGACAGGATGACATCAAGTGTTGGTGTGTAGGGCTGAGGAACTTGTTTTCACCCCCACAATAGGCAACTAAGCAATACTTGTTCTTTAATTGCTAACAGAAACTTGACGGGTGAAGCTGATGTATTAAATATATCACAGGCTGGACTCAGCTTTGGTCAAGGAGGACCCATTTTCTGCTGAAATTAATTAATTACAATCAAGGTAAAATTAAATTATCTGGAAGCAGTCAGTGCAATTAGTTCAGCAACTGACTTTTTTTTGGCTTCTTGGGAGGCCCAGGCTGTGCATGTGTGTGTGAAATAGGTCTGTGTAACACCTGACAATGCTGTGGTGCAGGAGATGGACTTGTCCCTTACTCAGTACAGCAAACTGTGGGTCACACCTGCACCTTCTTTTCAGTTGTAATTGCACAGCCACAGCCACTCACCGTGCCAGAGCCTGGGAAGAAATCGGTTATAAAGCTCCTGCAACAGCAGCAGGTTCCATTGCCTGCTATCTTTCATTAGCAAAAAATACCAACACAAAAATATCTGATGTGTTTCTACTTAGTTTATGGCAGTGCAGTGTTCTTCTTAGCTTTTCTCTTTCCATCTTCTCATTCAGTTTGGAAGTTATGTGTGGGATATTAATTTTTGCTCAAGAGATGGTAAAAAGGGAGACTGAGAAGGGTGGTTGTTATCTCAAGGGCTTTGCAGCCTAGGTTTGATAGAAACAGCACCAGCTGGGAAAATAGTGGGAAAATTATGTCAGTTAATTCTTAGCAGGTCAAATCCAGGGGTTTACTAGTGCTTGCAACCCTTTCTATTGTGAGGTATTTCAGGGACATCATGGTAAAGGATGGGTGTGGAAGAAAAGTAAAAGAATATATTTTGTAGGAGCACACAGGGGTTTCTTTAAAGTGTAAAGGAATGGTACTAAGGTGAAGGGTTCCTGCACCTAACGTGTGAGCAGAGGTAGCAGGTGGTCAAGGAAAAGTGACAGAAAAGACAAGAAGGACAAGAAAAGGAAATCCTTGGTCATGTAATTTAGGAAGAAATAGGGAGAAATTGAAGGAAGTGAAGAGCAACTAGAAAGGAGTTGTGAAAAGACAGGTAGGATTCCAGGGTAGGGAAGCCCGAAGAGAGCATGCTTGTGGAAGCAGCAGATGTGGAGAATAAGGGAAAACAGGCACTACTGGCAAAGTCAAGGAGGGAAAAACAGCTTAGTGTGCCCACAGGGAATCTGCAGGACTGGCACTGCTGTTGCAAATACCTGATGTCTTGCTGCCTGTTGCCCACCAGCCTGTTGTTGTTCTGAAAACGTGTTCTTGCTCTCAGCAGCTTTTGGGGGAACTCAGACAGCTAAGCGTGGTATGATTTATCCCTTTCCATACTGTGAAGCAAAGAAGTGTATAAAGATGCAGGAAGGTTTCAGATGAACACCCTCTATTATAAGCCATTTTTTAACAGCCAGGACACCAAATAAATGCCGTGTATACACCATATTTAATGCACACGTGCAGTCACCAACCTCAGGGTTTTGAGCAGCCTGATCTATTAGTAAATCTGTTCTGCATGCTCCATGCAAAGTCAGGTGTTAAAAATGAGAACTTCAGTAACTGTTTTGTGTCCCCTATTTACTGTGGCCTTTTGCTTCTCAGAGATTGCAATTTCCTTTTGCTTGAAGCTACATACAGTGAAAATTGGAGTTTATCCCAAATGCTTTCAGATGTGATTGCCTTCTTTGTAGGTTAAAATTCAGCCAGCTGGTAAAGCAGGGGCTTTAGCTAAACCATCAGCTATGCTATTACATGCCTTTGGGAAAGTTGCAGCACAGGGCAAAAGAGGAGAGTGCGGGAAATATCCTATGGAATTAAGCTCTTAAATATGTATTGAGAATCAGTTACAATGATACAATTTTTCAGGCTTGTTACCATTATGGATTTATGTGATGCCATTTTCTAATTTCATTACCTATTTTATCAAAAGAAAAAACCCAACCAATAAACCCAAAACAGGCCTCAACCCCCAAAAACCAATCAAACCAACCCACACACCACCAAAACCTGCACTGGAACTTTAACTTCATAAAAACTGGAAAAAAACATAGCTATGAACTATTCCTTTGGATTCTCTCTTACACTGCTTTCCTTTTTCATCCTTTTTAAGTCTACTCATATGGCTTTTTTTGTTTTCTTCTGTACAGCTTTGTTTGGCAGATACATAAATAAATATGTATTCAAAACAACAATAAATTACTGTTATGCAGTTGTGTATGCCCTAGGATCTTCCACCAGATGGGTGTATATTCGTAAAGCTATAACAAAAATATTCTTGTTATAATCTGATACTTTAAAAAGCCCCAATATGTGCATGGAAACCAAAGCATAAGTTAAAAGTTCTTGTCTACCTCTCCTACTGAAAGATTTAATCTTCTCTCTGTGTGTCCATCTTGTGTGCCCTGGGTGACTGCAGCCTGGGGGGGTGAAAGAATAGACAGAGCATCCATGTGGAAAGGAAAAAAAACCAAACCAGCTTTGGATATTTGCTGATGAAAACAAAGTTTTTTGTGGAAATGGAAGTAAGGGAGTGTCTCAGATCAGCCGGTAAGCGTAGTTTGGGTTTCCTGGTGGACAGACATCCATGTGACAGAACCTACCAGCACAACTGGGAAAAACAAGTGGTGTCAACAGAGAGGCTGACCCTGAATGGTCGTACAAAATTGATTTGTGCTCTTGCCCCTGGAGATGGGTCCCCCTGAGCCAAGGCTGATGCGCACTGGCAGGGAGTGATGCATAGGCAACTTGTTCTGTGCTGCATATCTGTTGTGACAGAAAATAAATGGCTTGTTCTCTGCTCTTGTCAGGCTAATGCTTTTCGTGGGCACCAGAGAGAATGGGTGAAAAAAAAAAAGAGAACCACAATTAAAAAAATGTGGCCAGATATGTGTCATTGCTGACACTGTCACAATAAGGTTAGTGTCTGAGTAGCTTAAGTTACCTAGAAATGAAAAGTCAGGTACAGAAACTTGGGCTAAATTTATCACCAGAAGTGGCAGTAAGAACCAGAACCTGTCTAGCAAGTTACACTGTCTCCTTCCTTTATGGGGATAAATTAACTGCATTATAGGCCACATAAATTGCATTTATACCACACAGATTTGTAAGGGCTGTATATCAGGAAGAACTGTCTTCTCGGCTAATGACAAAGTTGCTTTGGTCTTTCCAGAGCTTGACATATGGAAGCATTATCCAGCTATTTCTTTGTTCTTTCTCCAGCATTGTCATCTTGTCCTTGATTATTTTGTTTGCCCAGTGGCTGTGTTTTCCTGTTGCATCCTGTCTTGGTGCTTCCCAAGTGAGGACAGAGTGACATGAGTCTTGATGCGTGACATATTTGACAGAGGTTCTTTTAATCCCATTGCTGAAATATCTGTACAACTATGTAGTACAGAATTTGTTCACTAAAATATTTCTTGAGGACTGAAAGGGAGTCAGGTTGGTCTGGAGGAGGGAGAAGAGGAAGGTAAGACTAGACTGGGCTCTCATTTGCTTGCATGTGAACCTGTAAACTTCTTTGCTGTGTCCTCTGCATTTCCTTTTGGACCACTTAGACCAGCAGACTTCATTGAGTCATCTTTTACTTCTGAAACAAAGGTCAGACATTAATCCAGCCTCACTGTGCTTGAAAGGGTATCAGAACCCTATTTAATACCCTGAATGCTAAGAAGTGGGCTTCCTGCTTTGAGGCTCATGGGTCAGGCCCTTTTGCACTGTGTACTTGGCTCTTGTTTTCCTTAGGGCACTGTCTCATGATCGATAGTATTGAGATACTTGTTCCTCCCGTGTTCTTAGGGCACGAACCCAGACTGGATTTGATTCTCACTTACGCTGTTTGACTACTATTGTCTTGCTTCACCCTCTCAGCTTTTACTAAACCGTTTCTATTCTTTGTCCCATTCCAGAGGTGTGTCCATATTTTCTTCTAAGGAGAGCCGTTATCTCCCAAAAGTCTTTTTCCTTCTGCACAACAGTCCTGGCAATATTACCTTCTCTGGCCTGCCAGAAAATACACAAACATTTACTCCAACTTCCCCCCTGCCCTAACTTGTTCTCACTCTTGTAAATCTCTTCTTCAGAAACTCAGCTCCACAGTACACTGAGGATAGGTCTTGCAGAGTGTTTCCAGAAGAAAATCCTCTGCTGCTTCAATGAGCAGGATTATGTGTAGCCTGCAAGATACACAAAGTAATCCTTCCAGTGCACTCAGTGCAAGTAAGGCCTCAGCATCAGCTCTGTGGCCAGTCTAAGTTCACTTAAAGAAAGATAAAGATCATTTTAAGAGACTCTTTCAGAGAAAAATGAAGATACTCAAACACAGGGTAACCTGGCTTACAAGGAAAACTTGAATGGATGGGAATTGTTCAGCTAAAGAAGAGGAAACTGAAGAGAGATGATAAAATGAATGTAAAACAGTTGTTAAAGGTAAATAACCTTTTATCTTTATCTGTGAAGCATTGGATGAGCAATCATATGCTCAAAATACAGCAAAACAGAGAAAGTTAATTCATATGAAAAAGTTTTTAGTGAGTAAAGCCTGCTATAGCTCCTTTGGAGGTGTCCTTTCTTTCAGAGATCACTAAAAACAGACTAGGCAAATATCTCTTGGGAGTGATTCAGAGAAACTGCATCCTGCCTGAGGAATGGAGGTTGGTTAGACAACATCTCCAAAGCCCACTAATTCAATTGTTCTACACTTCCCAAACCCGAATGATCCTTCAGGTTTGTCACTTGTTGCAGCAGTGGCAGCAGGTTTTGGTTCTAGCTGCGTATCTCTTAAAGTGTCAATAAAATCTTGATTTGCAAGAATCATTGTGCAGCTTGACCTCTCTTTCAGTCCTGTTAAATAACAAGAACTCTGATACAACTGCATGCAGGCTTTTGAGACAGAAATACTACATAATTCTGTCAGATAAGGGCTGGTATCGTTTTCATGGGGTTTTTTTTAGGGAAAGTTACTAGTACTTTCTGATTGCTGTACATATAGGTACAAATTCTCAGTCTTTTCCTGGGAAATAGGAAGCACTTCAAAACTGGGTCCTCTAAGCCACTGTATCTAAAGCAAGTAATTGTATTTTTGCACTTTTCCCTGTGAAAAAGTAATTTCTGTGGGATAACACTGCAGCTGTGGTGATTACATCTTTACTTCAGACTGTGGGAAGAATGACAAGATAAACAAGCGTAAGTAGGCTGTGCAGGAAAAGCTGCAGTGAGGATTGGCCTGAGCTCTGTATGGCAGGGGGAGAAATGGAAACTGGTCATGTGTGGTAGTAAGAGGCTACAAGGCCTGTGTGGGGGGCAGAGGCAAGGCTGAATTTCCAGCTGGGTGGGAGAACTGAGCTGTGTCAGGACAGGAAGAGGGGGAGAGCAGTGAGGGACTTCAGCCAGTCTGGAGATGGAGTCAGATGGGGCTCTGATCTCTGTCTTTCCAGTGGTGCTTGCTTCTGTTCAGTGTAGGGTAGTTCCTAGATGTCCACTGGATCTCCTGGTATTTCTTCTTCATTGGGAGAGTAGTATCCTAGTCCAGGCTTGAAGGTTAACTCATTTTACCACCTTGTAGCTGGGGCAAGTAAAATGTACTTAACTTGTCTGAACTGTAACAGCTTGTGGCTGTTGCAGGTAACTCTCTAAGCTGCTTAACTCAGTTCTGCTCAGGTGTCTGTTGCCAAAGCTTATTCCTGATATTCCAATGAAATGAAGCTGGAACAGTGACAGTGCACTGTGAAATTCTCCCTTCTTTGTATGGTCTGCTCGTTATTGGCATACTCTGCCATCTCCCCTTCATCCAAGGGTGTAGTTCCATAATGTCCAGGCTGTGTTACTGCTCTGATGTTCCTGTGAAGTCAGCCAGTCCCCACAGCCCCAGTGGGCTGGGCACCTGACAGCTTTGTGTGGGATGGCAGCACTACCTGGCAGCAGACTGGGGCTGCACCTCAGGTGTTTGTTTTAAAGATGACTGGAAACAACTGTAAGAAATCAGGGGCAAAGCAGAGGGGACTTCACGTTCCCCTTCTAGTAACAGCTTTTAGAAACTGCATTAGATTGTCAATGCACTGTATTGTCTTCATACTTATGAAGTATGTGCATACATACTCTTTAAATGCAAGGCACACAGACAAATCTGTGTGTTCTCCAGGTTGCAGGACTTCCACAGAGGGGGCAGAGTTCCAATAGAGGGGAATGTGAAACCACTTCTATGTTCTAAAGAGGCAGTTTGTTATATCCAATGTGTTTTGCAAGGTAAGTGCTAGCTCAGCCAGTCCTGGATGTTACCAGGAGACACTTCAGATATAATTAGGGGTGTAGGCTGCAGTTCAAAGCTGGCTATTGTTCATTTGTTCTGCTGCTGTGGCAGATGGGCTTTGAGTCACAAAGACATTGCCAAGGTCTGTACTGTCTGTCCATAGATCTCCATAAGACATTGGTTATATGGCCATGAAGCTTGAAAAGGTTGGACATCCATCTACCTACCTCCAAGGCTGGTTCTTGCCGAGTGATCCATGACTATTGCTCAGTCAATAGAGAAGAATATTATGCTCTTGTAATGAACAAGATGCTTGTATTTAAGAATGCCCTGAGGTGATAGATCTTTTCCACACCTTAATCGAGCAACAGGTGAACTTTATTTTCTAGGCATGATGCCAAAAACCACTGGTATAGCAGTGACAGAATGATGTTCTTGTGGGTGGAAAAATTTTTGATTCACAGTCTGGCTAAGTTTGTTGTCTGGCAGTTTGGCTGCCAACAAACTGGTGAAAACGTGGCCTTGAAATTGGTAAGGATGGGCCTTTTGTCTTACACACCTCTCTCGGTGAATCATCCCTGTGCACAGATGTCCAGATACTCCCGCTTACTCAACAAATGCACTCTGCAAGGCCTCATTTATTACACACCTTTAGCAGATTGAATTCCAACAGTCTTTGAAAACTGTGGTATTGAATGTGATATGGGCCAGCAGGGAGAGAGAGGCACAGACTATATGTGATAAGAGATAGTGCTTCCAAGGGTTTATTTTCCCATGCTTTTTAAAAATTTGTTTGTTTACAGGAAAACAAATTGAGTGATCTGAAATTAAATTTGCATCTGCTTGATGGAATGAGGAAACTGCTTTATTCATGTTTTCCAGATTAAGTTAAGTGAATGGGTTTTTTTGTTCACTTTGCTTTTTATTTTTCAAAGACATGTTCCTGTTTAAATTTAGGTGAACTTGGTTCTGAAATACAATTTTAAAATAGAAAATCCAAGCTCTACGAGAAACCATTGTGGAGGCCAGATAGCCTTATCAACTGCTCTTTAGCTCTGACCTTATCAAACCTCTTGAAGCAGTCTTGCTCCCAGCCTTTCCAATAGGAGAGTTTGTTAGGTTGGGCTGAAAAAAGGACCATTTCTGTACCAGACCTAGGAAGGACATCAGAATCTGGGGGTTTGGGGTACAGTGCAGTATTTCTGCTGCATCTGACTTTGCAGAGGAAATGCTCCCAGAATGACCTTGGCTGATTTGGGTGGTACTGCTGGGATGGTGCTGCCCTGCCCTGTGGGGTTGCCATATCTGGAGAAGATGTGTAGAAGTGGCTCCACATGGAGCTCTCTGGGATCTGACAGTTCATTTGCATCTGCCCCAAGCTGTGTTATGACCCACTGGACTGTCTCCAGAAGGGAGTTTCCATAAACAGACTGTACATTTTGATTTACTGTGACTTGTCTTTTGTTTCTTTTTATATGAGGAACAGGGGCAGAAAATTTTTTTTTCATAGTGATGGACTATCTCAAGCAAGTTAGGAAGGTGTGTTGCGGGATAGACACAGGGTCCTCTGGCTTTACTGTTGTGTGTGCTACTCATATTGATCAATGGTGTTTCGATCTGAAGGGACCAGAACTCATTAAGCTGTAGAGTGATTTAGATGGGGTTTGCAGGGGCAGGCTCTGCAGATCTTTTGGTCCAGCTTCTGCTCAGATCAGCTTCAAAGGTTGAAGCAGTGCTGTTAGATAAAGCTACTCAGAGCCTTGTCCAGTAGAGTTCTGAATTCCTCCAAGAACAGAGATGCATCAGCCTCCCTGGGCCCTTGCTGTAGTGGTGAATCAGCTTAATTGTGAAGGACTTTGTCTTCTCCTTTATACCTCACTGGAAATTCCTTGGTGCAGCTTGTACGCCTTTGCCTGCCAAGAAGGTCGGTCCTTGTTTGAAAGACTTGATACCCCTTTCTGTGATGATGACTCATAAGTCTGGGGAGATCATAGATAAGGAAAGTAAGATAACGCATCCCTGAGCTATTACTGTTGCTGAACAGGGCCAGCAGCTTTCAGTTTAAAGGCTGCACAGTGAAAGTAAGATTAATTTTCTGCTCATCTCCATGTTTCATTAAATTCCTGGTCTCAGCAACAGATTCATTTTGGACTATTTTCTGTTCTTGTTGCCATCTTTGTCATTGGAATGGGATATCAGCATGTTAATGCCTCATATAACCTGTGAAGGATGGTAGAGCACGGTCGCTCTTTGACATTTTCAATGCCCTGTAATTTCATTATCTGGCCATTCTTCCCTTCCCCTGCAGTGTAGTGTGTCTGACATGGTGATTGCCACTTCTAATGTCTTTTTCTGGTACTACTTCCAAAGATTTTCCTCTGCCATTATGGGTGGTTCGCCTTTCTTAAAAGGAAGGTAATTCTTTGGGTAAAAAAGAACTTTATCTTGCAGCCTCAAACTATTTTTTTTTTCTTGTGCCAGAAATAATAAATTACTGCTTCTTTGCAATTTTCATCCTGAAGGATTTTATAGAACATGTCAGATACACAAGCATCACTCTTCACTGTAACATGGTCACTTTTCTGAGTGGAATAGGGGAGGTCTGTGTTTAAAAATGTCTCCTCATTCAGCTATGGAGCAGAGAGGTGTTGTGTGTCTGACATGCTCAGTGTACCACTGCAGACAATCATCTTGGCATTTCTCAGATCCTTTATTATTGCAAGGGTGGAGGACAGAGGCAGTGCCCTTGACTTTTCTTTTCCTGTCTCCCTATGGTATATTAAAATAATTTTTTTTTGGTGGGATATTGCTTTGTTTTTACTTTTGTGGTTCAGGTCTGAAGCTTGTTCAGAGGAGTTGAAAAGTGTCTCGGGATTTGCATGATTTGGGGACACATAAGGTTCTGTGGATTGCTCCAGACAAAATGTCCCTTGTAGTTTCACCTTCTTACGTAACGAGCTCATGGAGTGAGCGTATGCAGGTGACTGGTTGAAATCCTGCTTGTAAGCGTCTCTGTCAAACATAGTAGAGACTAGAGCTTGTTTTAAGAAATAGGTTAGGGCACTCATTAAATGCTTATACTAAGCAAGAAGAATGTGACCACATTAACAATGCCTCAGTTAACAGCAGGGAACTTTGCAGTGTGTAAGAGTGGGGTTTCAGTCGTGGACATGTTATTTTTTACTAGAGGTTTTGGAAGAGTGTTAGAAGGAAGTTGAGAAGAAACCTCTCAGGGAAATAAAGTTTGATTTGTGCATGTTCTTTTCCATTGTCCTTGGCATGGAAAACTTCTCAAAGCTTTTATTGGGGTCGTTACCCATTTGCTGGTAACTGTTGTTTAGAGTTTGCAAAGGCCTTTCTTGCAATGTTTGGGTGTTGAGGCACCTTCTCCTTAGTTCCAGCTCTGTTTTGTCATGTGGGAAATAATTTCACCTTCTTACCGCTTCTTTTTAAAATCAGTCGTTAGTAATAATCAGATGACCAACATGTACAGGCTGAAGACTTTTGCTTTCATCACTTGGGATCCATTGAAGTTTTAATTAGTGCTAAATGCTCCTGTTTCCACCTTTTCACACAAATTTCTCATGATGACATTACTGACTCTCCTGGGCACGAAGCAAGATGCTGTTGTGTTTGTTGCTGCAATGCTTTGGATTTAGCCTGGACTGTGGTAGACTGGCTATGATTCCTGTGTCTGCAAATCTTGTAATTCCCTTCTTCCCTCCCTACCAGGTACATCTGAGCTCTTCTGATGCACATATTAATTCTCTGTTAATTGTGGACTTTCCAAGGGGCTGAAGCAGTGCATGGAGATTACTGAGCAGGGGAAATACAGCTTGGTGCTTGGAGCAAGGACTGGCACTGCTTGCAGCAAGGACATTTACCTAGACCCAGCCTTGTGCCAGAGCCCCTGCTCTAGTTCAGAACACAGGGAGGTTCTGCATTTTGCTCTAGAGCTGCCAGCCCTTGGGCTAGTGGTGTTGCCACGTGTCCCTGTTGAGAGCTGACACAGAGGAGCTGGGTGGAAGGAGAGCTGTTTGTGAAGGCTGTTGGCCAGGGAAGGTCAGTCTCCCAACTCTCCCCTCTCCTTATTGGCTAGAAGGGAATCTAAAGGAGACCATGCTCCTTGGACTAGCTTTAAACCTTGTGAAAGACGAAACATTTAAATTTAATGTCTAGAAAAAGCTTTATGGAACTGACTTCTCAGCCATGCTGAGTAATCTTGCTAAAGAGGCTACCTTGTTTTACAGCTTTAAATCTGCTTTGGACAGAGTATTAGCAATTATCCCACAGGGAACAATCCTGTTTTTTCTGGATGAGCTAATAGGCTTCTTGCATCTCTAATTTCTATTGTGCTGCGAAGATGTGGATGATTGTTATTAAAGGCTGTGAGAAGCAACTGGTCAGCTCATTGCCAAACTGCTATAATTCATGGGTGTTGTACATGGGCTGCAGTTTGCTTAACATTGCAATCCGTGTATTCTAAATTGTTTTCATAGAGCTTGGCCAATAAAATTACAGGTTTATTATGTTCGTGCGGATCTCTTGTTTAATCAAGAGCGCCACGCGTGCTGCGAATGCAAAGCTGTTCTCGAAAAATGTCTCTTGATCTCAAAGTGTGTGAATCAAATTGGATTTATTGTCCTTTATGTTTGAATGTAAATAAAGTATTGCAGGAAAAGGGCTCCTGGCATCTGCAAGTACTTGCAGTAGCTGTTCGAGAGTGCTCTGTGCTATTCTCACTGTGGCATTGCTAATCTGAGGCATCTAAAACAGCCCGAGATAATTTATTGTCTTCTTTCTTGGCAGAGAGAGGAGGGCAAATAATGCAATGGAGTTCAAAATGATTATACATATCTATACATTGTATTATATATATATAATGTATTCCTATATGCATGCATGTAAAGAAAGACAAAGTAAAAATAAGAGAATATGGGATTTTGTTGTTTTGTTTTAAGGCATTGCTGGCCTCCAAGAGGTAGAGCTTGAAGAAAACCAAAATACAGCAATCAATCCATGAGAGAGAACTTGAGCTCTGTGATGCAGTGGAGGACTCTGGTGCTGTGACAGCTTGGTTTAAAGCTAAGCCCCTGGTGCCTGTTTTAGTGCGTCAGTTTTGTAATGAGAGCTGCTCTGGCTGCAGGAGTGTTGTGAGGTATCTGTGGAGCTGTTGGAATCAGTCTTGTGCTGGTGTGGTTACTAGAGAGATCTGTATCAATTGCCATTTGAAAGGCTGGACTGGGGAGTACCTTCATTCTTCTGTGTTGTATATGTGAATTTACAACAGGTTACACTGTTCCAATAACTAGGTTTACTGAAGATTATCTTTGGAGCTCTTGCTGTCAGTCCTGATGTAAAAAGGGCCCAGAGAAATATTTCTGTTCTGGGAGGTGTTTTATAAGAAGTAGTTTGTAGATGATCATCTTTGTGAAAGAACAGCCATAAAACATGAAAGGCAAAAATGAGCCTTTGGATTTGTTCTTCCGTCTGTCACAGGTACTTAAAAGATGTGCTACTCCCTTTTTCCTACCTGTGCATCCTGCAAGATAAGACAAGGAATGTGTCCAGAGTTGATACACTGGCACCATCTACTTCAATCAGCCCTCTGGTCCCCACCATGCTTCAGCCTCTGGTGATGTTCAGAGCTCCCAGCTTTTGCCAGCTCAACACTTTCTCATGAAAAGTGTATTGCTCCCCTGACTTCATGGTACTGATAGAGGCAAGACCTTGTGGTGTGACTGGTGAGGGAGTGGAGAAGAGATTATTCTGATGGTAATCCAGGGCTCTTGAGACAGTAAAGAGGAGAAGAAAGCTCTCACAGACCTTGAATAGTGGCCATTATAGAGCTTGTTTAGTCAGTTTGCATTCTTACTTTGTTGTACTGCACAGCCATTCCCTCTTACGTTCCTCCAGGGGCAGAATGATTTTTTGGAAGCTTTGAGAAATTTCTGGTGCGCCACTTAAAACATTGCAATGCAGGAATAGTCAGTGGGACTATTAATGTTCTTTAGAACCCTTCTGCAGTGGCGGGTGGTTTTGATTTCTCAATGCAAGGTGCAAGGTAACCCTATAGCCCATGTATGTGAAATTCCCTGAAGGTCATCTGGAGACCCTGCAGAGGATTTTCAGACAACATGAGACTGTCTCTTCTCCCTTTTCTACCTCCAGGTTTTGGGTCCCAGATCCTCTGATGGTGATGCAGATGCTTGAAGAGCAAAGCACTGAGCCTTCCTTTGTCATGCACAAGTAAAAAGGATCTATCTCTTAGAGTTTAGCATCCTAAATCTTGATCTTAAAAGTGGTTCCAGTTTAAATGTCAGTCAGCAGTCTCAGTTGTCATAACCATGATTCTTATAAGAGATACCGACAGTGGCTTGATATGAAGAGTGTGTTTCAATTTCTCTGTCTCCTAGAGGGCAAGAGTCTTTCATGTCCGTAGAAATAATTTTTTAGATCCCTAAGTAAGGAAAGGAGAGAGATCTCACAAGGTAAAACCTTCTGGAAGTTTTCTGTTGAAGTGAGGGTTGCAGAATGGAGCCAGTAGGTGTCTGACCAACTGTCCCTGGGCCCCAACCAACTGTAAAAGGATTCCAGAAGTTAATAGAGCTTTGGATTTCTGCAAAGGTGATTTGCCTCTTTTCTCTTATACAATCCATGTGCATAATGTAGAGTCTGTACTTCTGAGTTTCCTACTTTTACAGCTTGAAATTCTCAACCATAATGTTGCATTAAAGGAGATTGGAATTCAAGTTCCTCTATTTTTCTCAGCTTCTTTTTTTTGTAAGTAACAGAACACTTAAGTCTGCAAGAAAAATTGCCCTTGACAGCTTCAACTGTGCTGTTCCACATCTCCCCATGTAGACATTAACACAAGGTATTTCTAAAGTGGGAAAAAACCATTTTCTTTCTTACTAAGGTCAAAACCAGATGAATGGATTTTTTTCTTAATCCCCAGCTTCCCCCCTGAAATTGCACTATTGCGCTGACACTAAAAATTACAATTTTATTGTGGATCCTAAAAGATTCCTTCATTTTCCCCCTACCCAACACAAGTTGGTGGCAGTCTTTCAGAGGACAATTTTTTGAGGTGAGAGGAAATACATTGAAAGTTTTAGTGCTGAAACAAAGGAAGATGTTATATCTGGCTGGCTGAATGTGGTGGATATACACAGAGGAATCATTCCCAGCTCACATTCTGGAAATACCTAGTGAGAGAGATTTCATGTAAGTCTGCTTGATTAGGCCCTCCAGAGGAGATAACATCCTGGCTCCAGGGGTGCTTGGCATGAGCAAGAGCTGCTCTGCACAGGAGCAAAGAGAGGAAATTGCCCAGACAGAGTGTGTTTTCACAGCAACATATGAAAATTCACAGATGAAAATAATTTTGCTTTACTATTTAATGATACAAGACAAATAATAATAATAATAAAAAGCTACTTATGGTACAAGTAGTTCAGCTGTTGTAATGATGATGAAATGCGTACACATGATGAATACAGAATAAAAATAAATATAATAAAGATGATTAAAATCAAGACTAAAGATTGTTTCAAAGGAATATGAGTAGGAAAAGGAGCTGCTAGGGGAGTTTGACCTTACCATATTTGAGCCACTAAGTTTTAAAGTAGGTTTTGTCACCTGCAGATGAGAACTGCATAAACAGAAGTTCAAGGTCAGAAGAGTGCAGTTAATTGGACAGACCACGTTTTTATTACCTTAATATATAAGATAATCAGATCATTTAAATTTTTTTTGAATCTATAATAATGTAAAAATATGTTAATTGGCTATTTAGCACTCAAACTCTTGCTTCTGACCTTTTGTCTGTCAAGAGCCCTGACTCGTGCTTGTCTCTTACCTCGGGCACTTTTCTATTCTTTGTGTCCCTCTCAGCCTGACTGACCCGAATTGCCTGTCATAGTTACTCATATAATCTAAATTATCACTTTTATTTTTTTCTTCTTCTTCCTGTGATGATTCTCATATTTCACCTTCCCTACTGTTTAATAAGTACTCTATGTATGCATATTTAAGACATTGTGATTACATCATGAATTTGTACAATGATGTTACAGTTGTTTAAGGTAGAGTCTCAAATGTAGTGGAATATCTGATTATTGGATGTTGCTAGCTGCAGAGCCATAACTTGAACAATTTGTGCATTTTTTCCTTTTTCCCTCTGTGCTACACTTGTTACTTGGCAAACTGCAACAATCCTTATTTCCCTGGGCTCTTGTGAGGAAGGGAGTGAGCCAAAGTCTAAGGCACTTGGATTTGTAGTTGATAAGGATCCAGGGGTGGAAGGTCTTTTAACTGCCCATTAGAAACAGATGCAAGGGTTTATCTCCCAAAAGGCACATTGTTTTCTTCCATGGAAACATCTGTAAAACTCCAGCTTTTGAATTGGTTCTCCTGTGCTAGCAGTGAGGCATTTTCACATGAGGTAAACCTTTGTGTGACAGATATGAGGCTGGAATGGACTTTAACAGGATATCTAGTCCATCTTCTGTCCCTGGGGAGAGAGAGAATCTCTTGCCCATGCAGTGATCAATAACAATTGTTTGAGTTGCTAATTGGAATCTGAAGAAGATCACTAATATTTATATATGTCTATGTACATATTAAGGGGAGAGGTGAGAGACAGCGCGTGTATGTGAGAGGAGAGAGAGTTCCTGGGTAGAACCTGGAGTCTGAAATGGAAGAACAATAAGCAACCTGAATTTCCTTGTAAAATCACCTTTGTGGGAACTTTTTTTTCCTCTTCCTTTCAGAAATGTCTCAGACACTAAATTTCCCACATAGTTTAGCTTCCTTTATAGAACCAGACACGCTTGCCTTCAAGAAAAACCCTCCCCTGTCCTGGCAGTTTATAGGATCTCAAAGGGCTGTGCTCTCTTTCCTTTTTCTTTTTTTTTTTTTTTTGATTGAGAACTGTCCTGTGAAGGTAGTGTCCCCATACTTGGAGTTCAAGTCATTCCTTCTTTTCAGGTCTCCCCGTGTCAGAAACTTTAAATGGCCCTTCAGCAGAAATGGGACTGACTCCACAGAGATAAATTGCTGCACAAAATCTGCTGGTTCACAGATGGTATCAGGAGATAATTGGAATAAGGACTGAGCCAGCAAAGTATCTGGGGCCTTTTTTCATTTTCTTCTTGAACTTAGAGGTGTGCACACAGCAGCTTTAAAAGGAAGATAGAGAAGGGAAAAAAGATAAAAGTTTCAAAGGCTTTAGAGGGGGCTTCTTAGCAAGGAGGAAGAACTGGGAGATATGATCCGGTGTGGGTTGCTGAATCAATAGAAATAAATTATGAGTTCTTTGCTATCACCTCTTAGAAGGTATGATAGGGGACCCTTAAATCATATCACTACCTGACAGGAGAGATTGTATTTATGTTTAACTGAGTTACACAGAGATAAAGCTCAGGCTTCTGTTATTTTAAGCAATCTAGATGTCTTTTTTGGTGGGAATGTGTGTTTATGTGCAGAAAAACCATCCTGAAGAGCTGGGAAAAATTCTGTAGAGCAAAACTGTGCCTCGTCAGGGGGATGGATCAGATACTCTGGGGAGTATTTTCTATCTCTGACTTCTCTGACTAATGCTACTCAGAAGCTGCTGATAGTGTTGGTCTGTCTACCTTCCCTTCCAGTGTGTTTATTCCTAATCACCACACCTTTTCCAGACACTCTCTCCTAATTTTGTGCGGCTGATAATTGCTTTTATATTACACAGACGAAGACACACACACACGAGTGTGTGCACTCTCCTGCAGCCCCTGGGACAGAATCCAGCTGTTCTTTAAGGACTGATAACCTTGCTGTAGGCATCTCATTTATTTCTTTATTAAGGAAGAATTGCACAATTGCAATTATGGCCGCAATTTTTGCGTGTGTGCGTACTCTAAAGCATGTAGGTATGCAGGAGAGATACTTGCTGAAACTGAGGCAGGATTTACCAATTTTATTTCATATTTTCTTGGAAAAAATGTTGCATGAGAGATATTGCCCAGTTTTTAATGTGTAGTGGAGACGAAAGAGCCTTGTGGCTGACTTGCAGCCACTATACAGCTGGTGGCTTTGAACACCCTTCCTTTGGTTGGTAATTGGAATGTCTGCCTTGGGAGGAGGAAAATCAGACTTCTTTTCCCATATTGCTGTAAAACATTATAGTCCAACTCCTGAGTCCTGGAGTCATTAGTCATTGCCTTGCTGCTGGGGTTATTCAGCTGCACTCGCTACCGTGGCAAGGATTTCTCTGTGCAAGGCATCTCTGAATGTATCCTAAATTACAGTCCCTGCACAAAACTGCCTAAAACCACAAGCATGAAAGACCCTGTCAGATTCAATTAAAATCCTTTCTAGATTTGTGAGAGGCCAGAAAGGTAAACCTGTGACTCTGGAAGAGGTGCCTCTCTCAGTGTTGATGCCGATGGATGCTCTTTCTTTGACAGACTGGGCTTGCCCTTGGATTACCAAAGCAGAGAACCAGCACACAGTTTGTGCCCTGCTTTTGCTGGTAAAGGCACAGGACGAGAGAGTTGGGCTTTCCAGATCTGGCTCTTTCCGCAAGGCAGTGTAGTGGTTTTAGTTCTGGGTTGTTTTTTTTTTTTTTTTTTTTGGTTTTTTTTTTTTTTTTTTTTGCACCCTCAGATTCTATTCATTCAGTGCAAGTGCAAGTCCTGTAAATGGGAATTTCAAACTGCTCCCTACATCTGGAAGGTGCTTTTGTGAAGATAATGTGATCTGTCTCCAGCTGTGCCAGTGGGAAGACTCCTGCTCTGGCTCCAGCCTATTGTACTGCCCAATTTATATTGAACGGGAGGAGGACAGGGGACAGAAGGAGCCTGCTGTGGCAGTTTTCCTCCTGGAAAGTGATAAGCAACACAGGCAAAGGAGGATTAAAGGCGAATATCCTCCTTTTAGTCAGTGGTTCTTGTTTTGAGGACAAATTTGACAGTCTCAGCTGTTTGAAGATCACAAGTTCACTGGAACATGTTTTGTTTCTGTGTGTGATCTTGGGACTTGTCTCTTTCAATTTCAGAGGGCTCTTTTGCCTGCACTGCCTGAAGCCACCCACAGATCATTTTTATCTCTCCAGAGATTAAAAAAAAAAGAAAAAAAGAAAGGAAAAAAAGTAAGGAAAAGTCCTTTGCTGCAGGTTAAGTTGGCAAAGCTTTACTCTTACTCAAGTGTTGCTCTGATTTCCAGGGGCAGGATTTGGCCTTTGTTTGTTGTCAGTACCTCTGCTGTTTTCTTCTTGTGTCTCAGGATGTTCATTAACTCCTATAATCTGGAGATAAGTTTTCTTCAGCTATGCTCACCAGGCTGGGGAAAAAGGAGTAGATTGGTATTTAAGGCATATGTGTTCCTTTTTAGCTAATCATTCTCTCTGGGTGAACTCTGGTGTTTTATCTTCTGGATGATGCCCCTTACCTTAAATTATCTAAATGTGCTGAATTGGATTACTTCAGCCATGCTAAATTCATCGATGGAGACACTTTTTCAGAATAAAGTGGTCTTTAATTTGGTTTTTCGTATGTATTCGCAAAGTGGATTGAACCAAACTCTTAAAAGTTGATTTGTATTCTTCTTTTTGAGTGTTTCCATGTAGAGAAACACTTAAACTTTCACTTAATCTCTCTCTGCCTCCTCATCAGTAAAACAAAGATGCCATTACTTGCCTTGTTTCATAGTGGTGGTGCTTGCAGAACCTGTTAACACCTGTGAAACTTGAATTCCTCTCCTGGGAGCTTCCTAATAGTTCTATATGCTTCTCACAACTGGAGATGACACTCTTGGGTATTGGCAACTGCACTCAGACCTCCAGTGTAAATGAGGATGGTGATGTTGCATGGTGTGATCACTCACATGCCCACATACATTTTTGAGGCTGTATTTGTATGAAGAGATTTTGGTGAGACCAGGATTAAGCGATGATTGTTTTTGAGAATCACTCTACCTTGACCTAGGGAAAACACTTGTACTGGAATAATTTTCTTCAGAGCAGGCTGTTCCACGCTGTGTTTTGAGTTCTTGGTTAAAGCAGTGCTGATAGCTCATCAGTGTTTTAGGTACAGCTGAACAGAGCTTCACAGTGTCAGGTTGTCTCTCACTCTGCCTGCCCGAGGCGGAGGCCAGAGAGGTGTTGTGTTCCATACAACATCAACCTCAGCAATGATAACTGTGTTCTGAGGCTGGTTCTGCAGTGGTCTGCTGGGGGGGACAGTCAGTGACTGCCTTTGTATCACTTGTTTGTTTATTTATAGTTTCTTCCCTTTCCTTGGCTAATGAAAATGTCTTTGTCAGGAATTACAAGTTTTTTTCACTTTTGCTTTTCTGGTTTTCTCCTCCATCACCTTGGGATGGGACAGAGTGAGTGTCTGGGTTGGTGCTTAGTTGCTTAAGCACAAATATATATTGAACATGTAAATGGTCCTTTCCCCATCTTTTTAGTGTTTGTGTGGGGAAAGTTAGGCTGGTATCGGTGGATTTTGACAGAATTAGCTGTGAATGAAGAGATTGCATGAAAGGGTGCCTTAGCAAATTCATGATCATGAATGATCGTGTCCATGTGCCAATCAGTCCATCTTCAGCTAATAATCTTGTGCCTTGAAAGCCACCCACTACCACCACAAAAAAGAAACCCAAACCAAACAAACAAAATCCCAAAGACAAAAACACCAGGGAGCTACATAAATCAGTGCTGCTGGCATTTAAGTCCCAGAGCATTTTAAGCCAATTTGTCTTCGGCTGTGAGCATTCTACTGACACTGGTTCCCTGTATCCTATGCTTGCTCACATTGGAAATTTACTTCTTGGGTGTTGTTGCTCTCGTATGGATTGGGGAATGGCAGGTGGAAATTGCAGACAAGCTTCCTGTGGCTGGCTTGGAGGGTAGAAAATGTTGCAAGCACCATGGAAATATGTCTGTGGTCAGGAGACAGAGACCCCAGCATGCCAGAGCATGTGAGGGTAGAGCTCTCATTGTTCTCATGTAAATTTGCCTGCCCTCTTTCTGCTGTGCTCTGTGCTGCCTGGTGCTCATCCCTGTACTCTTTATTAATTACACTTGGCAAATATGTGCACAGGGCTCCTGATGAGTTGTGTTAATCTCTGTGCTGATAGAGCAGGATCACTTCAAGATGTCTCATGGAGTGAATCAGAGCTGGCCTTTCAGATGCCTATCTGAAATGATCATCTCCTTTCTCTGGCTGCTGTGCTCTTCTCTCTCATGTCTCTAACATGAGTGTCCCCTTACACAGGAGCAGGACAGCCTTTGATGTGGTGCTTTTCACTTGTTCTGAGCTTCATTGTCAACCTGCTGAAGGAACTGCAGTGCCTTTGCACTCTGATTTGTGGGAAACAGGCATTATATATTCCACTGTGGGGTATATGCAAAGCACTTTGCCAGTTTAGGGTTGGCAAGATCTGGAGGTGGGTTTAATGAACTGAAGTAATTTTCCTTCATAGTAAAATTTTATTGGCATGGAAGATTGTTACACCAGCAAATACTCTGAAAAGCTTCTGAGTACTTTTGTGATTTGTGGGCTTGGAGATTCCTGATAATTGTCTGAAAAAATAGGGATCCATTCAGGGATGTGTTTTTGAGATGGAATGAAACGTGGGCTAATGTTCCTGGTTGTAATTTTTCTGCTTTCATGCCAGCCAAGTTGTGTCAAGACTCAGGGCTGCTGAATTGGACAGTTTTGGATGCTTGCTGGCCTTATTTTAGGGAAGTGGTCCATCATATTAAATCTGGATTTAGTGGTTTAATATGCTATAGAGCATTATGTCAGGATTCCTCAGTGCCAGAGGCTCTTAATCTATATTGAAGTAAAGACCATTGAAGGTAAATGATTGACAGGTGCTGGCATTTTTTTTATATAAGCCTTAAAGCAGGGTATTTAGTGGACAGTGAAAAAAAACCCCAACCTATATTCACTGTGGAGATGCATTTGTGAAAAATAAAGTACATAAGAAAATTCTTGTAAGACTGGAACATCACTTCTTTCCAAAGAAAATATATTTTTTCTGATTATCCTTCCTCCATTCCCATTTCTGTCTACAAAACCAAAACAGTTTGTTAAATTATTCAGGTCATTAAGTTTTGTGTAAGCTCAGCTTGAAATTGCATTTTCCAGAGGGATTGGATTGCCTTAAGGGAGCTGTAATTCAGCCTCCCTATTTCCATGCTCCGTCCTGCAGACTCTTCCCTTTTTTCATTCTCAACCAGCTGAGCTGCTTGGTGTCCCAAGAGACACCTGCCCTGGGGTGTCCTGGGAAGCACAGTGTAGTGTGTGGAGCCTGGCCTGCAGGAGAAGAGGAAATTTCATATCTGAGCTGTGTTTCCTGAAATGAGAAGTATGATCCCATAATAAAATGCAGTTTAACACTGAGCTGACTTGGAATTAATTTTGGAAGGATTGGTTTGATGAATCGAAACAGTTTAATTTGGCACTATAAAGGTGTTTTCTTTATGTTGATTAAATAATGCCTGAGTGTAAGTTTTCCCTGTTTCTGAATTGCTTGGAACTTTATTTATTTGTATTTCTTTTCCCCAGAGCAAGATGTTTTAATTTATGTTGCAGAGTGGGCATTTCCTATAGGGTGGCAATTCCAGATTTCTCTCAGTTCAGGGGGAGAAAATGTTTTTGTTTTGAAATAGTGCCTTAAATGTAAAATCCCCAATTTTCAATAGAATTCATCTTTTAAAATGAAACCATCAAGATTTTCATGCAAAATTACACTGGCATGGAAAAAACAAGGTTATTTGTTAGTGTTGACAAAAACAAGCCGAGCTTCTTCAACTACAAAGCAGAAATTGGAATCAAATGTCTCAGCTTGAGTCAATGAAGGTTTTTCCCTTTTTAATTCTTTCTCCTGTCAGAATTCAGTTTTGGAAAATGTGTCCAATTTTCCTTATATTTTGTTCCATTCTTTTTCAACTGAAGCATTCAAACAACAGGATGTGTTAGAAAATTTGGTACTTCCCCACATCTGCCCCTGCTTGTTCGCCAGCATGGCTGGGGCAGCCTGATGGGGCCTTGGAATATCCTCTTGAAAGGGTTTGAAGTTTCCTCTGCAGAGCTGTGTCAAACACACCCCATGGAGACAGCTCGGGAACCAGCTCTGCCTTTCGGGCTCTGCTTTGTGTCTCAACCCCGTGGTGTTCCCTGAGCAGCCGTGTTTGCGCTGTGGTCTCACGAGCCAGTGTGTGGGGGGAAAGTGCTTTTGCAGCTTTTCTTGGGAAGGTTGTGTGTTCAGACTCTCAGATCCTCTCCGGTTTTCAAACCCCCAAACCATTGCACGAGTTGCCTTTATTGAATCCGAGGTGTTTTGTCTCAAAAGCAAGCGGGACCAGAGTGGAAGCCACCTGGGCTTGTGGTGCAGGAATGCTGCCTGGGCTGGGCTCGTGTGGTGAGTGATTTTAGGGACAGGTTGCTGTAGGTGTTACCGCTGCCTCAGGCAACTCCTGCTATTTCCTGGGACCCTTTGTCAGATACTGCAAAGGGATGCTCACGCTTGTGCTTTCCATGCATCACCAATAAGCAGAGATGGATGTTAGTCAGTCATTCCGGGCAAAAATCCAGTAAAGCCATACTAAAGAACGTGCTTTTACTATGAATTTATACCCAGGAGCTGAGTAGCGTGCAGCCCACTTCTGTAAAGCTGGTGTTATCCTGGGATTTGCAGGGTGGTAATAGATAAGTGACGTCTTCAAAAATATAGGGCATAGGAGATCTGAGGAGAAACACAAAGAGCTGGGAGAGTATGGATGCTGCCTTTAGTTGTAACTGCAATTTAGGGTAGAAATAATGTAGAATCTGTTGAAATTTGACCAAGACATGGAGATTTTATTTACTATGTTTAGGAATGGATCCAGGATCCACTGAACTCAGCTGTCTTCAATGTGCTTAGACTCTAAAACTTGAAAACTTAACTTTGTGAAACCTCACCACAGTTTTGAGCAATATGAGGGGTGTAATTTCAGGCAGGGCAGGGCTTGTGCTTTAGTGCATGGCTTCCTAGAGACTCTTGAGAGGAGTTCTGTCTGAGTGCCTGTGGGAATGTAGGGAACATCCTAAAAATGTCATTCTCATCGGGTTTTAGCTGGGAGCAGGCTGCCCTGCTGGGTGTAAGGGGAGGAGGCACACAAACCATACAAACCTTGCTTGCTGCAGCTTGCAGCTGGCTCTTCCCCCTTTGAATGGGAAGGTGTGTGCAGGGTTTAAGCTGTGATAAAAAGGATGTTAGCCTTATTTCCCCATGGTATAGCATTGATTTCAGCTGACGTGGACTTGTATATGCTGACTCAAATCTGCCTGGCAGGTTTCTTTTCACACCCTGCTGGAAGCAGCTTGGCTATTATCTTCTTCCTAAAGGTCTCTGCGTGGGGAAATAAAGGGAAGAACGCAATAGGGGATGGTAAAAGTGAATCCAGTAGAGGGAGGAATGCTCGGAGCATCTATTCTGAAGTCATTAAGTTGGGCACTGACTGCATAGTCACGTACCAAGGTCCCCTACAACTTGAACAGGTTTTTTCCTGGTATTATGCTGACAGTAAACGAGTGCTGCAGCAGCTGTGATATTGATTAATCCTTTGGCATTTTTCTGCAAAGCTTTAAACTCTGCACCCATCAGCCCTTCATCTGGGAAAGCCCAATGAAAGGTAGGGCTGGTCCCACTGCTGTGGGAGGAGAGAGAGGGAGGCCTGGCTTTTGTATGAGCAAAGACCCTTGTTGCACAGGAAAACATTAATGAACCATTTGAGCCGCATCTCTCACTTGGACACACCTTTTAGGCAAACTTTGAAGTAACTGTTAACAAACCCCACCCAGGCAGTGGGGGTCATTGCCCCAGATGCTCTCACAGCTGGAGCAGATGTGAGGGAAACTGGCCTGTGCTTGGATCCTGCATGGAGGAAATGATGCTGAAATGTTAAAATGATGCAAAACGAAAATGATGATGTGCCCTGGAGCTGTTCCTTGAGGTTGGTCCTGTAGAATCCAAGGGAATGAACTGTATGACATTAGTTATGCTAAAAAGGCAAGGAACAGATGCTCAAATGCTCTTACCTTGCACTGAGAAACCTCTGTTCTTTCTGCTCAACTTCCCACCCCATGTGAGCCTGGGAGCTTGCACAGAGGCTCCCAAGCTATCAGAATGCATAGCTGCCTTTCTGGAGAGAAGGGCATTGGGCAATGTAGCTTGTAAGTAGGAGGATTACATTTACCTGTGAAATCTGAGGTCAGAGTACCAGGTACCTCAGAGGGAAATTATATTCCTCTGTGGTCCCCCATGTACTGCTTAACTCCCCTCTCCCCCAACCTCAGTTTTGCAGGGGCATGACTGAGGAGTGTTTTCTTCAGAAAGCTGGTGAGTCCTGGAGCCTCTGACTCTCCTTAAGCACTAAAGACACAGGTGAAGTTTTGTCTTGCTCCATGCATAAGCAGCATGTCACGCTCTGTGTCCCTTTTACCAGTGCAGAAAGGTGATGGCATGTAAGAATTCCCGTGCTCTGGAGTCAGTGATGGCAGATGGAGAAAACAAAGCTGGTTCTAGGCAAGATGGACTGTTTTGCTGGATGGGGATCTACATAAACAAACTTACCAGTTCTTTACATGGAGACTCAATAATTAGTGATGGCATGTTGAGAGACAAAAGAAGTTGACTGTAATTTTAGATTGAGCTATTGAACTAACAAGGGTGTATTTGATTCCATCCCTGAGTTTGAATAATTGTAGTTGCAGAGAGGTCAGCTCCAAAGTCTGATTAATTCCTGGTGGCATGTTTTATTTCCAATGAAAAACATTTTGGGATTAAAATAAGTGTTACTGGTTATACAATGCACTAAGCTAATGATTTCCCATTTTATTTTTTAAACCTACTTTATCCTATAATACTGCAACTTTAATGGATAAATGCTCAGCTCTCCTTTGGGTGGTTTCAGATGCCTTGTGTATCGTTACAAAATCTAACAGCAACCTTTTTTTTCTCCTCTTTTCCCTTTCTCTCTTTCTCCCTCCCTCCCATTCCCTTCTCTAGGTGATTCTCATTCTGACAAAGCTCTACGACTTCAACTTGGGGAGTGTTACGGAGAGCTCGCTCTGGAGGTATGTGGATTGTGGAAATCACAGCAGCTGGGATGGAGGGGTTGCACTGTGTCTCTTGTAAAACCAGGGGCTGACCCAGGGTGTGGCCATGGGGGAGTTTCTGGGTTCATCAGAGGAGGAGCTGGGAGAGAATCTGAGACGACTGGAGTTGCTTTTTGGAAAAGGGATACGTGATTGGGACACATTCCTTTAATGAAGTGGGGTCTGCAAACAAGAGGGTTTCATCACGTAATGGCACTTCCCTGGCACACAGAGGAGCTTGGTTTCATTCTCACCTTTGATTGTCCTGAGACAAGTCTCTTCCTTCCTCTCTCTGCTGTGAGGCTGGCAATGAGAACAGGCTCTGTAGATGGGTACACACTGTGTCTGAGAAGGTAGAAAACACAGTGCTGATAGACTCTTAGCTGATCTGAGCCTTGTTCCTCACCCCTGTGAGCTGAGATGGTCACCTTGGTAGTGACTCTGTGTGGGGCTGTAAGGAGAGTAGCTGCTGAAGGACTAGAGATGCCACAGTGAGGTGCTGGTGCCTTCTCCACTGTGGATGTACTTGGATGGTGTCTTGTAGTTGCCATGTTCCTAGTCTGGTTTGGGAGATGGACTGTCCTGGCCTGGGGAAACATGCTTCTGGACACAGTGTGTGTTTGGAAGTGTGTGTCTGCATTTAAAATAAAGAAATAACTTAAAATCCTCTCAGCCCCCAGACTCACCCCTATAAACAGGTCAGGTCCTTGATGTTTGAAATCCCCAAATTGTTCCATCCTGCCTGTGGTGTGGAAAGGGTATGTCTTTAACAGAATTGTTATCAGGTGTTTTTTTACCCTAAGGACATATTAAAAAAATATATATATATAAATAAAGGCAGCCAGGGGCTGGTGAGACCAAGTGCCTTGTTTCAGATTTACCTGGTGTATTACAGCTATTGTGAAACCTGCTCAAAGTGTAGTTGGTGGAACTGTCAGAGCATTGTAGCCATTGCTTGGGTGTGAGCCCTTCCTGGCAGCTGGTCTCTTGTTCTTCTTTCTTCGCAGGTAATTTAAAAGCCCCTGTTCAGAGCAGGCTTTGGCCATTTGCTGCAGGTTTATTCCTGTAAATGTATTTAAGGGTTAATCATTCAGTAGAGCTCTTGAAACTTCTCAATTTGAACAGTGCTTAAGAAGCCTAATTGCAGTGCACCATGGTAATCTGCAAAAGTATAAATAACCATGCAGCTAATAAGAGAGAACAGTCATTTCCACTTACCCAGGTACTTTTCAAGGTATTAATGCCTTAAAAAACTTTTGCCTCTTTACGTAGCAAGTACAAATGGCTCTGTGATTGTACTTTAAACGTAATTGCCAAACAATCTGCTCTGCATAAATAATGTCACAAACAGGCAAACCTTGTCTTAATCCTGAGCTTGCAGCATCACCTGGGCTCTGCAGAAAGGTAATAGCAGCACCCCTTTTGGTGGTTTCCCAAAGTGATGGAAAAGTAATTTGTCATCAATACAATTGAAAGCATCCAGCACTTGGTCAGCTGGGAAAACTCACTGCGTTGTGGGAGTGTTTCAGCATGTTCTGGAGCACTTCTGCCTTTTGTCTCCAGTGAAAGAGGGGCCAGTGGGGAACCTGGAGACTCAGAGGTTGAGAAGTTAGAACTTCCCGGGTTGTTTTCCTAGGTCTGTGAGGAAAGCTCAGGGTAAGAGCTAATAGGTAGAGCTTCTGGGCTCTAAACCTTACTTCCCACTTGGAAAATTCAGGAATAAGCCATGTACTTGACAGGAGAGTGTGGAGTCTTAGAGAGCATCTATGAGCTTCTCTGCAAAGGACATTGTAGAAATGCAAATAGATACTAAGTGTAAGAAAAAAGCAGAGAAATACTCCTTTTCATGGGATTTCCTGTTCTATTTGCACATTCAGGCCCCTAAATCTTTGCATTATTTAAGTTGGTATTTTTCATTATTTTCTTTTCATTTTTGAGACCTTGAAACTTTTAAAAGGAGGATTTCTCTTTGCAGAAGGAATGTAAACCTCCTGCCAATAGGTTTGCTTTCCTTAGTTACTTTTTGTAGACTCTTTGGGCCCCCAGATGGGTCACAAAGTGAATGCAACTTCAAGTAAGTATCAGAAGAAGATCTGTACATTTCCAAGGGGTTTGGGTTTTTTCCTGTGTTCTGGAAATATGACTAATCCTTTCTGCTAGCCAGGAGTACTGCCCATGTGAGCAGTGGTGCTGTACGGTATCTATCCCGACCACTTGGCAAATACAGTTGCTTCCACAAGAGAGGAGAGTGGCTTTTGTGGCAGAGAGCAGTGAATCACACGGCAGAGAATGCTGAGATAAAGCAGAGTGCAATGCAATCTCCAAATACCATCTTGCCTCCACCTGCTTCATGCATCAAAATCTCCTTCTCAGCTCCCCTTGGGTTATAGCATGAGAGGCTTCTTTTAATGGAAAACTGAATTGCCATATAAAAAGAATTTCTAATCCCTGCATCTAAATACAAAAACAAGTAAATCAATAAGAAAACATACTGAATGTAATTAAAAAAGGGAGTGAGAGCAACAGAGGAAGAGAGGAGAATTAGAAGTTACAAGATATAGGAGAAACTGCTCCTATATCAGGCTGATACGAGCTTAGGGGAAATGCTAGTCAGCATTTGAATGCAGGAGCACAGACATTGCTCTAATATCCAAATTCATGCTTCTGGGGCTCAAGCAATCACAGAAAAGGTCTCTATTGCTACTGAAGCAGCCAGCCTTGAAGCAGGCAGCTTCAAGGAAAAAACACACACCCACACACACCCTCTTCCCTGTGAATGCCACATCTCTTCTTTGTCACAGGAGATACCTGTCAGTTGTGGTTTAGATTTTTGTTTTTCCCACTGAGTTGAGTGGAGGTGATAATTTTCCTCCTATGGAAGGAAGCTACTTTATTGTTACTTTTATTATACTTGTGAGGGTGTGAGTAGTTTATGAATTTCTGGAGAGAGGTCTTTTTCATAGGTCAACAAATATAACTGTAAAAATTATTTAAGCTTTTAGACATGCAAACCCTTTATCAGTTCTCATTTCCTAGCGAATTATCTAACTGTGTAGTTAAGAATCCAGCATGCTTAAAATAAAAAATTGATTGAGGGATGGACATATGCTTTCTGTAGAATTTTTTTTCACCCCACTAACACCTTGTCTCCATCAACAAAAGGAAAACAATTTTCCCTCTAAATCTGTAAACTTATATGGGTTTGATTTGAAGTGCTGTTGGAACACTTCTAATTCCCAAACTCTCTGTAGGTCAGGATCCCCGCATCAAACTTCATTATCTGTGAGGAACTGTTAAGCATACAGGAGTGATCTGTCATGAAATATTAACTCTCTCTCTAAGGAGTAGGTGCCGGACTGCTTCACAGGAATTGTTTAAGCTGCACAATACTGAGATAAAGTTGTGGGAACATGACATTCTGGAGAAGTATTTAAAGTTGATATTGTAATATTTGAAATGTTTTCAACTGTTTCAACCAGTGCCCATTGAGCAGTTTCTTTTTGCTAAGATAACTGGAATGAAAGTTTTTCCATTGTTGCCTTTTTTTAGTACTCAGGAATGTATTAATTTATTTTATTTATTTGGATTGCAGTAGCTAAAAAGACAGCTTCCCTCTCAAGGGAGCTCTCAATCTCAGGTGAAGACAGAGACAACAGGGCAATTCAGAAGACAGGAGAAGCACAAGCGAGCAAGGTGCTATTTATGATCAATGCCTCAGCCATGACTGCAACACATCAGCTAATTGGGCAGTGGGGAGCAGTTTAGGTTTTCTTCCAAAGTGCAAGCACTTGCATGTGTCAGCTCTGAGTCCCTGCTACCATTTTACCCACCTCAGATGGGTCCCTTGGAGTTCCTCTCCTCTGGCTGTGGTCCCAGCTAAATTATCTGATTGTACATAATGCTGGCCCATGCATTAACCCCAAATTGTGACTAACTCTTTCTGTTTAAGAGGCTAAAATGCTGATGAAGGATTTTATATATATATTCCTTCTTGTTTTCTTGTTTATTAACCAAGAAATTATGTTTCCATGGCAGCAGTCAAAAATCCCCAAGCATTTTTTTTACTCTTGTGGCTGCTGTGCCTAAAGAGGTTAGTCTGTTGTCTTAGTCTCTTTGCTGAGTTACAAAAAAAATCCCTTTCAGCTTTTTAATAGAGACAGCTGCAAAATGCAGCAGCTGCAACCCTAGTTTGGAGCAGAGAGGAGTAAAACCCCTCAGCTTGGTTGCAAGCTGCCTTATGTCGTGCATTGCTCTTTCATTCAGTTCTGTTTGAATTACCAGAGGGCTTTACCTTGTTTCTTCCCGTGGACTTGCCTCTTAAGCCTCTCACAGTCCCCGGAGACCCTCAGCATGTGTCAGTGTACCTCTAGCATTTGTTGTCTTTGCAATAATTTCCCAGCTCACGCTGATTTCTGTGCCCTAGGTTTGTGTGTGGCACATAGAGCTGGCTTCAGATAGGGCTGCTCTAGGTGGGAAAGGGTGAATGTGGCGTGAAGTGCCCTTTGGGAACTGGGGCTTAGTCTGCTTGCTCCGAATGTAGCAGCCTCTAAGACTGGTGAGCAAGAAGTCAGGGATCAGGAGATTCAAAAAGCCTGACTCAAATTTCCATATCATCCTCTGTGGAGCAAGCTAAACCTGAAATAGGTCATGGCACAGCCAGAGCTTTCTTATGAGTGTTTCTATCCCAGTGCCAACACATTATTTCGACTGCATTGTGAATGGCAAATTCTGGGTTGTGCCACAACCTCTTGCTTAATACTGGTTTGGCTCCACTGGGGCATTGTAGTTTTCCTGGAGTTTGCTGTATTGAAATGCAGTCTCCATGACCAGCAGCTGACATCTCCTCTCAGTATTGTCAAATTTGATTACATTTATAATTTTCCACTTTTATGCTGATGACATGCATCTTCGATATGTGCTATTTTCTGGATGATTGTATTCAGGCGTAAAATTAATGGAGCTGATTTTCAAAGTAGTAATGCTTCCCATTACTGCATCTTCTTTGGCACTTTTTAATAATGCTGAAAAGTGCAGAAATCCTGTGCTGATGGGAAGGGTTTCTTGTATCTGCAGTCAGCCATCAGGGCATGGAGGGAAGGAGCCAGCTGTGTGTGCAAGCACCCTGATCTCTCTTGTATTTGAAAGCCAGGTTAACAGAAAGTTTGGAGTCTCTACTGTTGCTGTTTGTCAGAATGCATAAATAGCTTAGCTTAATGATGGTTGGTTTTGTGAGGCTATGGGAGCCGCCTATGAAAATCTTTGTGGCTGAAAGCTGTTAGGTGCAGACTATGTTTGCTGAAGACCCAAGGGAGTGGGGAACCACAGCAGATGACCACAGTGTGAGGTGGGAGTTGTTCCTCGAGGCTCCCAGCACCCTGAGTTGCAATCAGTGCACACCTTCAGCAACATCCCAGAATTATGCATTTCTTAACCTCCAGTATTCTTGATGATTAGTCATTTCCCCACAGTGGGTGGTCCAGTTTACCCTGGTTCAGTTCAGCCTGGCTGTCAGTCATAGGTGCCATAGATGTCATCTTGGCCTGGGAGCCACACTGGAACTCTTTGGGACATGCACAGTAGCTGCATGTTGGCCACTCCTGAGCTAGCTGCTGCCAAATGAAGATGGTGGTCATTTGTTTAATAGTGTGATCTAAACAAATATTTCATTGTGGATGTCAGGAAATACACCACAGGGATTGTTCAGATTTGCTTGGGCTGTGTGTAGCTGAATGGGAAGATTCGTGGTAATTTAAAAAGAAAAAACCAAACCAAAACTATTCAAGGAGTTGAACAGAATGAACCATAGGTTTAGCCCTCCTCGAATGTGCCAGAGTTCCAGGTAGTGTCCAGAGCATACATTCTTTGCAGTTCAAACTAGAAGGAGATGCTGTCATTGCAACAAAGGGGTAGTGTGAATCAAAACTGCTTTAAATGTCTGTTTTGGGAACCAATAACAAAAATTAATAGGCTTATCTTAAATTCAGCACCATGCTTTAGAATTAGGCAAAATCAGTAATGGTAATAAAGATAAGACTTCGTTTTTGAATGCTTTATTTCATTCTTTAAGTATAAGACTAACTTCTGTAGAGAAGTTTCATTTGTCTCCTTCCCGATGTTTCCCTAGCCCTGTTATATCCCACAAGATTTTCCAAGAAGGGAATAGCAATGTTCACACCTTTTCTTTCTGGTGGTTCCTTGCTTTAATCACATTAATGTTGCCTCAGAGATGGTGGAGACCAAGGGGGACACTGCAAAATCATCTGAAAAGTATTAGCCCAGCAAATGAGTCTAAAAGCCTCTGTACGTGTCTCGGGGTGGTGTGTGGATTGGAGTCCCACCTTTGCTTATTAAGATGTCTTAGTCCTCTTGTTTCATGAAGCTCATTTGTCTTTTGTGAACCAGCCTGCCGACTGGCCCATTTGTTGTGTCTCTTAATTGCTTCATCAGTGACCTTTCTGTGGGGGCGGGGATGTCATCAGACAGGGGGCCTCTTGGATTTATTAATTTTTTGTTTGCCAAGAAAGCTCTGAGACTAATTGCCAAGACTTCCCAGAAGATATTAGTTTACAAATTTTAATGACACTTATGATTTATTAATGTGCTTCCCCCTGCATCTGCTCATCCCTATTCTGTGGTGGAATTCCTACTGAATTGGAGAGAATTAATAAAAACAGAACTGCAGATAGTAATGGTGTTTTAGATAGTCTGATAATTTACAAAAAAAAGCCCATGCTTTATTTATATCTGGGAATCTCTGAAGACAGAGGTAAATCTTGGCTTTGGCTGCGTTCTGCCCCAGAACCTCATTTTGGTGTTGCATGGTGGGTGCACAGGTGTTCACATTTTGGTGTGCAGGTAATTCCTGTCCAACCTGTGCTACACATCCCCAGTCTGTGCCCCACTCACAGAGCTTTTGCAGCCTGAAAGTGGGGCTGCTTTGCTGAAGCTGTTGATGTTCAAATGTGTGGCTGTGGGAGGACTGGGCTGGTCACTGACAGTGGATGCTGCAGGTATGTTCAGGTGAGGAATGTGCTCTTTGAGCATGTCTAGAGAGGTTATGTGTTTGTACATATGTGTTGATCTCATAGATAGCTTGCCTGTTGGGATGCTCCTCTTAGTAAGGAGACCTGGGAACCTCTGGATACGTCTTGTTTTCTGGCTGGATACAGGGAAGCAAGAAGAAAAGGCAGTGTATCAAATTCCTAACTTTTGGAGGGAATGTTCTCTGGACAAAAGTGGAATTCCAAACAATATGTAGAGAGAAAAAAAAAATGCTATTTTTTGTTTTAACTTTCCATGATTCAGGTAAGAGCCCCAGCCATCCCTCTTGAATTATTTATATTCTGCAAAAGAGCTGCAAAAGGAGAGACTGAGAATCTCTCCAGGGAGAGATTCACTCTAATCTTACATGTGGAAGATCCAAGTTCAAGCCCTTGCTGTGAATAAGTATAAAGGGAAGTGCTTTTTTATTCCTCAAGTAATTACATTGCGTAACTCATTGCTACAGGATGTTGTGAGGCAGAAATAATAAAAGCGTAAATGGATTTCAAAAGGGGATTCAGTGAATTTATGGAGGATATTTCTGCTGGTGGCTGAATAATGTGATAGTGTGGCAGTAGCCTATGGCTTACATTAATTATTTTATGACATTGAAGGAACAGACAAGTCACAGCTTTTGGATCAGAGTTGCAGAAACATCTCTTTTTTGTTATCTATTTGTTATCTATTTGTTAGCAATGAGCTGCTCATGGTTTAAGTATTCCAATAGAATAGCTGGGATTATGCTGGAGATGTGATATTCCACAGTATATAAGTGTTTTTGGGATTTGGAGATCTCTAAGTCCAGAGAACTGGATGAGAGACACTTGGCAGAAATCATGCTGTCTTTTATCTTTCATATACTTTCCCCAGAATATTCTGTGGCAGATTAACAGGTAATACAAATATTTGTGATTTGGTGTGTCTACTGTGGCTGTCTTATTCAAACAAAGCATTTGAATCTTCTTCATCACAGGTGGGCTCTATCAGTTGGTGTCTCTTGGATACTACCACATTTTGTAAGTAAAGGTGTTTCATTGGCCTAGAAGTGCTCTTTGAAATTTTAGTTTGAAAAAAAAAACAAACCCAAAAAACCAACCCTAAACCAAAACAAACCAACCAAAAAAATATCTTTGGCATAATTTAATTTTTGAGCCTGTCCTTTTAGGCACTCAGCTGGGTCAATGGAAACTTAAACCTCTTCAGATCTCTAGTCATTTCATTCCAGAAAACTAGATGATAAAATGGGGAATTTAGGGAATTTAATGCCAAAAGATATTTCTGGTGTAGATTTGTAATCATGAGGACCTCAGTGTGAACTAATGAAATTTGTTGTGGAAAAAAAATACAATGTTCTAGGAAGCTGGAAGAATATGCTTGTCCCTGTGTTCTCAGCTAATATATGCTATATTTATTATAGTTTTTCTGTCCTTGTTGGTGAATTTCTTTGATTACGGCTCCTCAAGAAAGGAGACATCAGCAGTGAATTTTGAGCTCTGATCGTGTTCCCAGGCATTTAGTTCTGGGGCTTTGGTGGAGAAGGTCAGAGGAAGCTTTGCTGAGAGCAAATATGCTTTTGAAGGCTCACTGTCCCTATGAAGTAATCTTGTCAGGGTTGACAGGTAAAATGTGTTTGTCGTGCTTTGCCTACTTGTTTAGAAGCAGCAAGGCAGCACTCAGGAGGGAGTTTGTAGCCAAGAACCTGCTGTTGCAGATCTTGTGGGTGTTGTGACTGTTGCTGCATCAGCAGAGCCACACCTGTTAACAGGAATTGGCTACTCCATCTCTTCTTTTAGCACTTGGAGCAGCAATTCCACTGCTCTCGTTAAAGACCTGCTCCTTTTGTTATCTAATCTTACATTCTAATGAGATTTGGATGTTGAACTGCAAAACTTTTTGCAGGAAGCCACACTTAAAGATGAATTTGTTTTGACCTTACTAATGTCTTTTCCTGATCACTCTTTGCTGTGCAGAGGAGTTTCGTTGGCACAGATTAGAAGCGGATGTGTTCAATGGGAATCTGTGCCAGTAGTAATGAAAACCACATGTTATATTCCCTTATAAATATGCAAATAGATGAGTGAAAAATAAAACTTTCTTAATAAATTACATAACAGCTTCCATACTAGATCTCATCTACTAGGATTGGGAAAAGAGGTGCCCAGAAAAGAGTATGTTAAAAATGTTACACTGTTGTGTGGTGTGGACAGGGTCTCACTAAAGTGAGTGGGTGGAACATCTCTTGTATGAGGAAAGGCTGAAAGAGCTCTTTAGCCTGGAGAAGGGAAGGCTGGAGTGGGACTGGTGGATCCCATCAGGGTGTGCAAATTCCTCAAAGCAGGGGGTAAAGAAAATGGAGCCACGCTCCTTTAAGTGTCTGCCCAGTGACAGGACAAGAGACAATGCATGGGCACCAAGTGAAACTCAGGATCTTCCCTCTGAATACGATGGAAAACATTTTTTACTGTGTGACTGAACACTGGCTGAGGTTGTTCAAGGAGGTTGTGGTGTGTCCATCCTTGGACGTATTCAAAAGCCATCTGGACTGATCCTGGGAAAATGTCTTCTATGTGGGCCTGCTTGAGCAGGAGGTTGGATCACATCAGCTCCAAAGATTCCTTCCAACCTCAGCAATTCTTTAACTCCAAGAAGGATAAAGAAGCATTGGCCAAAGGTTCAGAGCCAGTAGAAGAATTTGGTTCTTAGGACAATATGTAGTTAATCTGTGCATCTTTTTGCTGGAGAATGTTTTTACCCATGTGAAGTTTAGATGAGGTCCTAGAATCAGACCCAAAATCTGTCAAGGATTATAGTACATGCAAAGACTTCATCTATGGCTCAGAAAGTTCCCTGGCCTCTGATCAGGCAGAGATACTGCCACGTACTATCCAGGCAGTCAGGCCTGCATAAGGAGGTTCTTGCACAGAACAGTTTCTGTGTTGGTGCCACCTCATGCTTGTTGAAGGATGCAATGCCTGTATCCACACCAAAGCTAGGCTCTGCATCACCTTACAAGATTTGTTTCTCTTTGACCAAGCTGTTCTTTTCCTTTCTCTTCCCATCTCCTTCTTCCCTTGACTTTTCTGTTCTTTCCAATTAGGCTTCAGACCACACCATAAATCTTGGATGCTTTGTACAGTGGCTTGTAGAATTTAGTACTTTAGTACTTTAACATGTGTTGTGTCTGTTTATATTGATGTTTTATTATGTTGTCATGTTTTTGGTTTTTTTCCCCCAAATGCACTGCCATTTTATCATGGCTATAAATAATCTGAGGGATGGAGAAAAGCTGTTAAAAAGTGTGCCAGAAATCCTTCCATCTTTCTTTCAGTCTGGTCTGTCTCTCTCATTATGTCCATGGTAAATTCATTAGGCTTCTAATGAAGTTAAAAGTGCCTGTATGAAGTGGTCACTTCTCCAAATAATATTTACAAAGGGCTACATTCCCCCTGCCTGGAAGGCAGCCTTTGATTTATTTACTTACCACATGTGCTTCATCTGTAAAATCTGTCAGCCAGTTCTTTTACAGTATATGCCTGACCAAGTGAAAATGAAAGCTCCTGTAAACTACAAGATCATGGGAAGTGAGTGCATTTTTACATGCAGGATTTCTGCCTCTGAATGAGAACTGTAAAAGGTCAGTGAGGCCTTTATGTAACCAGATTGCTAGGCCGTGTTTCTGGGTCTTTGAAGGCCAGTTACTTTAGAAAATTGACTCCATAAATATTAGTAGTCACTTATATCCAGTTATCCCTGAAGCTTGCTGTCCAGATGCCTGAATCTAGCAGCAGGCTATCTGCAGGAGCTGGGCATTCAGCATCCTGCAGGTCTAGTCAGGCATGCAGATGTGGTGGTGTACTGGAAAGGTCGAGGGATATTATCCCAAGTTAAATCCAAGAATATCCTTTGGCATCTGTAACAGGACTGTTACGTGTTATTTTCTGGATCTTGTAGTCTAGCTCAAGGTATCTGTGAGGAAGATGATAATAGGAGACAGGTAACAGGAAGATGGCTGGGCTGTTAATACAGCTGTTACTGCCAAACCTTACCCCAAAATCAGGTAGTTTGTCCAGGGTTGAGATGCACTGTGAACTGACCTGGGTGAGTTCTGGTGTGTTTAAAATGCAACAATCTCCAGCTATCTGTGACTACTGCCAGGAGTGCAGGGTGCTCCTTTGTACAAAAAGTCTTGGAAGTTCCAAATCCACCCAGGGAGAAGTACACAGAAAGAACAACCCATCACTGGGACCTGGGTTCTGGCCTTCTGGGAATCTGAGCTCACAAGGAGTAATCAGCCCCATGGAAAGAGAAATGCACATTGGTCTTCTTGCATCTCTTTCTCTGAAAATGCTGGAAGTTGTAGGAGTCACTTGCTTTCAGAAGGAAGCCTGGTTGCTGACTTTTGGTCCTCAAGAGAGATGAGTAAACAGCAGGTTCAGAGCAGAAGTCAGGAACAGCTTGGGGAAGAGGAGTTCACACACAGGTAACATGTCCCAGGTCTTGGTGTGGAAACAGGAGAATCACACAACATCCATCAGCCCAAAGGGGTATATGGGTTCCCTTGAGAACTTACAAAGTATGACCCCTCTGTGGGTCTAGGGTAATTACTTCAGGGATCACAGAAAAGCTTGACCTTGAGGTGCCCCACACAAGTCTCTGTAAAGCCACTATGTGGGAGAACTTGTTCTTTCTTTGGAATATTTGCAGCTGTAAGTGTGGCTGAGGAGAACCAAGGCAGATAGATCATCTGTTCAAATGTAAGGTTTCAGCTATAATGTTATATTGCCATGGAGTAGTTAAGCTACAGAGTAAGCAGTGGACCATGGTACATCATTCAGTGAGCCTCTAGCAAAGTAGAGAGTAAATGTCCCCTGGAAGATTAAAATCCCATTGGTTCTATTATGTGTAACCAATAAAGATAAAAGGGATGTCTAAGAGGAATAGAGTTACCACAGCACATTTAGCTTTGTACCCCCAAGTGTGCATTTCCTATTTTGTACAAGGCATGGGAAACAAAGGATTTGTTTGCTTTGGGGTTTCTTTTCTGGAAGAGTACATGGTAGGGGGGGACAGTAGTGGACCATTTGCCTCTCTGAGGATTGAAGAGTGGTCTGCACCAACACTACCTAACTGTAGGGGCTGAGGGGTTTAGTCACACCACCTGAAAAGTTTGTATACGTTTTTTGTCCTGTGGCTCTTTAACAGTGATGGGCACAAGAACATGGCCCTGTTAGAGTGGTGGGAGATTTATAAGAAGCCCACATTTCCTTTTGGAAGTGCTCCTTTTAAATAGTGACAGTGCACATGGTTCGTATAGGGGACAGATGAGGGTGAAGTTAAGTAGGCTGTGGTCTAACTTAGTTGTTTAGGTAAATCTGATCCAAGCAGGGTGCATGATGTGGTTTGTCATGAAATGTCCTGTGTTGCATAATGTATTAGAAGAATCAGGGTTGTGACTGTGCAGACATGGGAATGGTGCTTTTCCTCGGTATGCAATAGCAAACTGGTTCTTCTTGTGCCTGTCTGGTTCCAGAGCATCACTGGACATGGCACTTTGCCACGTCCCCCTGGTAAATCTGGAACTGGTTTGGTACTTGCACTGCTAGGAAGTTTTTGAGGCATGCTTGGCAGCGGCATTGTTGAGGAGCTCAGGTCTTGTGGAAAAGTGGGTTCTTGAATTCCTTAGCACAGATGTTCCAGTTTTCTATTGTTAAAGTCTCTGAATCACTTGCAGAATGCAAAGGCAGAATCCTTTGTTCTTTGGGCTCCTTTCTTGTGTTTTATCTCAGCTTCATTGGTCACTGTGGTCCTTCTCATCCTGTGCGACAAAAACCATTACAAATGCTGCAGTAGGCTGTGTTGCAAACTGTTATCTTCAAAAATGACATTCATAAAGGTTAATAATTGGAATGAGCTCTGGCAGTTACTAATTAGCACCATTACACAATCAGCTCACATTCTGGCAGCATTAGGCATACTTAATCAGTCAATTATCGTTGATCTTAGAAAGTGGTGCTCTAAAGTTAGCATAAGGTGCCTTTGTGAGTGGAGAGAAGGAATTTGACACTGCCACAGTGGTCAGACTGCTGGGAACATGTGGTTTGAAGGACCAATGTGGTATACCTGACTGTGATGGATGGATTTGAATTAAAAATCAGATAGTATAGACTCACCTTCAAACAGGCATAAATACGTCCTATCACTGTCCCTCTTTGCCATTTCAAACACTAGGGGGTGTTCAGGGAGAGAGTTAGCTTTGGGGAGAAATGGATTTAATGACTTCAGTGAATTTCAGTTAATATGTAATGACTTACAAGCTTGTCAAAGAACAGCTGGAGTGTAAGGTACTATTTTCCTTGGTTTTATTTTTCTTCATGTGAATTATAGTTCTCACGGTAAGGAAGTTGTAAACAAGACGGGGAGGCACCAAAGGATTCTAAATTCTAAAGGATTTCCCTTTAGAAGTCTTTCATAAAGTGACCTTAATCTTACAAATCTAAATGTTATGATTGCTCTGTGCTCTCTCTGACACTCCGAGGCACAGAGCCTTTGCTGCTTGTGCTGGCTCAGAGTGCAGAGGGAGCAGGGCTGGTGCTGCACACAATGGCCATGGTTTTCTAGCCAGTGTTTGGCTATTCCCAATCTGAGTGTCTCAACATGCATCTCTTCTAAAACCATCTGTTGTTTGTGCCTGGTCAGGAAGGTGTGCAGTGATGCGTGGCCCACGCAAGCAGGAATGGTGGCTCCAGTCCAGTGTGTGAGGGAGATTTTCCAGATCTCTGTACGGAAAAGGAATATGTGGAGCGATCAGGGCTGACGTGCTGGTTTCTGCTCTTTCTTGCTTCCCTTTTATAATTCTGTGTTTTGACTGTTTAAGATATGGTCTGCAATGTGTGCAAATTCACAGGGGATGGAATGGGCAAGTTGTCAACAGCATGTTGGAGTGTAAGGGGAGTCCAAGATACTGTGAAAGTAAAGCAACTTGTGTAGGTGAAAGGGCCAGGAAAAACATGAGTTGTACTTGACTCCCCTTTGGAGTTTGGCCCAGGGCCTCTGCCTGTTTAGCAGAAGGGAAAATGCATTGTTGTGATTATTTTGGAATCTATCTCTCTCTCCTGCTGCTTATTCTCTGAGAGTTTTCATTGTGGGCAAATGATCCAGAAAAAAATCTGGTTAGAATCTTAAAGGCTGGATGTTTCCTGAAAACCATTTTGTGCAGCAGAAATCTGAGAATACACTTCAGGGCTGACTGAAGTCAGAACAACATTGATTGTTTTTCTCTACTTTTGAACGTTCTCCTTTGCTCTTGATAAAAATCTCCAAGGGGTTGTGGGAGTAGGCACAAGGAGAAAACATGTCAGAAGTTCGACTCTGGTTCCAGCTTTTGCAAAAAGTTAGCCCAGTGTAATGGGGTTTGTTTAAAAAGTACTTGATCATACATCTGATTCCAGAAGCAGCAGAAAGTGAGTGCAAGAACAAACAATCCAGACCCCCAGAATTTCCTTGCCTGCTATCTGAGATGCAAATTCTTCTCAGAAGTGTAAAGGAAATTTGGTAGAAGAAATATTAAAAATCTGAGTATGGCTATGGATTGCACAATGATTACTTAACCTGGAGAGAGGAAATATGTACAGGAACCTATTTCAGATGTAGGTTGCTAATGTAGTATCCAAATTTGGATGAGGTTTGACTAGAAGACCTTTAAAGGTCACTTCCAACCCAAACTATTCTATGATTCTAAGGAAGTCAGAGTGTTTCCAGGCATTTTTCCAGAGACTTTGGGTCAGGTCTTGTAAAAGTAATGAAGAGAGACATGTCTTCGTATATCAGGTACGTAGCCTGAGAAACTTCCCCGAGCCAAACCTGGGGCAGCCCTGTGGGAATCTTGTTCCTCAGGAGGAGCTGCTGCCTGGGCTGGGTGTCACGGCAGAGCTCTGGCTCCTGGGTGCAGATGCTGTGCTGCAGAGCTCAGGTAGGATCTCCCCTCAAAGCCTCCAATAATGCATAGCCTGTATAGGTACCTCTGGAGGTGATAGAGGTTCTTTAGGAAATGTGCAAGACTCAGGGCTCCGAACTGGTAAACAGCTCTGGCGTTCTGCTGTATGACAAATGACGTCACCTATGAAGTGTGCCTTGGTATGGCAACAAATACTATGGCAACATCTGTAAGTGGAGCTAATTTTAGAAAAGAGGTGCCAGGCTACAGTAGCTCAGTTAAGGAAAAACAGTTGGACACTTTGTTCTTACAGCAGGCCTGTAAGTATGCAAATATATACAGCATAATCATTCCCTCCCCCGCCTGGCCTCCCAATATCTATTCTCCAGTTCCTGAGTATTTTGCAGCAGTGCAGAGGCAGGTTTTAGGAAAAATACCCTTAAAGTGGAGCATTGATTGCTTGGGAAGGTGAGAAGTGTCCATTTTAAAAGACTTAAGGTACATGTTAGACAGCCTTCGGAGGTAGAAGTCTGCTTCTGGTTAGTCGTGTCTTTGGGAGGGAGGGTGAACTTTGGTGGCTTTTTCTTAACCCTGTCTCCATAGTCCAGGGATAGGAGAGCCTCTCACCCATATCCCTTGGGAAAAGCAGCACAACAGGCTTCATATTAGAAGTTGACTTATGAAAGGAGCTGAGAGGTTGAATAACTTTTCCTTGAGTTCATTCAGCACAGTTTTGATCTATCAGCATCTTGTGACCTATCCTACCTTGTCTTGAAATGTCCCCATTAGAATATTATGTAAATGGGAGAGTGAAGCCAGCTTGGAAATTGGACAATATGCAATAAAAAGTGTTAGCTTGACACTGAGGCCGTGCTCTTTGCAGTGCAACTGTTCCGATTGAGATCCCATCAGCAAGCAAAATATTGCAGTGCAGATGTGCAGTTTGACAGGATGCTTGGGTCTGATGGCTCGAGAACATGAAAAGTTCTCATCTCACCTCTTTGATGCCCTCTCCAGCTGATTACAGTGGAGACCACGGAGTGCAAAAATCAGCTGGCTGATGTTGGAGCAGTGCTGGAAACACGTGAGTGATGACAAAGCGACTGTGTTCAAGCCAACAGTGCTGGCTGAATGGCTGGTGGAAGAGCAGAAGGATGTGTTTGAAATATGAGGAATCCTGAGGAGCTCGGAATCTCACTTATTTTTCTTAAATAGGCATGAAGCTGTGGCAAAATGCTGTTGTGTTTGTAAAGTGAGGCAGTGGATGATTTTTAGATACAATACTAGGGAAAGTGGTGAATATAGGCAAGGACCCCTTGATAGTGATTTTTTTGTAGCTCATGGTGGTGGGCTAGGAGAGATCATAATACAAAGAGAGTCTTAGGACCTTGTTCACTGGAACAGACTGTTGCTTTGCTTTCCAAGAGTTGCCCTGCTTCATGGAGCAAAATTACCAAATGATTAGTTATTTGTATGCAAAGTGGGATTTTATCATGGGAAGATACATTTTAGAGAAGGAATCTTTTGACACTGGAATCTTCCTTGGAGCAGATACCTTCTGGAAATACTGGTTACGCTCTTGGTGTAAACCTAAATAAAATGAAAAAATGGTGTAGGAGCAACTATGGGGATAAACTGAAGTAGTAACTGTGTCACTGGTGACTCATGGATGTGTAACTATTAAAAAAATTCCTAGGGTATAAAGGCAGAAGGAGCACTGTACTCAGACACTGCGCAGGATCATGCAGGAGAAGAAAATCAGTCACAAACACTCAGCAGAGATTAATTCCTCACCTAACATCTGCTTGATCAAGAGCAAAACTCTTGGGACAACATCCTATCTTGATTGTAAAATTAGCAGTAATGAAGAATTTACCTTATCCATTAGTAGTCTGCTGGAACAGTTGCCCTTCCTGTTTTTAAAAAAATCCCACCCAAAATAGAACAGAATACCTTCTTACCCGTACTTGTCTAGCCTGAGTTTGTCAGGTTTTAGCTCTTTCTGCTTTTGTGGACTGAATGGAAAGCCTCTCTACTTCCCCCAGCAGGTACTCACATCCTGTTCAAAAACCAGTTGTTTTTTGTAATGCAGCAGGTTTTGCTACTCTAATGATTCCTGCTTGGGTGATGCTTCTCTTCACAAATGGCAACAAATACAATGTCCTCAAATTTCTCATGTTCCAGTTTATAATGTGGGAAGAGAATTCTCAGAAATGTGCTCTCTGTAGAAGTGCAGCTCTGCACGTCCTCAGATTCATAGATTTAAAGCACAGAGAAGAAGTAATGATAATAATCTAATCGTATAGTGCAGTGCAGAGAATCTTACTCAATAATTTCAACATCGAGTCCCCAGTGTAGTTTGAAGTATTGCTTCTTGGCTGGAAACATACTCAGTCTTTACTAATACTTATAGTCTTTCAATTATGTGATCTGATTTGCATTGCTGCTAGAACTGCATTTCATTTTTGATGCTGCAGCAAATGGACTCTGGGCTGAGTTGGCCAAATTCAGTGATGCTGGAAGACAGGCTGGTTTGCTATAAGTCTGAGAGCCTCAGCACCTGTGAAATTTCAAATTGCAGCCATGGTTCCTGGATGATGAAAACCAAGCCTTGGAGCTCTTTGTTCCTCACTTTCCCTTTCATGGCATTATAATTATTTGCAAAAAGAACTGAGGGCATGAAATTCAGGGGGATGAAATAAAGCATGGGCTCATTCATGTGGATCACTTTTTTTTTCCTGAGATGCTTTTTTTTTTTTGATCTTTAAAAGACCCTTGAAAGCAGGGAATTTTTCTTCTTGAGACTGAGGATTGAGAAGGTTTTTCTTCCTTTTCAACTCTGCCAAAGGCTTCATGGCTGATGAGTGTGTCCTGGGAGGGGTGCGGAGGCTCAAGTTCTCTGTGGGTCTTGGATCCGGCTGGTGCCTGAAGGAAAGGAGAATCTTTACCTGAGCTTGCTGCTGCTGTAAGATAGATTATTAAGATTCCATCTTACAGGCACCTTGGATGCAGCCAGCCCCAAGGCTGGACAGAGGGGACAAGGCTGACCCACCAGCATAGGTGCATCCCTTTGGTGGATGCATTGTTGGATCCATCACTGCTGTGGTGACTGCTGGCTCCTGTGCTCTGTGGGTGCCTCTGCAGCCTGGGTGCAGCCTCCATCAGGTTTCTCATCACCTGGGAGCTGTTATCACACAGCAAATAGTGCTGAGTGGCCCCAGCTCCTCATCAGCTGGGAATGCAGGTACTCAGTCCATTGAAAGGCAGGTGCAATCAGCAGACCCCTGCAGATGAAGGTCCTGCGTGCCTTGCCTGGAATACGGGCAGCCGTAGGGTTAAAGGCACTGTGCTCTCATGAAAACTGGGTGAGGTGCCCATCTTCTTGATTGTTTCCCCTCCAAAAGTTCCTCTTGGCTCAAAAGAAAAAAAAACAAACCATAATTCCATGGCTTTGTTCTTCTGAAATAGGAGGTAGTGAACAGCAGAATAATGTTGGAGGATTTTATTTGCTGTGGCTATATCAGATCAGGAGGGTGCAGATAAAGCATGCAGCTTTTCTACTGCAGGAACTGATACAGTATTTTCTAAAGATATGGTCTTGGCTAGTCTGACTGTTCTGGCACAAAAAAAATGGCTCCACATTTTGGAACAACTGGCTTGTGTTTCTTCATGTTATTATTTACCTGAAAATAGCTGTTTTCTTTTTACATGTGTTTGAATTTGTCTTCCTAGACTAGGATATTTTATTTTAGCCTTACAACTGTAGTATTTACTTCTTTTATATATTTTCAGGTGCAGTGGAAAGATGCACACTGCACAAAATAAAGCATAGTTTCTATTTGTATTAGATTGCAGATCCCCCTGCATTAAGGAGAAAAAGCTGTCTTTGATTCCCTGCCATTAAATATGTGTTATGTTGTTTATAGTGTTTTAAAATTAAAACCTCATCTGGTCATTTCAGCATTTGTCACCTTCTACTTTTCTGCCTCTCAATAGAGCATTTACAAGTGTTTCTATTGGCTTTTTCTGCCTAGCAACATTTGTTGCAAGTAGTTTAGGAAAATAAATGGTTTTCCATCATAAATCCAAAGCTGCAGCAGGACTTAACAGCCTTTGGTTATCTTTCCTCAGAGTTCTCTTTAGAAAGAAAGAGCTATCTGATGTGATAAAAATGAAGACTTGGTGCTATGAAATCTCTGTTTACATTCTGCAAACATGACTTTTTTCCATCAGAGTCTGTTTTTATGAAGGAAATTGTGAGATGTCTCTCACTTCCATTCTCTTTCCTGGGGTGTTTGTGGCTGATTGCTGTGGCATGGAAGAGAATTCTGGGGCCGGTGTCTCTGGTACTGCTTGCGGAGGGAGGGCCCAAATGAGAGGCCAGTTTGACAAATGGCTCTGCAGAGAACAATCTCTTCCCTGCAAGTCTGTGCTCTCTTTCTGCTGCACAGGTCCAATGTGAAAATTACATTTTGATGTGTTTAAGCAGTGACATTTCTGTCGCTTTGTTTGGCAGCTGGTTCCATGTCTTAAATGCCAGAGCTGTCCCAAACTTGAATTTTCTATCTGACAAGACAGACATGTTTCAATTTCTTAGTCCATCTAGACATTTTGATGAAGTACCTCCAAAGGGCACCACTGATGATTCTACAAGTTACAGGATTTTAGTGACATTTGGCCTAATATTTCCTTTTTTTTAGTTTCAATTTTTGCATCCATTTTGAAGAGGTAAATAGGATTATTTTTTTTCCTGGCTGAATCCAACAGGAATTGGATCAAGCTTCTAGACCTCTCACATTCTGGTGGTTACTAATAGCCCTCTGTCCTTGCTTTGCCAAATTGCGTGTCTAATTATTTTAATCTCACCCACAAAGAGTATGCTTCACTGTGGAACACTTAGTTCTATTTACTCTAAGAGTTTTGCCCAGATTCTGGTTATTCAGTTCACAATGTGATTAAAAACTGATTTTTAATTGAGAATAAATCTGCTGGATGCCTTGGAGATCCCTAACATAGCATAGCTAAGATCTGACTCAGATTTGTTTGTCTAAGTATAGTTTTCCCAGTGCTATATATAGATGGATTTTAGGAAGAAAATATTTTAATAGTTTCTTCCTTAAAAGCCATTGGTTATACAACAGTCAGGGCAATGGTGGTTTTTATTAAACAGAAGCTTGCTTTCAGTGGTTTTGGATTTCTTTGTGTTGAAGTACCAATAATCTAGAAGAAGAACAAATGTGTCATGGGGTAGGGATGGTTTCAAATACATTTTGCGGACAAAATGTAGACAATGTTCTCCGCACGATGTCATTTAACCAGAGCTCATGTAGGAAAGAAAGGGGGTCAAATAGAGTGTTTATTGAATTGTGCTGATGTTTTTCTTTCTGTCAAAAACTAATACTGAAAATATGCTTTTTCTTTTTTCTTCTTTCTTGGCACCAATCTTTTGTAACAGACTTGAGCCGTGTTTCAGCCTTTAAGACCTTGTGACTGTTCCCCTGCCTTGTGGTTGAGTTGAGAGGTCAACCTCTTTGGGGTACAGCTGCTCAGAAGTCTTTACAGGTGCTTTCAAAGTCCTCCATGAGGGAGATTTGGAGGCTTTCCCACAAGCTGAAGATCCACCTTTAGCATGGAAAGCTTTACATTTCAGTGCACTTCTATTTGCACTGGTTATTCCGGTTTAAAGCAAGTTCACTGGAAATAGGGTCTAAATGCCTCATCTCTGGACTCTTGCAGTTGGTATAGAATGATGAAACTCTTCAGGTGGAAGCAAAGTTCGGGAATAAAACTGAGGTTTCTGTATTTTTCACATTGGCAATATGGAGATGGTCGTGCTCATTTGCTTGAGGAATGTTTAAGTCATTGCATTCAGATTATTGTGGAAATGGAAACTGTTGCACTATTAGTATGAACATAACAGGAATCTTAAGGACAAAGCTTTTCTGTACCTGTATTTTTTTCTATACAAAGTTAAACATGGGCTTATCAAAAGCATTTGCTGTACAAAGCCTCCCAGAGCCTCACCTCTGTATCCAAACCTCAGGCTGGGTGCATGAAAGTCCTATTTTTCAGATAATGTCTGCAAGGGTTTAATGCTGTCATACTCCACTGACTGAGAGTTTTCAAAGGACAGCCTCCCCTTCTTTCACTGGCTGTCAGAAGTAAAAACTTTTTGCATATTTGGTGTTCAGTGTTCATTGCTCAAATTGGTTGGTTGGTTGGGGGTTCACATGCAAGACCCCAGAGGGTTGCAGGGAAGGTGCTTCTGAGAAAATTAATCTCTCAGGGACAAAGTAAAATGGATTTTAAGAAGGAAGATGTTTCAGAAGATAGATGTAGGAAAATTTAGTATGTTTCGATTAAGGTCGTCAATGCTGCATACTTAAGCTGAAGATCAACTCTCATTAAGTTTAATTGGACATCTGTACTAGGTAGGTGGCTCTGAAAATCTTTCCCTTTATACATTCCTCTCTTTCTGCACAGACAATATTACCCACAGAAATTCATCTGGCCTCCAAATTGTAAAGCTTTTTTTTTTCCCTTCACTAAGGGAGAAGATAGATTAATATTGTATCTATGGGATGAAGTAGACTTGTCCTGTTCAGCTACTAATAGTATTTGTATAAATCAGTTAATAAAATGAACATTGCTGTTCTGATATTCTCATTAGGCCTCAGTATATATTTTTAAATTGGAATATTTTATTAATGCAAATATCTCCCAACCAAGCATTCATACTTGAATCTTTCAAATACCTGAAAAATGACAGCTGGAAATGGAATGCATGTTTGGAAAACAGTACTAAAACTTACAGGGAAGAGTTGTTGTTCGTATCTTTGAAGACTGACAGTTTCTCTAGGAGATCTGTTGTGGCTTGGGACCAGGGGCAATAAGAATGAGGGTTTCTGCATCTTGTTTTACTGCTGGAGATCCTCCTCTGGCTTCTAGCTCCCCTGTTTGGCAGCACGGTGTAGTTGCCATGAGTCAGGGCAACATGATTCTGTGAAAACCCTACATGGCAAAGTTTTCAAGGAGTATCCATGGAGACGAGAGCCAGGGCATAACTAGCTTTGGGTGACACGTTTCAAGGGCAGAGCTTGGTGCTGTGCTCCAGGAGCTGGGCTGGAAGGGCTTTATGGTGCCTGGTACTTGATGTGGGTCACCTTCCAGCTGTCCCTTGGCTGAGTGGATAGGGGAAGGCTGGTGCCATGTGGGAACTATTGGGATGTGGTGACTGGTTGCCTTTGTTGCTTTCCTGCAGTCTGCAGACACTACAGAGAGCATCTTGAGAAAGCCCTACCTGGCAGTGTGCCCTCTTTTGCTTCTGCATCTAGAAACAATTTTTTTTGGACCAAGTGTTAGCTGACATCAAAGATGCTTTCACTTCTCTCAAAGGTTATTATTTTAAAGGGCAAATAGTGCCCGGAGTAGGATTTTACCACTCCCTCTGTATTTTTTTCTGGTGACAAGCTGATTACTTTTCCCGCTGTTTTATTTTCCTGTTTTTGCTTTTCCCCAAACTTCCAGCTGCCATGAAAACTCCCAAGTGGTTTTTGCCCAAATGCGTGCAGGTGAGCTTTTAAACATGAATTGCTCAGTAGATAAATGAGGATCAGTTGCTATATTTAATTATGCAGTCTTCTGTGTCTCCAACAAGCATTCATCTTATGGATAGTAATTATTCTTAGCGTGCCCATCTGAGCAAGATTATGCTTTGGTAATTGGTTTTGAATCCTACATCCATTTTATTTTAAGCAGCACTCACTTTAATCCTTTCTATCAATGTTTGGGGATTGAAAGTGAGGTGAGCATGTGGCAGGAGCAAGGGAAGGATTTCTCTTTTTCTTTGTTAGGATGCTGCCAAGCTGACATGGTGGAAGTGGAGGGTGGATGGTGGCACACACAGATGATGACAGACAGGCTGCTGGCTTCTTTGTGCTCACACTGATCCTCTGCACATCGAGGATGCCCAGGCAACTTGTGCAGACCCTCCTGCTATTGCTGGTCCTGGAGTTGCAGTGAAAGACACTTCTGTCTGGGGATGCAGGGCCACACTGTTACTCACCTGCAGGGGAAGTGTGATGATTTCTCTTTGTGGCTTCTGTATAGACCAATGTCCTGGCAACCTTGGGCAGCAGGTGGTCAAATAGCTCTTTATGCTTTTGAAGTGGAAGTTATGATTCTTCAGCTAAGTGCCTGTATCAGACAGATCTGCATGTAACCTAGGGAAGTGGTTGTGTTGTGGCTTTATTTTCTTTTTCTACGCTTATTTGGTCTTGTTGGTCACACTAGCTGTTTTGTTTAGGCAAATAAGCTCAGATGATGCTTTCTGCAAAGATGAATTGGATATCTCCATGCTCATCTCCATTTCTCTTCAGTGGGAAACTGAAGCAGAGGAGCTGACATGATGCTTTCATGATGCTAGTGTGTGCTTCCAGCCAGAGGTAACAACTCTTAATGCAGAGGAAAAAAAAAGAGGAAATGCTCATGCCCATGTTTATGGCTGCTGACAAAACCACATGTGGAAGCTCTTTGTATTTCCCTGATGTTTAATCCCCTCAAATTCAGCACGGTGTAGCCCTTTGCCATGGATTGTGTGAAATACGTCTGGGTGCCTCCAGAGATCTCCCCTTTGAAAGCCTGTCTGGTAACTTGCTTATCCTTCCCCGCTCAGCATAACCCATCTGCAGAGCTGTGTGGAAGGACAAGGGAGCAGAGAGCCTTTCATTCTCTCAAACTCCCTGCCCTCTGACCTGTGCAGCATTTATGTGGCACTAGGCTTGAAGAGTTCTTGTACCAGGGAAACACGGCATCCTCTGATAGGTCATTCCCTCGAGCAAAGGGCATTCATTGTGTTCACACAGCACAGGCAATAAACACAGCTCTCGGGAGAAACTGAAATCTCTGTTGAAAGGCTGGTTGCTAAAATCCTCAACTCTGCATGAAAAAACAGTCTGGTACACCAGAATAACCCCTTAATTCTCTGGAGGCAGAAGAGCTGCTTGCAGAGTACCCACACCACTTACTGCTTCCCTTTGCACTCTGCTCATGTCTGCTACCAGTAACTAGGATGTGTTCAGTCCAAGACGGGTGTACCCTGAGCTGGTTTTGTCAAACCAGACAGATCCAAGCGACTAGTTTGAGATCCCTAGTTCCATTTAGAATTTAAAAAAAATGGCAGCTGTCACTTGTTATTACAGATAGGTGTTAAGGTGGTGTTAATTTGAGTGGCACGAGGCATCTAGATCCTGGTGGGAAAGATAGCACTGTGACAGTAAACTTTGCCATCCATGAAAGGTTATTCTTACAAGGATTGATATTCAATTTGCAGGAAGGAATTTATAATTGTGCTATCTCATACATAAGCAGCAACCATATTCCTACAAAAGGAGTGAAAAGGGAGATTAAGAATTCTTGTTCTCTGCTCAGAAGAGGCCAGATGGATACATATTTGAGAATATGGGTTTAGCTGTCTGTCCACTGTAAGAAATTATGTCAGGAAACCAAACTTTCATCCTGGGATTCCTGACTATCCCATCTTTGTGGCTTGGCAAAAGTTGGATGGGCTTAGGGAGTTATTTCTCACTGAGGTCTGTACTCCATGTAACTTAAAAAACAAAGAACAAAAACCACTCTCCTTCCATCCTTTTTATTCTTGTTCTTTGGGGGCAGAATGAACTCTACAGGACAGAAGATGAGTTTGGGATGCTGCTAACAGGCGTGGAGGTAACTTTCTCATGCAAGTCTACCTCCACCGAGGGCTGAACACTTCATGAATGTAGATGCTAGCATTAGGAATAATTATTAACATCCTGGGGAGGTGAGGATGGGCAAACCAGCATGCACTGCCTTGTCAAACCAGCATGTCATCAGCACTAGAGCCAGGCAATCTTTAATTTTTATTATATTTGTGATGTCTCAAATTTCCTTGGCATAATGCACTTAATCCATAATTATAAAATTTGCAACTAGTCCTTGGCTTTGCTCTGTTCTCGTAACATGAGAGTGAATCTGTGTTTTTATTAATTTAACTTTCTATAAGCTAACAGATTGCCATAAAAAACCCCCAGAATTTCTCAACCAGTACAGCTAATAGCTTTATTTCAGCAAAGGTCCCATGGTACATGTTGAACAATAACTACCACTTCTGTGCCACTTGCAGTTTTTAATTGAATTTCTATCCCATGGATATCATGTCAGAGCCATTCATCTGCTCCACTAAGTCTTCTGATATTAAACAAGTTCTTCTAAGTTATTATTGTAGTACGAATACTGCTCAGCAGTTGATTTGCATTGCATATACACTGGTCTGGGGAAGGTAATGCCATGCAGAAAATCTTAGTGTGTAGGCACAAGCAAAGCAATTATTTTTGCTGAAATTATCATAGTGTACCTTTCCACTTCTTTTCATGCTGGAATGATAAGATATGCTCTTTCTGTCCTGTTTAGGGTGAGACACTGACACTGGAAAAGAAATGTACAGCTCTCTAGTCTGGAGCAAATCACTCCTTGTTTCTGAGATGGTGCTCTTGCTTAGAGGCTCTGACTCTTGGAGCTGACTGCATTGGCATGAACTTGGACCAGACTGTCATGTGGAGGGGTCTAAACAGCTTCAGAATAACAAACTCTGACACTTCAGAAACTGTGCTCTTGGGTTCAGTGAGTGGAACTGAGGGGATCCATGGTGTAGACTTCGCTGTTGCCTTAACTCTGCCTTTTTCTTTAATTTTTTAACCTTTTTCAAAAGGTGAACCAAATCACTGTGTTTAGTGGAAAGATATTATTTCAGCCCCACTTTCCCTCTGCTGGATTCAGAGGCAGTGTGTTTATGATACTGAACTATTACTGTCTATGGTTAATGACTCATTTTTGGGCTCTAACTGAATGGTGTATTTGGCTGATGGCATGGAGTAAACAAAAGCAGGGTGAGGTTTCTAACCAAATTGGAGAAAGGGTCTGCATCACTGGACTGTTCAGAAGGGAAGGTCTGAACTGTATTTGCTGGCCATCAGTAAAAAAAAGCAGAGGGAATGTCTTCACTGCTGAACTAGAAATGAAACACTGTCTGGCAAAGCTCTCGGTGGGAGTTTTCTCAGGGGTTGCAACAAGAAGTGCAAGCTTCTTGTTAATTAATACTAAGTATTAATTACATGGAGATTCCAATGTGCAAAATTAATGGTAATTTCCTAGCATGATTTTCCCTGTCCTCTGTTTTCCATTGATTAGTATAATAAATTCTATTTGGGAATTAATAATTCAGTCAGCTGAGAAGTCATAATGACCCCAAACATCTTGGCTTTGGATTTTCTACCTCCCAGCTGAAGTTCATCCTGACAGTCTTAAGCCTACCTGCCTCTCTGTTCAAGCTTGAAGGACATGCTTGGATGCACTAGGAGGGTGTAAAGAACCACTCAAATAACTGCCCTGTTCTTGGTTTGATGTGCCAGTACATGATGGCTGTCAGTGTCTGCCTTTCAGCATGTTCACAAGAAGTTCTCAGGAAACTGCTCCTCTGCAGATTACTGGTGTGAGGCAGGTCTGTGTGGGGTGCAGGTTGTGTCAAGGCCCCAGGCTGCTCTTGTGAAGAGAAGTTGCTCCATTCTCCAGCCACATGTTTCAAGTCAGAGGTGTTCCATTTTTAATTTTTTTCAAAAGCATATTGGAGAATAAATTCTCTGACTGGTGTGTGTATTGTGATGACAAGGTCTTACCTGCACTGTGGCACAGGGACCAAAGGACATCTGGATACTGCTGAATGGGCATCACTGGAATCTGTTTGCTGCATAAAGCAGCAGCTGCCTGAGGATATCCTGTTGTCCAAAGGTGTAAGTCTTGCTGTAAAGACAGCATTTGCTGTATTTATGTACATCCTGCTTTCTGGATCCAAAATCATTCTAGGACGTTTGTGGAGTACTGAACCCCAGGTTTAGTACTCCCTTGTCTGGATTCAACCTGTTTTCAGTTCCCACTGAGCTATCCAGGAGGCATTTCAAAGCATGCAGCAAAATCCCATTTAGAGCCTGTCTAGAAACCTCGGTATGAAAAACTCTGCCTCTTTATCTTCCTTGTAAGGTTGCAACTATGATATTAGCTTGTGACAGCAATTATTGATGGTGTCATTAAGGATGAGATAGAATTCCTGGAAATGCATTTAATATTTTCCCCTTTTTTGCTGCAGGGACACTGATAAGTGGTGGCAGAATGAGATGTAAAAAAAATAAAAACAGACAGAGAGAAGGTGGGGGTTAAAGAAACCCATGTTTATTGTTTGCCCTCATCCATAAGAAAGGGAGGATAATTCATGAAAAACTTTGTGTACTAGAGCTATTAAAGAGCAATCTTTGCAAAATAAAGACTTGGAGCAAAACCCCATCATTATTTATTTTCTCTATTTTCAGCATCAGTTGTGTAAAGTATGGACAAAGAAATAACCCCTTGAGAAAGCACTCCCAATGTGCTGTTACAGTTGGCTTGAGGAGACAGCTGCTATTTCACCACACTGCTCTGATTATTACAAACACATTGTTTTAAAGCTTAGCAGCTGTGTAATAGTACATGATGCATATGTACACGATGTTATATCTCTTTCTGCGCTCCCTCTTTCAGTAATCACTGCACTTAAGGCTCAGTATGAACTCTGTTGATCCATGATTGTAGCTCGTTAACACGAACCTATTCTCTTGCATCTGAGTCAAGGACAAATAAATATTTGTGTCTAAAATGGACTCTGGGGGAAGGTTTTTTTGTCTGCATGGACTGATTAATATAGGCACACACCAGAGGGGTTAAAGAGGCATTGGGAGAGGGAGGGATGGGGTGAAATGAACTGGGGGAAGCTTGGTTAAGCTCAGCAGATTTCCTGTGGTGGGAGATCCTCTCACCAGTTTCTATTTTCAACTGGCTAAGTGATGCAGGTTCACTGTGGTGCTTATTTAAAAGTGGGTGATGCAGGATGTTCTGAGGAATATGCTGTACTGTATTGAGGGTTCCAGTTTTGGATGGGATGAGTAGTTGCTTTGGACATATAATAACTGAGGGCCTAATGTTAGAACATGAGCAGTTTGCAGCATTCTCAAGGCAGTGATGTGAGTCCAGCAGGTTTCCTGTCCAGACGCCCTCACAGGGACCCTTTGAAGGGACAAAGGTGGGGGAAGAAAATTCGTCAGTTCTGAGCCACTGGCCACTCATCACTGCCCTGATTCTTTGGAATAAGCTGCAGAGATGAACCACTTTTCCTACACGTTCTTATGCTCAGGGTGTCCATGTGCTGCTCACTGATGTATCAGCCATGACTAAATGCTTATGCTAGAAATCCTGGCAACATGTGAATCTCCCTCTTTTGTACCCATATTTCATTTTCTCCACTGTCCTCAGAGTAAATAAAACCTGCAGAGGTGTGCACAGACAGGTCTGCAGAACTGCCCCTGCACCAAGTGGTTGATCAGACCCCTGTTTACTGAAGGGGGTTTGTTATCAGAGAGTTCCTATTCAGCCTGCAGGAAGATTCATTTCCAGAATGTTAAAGCTGATGTTAAAACAAACCACGTGCCTTCTGGTAAGACAGCTAAAAGGGATAAGGAAATGGCCAGTGATGAGTTGCTACTATTTCCTAATTTATCACGGGCTATTGTAATTTACCTGCTAAAAGATGGGCAACCCTTTATGCTGACATTATCTGTGGGGGACTTAATGTTACCTTCCAGGGGTGTAATATCATGCTTCATTTTGTCATTGGCTTTTGAAGTACCAAGTTGAGTAGAATGAAGAAAAAAAAAGCCATTTCTTTCCTAGTCTAAATAATATCACTGGAACAACTTAAGTGCTGCTGCTTTAAAACCTTCCAGGGGCTCTGAATGAATCATGCTGGGCTGGAGCACACTTAAAGATGCACTTCATAATTTTTTGAATTTGGGTCTAGGTTTTTGGGCGTGGATCCATGCACAGTACTGTCAGAAACATGAGCAACAGTTGGTTGATCACTAAGCAGATACACTGAGTTAGACTGGGGCCCAAGTTCAAGTGGAAAGCATGGCCAAAGGCCCAAAATATACATAGACTTGAATGCTTGGATAGACAAGTACATTGATGGACTCTGGGCTCTGTCGTAGCACCGGGCACAGGACCCCACACAGTCCATTCCATCTGCCATGGACAGGAAAGTGTGGATCTCAGTTTGCAGTTTGAAACGCCGCCTTCTATGTGAATCTTTGTGGGAGATGCCATACTTCAACCTAGGTGGTTGTAAAATGCATAAAAATGTGCCCTCCTGTGCAAAAACTACATAGGAAGCCTGTGGCAAAGTAGGAGCCTTGCAGGTCTCCCAAGGTACCTTCCAATGCCTTTAGAACAACAGTATTATTTCGTCAGTTAACCTTGGAGTCTGAATGTTGATTGTTTGTCTTTGAGCCTTTCTATGATAAATTCCAAAGACCTAAAGAAAATCCATGGTGTGTTTAGGAAAAGGACTTAAGCATCTTGGATCATGGACAGCTTTCTCCTTTCATTTGCCTTGATAATATGCAGGGTACTTAGCTCTTCATAAAATTAATTTAGATAAAAGTCAGGACTTCATGAATAAGAACATTTTCAGCACACTACTTAAGGGTAAAGGCATAGGAATATTTATCCTTGTGTTTTGGGTTATAAACAAAAATAGTCCTATAATATCTAGAGGAAATATCTGCAGTGTAGCACTGGAGCCAGTTCTCAGTTTGAACAAGTTTAAGTTGGATCTTTCTATTTCTTGAGTCAACCTATCAAACTGGAGAGATGACTGGTCTCTTCCAGTGCTTCCTTTCCTTTCCTTGTGCCTCAGCCTCAGATATCCTCCCTCATGAGTTTGAAGGGGATGTGCATTTCCTTGTGCTCAGTTTACTATTCCTTCGTTAAAAAAGACAATCACTCAGCTGTCTCCTGGGGGACTTGCTGATGCTGATTGACTTTTCAAGCTGTTCCCACTTTATTGATCTTCTGTCTGAAAAAATTCCAACAGGTTTATTCTCCCAAAGGCAAAGTGTTTTGTGTTAGATGAGCTTCTGAGGGCTGAGTGCAGAAGATGACAGGAAAAGAAGGCTTTTCTGGGGTGAAATTGTGCCTGAACCAACGTGGTGCTTTGAAAGATACTAGGCAGTGAGGTTTTAGGGCATGGTAGAGCGGGAGTGATCAGCTGTGTGCTTTCTGAGCTGCCCACAACTGGCAAATGTTTGGTGGGGAAGAGGGGGACCTCTGCCCTATGGATCACAGTAATTTATTAGACTTGATGGTAAACTGCAAGATCACCTTTTTGGAGAGCCTGTATCGACGCAAGCTGAGACCCCAGTGTCTGCATTTTGAAAACATGGTAACTGGAGTCAAGGCTGTTAATCCTCATGCTCAGGGAATGGATAAGGCTCACAATTGACCAGTGCTGCTGTGAAATACCTACCTGCAGTGTAGCACTGGGTTTAGGAGAGGTGTAATCCAGCTGCTGATCTGACTATTGCACAAACCAAGAAGCTGGGTGACAGTTCTCTTTCATTTTTGCACTTATATCTCTGTCCTTATATTTCTGGACCAAAATTCTTCACTCTGAGGAACTAGGAGAGGATATAGTGTCATAATCTGACTGTCTGGATGTGAAAGGACCAGAGTCATTTGGGAGCATTCAGAACAACCCTAGCTTTTTGCCTGGGGAGCCAGTTGTATAACCAGGTCACCCTGCAAAGCAAGTGGTGCAGCCTACAGAAGAGCATTGTCAGCTGTATAATCTGGCCTGGGAGCTCCTCTGTCTGGTGAATTGCGATGTCTCTGTTATGCGACGCTCAAAAAATGTTATTTCAAAAAGCTGGGACGGTTTGAAGACCCTGTCATGGATATTTCAGTGGTAATTGGAATGGATAAGCTTTGAAGGATTCAGGAATGTGCTGAGTTTTTGTTTTATATATTTATTTCTCATATTGAAAGACCACTTGTGCTGAAGTCTGTTCTGGTGGGAATATGAACACCACAAAATACCTGTTGAGAGCAATATTAGCCAGACACTTGTGTTCTTTTATGGCCCCAAATTCTGTTTTCTTCTTTAGAAAACTAAATTTGCACTTTTGCTTTGTCTTTTATATGCAAGCTTAAACTTTGGAGATTTTCAGAAATGCAGAATTCTCACAAATTCAAAATTGTGAAATGCTTGCAAAATGCATTACATCCTCCTGTTAATGTTATTAATCTTTATGTTTATAGATACATACAGATATAGCGGGTCCTGACCTTTATTGTGTAAATCTGTGTAAATCTGCCAATATTACTCATTCACTTGTATGTGATAGGGCCATATTGTTTTTAACTAATTGGGGATCTGGTGCTGTCTTACTAATTCTGGAAAAGTAGCACATAGAGGCTCTAAGTCATGTTGTGACTGGAGTTAAAGATGTGTTCACAAGTCTAGAATGTTCTTCTTGCATTGGCAGTCCCCAGCTGTCTCAGGTGGCTGCATCTCATGAGCTTTGGATTTTTTATTTTTGGGAACAGTAAGAGTCAGTTTTTCCCCAGGAAGCTGAGTTAATGTGAAACTGAGTGCTGAGGAGCCTTGCCTGAGGTCAGGCAAGATTCTGTGGTATTTCTGTTCAGATTGTGTGGGTGTGCTGCTGGGGACAGTAACCTTTGTGGGTCACAAGTAGGGGTAGACATAAGGCTTGTGGGAGAGGGGTCAGCTGAGGTAGGGACTGGAAGGAGCTGCAGGCTGACTGTAAAAGTTGGTTTGGGAATTGCCTGCAATTTTTAATATCTGTGTCTAAGGAAGTGGACGAAACTATCTTTATCACTGCCTTCTTTTTTTAATTACATCAGTTTTCAAAGATTTGCTGATGGTTTGAAAAATTTAACATGCCTTGTGTTATTTTAGAGATGACTCAGGTTTAGCTAAATGTCCCCACAGTACTGCCTACCACTGATGCCAGAACAGGCAGACAGTGTCAAAGGCAAGCTTCGGGTAAATCACCTTCCCAGGGGGCCTGAGTGGACACATGTGTGCATCCCCAGCTGGGAAACTGAGATTAGAGTCACCCGAATCCCCCTCTTTTAGAAGGGTATGGTGAGCTCTTGTCAGGGTAGTTTGTATGACCCAGAGTGTGCTTATTCTCTGAGTGGCTGGAAGGAGTTCTTTCTCATCCACATCTAGCACAAAAATAGAGAACTGAGCACAGGGGCAGTTCCATAGTCTCCCCTTGACATTTTGTTCAAGACACATTTAAGAGAAGTTCCAGTTTAAATATGCACGGAATAGCGTAGATGTTAAATGGAACTTCTAGAACTGCTTCAAAAAATCCTACATTCAAAGCACTTCCTTTTGCTATAAAATAATGCAAATTAAAATGATTAGCTACTTCAGAGAATCGTTAGAAAAGCATTTTTAGCTATAGTAATAAAAGTAGAAAAGGGCCTGGGAAGGGCCTTGTTTCTAATTAATTATCTAATTAATATCTGATTAATTAATGAGGCTTTGTCATCAAAGCTGTCTTTTATCTTTGGGGCTATTAAAGTGTCCTCTAGACCAAATTTCTTGAATATGTGTTGATAAGGCCATCTTTGCTGAGTCAGTCAAGTGCTTGGAATCAAATCAATATGCTGCCTTATCAGGGATGCATAAAACACCTCTTTGGAAAATTAGAATACATCAGAATCAAGAACACGATAAATATGTCAGATCTTTTAGACAGTACAAATGGAAAATGAGTAATGATGAACTGTAGTTCTTCAGAGCTGTAAAAAAGTAATGCTTTTACATAGACTTCACAGTAGTGAAATGACCAGAGCAGGAAAAATAGAGGCCCTTGGAAGGTCAGACTCTCTAAGCTCCAGGCTGCCCCTGTTTCAAGGTGGCTGAACTCTGTCTTGGGTTGTGACTGCAGGGATGTGGTGTCCCAATCTCACATGATGAGGTTCTGAGAGGTACCATTTCTACCAGTGGGCATCAGCTTTGCCTGGCCACAACAAGGGTTGCCAGTTCATCAGTGGTGCAATGGGACAAGCATGCAAGGAAGGAAAGAGCTTATCCCAGCTGTTGAGGAGAAGCCATTTCACATTTTATCAGGTCTCTGTTTATATTCTTCATGCTGCCAGCAACTGTTGGGAAATCCATATCATACTTCTCTGCTTATCTCTGCTCTTTTCATTTTGTAATGTGATAAATTGTGTAAGTCACAGTGGAGTCCTGATACCATTTGGCACCTGCTTCTACTAGTAATTCTGATACCTATCCAGAATAGTAACATTTAAAACGTAGAGCACTAGAACATTATAATAAATCATGAACTTCTGATCTCAGCCAGGATGGCTGAGGTCCTTCCCCTTCATTTGTACTGCCAGCTCAGTGCATGCAATTTTGTAACCCATTTATGGTGAGCTACGCCTTGTTTTCTGCTAGCTGTGTGTTGGTTGCTTGGTCTCTTTTTACACTGAAGGGTGGAAGACACCTTAAGAGAGCAACATATCCTCATCTATTTTAGGGTGAATAAGTCATCCTTTGAGTTTACAGTCTTTGTATATAGGTAGAAAAAAAGTATGGACAGGCTTGTGAGCTAGAGCTTCCTAGTTTGTAGGTGGCTAAATTGAAGATGAAATAAATAGCCATGGTAGAGAGAAGATGGAATCTTACAAATGGAGGAATAGAGTTATTTCAATTTCACAGTAGGAGGCACCAATCTTTGTGGCTTTTGTGCCTGCTTATTGTGGGCTATTCAGCAGCAGAGTATAAAGCGAGGCTTAGTAACCACTACACCTGCAGCCTGCTTGCTCTGATCAGGTTCCCAGGTTCTCTGAAAGGATTCTTTGCTATAGGCTTTTATAGTACAGGCTCTTGCCTGCCATCAGGTGTTAGGATGCATCAGTTTCGGTTTATTTCTGCTTCAGAGAAGAGTTTACCATCCTTTGGTAGAAGCAAAATGTTGAGACAGCTTCAGAGCTGCCCTTAGCTAGATTTGTGTCCCACAGTGGCTGAGGTGTAGTGCCTCTAAAAGTCCTAGAGCAGGGAATGCCACTCTGATGCTCAAGGTGGTTTTTTTGCTTGATCTGGTGACTCCTAGTTCTGCTTTGCCAAGCATCCCTCACTTTTTCTGACATTCTGTCCAGTTCCTACAATCCCCTTGCCCTTTCTCTCCGTGTCTCAAAAGAGGCTCTTGCGTGTTTGGGTGGTCCCACAGAATATTTTAGATCTGAAACTACTTCTACCTTTCCACAGAAATGGTGTATTTGGAGATAAGGGTGCAGAAAAGAGCAGGGATTGGGGAAGGACACCCTGCTTGCTGATGGTGAATGCTGTTTAGGCACCCTGTGGCATGTTCTGGGTGGTCAGTGATTGCTGGAGATATCCAAAGCACCACTGTGTTCCTACAGGACAAGGACAAGCACCATGCAAACATGGCTTTCAAGTTAGTCCCTGCCATCCCTGTAGGGTTAATACACAAAAACTGCTTCTCCACTGACTGTTCATGCCCATTTGAGCAGTCATCTCTGCCAGGAAGTGACTGGTGTGAGCAGTCCCCCTGCCCTGTATGATGGTGATCAAATGAAATGCTGATGAGCAATCAGCCACTAGAAATGTGACTGATATTCACTGCTCCTGTGTTTTATTAGCCATAAATCCAGTGTCCTCCCAAAGGCTCATATTGAATAAACAAGTGAGTACACCTTTCCTGTAAAAAAAAAAAGAGAAGAATCTGCAAAAAAAAAAAAAAAAAAAAAGGAGGAAGCCAGTGTTCCTAGCTATCTCTTCTCGCCTTCATTTTGAACTGTGAATCACAATGACCAGTGCATCACGGCAGCTCATATTTCCTTGCCAGTCTCCACTCTATGTTGTAGATGGAAATTTATCAACAAAGGTCATCTTTAAGTCTTTCAGATGTTTGATGATGGGAATCACCATTAATCAAAGAAGAAAGAGGGTGGAGGAAGGGATCCTGGGATCATAATGGTAATTGAGGTGGATATTCTGCTGTTTACATGACATGCAAACTAAAAGGAAAAAAAAAGTTTTTTTCAAGAGAAATTACCAAAACAATGATCTGCTTGGACTCCTTTTACCCCAGTGGGATCTCTGGTTTTAAATGCTTTTGAAACTTTATGGAACTGACAGTCCACTAGAACTGATGGGTTATGGTTCCAGAAGTACTGAGAAACTAAAACCTTGTGTATGACGGCAGAAATTTGTTTTGTCTAGATTGTGTTAAATACTCTGGGTCTATGCTGATATAGCATATTAGAGAGTTGGAGGTTTTTTTGCAGAAAGATCTTCCTGTTAAAGATTGGTCCCTGAGGAACTCATGACAAAAGATGTAATTGGACTAGTAAAACTAGTCATGGAATGATCAGAGGCATGAATAGCTTGTACAAGGAGTGGCTGAATAAACAGTCTTGAGACTGGAAAAAAAAGATCTGTGGAGAATACGACAACAAGCAGTGAAATCACAAATGCCAGCATGGAGCTCCATGGTTTTGTACTTGTTAAGTGGTAGCAGTTAAAACAAAAGGGAGCCTCTCTTCATACAGCACAGAGCTGTGGTGTTTGCTACCATGTGATTGCAAAGTTGCCAAAAGTTTCCCTGTGAGATTAGACAGATTTATGGAACTAAAAGCCCACTGATGGCTCTTGCATGCAAAGGCATCATCTTCAATTTAGGAAGTCTGTGATATTGCTGTAGGCTGGGACATTACAGCACGAAGCAGCACCACATACCTGCTTGGTTTCTGTTCACTTCCCCAGACTTTGATTGTGGCCCTTAGTTTCCTTTAGTGGGATGGAGGCAAAGGGAGGCAGTTCTTTCTGCTTGTAACTGTAAAATATTCTGGTTTTATATTTATTGAAGTCAATAAACTCATGGTTGGGTAAAAAAACGCTCTCAGCAAATGTTTTGGTCTCTTAAGTGGCAGATTCATAGACTACACATACTGGAACTTCCTTGGTTAGTAAGTGGGTTTAGCTCCACAGGGCTTCTGTGGATACTTCTGTTGTAAAAGGTCCACTTATGTCAGCTCCAGACAGGGAAGGACTAAGAATTGGATTTTGTTTGTTACCTCCATTGAAGCCATTTTTGATGCTATCAGATAACAGTACCAGTGGTGTCCTGGCAGTGGGGTGAGAAGGTCCTTTGCCATGATCTAGTTAAATGGGGTTTTTTGTCTGTTGTTTTTTGTTTTGTTTGGACTTTTGTTATTTGCGGGGTTTTTTTTGTTTGTTTGTTTGTGTTTTTTGTTGTTGTTGCTGCGTGTGAGTTTTTTGTTGGCTTTGTTTTGTTTTGAATTTTATTTTATTTTATCAGCAGAAGTGTCTGTGTGTGTGAACAGGTCAGCCAGACAGCCTTGCAGTGGTAATATTGGATCTTTCTGGCCACTGCCTCACTGGACTCTGACTTACGAGGGGTCTTAGTGTGTTATGGCTTCAGAAAGGCCTTATCTCAGGGTGGGTAATTTGAGGGGGAGGAAGGGGAAGGGAAAGAAGGAAACATGTTCCACAAGTGATGGAAGACTGGCTGCCTGAGTTCCTGTGTTGTGCAGTTGAGTTCTTTGTGGTGTATTAATATGTGAGCTGTGTTTGAATGTTTTCCTGCAGCTGGATGTTCAGAGAGATGTGCCTCCTCTCATGTTTCATGGGATTTAGTTTTATGCTGCAGCTTTTCTCAGGGCCCTCATAATTGCTCTGCTTCTGCTGGCTCTTGATTTTCATGAAACTTGTAGAAACCTTGTTCCTCTTGGGTTTTTGTTTCTCTGCCAAAATGGGAGGAAATTGGCCCATGAGTAAAAGCAAGAAGTTGTTTGGGGGGTATGGAGAGACAAGCACACTGCAGGCAGACAGTTTGCAGGCCCATGAGAAGTGAAGCAAATATTAATCTGGCGTCTTCCTGTTGCTCTCTGAAGTGCACAGAGAGCTGGGATATTCTTGTGCTCATTTAAGCAGAGCTGTGCCTCCACACAGTTCTCAGTGTGAGGCTGCAGGTATGTGTAGTGGGACTCTGGTCTGGAGATGAATGCATCGGCTTTAGAAAAAGCTTAGAAAATGGCTGAAAATCTAAAATCAAAAGCATTTGGGCCTCTTCTCCACAGAGAGAGAGAGTCACAGGCACAGAGGAGAAACCCCCTGACAGGAGGGTTGGTGGAGGAGGCTGACTTTTTTATCCCAGTTATTCAGTGCCAGCATTTGCAGCTTTTTCTCCTGAGAGACTGACACGTTTTATAGCCTATCTCCATAGCTGAATAGCTGAGACTTCAAACAAACAAACCTGCCTTTCTCTGTCTGACAGAGCCCTGAGATGGAAAGCGTCCAGAGGAGAACTCCTCTAAAAGCTATTCACATGGCATTCTTTCTACCTCTACTTCATATCTCTGTGACTGAGCAAGTCTTATCACAATATGAAGTTTGCTGGCTCAGGCCAGTTTGTTGGATTCACAGAGAAGCTCAGGCTCAGATTTAGAGGAACAGGATGGATTTTGTAAGCTTGTTGTGCAGTGAGTTATTACCAGGTTTTGTGTAGAGAAGCTTCTTTGCCTCAGTGTATCCCTTGCACCTTGCTCTGCCAGACTGTGGGACTTGCAGCAATGATTTAAACACATCACAGCCTGTCAAGGGAGGGCAGTGGAATCAAGCAGGTGGTTTTTCCCCCCAGTGTTTAAAATGGAATATAATTGTGGGAGAATTTGCAGTGTCCCAATAAAGCACTACATTATAAACCTTTTTTCCAAACGTTTTTTACAAACCTTCTTTTCCAAATGCAATATGCAGAATTTGGTGAGGAGCAAAAGTCTGATGAAGCCTAGACCCTCAAGGTCATCATCAGAAACAGGGCCAAACCCGTATTATTCCAGACATGTGGGACAAAACGCATGGACTTGAGTTTTTACAGGATTGTTATATATGGCCAGAGTCCATTCCACATCACAGAATCCATTAGGTTGGAACAGACCTCTGAGATCATCGAGTCCAACCTATAACCCAACACCACCACGTCAACTACACCGTGACACTGAGTGCCACGTCCAATCTCTTTTTGAACACTTCCAGGGATGGTGACTCCATCATCCCCTTAGGCAGTCTGTTCCAATATATAATCAGCCTTTCTGTGAAGAAATTCCTCCTGACATCCAGCCTGAACCTCCCATGACACAGTTTGAGGCCATGGCCTCTTGTCCTGTCATTTGTTACTTGGGAGAAGAGGCTGAGTCCCAGCTCACTACATCCTCCTTCCAGGGAGTTGTAGAGAGTGATAAGGTCACCCCTGAGCCTCCTTTTCTCCAGGCTGAATAACCCTAGCTCCCTCAGCCACTCCTCAAAGGGCTTGTGCTCCAGACCCTTCCCCAGCTCTGCTGCCCTTCTCTGGACTAGCTCCAGCACCTCAATGACTTTCTTCCAGTGAGGGGCCCAGAAGTGGACACAGCACTGGAGGTGTGGCCTCACCAGTGCTGAGTGCAGGGGAAGAATCTCTGTAACATTCCTAGTTCTGCATTGTAAGAGTTTCTGTGCTACCAGCAGGGCATTGAGGTGCATTTTATGAAAGCATTGCTAAAAACACTTTTATGTATATATGTGTGTGTGGTTAGAAGCAATATGCAAATATCAGCTTGAGACTGAAGGCAGTGAGAACCTTCTAAGTTGATGAGATTCCAAGGATGGCTCCAATGGAGCAATCCAGAGGAGAACCAGGTAGTCAGGATCAGTTTGCCATTAAAGTTAAAAAAACAAAGTTAAGGCAGGCATTTGGGGTGTGACGCATGGAAACCACCTTTTATATCACTGAGTCTTTTGTCATTCTGATGTAACTACATTTCTTCCCCTCCACTACTTTAGTAATGTGCGTTGAAGGCGATCATATTGTAACCAGAGGAATGGGAGAGAATATGGTATCCAGTCTGCTTGTAGTGTCAAATAGCTGTAAGGAGGTATGGGCTAGTTAATTTGGAATTAGAAGTAATTAGTAAAGTAGAAGGGTTCAAGTTAAGATTAAAAGTTGACTCAAAACTTTTCTGTTCCACCTGTGGGTCACACCTCTTTAAATGTTCAGGCTTGGGTAGCTAAAATCAGCAGCCAACATGTTTTTTGTTTTTTTTTTAAATGCTTGTTTTCAAATTAGGCAATTTGGTGGTAGAGTTGATTGCAGAAGCTGAAATGGCTAATTGTAGATGACTGCTTTTTAAAAAATGAGCCATTACCTATGCAAGCTTTCAGCTTCTTCTTCTCTAGAATAGAGATAGTATTTCCCAGTATGGCTTTTGGGACTTTGTTAGTTTGAATGGACTAGCACGAGACAAAAGCTTTGGATTTTTGGCTAGAAAAAGTGCTATGCAAATACAGTGTAGTATTGTGATATCCTTTGAGATGTTTCTGTGAAGCCATTGGTGACTGTCATGATAATAAAGAAAGCCTCAGAGAAGCTAACGAAATAATGATCCTACTTCCTTTCTAGCTATCCTTTGAAAGGGCAAATGCAATGAATGATAATGGTTTAATGAGAAAGAGTCATTAGGGCATCCAGCCTGCATCTTTAGAAGTGCAAAGCATTTTGGGAGATCTTAAAATTACTCAGAGAACAAACCCAAAGTAGCTCTGTCAGAATATTAAACTGTTATTTGTATTCTCTTTTAATGCTGATTGAAACCAGTGATCTCTTTCACTGCCTGGTGGCTGGTACATGTGTAGTCACAGAAGTGGCTTGTTCGTAGCTGCAGTGCTGCTGGAAGGGTAAGATCAAGGAAGTACCTCTGCTTGCCCTCTCTCTGTTATCCCCTGCTTAGAGCTTAGTGTTACTTGAGGACTCCTGACCTGTTGAATTTGCATTTATAGGAGGCCTTATGCACTGGAATTAATTGTCCTGGATTATTCAGTTTCATTAATAAAGCTGCTTCATTTTCAAGATTGGCTGGAGAGGGAAGGCTGCTATTATTTTGTTGTTGTTGTTTATTTGTTTGGTATTGATATTGATTTGATATTGAGACAGGAGCTTCAGATACTTTGGTTGGGAAAATTCTATGAAAATACAGTGCATTATTGTCATATTCTTTGGGGTATCTGTGTGAAGCCCAGTGGGTGACACTGCTGTGCATTAGTACAGAAGAGTGGTAAGTGCAAATGGAGCTAGTATTAGCTCTATTTTTGTATTAAAGAGTTAACCAAAACACAAGGAAGTTGTTTAAGACTTGAAGCACCCCAGCTGCTGACTGTTCAAAGGAGAAAGGCTGGTTCGACCCATTTAAGGAAAGAAAAACTTTACAAAGTATTTGGGAATTGTCCTTGAAGGATGCACTGAAGGGAATGTGTTGGAGCCACATCAATGACAGAGCAAGCTTTTGACTTCATGATTCCTACCACTTGGAAGCCTGAAACCAGCTGGCTGGTTTTGTGGCTTGGCCCTTTTGGTGTCACTCTGGACTCCACTAGCAGCAAGGAAAGCAGCAGAGCTGGGTGCAGGCTCTGGCATTGCTCAGTTTCGGTAGCCACGTGAGTTGCACTGTTCATTGTGATGCCACAAGTGACTTGGGCCATTTCTCTGCCAGACAGGCAAGGAGCAGAGGATTGATCTCAGGCAGAACCATAAAGCTGCAAATGCTAGAGGCTTCCTGAACTTAGGAAACCAAATTACTGGAGGTAGTTACTGGGAAAGGCACTGAATTCCTGCATGTTCTCTGATCATCTGTCCAGTAAAAAGTGTGATTAGAGAGCAGGGCAGGGGCCATGGATTCTCATCCTAATAAAATTGTAGGTATGTCCAGATGGGCTTTTTGTGAAGGCCTTGTCCATCTGCAGAGGGTTGTATTTGCTCTGTCCCTGTGACAGAAGCTGTAGGGCTGGGAGCCAGGCTCTCCCCACTGTTTGCCTGGGGCGGGGGGGCTTTTCAGGCAGGGTCTGACACCCCTCCCTCCTAAAGTGAGCTGGTGCTACACACTCTTCAGGGGTGGGATCCTGTACGTAGATATTGGGTTGTTCTGGTAGGAAAAATCTTGTTTGTTAGGAAAACAGAGTATGAAAACAGTAGAGAAACGAGCAGGGCAAAGTGAGGTTTCAAACATGCCCACAAATGAGGAGGAGGACACTACAGAAAACCCTCTGTGACGAAGCAGCCCTTTTCCCCAGTCACGAATGGGTAATACCACCCCCAGATCATCTGCTCCTCTGGGTGGGATTTGCTAGTGTAGGGGCCTGAATCTGTCTCTGTAACTCAGAAAAATTAAATGCCTGGCACAAAGTAGGATGGGGGTGACTGAGGACTCAAGATGCCAGTTTAGGCACATTTTTATCTAGACATGAGTTCAGCTGTTACAATTCTGAGCTACATTTGGATCCCCATCTTCAAGTCAAAAATCAGCCTACCTAAATAAAACTGTTGTTGATGGGTTTAATTTGGATTCTTCTGTTGGATTTGTCTGAAAAGAGAATTCGTGCTAAGGCTGCTGCTGATATTAGAGTCCTCTTATATGTAGATGTCATTTGCAATCCCAGACTGACACAGGAGGGCAGAGCCTGCCCCCTAAGTCCACCTTTATGGGTGCACCACAGCTCCCCAGATACACAAGATCAATGAGTGCAGAGACAGACCCTGCCCCAAAGGACTCAACTTTTCTTCTCTTTTCTGCTGCCTCCTCTGAATGAAACACAAAATCGTGTGTTTTACACATCATAATGCTCAAGCTGTAACTTTGAGCAGTTGCTCACACAGTCATTCCCTTCCCCTGAGCTCTAATAACCACATAAACTCTTTTTGTCTCCTCTTTTCTCCAGGTCAACAGACTATGGCACTACCTATGAAAAGCTAAATGACAAAGTGGGCCTGAAGACTGTGCTGAGCTACCTTTATGTCAGTCCCACTAACAAGAAGAAGGTAAGGGAGAGCCATCGAACTGGTAGCTATAGAAACAAAATTACAGCATTCTGAGAGGAATTATGATCCTGAAGTGAAGCCTGTTGGTAATTCACAAGAGCTTGAATTTGCTAAGTTGCACTGGTGCAGTTCCATGGAATCCCATAGAACTGATCCTGTTTTAATTGTGATGGCGATGAAGAGCTTAATTCCCTGCTGAATGTGCTAGAGAAATAAAAAGGTTGTTTTTATTTGCTTCTGACTGTTACAACTTTATAAAGAACTCACACAAATATTTCTGGATTTCTTGCTTACACAGCTTTGGCTATTACACATCTCCCTGCCTTGTGTCTCCTTATTATTAGAAATACTGAGCAAAAGGCATTTATTTCTGTATTTGACTCTTTTTCCCCACATTTGGAGGTAAAGATGTAAATGACATTTTCTTTGGTTGCATCATGTAAGGGGGCTGAAAGCAGAATATGCCTGTGAGAGTGGGTGGAAGACCTACAATTTGATTTGATTGTGTAGGAGAGAAGATGAGGTCACAGCTTTCCAACCCCCTGTTCACTCTTCCCACGTGATGCAGTTAGGGCTGCAGCTGGCTCTCACAGCACAGCCCTGGAGCTACTCCTCAGTTTGGTTTAAAATTATTGCCTGTGTTGATTCAGGGGAGGCAGTGGGACAAAGATGCTTTCAGCTACCCACAGAAATCAGTGTGGGAGGGCGGCAGCACGAAGCTAATTGCTGACAGTGAAGTTGTGTTTGGACCGTGTAGAGGCCCAGTGCAACATATTTGGCTCGATCACTTCCAAACTGCCCAGACCGTGTCTCCATCAAAAGATTTCTAAACCAGTAACTTGCTACTTGTACTGTTTTTATTATGACTGTTGTGTTTTCCATCACTGCTCAGTCTACAGATGTTTGGGGACTGATGTTTATTTCAGTATATACAGCCATAAGGCAGATATAGCTCTGGTAACTATGCGTGTTTGGATGTACAGGGAAGAGGAAGAATGCAGTGGCCAGAGTTCAGCTTATGTTTTNGCTCTTTGTGCTGAACAGAAGTAATTGCTACGTGGATTTTGTGGGTTTCTCCTTCTTTTCCCCCCCCCCCCCCATTTTTTTTTTTTTTCCTGAGCAAAACAGATTAGGATGTTTTGTAGTGAGTTTTCCTGGCCTTCACATCTCCTCTATATCCAATATGGGGGGCACTGAACAGTTAATTCTTCTTCATTCTGTTTCCAAAGCAACTCTGCCCACCCAAAGCACCGTCAGTATGCTCAGTTACAAATCCTACGTCACTGGTGTAAAGACTCCCTCACAAATCAGAGTACGAGGATATATTATTGTCTTCTAGCAATTTCTCAGGCTACTGAGCTTTACAGATTAGCAGTCATCTTTTTTTTTTTTTTTTTTTAATTAAAACCATCTACATTTCATCACAGGCCTATGTAGGCCTATCTTTACCTGCTGTTTACTTATTTGAGTTTAGAAATTTAGAAGAAATTTTTTGGTTTTCTGCCTTAAGGAAATGATTTCTGAACCTATCTGTGCCCTTCTCATCCCTTCTGAAAAATCTTTTGAAGTGGAGACACAAGCTGTAAGGAAAACCCGTAGGAAACCAGCTTCAGTGCTGGCTGCTCTGGGAACAGCTTGCTTCCATTCTTTCTACCTCTGCTAAATATATGAGCACTGTTACTGTGCATGCTAAACAGCTGGTCTGTCTGAACTCTGCTTTGTTAACCATTAAAGTAATTCCAGACATTCATGTAGCAGTTGAGAAATGTCTGAACAAGGCGACACTGGACCAGAGCATCTGAAATTTGTCAAATTCAGGTTTGGGTTTACTGTCCACCCACTCCTCTTATGGATTCTTGAGGTTATGCACTGCAAAAAATGCACTTGAGTTGTAGTCTTCTCCCAGTCTCTCTGGGTGAATATTGTTCCCGTGGCATGGGGAGTAAGCAGAATGTTTTTGCTGAGCTCCTGAGGGCGACTGCCAATATTGAATCACAAAGCAATAGGTGAATCAGCTGCATCCAGCAGAAAAAGCTCAGCTCCCTTGTGTCTCACCTTCAGCAGCACAAGTGCTGCCTTGTTGAACGTGATGCAGTGATCTCCTGTGAGCTGCACAAGAGGTCCTTGCTCGAGGCAGTAAGTGGGGAGGGAGGTACCAGCAGTAACACACGTGCACAGAGCCTGTGTGCACACATGAACCATGGAGACCTTTCCAGGCAAGGTGTTTCCTCCTGAGGCACTCGCTCCCAGGCGCTGACTGGAGCCTGCACGCCTCGCAGCTCCTGTCGATTTCTGATGGGTTTGCACATTGTTGCTGGCCCTGTCTACTCATTAGTGCTTAGAGGATTAGCGCTTACTTGGAGGAGGAGAAAAGCTTTCTATACATTCATTCCTAATTGATTTACTAGTGAGAAGGATAATTACTTCTCAGCTACCCTGCAGAACTACAGTGGGAATTACCTGTCAGATTTCTTTGAAGACCCAAAATGCCTCTTTTCAGCTGTTAAATAGGAATTATGCGTTCAGCCAAATGCCAGTTATATAAACATCATTTACCTGAATTGTGTTATAACCCTGGGCTCAATTATGAGACAAGGGGATTTAAAAGCTGGCATTTTGCTTTCTTCTTTTAAAAGAAAAGCCTTTTGTTTCTGATTTCTTTTTTTAAAAAACTTTGGTGGGAATATTTTAATTTTTTTGGCAACCTTTGCTTTATTTCTTGGAGGTCAGGTTTAGTCTGTAGCTGTTCCTGGCTTTTACATGTTGCTGCTGGGTGATATCCACCCTCCTCTTGTACAGAGGTAACCAAGGCATAGAGCAAAGACTGAGCTGAGGTGTCTTTGGCTGTGGTGCGGAGCTGGGTCCCAGAGCTCCTGCGTGCTCCCAGGTGCTACCCAACCTGCTGATGGCTGCTCTTGGAGCCGAGATGGGGGTGTCCATCTCCTAGGAATCACAGAAGGCATTGGGAAAATGCACTTTACCCTTGTGCAATTTGCCATTTGCGGTTATGATTAAATCGCTATAACAACACGCACATACCAAAGGGAGTTGCTGGGGATTCTTCTTCCCAGCTGTGACTCCTCCTGCCTCTCAGGTATCATTCATAGTGGTCAGGGCCATCCTGGTAATCCGAGACCACCCTGGGTGCTGACATAAGGGAACTGCCAAGCATTCTGCAGCCCTCTGTGAATCTGCAGACTCGGGCTGCATCGTAGTCAAAACACTCCTTGCTGTGAGCCAGGACTACTTCATCTTCCCGTGGAGCTGTCATACTGCTAATTCCCTTCCCCTAAGAACTAACAAGTTCAGGGTTTCACAACGCTTTTCAAGTGTATGGAAAGCCTCTGCTGCTGGGAGTTGAAACTGCCAGACTTGGATCTGCTCTCCTGCAGGTGGTTGGGCTGTTTCTCCTTTCACTTGCACAACAGGCACTTGAGTTTGCATCAGGAAAATCTGCATTGAGCGCTCCTTAATGCCAGGAAGTTCCAGGTGATCATTGCCCCTAGCAGTCAGACAGCTCGGAAGTCCTGGGGACTGGCTTTGTTGAGAGTGCCTGTTTTGAGCTCTGGTGAGAAGCCAAGTGCCTGCAGTGTTGACACTTCCAAACCCATGAAGATGCTCTAATAGGCAGAGTGTATTCCAGGACACATCTTCCCCTTCAGTGCATTTGCCCACCCAGTTGTTGGCCTGAGAGAAAGACCACATGTAAAGCATCTGCTTTGTCCAGTTGCCAAATAAGTTGCAACAAGCAGGTGATTCGTGGTGAACTTCAGAATGGAAAAATTTTCGTATTTGTTTAGCAGCACCCCTTCCTTGCAGATGAGTGGGATTTAACAGCAGATGTTTGAGTGCTCTGAAAAGCTGAAATTAGCAAAATGCTTAGCTTTGGCTTTTCTACCCTGTAGCCTGTTGTCTGTCTTTGGGGATATGACAAAAAGTTGCTTACTCTCTGCTGGGCAGAGATCTCGGTTCCCTGCTGACCTTTAATTTAATGCTATGTTTTGGGCGTTAGTTACATTTTACTAGAGGCAGATTTTCACAGCGGTCTGGGAATTAGAATTGTTTATTTGTTCCAAAACACTAAGGGAAAAAGTCTCTTCTATTTTAATAGGAACATTTCTCTTGACTTTTTAAATTTCCAGTTTCTTTTTATCCCAATTCTCTTTTTTCTTTATGGTTGCTGAAAAAATTCTGTTAGAAAATTGAATAATTTCCACAAAAAAAATTAGGCTTGTGATTCTTTGCTTAACTTGTTGCACTTCAAAATGTCACGGCTTGGAGCTGAAGTGCTGTGATTCCCTATTTTCTAGCATCAGTTGGTCTGCTGGGTGAGATCCCCTATTGTGGGAACACTTGCTTTCTTCCTGGTTGTCAATAACAGGGTTCATTTTAGAATTGATGTCTCACAGAGGGATGTAAAGCCCTTCCAAAGGGTGCAGAAAGAAGATGAGAATTGAAGTCCCATTTATCTGAAGCACTGCTCCTTTCAGGCACAGAGGTGCCACTTTGAATCTCAAGGGATTGTTGAACCATAGATTTTAGGCTTTACGTTTTCCCGTGAAATATTCTGTGAAGAGTGCTTATTCTTGGTGAAGTTGTTTAGTTGAAAACCCAGTTCTCGCTACTAAACGTTTATCTCTACCCTTGGGAATACTGTGGAGGTGGAGACGATGGAGTTAAAAAGAATTTAAAAGAAAGAGAGGAAAAAGGAAGAGAATAACAACTCTGACAAATCAACCCCAAACCCACTTTCCTGTACAGAGCATTGCTCAGATAAGGTGTGGATAAACTGGAGATCCTGATTGCATTTAAGATCTGAGGTGATGGTTCTGATGTCTTAGAAATACCTTCCTTCATGAATTTGCTTTGCAATTCAGCTGGTTGCAATTGTTTTTAGCTTTTCCCCTGAGCTATTACAATCATTGTTGCAGGTGATGACTTGAAGAATTAAAAGGCCTGTAGCCTTTTATGCTGACTGAACAGAAACATCACCCTGGTGCAGTGAATGAAATGAGGACTCCCCCCATTTTCCCCTTATACCAGAACTGAAGCATTTTAGGTTTTATTTAAAAGTAGACCTTCCAGCTAAGCAATCTGAACAGTAGTTGCAAACAGAATAAAGCAGAAATGAAGTTATGGTGCTCATTTAAAGAGCTTAGAGAAAATGCTTTTTCAGACTAGTTTCTTAGCTGTCACAGACTCAAAATAGGAGGGACAGTACAAATCACTGAAGCTGTAAAAGCCAAAGTCATGCTGCGCCTCTCATACCTCATCATGCCTCTGAACTTGGCCCATCAGAAGGAGAAATGTTTAGAGGTATTTAGAGAGTAAGAATTTCTGAAAGATAAATCTAATTAGATTTGTTTGTTTCTGTGCAGTTTCTTGGGGGTAAAGTGCAGCAACTGTTTATGAGCTGGCAGAGAGCAATGCTGTGTTGCTGTTCAGGTTAATGAAGGAAGAAATTAATTGTCTGTAATACTGTAATTGCAGAGGAATGCATCTACCTGACTGGTGACTAGCTAGAATATTGGGAGGGACACCTCCCTTTACAGAAACGGGAGATCCCGAAATGAGCACAAGTCGCTTTGACCTCCTCTTTCTTCTTGCTCATTTTGAGAGTAACTGAGAGCAAAACCTGTCCCGGCCTTCTGTAGCTCCGAAGGGAATTCCTCAGCTGTGATTGGACCCTCAGGGCAGAACCATGACTCAAACTTATTTTGGTTTTGCCTTCATTTCTTAGTTCACATGCTCCCAAAGAGAATTCTGTAGCATTTTGTTTTCTCCTTACTCATCAAACATGTGATAGGTGATAGGTTGATGAGGCAGAGATTCCAGCACGTACCTGATTCTTGCTAGCCCAACCTGAACTGAGCTGCCATGCTCAGCCACAGCTCCCATTAATCATCTGCTGCTTTTTCCCAAGGCTGCATCCCAGGCTATTGGTGAGGAACTGAGCTCTGGAGTATCCTAAAGCCATTTGGGCTTTAGGAAGATGGAAGGTTTCCTTGGACCCTTTTTCCTCATTGTGCTGACACTGTGATCGAGGGGCTGTGCTGCAAACTGGCACTTGCTGATGTGATCTCGAGAACGTATTTATAACTCAAAGGCAGTGGGGCTGGGTTAGAGCCACAGGGCAGGAGTGATGGAACAAAGTGTTTCTACTGTCTTTTATCCCTAATCTTTCCCTTCAGCCTCATGGAATAACAGTCATTAAATAGCCCTTGGTTTTGCAGCTGCCATTAACAGGGACTGAATTACCTGAGCTTCAAATGCAGCTGTAAAAGTCTCTGTGTCCCCCTTCTCTGGACCCATTGAGCTGTGTATGATGTTCCTGTGTTTCTCAGAGCTCCAAAATCCATGCTACCCAATATAGAGTTGATGTGGGCAGAAAGGAAAGCTGTGAAACTCAGTGCCTGGCTTAGCTGAGCTCAGATGTGCCTGCTGTGGTTTTACCAGTGGATTGTACAAATGTGGCTGCGATCGGGGTAACATCTCAGTGTATCCATCTCATAAACACACTTCAGGGACAGTCACACTCAGTCTCCAGAACTGAAAATTTAAATAGAGGAATAAAATGTGAATGAAGAAGTAATATTTTTCTTCACTGACTAGTGTTGCAAAGATGATTTCCTCAAGGTCACCCACAACATCTATGGAAGAGTGAGAGGATGTGTGACATGATGTGTTTTATCTACAAGGTGCAGTCTTGTGAGCTGTTCTACGTGGGATTCTCTCTGCTTGTCCCATTAATCCAGCTTGAATTTGGCACCTGAGAAAAGAGATCATTTTTGTGAATGTTTGCAGAACTGTGACCTGAAATTGTGTGAAAGAAATCCTGAGTTACAGACATTTTGCAATACTTTGAGAAGAGGACTTTGGGAATTTCTTGTTTTGAAGGGTTTTATGTTTTCTATTTTGCGTTCAGCAAAATCACATTTTTAGGGTAGGTTTCTCTGATCTTTCCTATGTAAGATATATAGTTTCATGATGCTGGATGACTGGGTTTATTAGTGTTCTGAGCATGGTTCAAGATCAATGAATGGAAAATGCTGAGATATAAAGGCATAAATACTTTAAAATCTTTTAAAAAAATCTTTTTCAGTATGTCCAAGTTGGTGTTTTCATTGTTGTTGTTTTATCTTTGCACTCCAGGGAAGGCTGTCCCTGAGAACTCATGAATATGAAAAATAGGGATTCCTGGTGTTTTTTCAGTTAGTTCTCTGAAGAAGCAGAGACATTTAAAAACAAACAGAAAAAAAAAAGCCCAAACACACTGAACCACACCTACTACTCATCAGCTGTTTTCTAAGAATAAATGCAATTGAGATAATTAACAAAATACTCCCATATGGCATTATTTAATAGGGCTGAAGGGAAGAAGGTTAGAAGAGAGGTATAAAAAGAAGCAGCCATTTACACTAAAAGCCATCCTTTCAGTGTTTGTGAAGGAAAAAAAGTTCATATGTTACAAAACTTGAGTTAGAGTTGTCTTTGTGTACCTTTATGCATCTGTGTTTTGCATCTTTGTACCTCCATATGCCACATTGCAAACAATTTTTGGAGCAAAAGGACAATTACCAGGTAAGAGTGATAAGCTTGGCAGGATACTGGTGCATGTCTATTGACAGGGCTGCTCTGTCTGGCTTCCTAAAATTCAGTCCCTCTCTCCTGCTGCACTCTCTGCCTGTTTCACCTTGTACTGCTGCAGTCAGGGCCCTACAGAGACTTAGGGATGTTACAAGGTTGTAATGACAAGAAATGGGGTAAAACTGAAGAGGTCCCCCTCACATTCAAATGTAGACTTCCCAGAGCTGGCTGTCAGAAAAACAGAGGTAGTTTGCTCCAATTTAGCCAGTGAGTGTTGAAGGACAGATTAGGAGTTATGATATCAACTAAAATGAAGCTGCAATTTTGTCACATCCCATGACCATTGCTTTTATGAAGTGGGCAGAGTGGAGCTGTGTGAGCTTTCAGAGTGCCTTGCCTTGGTTAGAGGGAAGAGAGGATCAGTCAGGATGCATCACTTTGTACAGGGCTGCCTGTATTACCCACATGGCCTGTCAGCAGGGTGAACACAGCTGCAGGTCCCGATATAGGGCAGTTTTATGAGCCTCTTTTCCTTTCTCCGTCCTCCTTACCACTCTCTGAAACATGGCCATCTCATTTACTGCTGCAGCTCCAATAATATATTAATTTATGAAGTATGAAAAATGAGGTAGTTTTGAATTAATGAGGAGGGGCATGGTGCTCCACAGACAGCAGGATAATCAATCAATAATAGTGAGTCACTATGTCCTGTTAGGAGGACATAAAAAAGAGGGAAAAATAATAGAATGGGTGGAGAGCAGCTCTTGGAAAAGGGGCAGGTGGGTCCTTTTGAAGACCATATAATGCTCTGACCTTGATCTTTAGTGATAAGAGCTGGTTCACCAAGACTTATTTATTTCTCTTTGAGGAAAATCTTCCCCCCACCCCCTGCCAACCCCAAACCCAATAATAAGTGGCAAAATATCTTTTTATTTCATTCTTTTACAAAGTGAGGAATAGAGAAGCTCAGCATTACTGAGTGAATTCCCATTTTAATAGCCTAGATTAGGAGAGTCTGCAGGGCACGTGCTGGCCACACGCTCAATTTCTGCCACATAACGCACATCTGTCTCTTACAGTGTAACGCCAGTGGCAGCTCTCGTGTGATCAATTCTCTGTAAAATATTTTATCCCAAGCAGCACTGGGAAACCTGGAAACACTTCCGTGACTGTGTTAGAATCAGTTTTCTTCAGCATGGAGCTTGGCTGGGCTAGATCTTAAGAGAGGTATTGCAGTATGTTGTAGAGTATTTGAGGCTTCTTTTTACATTGGTGGGAGTTCATTGCCCTTCACGCTCTTGGTTCTAAAATACCTTTTTTCATTGTATACAGACAGATGTTCCTGGACTCCAAAAGTAATTGCAGGGGTTTTCTAAAGTGGTGGACACATGCAGTTAGGGGAAACTCAAGCTGTAGTTTTCTTATAAATCTAGGGAATCAACACTTAGACCAGCCCTGTCTCTGAGGAGAGACTGGTGCTGCCTTTCACAGTGGGCCCTATAATGTTTTAATTCTCTGCTGCTGACAAAAAAAGCTCATCTGACATCTTTTGTCTCCCTTGGAACCTTCCCATGGCAGACCAGTATGATCCTTAAACATGTCTGCAAGAAAGCAACGAAACTCCTGAAGCAGCTGTGCTCAGAGATGTGAGAGGCAATGGAATTGGGTGCAAGGAATGCAAGGACCTTGAAATGGGTGGAATGATGGAGTAAGCTTGGCAATTTTCTGACATTTGCCAATTGATTCTAAAACCAAAGTGTCAGGGTTGTGTTGGAGATAAAACCCTTATCCCCTCTTCCAATTCTGTTTCCTCTTACACTGGTTCTTCAGGACACTGCAGTGACCAGAGCTCATGTGTGTGCATGAAGGGATATGGAAGGGAAAGTACAGGATTTTCCCTGGGCTGTGAAGTGTCAGTGACCCTGTTGGAACAGGATGTAGCAGCTGTGGTTCAGTCACTGGGGCAGTCACTCACCTGCTCAGTGTCTAATTGCAGACACGACTACCACCATAAACCTGCAAGGACTGTGTCGTTGGGAGCTAATTATTAAATGTAATGGAAAATGTCAAAGCCAATGGGCTGCTAGCTGTGAATCCTGTTCCTAGGTCTGGGACCTTCCCATATCTGGCACCTGAATCTCTGGCACTGAGTTAGCACGCAGAGCTTGCGCCCTCAGTGGATAGCTTAGAGCTGACTGCTACCATGCAGAGCACTGCAGTGTCATCGTGTTTTGTAACTTTAACCTTTAAGTTTTGGGGGCCTCAGCCTTGCATCCAGAAAATGGATAGACCTTCTCCTATCATCATAACTTCCTCCAGTGGGGGGATGTTAGGAACAGAAGTACACTAGGGACAGTGAGGGACATGAGTAATAGATGCCAGGTAAATAAACTGAGATAGATCATAAGCATATGGATGTGAACAGTGATAAAGCTGACTGTTGTCTATGTTCACTCTGCAATCTAACTAAAAAAGCAGAAAAATAAAGTGGGTAAGCAAAGGAGAAGCAATGATGCATTTAAAATTGTATTCAGATTTAATGGCCTCAAGGGAGATACATAACATGATTTTTATTTTTCTATAGAGTCATGAAACACTCTAGTGTCCTCAAATGAAATAGACTGCTGAATACAGGCTGCAAAAGTTTACCCCCATGAGTAACTATCCATGCACATCTTTTTGTTTTCTGTAATGGGGCAGCTACTGTGAGGAAACTTATACCCACATGTAAAGTGTTCTCCCAAGTGAGAACTATAATCAGAGGAGTGTTTTTATATAAATGGTGTTCTCAGTTCCAGCAGCTGTGGTGCACACAGCCTCTCCTTACTGATAACATTATTTTCTGTAACTATTTCTGCTTACATGGTAAGTTACCATAATGGTGAAAATTACTTTGTAGTTCTATGGAGAATAACACAACCATGCATTTACTCAAATAACATATAATTATAACAGTGAATGCTGCTTTTCTCTTTCTGTGAACACAGTTTGGGATCAAAGCTGTTCCTTGTCACTAGAAAAAAGCTGGTGACCACAAAACAATGTGTCAGACGTTGTAACAACCGGGGCTTTCCTGTGTGGAGTTGAGAAGAGTAAAAAGGCATAATGCAGAACTATGCTGTGCAGAAATACCAGACTCCAGAGCAACACAATGACATAGGTCAGAGGCTCTGTATTTGTGTGGAAGCCCTGGCTGGTGCCTAACAGTTGAGGTTTCTTCTACTTCTGGTGCAGGCCCATTCATCGAAGTGCTGGTCAAAGTGGATATACAAAACCAGTGGTGATGCTGGTAACCCATTTGGCAGTTTGTGGAGGAGAACTCTGCGTGAACATGCTGTGACACAGAAAAGCCTCAGGGAAATTAGCTGAACATCAGGAAGGTGGGAATACTGTGGCAGAGGACTTTGCTCCGATGATCTGTGGGGAGCTGGAGAATGTGCGGCTGTAACAAGAATATAATGGGCTGGAGTAACCTTGGATAAAGGCTGCCTTGCTGTGACAATGAAAAGGTTTTACAACCAAGCATGTGGCTGTTGCCAGTCAGTCACTCTTTGCCAGGTCAAGCACATGCTTTTTGGATGGCTTCCATCCCCACTGGCACCTGGAATTTAACAAGCAAATGCTTGCTGTGCCTTGTAATTAAAAGTGAAAAGTACATGTGTCTAGTGCCAAAAAGAGGCGAGAAAGAGGGGAGACATGTTGTTCTGACCGGCTCAGCAGCAAAACAAAGATAAGATGTTCTGCTTTGTTGGGTCTATTACGATGGCTTATTCCACTCCTGTGCATGCAAATTTGATCCAGCCTGGGATTTGGCATCATGGGCAGGTTCAGATGGCAGCCTTAGAGTATCTGTGGTTTTTTCCTAGCTCTGATTTTCATCTAAGTCTTACAGCCACGATATATTTTCATTTCCCACCTGCCAGTGAGGATGGCAGAGTGGTTTTCCTTGAAGAGATCTTGCTTTGTATGCAATTTAACCTTAATTTGCTTCTGATCCTCAGGGCCTCTTGCATGGTGCATCTGTGCTCTTGCGCAGGTGCTGGCAGTGGTGATTAAAATGGAAAGCCCTCTCCATAGGGAAGGGAGTGTGTGAGCTTGGAATTCTGTGAAGTGTTTTGTTTTGGTATGGCAATTTATGGCAGGTACGGCTGCAGCGCCAAAAGCCTCTTGAAATTTTGTACAAATCTGAACAATCAATTGTAATTTTAGTCTGGGTATAATTGGATGTGAGGGACAATAGAAGACAACAAAAGATTAACCAGTCTGTGAACAAGTGTTGTGGGCTGATATGCATCTCCTCAGAGAAAGCAAGGCATTTGATGCACTCCACCGATGCCCACTTTTGTTTCGAAAACCCTGCTGTTTTATGTTAAAGAAAAGTTTTCATTTTACAGTTTAATACTTTCTTTCTGGTAATGGTTCTCTTCCTTCATGTACCCTCTACAAAAGGCAAAACGTTCTACAGAGACAATGAACCTGCATGTCACCTGAACAGCAGCATGTACTCTGATCATTCTCTCTCAGTGCTGCAAAGATGGGGAACCCACACATGGGTTCCCCATGATGTTGCTGTCTTCTCAAACCAATTTGGTGGATTAGAGAGCTGTCAGTCTCTGGCACAACTGGAGGAGTCTATGGAGGAGGTCTGTCAGAGGGGTTGAATGCTTACAGAAATAACTGTTGACATCTGAAAAGTTCACTGGCAAGCAATGTGATTCTGCAGACTAGAGGTTGTTTTGTAATTACAAAGAATTCCTGATGGGAAGGAAGTTCTGGAGGGAGAAGTTAGTGTGAAGTGTCTAAAATGTCTTGAGAGAGCTATTTGGTTCTTTGGTCATGGTGCATATAATGCAGACCCAATGCTAAAGTCTCAGGAAACTCTTATTTCATTGCTGAGTTTCTGTGGGTGTCTGAGTCATTTTTCATTATCCAATAATAAATACAGTAGTGAAAGTCACCTTTAACACTTAAAGATTGCTCGGGTTTTATGGGATTGTATTGAAGTGAGTGCCAAGGTATAAAAGCCTTATGGTTGAGGTACTTTTATAACACATGCTTCATAAACCCTTATAAAGTGAGTGCAGTGCACTTCATCCTTTAAGATTGCAGCACTATGGTCCTGAGAGTTGGTGATCTGGTGCTATATTCATTAATTAAATTTGCCATTAATGTTAAATTTCAGGCAATAAGAAGTGAAGTTACAAGAAGTTGAAACAGGTTAGGTCCAGACAATTTATCTCTCATGAAAGCTCAGTGCCCCTTTACTGCTTGACTGATGCCCACAGGTTATCCTTAACATTAAGGAAGTTTTTGAGCCATGTGAAGGAAGAAGGAGTCCCAGATCTGGGCTATTTTGTAACACAAGGGTTTGCAATGAGCATTTTCCTTTTGGGACATAAAGTAAGTAATTGTATTAAAGCTGTCGCCCTCTTCATGGATGTCTTGTTTGGCTTCCCGGAGAGGAGATGTCCCTCTTGTCACAGCTGCTGATCCCTAAATAATGGAGTGAATTTCTTCTCCTGTGTGTAAATACACAGGATTTCTCTCTAGCACAGATTTTTATCACTGACGTGTCCCATTTTTTCCTGTCTGACTGATATGCTTGGTGACTAGGAAAGCAACTAGAGGTTGCTTTCATTTCCCCCTGATTATTGCAGAGGTCAGTGTATCTCCAGGGCAGTGAGCAGGTATTTAGCCATCTCTGAACATCTGTGACAGTTTGTTAAGGTGTGCTTTCTAAACTAGTGCAAACCATTCAAAGACACCCTTGGCTTAGCCGATTTATATGGGGGTTACTTTTGCTGGTAAGTAGGCAGTTACTTATGGTACCAGCACTTTTTAGTCTCAGAGGGAATTGGGCTGACTTAATGAAACTGAAGTTTTTTACTTGAAATGGCATGTAGGAATGAAAGGAGGAAAAAAAGGATGAGAATTTCTTTGAAATGAGTTGCACCAGTCCTCCATGGGAATGGCAGAGAAGGGCTTTAAATACACTGTGTAGCTGTGTTCTAAGAGATTTGGGTTGTGTTCTGACCTCTGAGGGCATCCTTTAGCTTGAAGGGCAAGTAATTGCAGTAATGATGTTGGAGAGAGAAAGAATGGGAGGGGAATGAAAAACCAAGTATTTGCCAGTGAGAAACTTCAGATGGTCAAACATGTAATCTAAAATGCTTCAAGGTAGAAAATTACTTTTCCCATAAGAGAGTTCCAAATTGTTCATATTTAACTTGTGGTGGACTGATGTTTTGAAGGAAGGAAATGATTTTCATATCTTTAAGCCTTTAAATGTCACTGAATTTTGATTTCTCAGTTTGGAAAGGAGGAAAGGACATCAAAAATCTAAACAAAGCAGAAGTCCTCCATTTGCATTGACATTTCCACAGAAATTGTTGAAACTTTTTGGCTTTTTAAACTCAAAGCTACTATGAAACTTTGTGGGAAGGAGACATGGGACCATACAACCACTAAATGTTTTAAATCAAATTGGAAAAGAAAGAAAAATGAAATTTTTTTTTTTTAAATGCGATTTGTTTTCTCATTGATGATATAGATGTTGCCAGGCTTTAGGAAGGATCTGAAGTGTTTCTGAGTTGAGGGGCTAGTGGGAGGAGGCCAAAAAAGGCCTTTTCACTTTTAAGCTGAGCACATTCAATATGGAAATCTCTATGAACCTGTAAATACGAAACCTCAACTTTCTATCTTTGCAGCAGTGTTTGAGACAAAACTGCCTTTTCAGTTGTAGGAAAGGATAATGCAGTGCTACAGAGTAAATTCTAATACTTTGTTAAGGAAATGGGTTTCGTCTGTAGCTGTGGAGGCTTGCATGGTTTTTAGGTGTTTTGTTTTTGTTTCTTTTTTTTAAAACATTTTGTTTATTTTTTCTAGAATAGCCTTTTACAGAGGTGAATGTGACTGGGACCTCTGAGAAGGAGTGCCTATGAAAAGTGCATTGAAGAGGAGAATCAGGATGCAGTACACAATGGTTTAACGCTGCCTATCTATTTCTCAGAACAAAAGACATTTATTTGAACTTGTCTTCTTTATTCATTTGACAGCTCTCTGGTGCTCCTTTGCTAATGTAGCTCAGTGGTACTATTGCTACAGATTATTACACCTATAAACTGGTCTGTGGTGATTTAGGGAGATGCGCTTTGGTAATTTACAGTGAAAATTTATGTTCGTTGAGAAAAATAAAAGGATTCATTGAAAGCTAATATTAATAAAAATGCCATTTATGTGGCATGTCATTTTGGTTTTTTTTTTTTTTGTTGTTGTTGTTTTTTGTCCAGTGGTGGTTTATTGACTAATTCAGCTGTGTACAAAGCAGATCTCTGTTGTGATCTCTGTGTTCAGGCTACCTGTATCTCCATGCCAGCAGAGGATGTTGCAGCATTGTGCCTGTGAGAAGTATGCTGCCTCACTGCTGTACAGTTCAGTATTCCACATCTCAGCTCTCTTTGTTCCTGGCTACCCTGGCGCAGAGGAAGAAGAATGTGTCACCATCTTAACTCATCCTGCACATAACCCATGTGAAAGCAATACCAAGAAAGGCGTTTGCATTAACCCAGTGGCATACCTGGAAGTTTGACCTGGCTAGCAGGAATTCACGTTCTTAGTTACAAATCCTACCCTAGTTTTTATTACATTAGCCCCATCAGAGGGCATGACTTTTTAGTGGATTTGTGCTGTAAGATGGTGTCACTTTCCTTCTTCCCTGCCTCTGCATTTGAGCTCCTTAAGGGTTCTACACACTCCAACAAATCTGAGAGACTCTTAACTACTGCTGTAGTTTGTGTACCAAATATATTATGGCAGGCACAGGTGTGACATCTCCCCTCCTTGTTATTCCTGCCTGCAGCTCGTGCTGTTTATTCCCTGGGATGAATCCCCTTGAAGTGTTCAGAGCTGGATATGTTCCCTGCTCACGTACTGAAGATCTCGGTCCATATATTGTAGTAAATGTTCTTGCAAGGTGGCCTCTCCATAGCATCTTCTCTCGATGTGCTTCCCCACTGGTGTCTGGTGTTCTGCCCACCTGGGGTTCATTCAGAACAGCTCTGTGTGTGTCATCACTGTCCCCAAAACTCCTGCTTTAAAGGAGATGTACCATGTCCCAGACAGCTCTCTCCCTCTGCATCCAGTTCCTAAGGAACTGTCTGAAGTTCAGTCTGATTTTTGGCCTGTTTTATTTGGTCTGGTGCTTGCCATTCATTGTTCACTGGATTTTGAAGGTCAGGAAAAGGTATGTAGCATAAACTAACTCACCTCAAGTATGTTTTCAAGGACTTACCCTTGGCAGTAACCAGTCCTACCTCCCCTTCCCCTCTCCACTTAAACTAGAGGAAAAAGCAACTGAAAATAACATTTTATACATGCATGTATATATAAATAATCTAGAATGTAGAAAGACAAAATGTAATTTCCCTTTAAATAAAGGCTGCAATTTAATTTAATATTATAGAAAATGATTAGATCTTAAACCCTTATAAATTACATTTGACAACTCTCTGGTGCTCCTTTGCTATTCCTTATGGCAATTATAAATGGCAACACAGGATACTGGCAGAAATGCTCATTCTGACTGGAGTTTGTTTATTGTCTCTTAATGAAAAGTGATTAATCTAAATCACTACTGGGGTAGATCCTTCGTCCTGGTACCATAATGAGAAGTGGTGGTTTCAGGCCTTTGACAAATGTCCTGCTATTTCCCCTGCCAAAAGTTCCCTCCCCCTATAGCTTCCATGAGAAAAATAGAAGCAATAAAAAAAGAAAAGCTCAGAGTTGCTCACTTTTCTTTTTCTGCATGCCATGTAACAAACGTGTGTGCCAGCCCAAGCTGTGTGGCTGGTGGTGGGCTTTTGTTTTTCACTCTGATTGAGCCTCCTGCTTTTTCCATCCTGCTCTGTGTAGGATCAGCCTTTCCTGGGAGGATGGATGACAGCAGAGATGTTGGGTGTGTTCATTTCTCCATTTGAAGGATGGAGAGTGGATGTGGGAACTGGGTGAAGGCACAGGGCACAATTTGTGTGATGTCACCTCTAGATATGACTATTGTTAGGTTCTTCCACCTTTCCTAGCTTGGGGGTTTTATTATCTGATCTTGCAACCACTGTTATGCATCCAGAAGAACAAATTGGCCAGATTTGTGAACCATCTGGTAGAAATACTGCCTTTCCTGTCTCATATGACCATTTCTTGAGCTATCCACTGAAGTGCTGCAGATTGTGTGTGAAAGGGCCGAGGGGATGTTTTGTGTGCGTGCCACTTCAGGTCCATGCCACTGTTAGCTGTCTTGTGCTCCTTATTTGAGGACAGAACTTGAGCAGTGACCTTTTAATATACAGCATTATTAACTTTGTAATCTTCTATTACATCAGTTGGAAAACATTTTTATTCCTGAAGTATCCTTTATTTTAAATATAAGATCTCTCTGTATTGTCTTGTGAAATGGGCAGGCTTACATCCTTCTTCCATTTCGTACAAGCAAGTGATTTTTACTGAACTATGTTATAGTTCTCTGGCACAGGCAATATGCTTTAGGTGAACAGGGGTATAAAATGTCTTTGCAGTCTAAGTCAAAAGTGACAGAAAAAAAATCTTCAAATAGTTGTGAAATCATTATTGTTTGGAGCATAATGAAATCGACATTTCGATCTGGTTAGAAAGAAGAAATGTACCAAAGCTTCCTTCTTGGTGGAGATCTTGGAGACCTCTTCTCAGGCAAATTCCCAGGGAGTCAGTTGCCTATGGGAACGTTTCTTGTTCCCCAGACCGTGCACCAGAGCGCAATTCAGGTGCACTTCTTCAGGACTTGTGCTGTGGCTTCCTGTGGGAGTGGCTGGAGATTGACTGATTGAGTGGCTGGTAAGTGGTGTATGTGAGGGATGTTGAAGGCACTTTGACATCAAGCTGGATTCATACAGATGGCTTCACCCTGGGAAAACATTCACTTCTAGTTCAGCTTTTTGTTTCTTAATGGACAGGATCAGAAGCCATTTACGTTATACTCCCTTTCCCGTGGTGACTTCATGGAGTCAATGAGCTGCTTAAGATTAAACAAGCCCTGAATTTTTTTGCTTGATGAAGGTCTAACATACCAAGGGTTTTACCATTCCTTGTAAGTGATTTTTGCTGTCAAAATTAATGTATTTCCCCATCATAGTCTTGAAGTTGAAGGTCTGTGAAGCTGGATGAGAGAAGTCAATGTGGACAGAAAACAAAACTGCAGTGGATCTCAGCTAGCTGATCATTCTACAGTGAACTAAAAAAGGCCATTCCTAGATCTGTTTTCCTGCTGAAAGACAGTTTCTATATTTGATTCAGCTGCTGTATCAACAACCTGCTGTGTTCAGAACAGCTCTAATTTATTTCCCACTGTTTGCCTTTATTTTATGGTACTGGTATTTGCTTTAATGTGAAGTCGTTTTCTCCAGATGTTAATAAGATGGTGTTAATGTTTCCACAACATTTTTCTTGATAACGTTTATGTAGAGTTTGCCATCTGATAGTGCGGAATCAACCCATTTTAAAATATCGGTAATAATTTTCTAATTAAAATTAGAGGCTGAGAAGTGTTTTCCTCCCTGTACAAATTGAGGTCATACACTTTGCTGTGCCTGGGGAAAATTATGTTTTCACTGACTGAAGGAGTGTTTCTTACTGTACAAATTGGGAGTGTGATATACGAGATCGTGTCAGTGTTTACTTATGTGCACGTGCACTGTACCCAGATGCCAGCAGCTGATCCAGGAAGGCATTCTGTGTTTCCAGAGAGGTGATGCTCTCTTTCATAGCACTGCAAGCTGCCAAATAATGAGCCTTAATCTCAGGGATGCTCTGTTGTTTACTTTGGGAGAGAGGATTCCACGTTGGGTGAGAGATAGTAGATAGAAAAGGTAGACAGAAAAGGGTACAGGAAAGCCTGGTGTGGCTGCCCAAAGTTCCTATATCCAACCAAAATCAAATTTGATACCAACACAGAATTTTTCATTCTTGCTGTGCTTTCTGAATTTATCTAGATAAAATGAAAAAAAGGGAATCGCCAAATAAATCAGCAAATGAATTGTCAAATAAAATGAAACTGAAATGCTAAAAACCCACCCTAATTCTATGGGCTGTTACACTCTTGAGTGATATTCTGAATAGATCTAATAGGAGTCAGTGCTGTACGACCTCACTCTTAAATGATGTTCAGTTTCACTTTTCCATTAACACTCCTTTCCCTCCATTTTTCTATTTAGATCATGCTTCTTAGTGATCCAGAGGTTGAGAGCAGCATCCTCATCAGCTCTGATGAAGGGGCTACCTACCAGAAGTACCGTTTGAACTTCTATATCCAGAGCTTGCTCTTCCACCCCAAGCAGGAAGAGTGGATCTTGGCCTACAGTCTGGATCAAAAGGTGAGCACTTGATTTAATGTTTCAGTGATTACGAGCCAGGAGTTGAAGGGGATATTGTCTAGAACTGCTCCCTTTCAGAGATGATGAAGAATTTATAGTGTGCTTTGCTGTTCTCACTTTTCAGGTTTAAATGTGCTCAAAAGCCACGCAGTGACTCCAAAGCCGGTTTGCTAAAAGGAGCTGAGTGTTACAGTGATCATGACGGGTGTGGAAACCTCAGTAGTGGAGATACTATGAAAGATGAAAGGAATTAGAGATTTGACATGACATATGGAGCTGTTCTAAAAATCTATTGATTGGTAGGCACAGATTTCTGAGCTGTCTCTGAGGATGGAGCACTCAGGCTGAGTTGGTCTGTAACAGCTGGCTGTTGCGCATTGAGGGGTGCTCATTCTGCTTGCAAACTGGGAATCAGGGAGCAGCAACAGATGACAAACTCCTCTGGGCCACTTTTAAGCCCCTTTGCAGTGCCTTCTGTGAGTGAGACATCTCCAGTCTGCTAGTTTGTCCGTAGCAAGTTTGCTGTTACATAGCACTCCTCTGTCTTGAAGGGTGCTGAGCAGAGCAGGTGCCACGTGGCAGTAGAGTGCCGTGGCTAAGGACATGCGTGCTTCAGTTCTTGAGCAGCAATCCCCACTACAGCCCAAAGCTGGGACACAGACAGGATGATCAAGTCGCAAATTCGACAGTTTAACACTTGCCAAGCTTTTATCTTTCCTCTCTTATGTTTCTCTCATCCCTAGACTCTGGAAAGCAAAAACATGCTGAATAACCACTAAGTTTTCCTTCTTGTGGTGGGCTGACCCTGGCTAGATGCCAGGTGTCCACCAAAGCCACTCTGTCACTCCCCTCCTCAGCTGGACAGGGGGCAGAAAATGTAATGAAAGGCCTGTGGGTCGAGATAAGGGCAGGGAGAGATCACTCAGCAATCACCATCATGGGAAAAACACACTCAGCTGGGGAAATTAATTGAATTTATTACCTATCAATACTCTACTGTACTCTACTTTATCCTATGCTACTCTATCAAATCAGAGTAGAGTAATGAGAAATAAAAACGAAATCTTAAACCACCTTACTACCACCCCTCCCTTCTTCCCAGGCTCAACTTGATTCACAATTTTCTCTCTGTCCTGCATCCCAGCAGCAGAGGGGGCCAGGACATGGGGGCTGAGCTCAGTTCATCACACGTTGTCTCTGCCTCTTCTTCCTCCTCAGGGGAAGACTCCTCACACTCTTTCCCTGCTCCAGCGTGGTGGCCTTCCCACAGGAGACAGTTGTCCACAAATTTTTCCAGTGTGAGTCCTTTCCATAGGCTGCAGTTCTTCATCAGTTACTCCAGTGTGGATGTTTTCCATGGGAGGCAGACTTCAGGAACAGACTGTTCCAATGGGGGTCCTCCTTGGGCTCATCTGTCCTGCCAGTCCAGACCCTTCCATGGGTCAAAGGGTCAGCCTGCCTCACCATGGTCTTCACCGTGGGCTGCAGGGGAATCTCTGCTCCAGTGCCTGGAGCACCTCCACTTCTTCACTGACTTTGGCGTCTGCAGCACTGTTTCTCTTACATATTCTCACTTCTCTCTGGCTGAAGTTGTCAATTGGTTTATTTCCTCACTTCTTGAAGATGTTATCCCAGAGGTGCTGCCACTGTCACTGATGGGTTTGACCTGGGCCAGCAGTGGGTCCATCTCGGAGCTGGCTGTGTTTGCTCTCTTGGACAGCTTCTTGCAGCTTTTCATGGAAGCCACCCTGCTATGAAAACATTTCCACACAAACCAATGTGTTAACCTGTCGGGTGTGGGGGTGTGTTCTGGATGGGAATTTTAATTTCTGAGCAGTTATTGTTGAAGATTTCTAAACTAGTCAGTCTCACATCCCAGCTATAGGAACAATAGATAAGAACAATATTATAATTATAAGAACAATAAAATGCTGGGCCTCTCTATTTGAGAATTTAATTTGAAAGGCTGGTGCAAGTTTTTACCAACCTAGTTACTGAGAATATAATCAAATAATTTCCTGTTGCTCTGCTTCCCACTTGTTAACAGAATGCTGTGGCAGGCACCAGGTATTTTGCTGCTGTGCTACTGATGATTCTTGAGTGACATTTGCAAGAACAAAGCTATTATAAATACATTCTTTTCATAGTATCAAGTCCTTACTGTATGAAGGAGTTAGTCAAATGTCAAATAGTTTTCTGCAGTCAGTGGTTTAGTGTAACAGGGATTTTGAAGTAGCCTGAAAGACCAATCTATTTGTTTGATGTCACAAAATTTCTTGATGCCACTTTTAAACTGGAGGTAGTGATTTTGCGTGATCATGGTGTTTATACAGACAGGCTTGGAAGAAACTGGCATCTGATGAGGTGGTCATGTATGTGAGAAGCCAGATGAGACATCCTGAGCGTGCATTTGCGAAGAGATCCATCTGCAGTGAGTGCAGAGCATCTGCTCTTGGGTTGAAGCACTGTACTTCTACTTGCAGAGCTTTGTAATCTTTATTTGATGTTAGCCACTGGAAGGAGGGATCAGAATACCAGGTAGGCACGTGTGACTGACTGTGAGGTGGTAATTATGCTCCCCTGATCCAGTACAGCAATAGCAGGCCAGGAGCATTTTTGCTTCTGATCATTCAAACTAATGCATCTGTGTGCACATCTCAGCTGCTCTCTTCTGTCCAGGAGAAAGATAAGAAAAATGAACTGAGCCAGAAACACCCTGAAGCTGCTTGCATTTTATCCCAGAAACTGAATAAAACTGTTCACAGAGTAAGAGCAAAGATGAGGTGGGCTGCAGCTTGTTGGTCAAATGGAAATGAGCAATGCCAAGTTCAGGCTTTTCCTTTCTGTCTTCCTTTGTGTTCAAGGCCACTCATGATGCTTTCCTTCACTGGTCAGAAAGATGGCCTGACGTGCTGGTTCAGTGTGGGTCCTAGAATGAAACCATGGAGCAGTGTTTTTCCCAGTTGAAATGTTTGCTTAACGTAACTGAGGTATAGATTGTGCTGAGCCACGTCTTGGGTTAGTAAGAGTCGTGAAAGAACTGTCAGTCTGACTCAGGATCACGCAGCTTCACTGCAGTCACAGCTGATACTGAGATAATGGGCAGTGCTGTTAGAGCCTGACAGCAGTGCCATGTGAAATCCCCAGATGAAGCCTCCTGAGAGGCCAGTGTAATGCATTCCTGCATGTCTGGAAACAGGGGCACTGCTGCAGTCAAGTGGGAACAGGAGGTCAGCCTTTTCCGTCTCTTAGGTTCGGCCAATGCAAGAATAAAGTGTCTTCTAGGCTTTAAGTCCCATATGCTTAAGAATATTCATCGTGTCTTTTGCATCTTCACAAGATTTTTGTGGTTGTACTCTTTTTCTCTAGAAGCCAGATCTGGATCTCATGCCTTCCCACTCGACTGTGCCGTGCCTCCTCTCCTAATGTGGTTATGGGATCATGCCAGTGGCAATGACCATCTGATCTCTCTGCTGCTCACCAGAAAAGAGATATCAAGAGCCTCTAAAATAAGTGGCTAGAGAGGCTGCAGTAGTGCTCTGCAGTTGTGAGGGGGCTATCCAAAGGGATGCCATGCTGCCAGGGACTAATTTTCCAACTGCAGCCTAGTTCTGCTTGTATTCCCCTGTCCTTTGTTTTTGTGCCCATTTTCCTGTGAGCCAGCATGAAGTTGCCTGGCACAAAATAGGTGGAGCTGGATCAAATAGTGCTTGCTTTCTCACTTCATATGTCCATTTTTTTGGGATAAAACTGCTCTGAAACACTTCTGATTTTGATGCATGAGAGAGCAATAAAATAGAAAGTTTATCATTAGCCTGTAACCTGGAGGTAATATTCATCCACAGACACTGTGACAAGGAAGGTGACTTGCTGTATGCTCTGCAGTGCAGCCACTGCTACAGTGGGACACCATATTCTTCCACCTCTCTAAGTTTTAGAAGTGTGTTTGACCCTTAAATTCTATTTTAATGACTCATTTATGGACAGATTTAAAAATGCAAATAGATCTGAAAACAAATCAAGTACATACAATTTGACTCCCAGCAACAGAAACTATTAAGGGAAGATCTAATCCATCCTCTTATAACTGTGAATGTGTAAACAAGTCGGAAAAATTAATTTCATATCTTAGATTAAAAGATATATTTCAGATAAATATTAATCTTATTAGGTTTTTTTTCAATAAAAATAATAATGTGGTGTTTTAGGTAAGCTGTGGTCAGCTTGGAAATTAATGAGAATGATGAATCTGAAAATCCATTTTGCTTAGTATGTTGTTCCACACGGTAAAATGAAATACCAACAGTTCGTGTCCCTAAAAGTAATGGATTTGGTAACCTAGATCGAAAGATTTTAAAATTGTTTTGTTAATAAAAATAGAAAACAATATTAAATTTTTGGTATGAAATAAAAGTAGTCAGTATTTGGGTCTTCCCATTAAAAAGTTTTCTTCTAAGGTCTTCTGACTTACAGTTCCATGGCTGTGATTCAAGCCCTTTTTTTTAATGACTGTTTTATCCTGAATATCCCTCCCTCTTTTTAGCTAACTTCTACACAGTTGGCAACAATATTAAGGTATTTATTTAGTTGATTAAAGAAACAAGCAACCAACTAAAAAAAACCCAACACATTTTGAATGTCCTCTTAACAGAATTATTGTCTCTTCCAGGTCGGTTTTTTAGAAAGTCTATTCCATATTCTAACATCTTCTTCTTTAAGAGGAGGAGCCCATCTCTTCTCAAGAGAAGTTCTTGAAACACAGCTTCATACTGAGAAAGCCAAAGACTTTGTGATGTTACCACTTCCGTCAACTGAAATAATTGAATATGAAACCAGTTCAGTCACCAAATCTTCTATTAGCACTCCCACATAGGTATTGTCCTGCTTTTTCCTGCTTAGGGCAATTCCCAGGAGAAGATTCAGTGAGAGGGAAGCTCAGCAGGCTTTCTGAAAGATAGATGGCTGTGTGGCTGCTGCTTACTTTGTTAATTTAAGGACAAATCACAGTTACCACCATTTGTTTTCTCTTTGTGGTATCCAAGGAGTTATTGAGGATACTTCCTTGGTATGAGTCAACACAGCATATCGTTCCTGTTCTTAATTTTTATAGCCAATTAGGACCCTCCTCTGCCTTGCTAACTCTCCTGTATCATCTCATAAATGCAGCATGGCTGAGCCAAGAAATCTGTGTGTGGGCATGAACGTGTAGCAAGTTCATAGACCCTGATGTCTTCTCACAGCGTATAAAGCACAGGCAGGAGGAATTTTTACAGGGCTTTAAGCAAATATTCCCCCCTGAGCAGCCATGTGACATTGTGTAACTATCAGGTCCTGGGAGATTAAATGCATCTTGTGAGTTGAAAATCTTGGATCTCTTCCCAGTAGCTTTGTGTGTGTGTGTCTACTTTATTGATAAAATAGTACAATCTGATGTGTGCACATGTTGGTTCTGTTCATGGGCCCCCAAGTGGCCTTTGGCATAAGGTGGACACTACGTAAATGTTACAGACAGTTTGCTGCAGGTCAGACTGGGTCTCACTGGGAGTGCCCATATTGACATTTGGATGTATCACCCAGTACAGGGGGAAAATGGACCTTCAGCCTCCAGTTTTCATGGGTATTTGCAGAAAATACATAGGAAGCCATTTTAAACAATCCTTGTATCAAAGTGTGGTGGGAAGGGGAATATATGAAAAAGGTGCAATATTTTCTGTTGGAAAGTGTAGAGAACTGCTCTGTGGAATGCTATGAAAGCTCAGTCTCCCAGCACAAGCTTGAGGTACAGGTTTCATTGCTGCCATTCACAGTGACAGGGGAGGACTATCTTGAGTTGATCTTACATTTCTGATGCTAATATGTCGAGTGTCTGATTATTTGTCTCATTTATCCAAGGAACCAACTAATTCTCAATAGGCAAAACTTCCCACACTCCGATACCTCTCTGGGGAATGGATCAGTCTGGAGGTAGAAATGGAAGGGAGTTTCCAACACCAAGGAGTTTCTCTCAGAATGACATTGAAACTTTCAGAGCAACATGCACAACTCTCCTGCATGAATATTTGTTTAAAGGATAATTAAAAAAAGATAATTTGTTTAAAAGAGAAAATATTAGTGAATAGGGAGAGAGATATTTAAAATATTTCAAATCTCCATTGTTCAGAGAAAAAAACCCCAGGTATGCAAGGTGATACAATTCCATCTCTTCCTTACAGAACAAACTGTGATTTGGAACCTGCTGGGAATAGGTAAGAGACAGAATAATTCAATAATATACCAATTTAAATTCCCCAGCTACCCCATTACAAATTTGAGAACATTGGATAAACAAGAAGTTTGGCAGTCAGTGGCTTCTCCCTCCATAGGGCTTAATCTTCAGCAGAAAGTGAACAAAAGAAAGCGGGTGTCTCATTATCTCTTTGAATGAGGTGATAAATAAGAGGTCCAGGATAACATTCTGCTGTATCACCAAGTTGCATCTGGCAGACAGTATCAGGTCTGACTGGGGAGATTCTTTTGGTGTGGGAGATGTGCCAAGTTATCATCTGAAAATTGAATGCAGTGCATGTCACTATCTTGACTAGACACTGCTGAATTTATCAGATTTATCAAAAAAAAATATTAAAGATAACACTTAGACTACATGGGAAAGTTTGGGTTGTTATTTATTTTTTTTTTTAATGTTTTTGACACAGAAGCAGAGCCATAAAGGCAGTGTCTCTGCTCCAGGTAAAATTCTCCCCTGGAGTTTCGGCCCAGTCTCCCAGTGTGACCCAGGGCAGTAAGGCAACTAAGGGTGGGGTTGTTTGGTTGGGGTTTTTTTTGACAATGTCCAGTTGGGCAGGGTGCTGCCAGAGAAATCCAGGGGGAGTTGCTTCTAGAAATAGAGGCACCTTATTCCAAGCAGTCATTCGTCTTTGGGATTCTTTGTGATGACCTGTTTTCACAGACCTATGGAACAATCCAAGTTGGAAGGGATCTCAAATGGTCATCTGGTCCAACCTTTCATGGGAAAGGGAGCCTAGATGTGATTATCTAGCACCCAGTCCAGTCCTGTCTTGAATGCCTCCAGTAAGTGCTCCTTGGTCTGAGATTTTTGTGCCCCATAAGGAAACTTAGGCACATGGGGCCTTCAGGGTTGTGTTCAGTTGAGCATATTGCACTTTGAGTTGGAACTCCTAATGTTGGACATGCGATTCCAGGATAGCAGCTGCTACTGCAGATGTGCTGAAATTGAGCAGTGAGGGTTGCTGCATGTCTGAAGCGAGACGTGACTCTGGCCCAGGCCTGTAGGTTTTCTTTCCTTAGCAACTGAGGTATGGGGCTGATGAGGAGAGGCAGGTTGGTGGCTGCCTCACGTCTCATTTTGATATAAATCGGCAGGCACCCAGGCCCGTTACATGCTCCTCAGCAGCACTCCTGGTCCTGGAGTTTAAATGTAATTGTAGTTGTCAGAAGTTGTCAGAAGTGTGAGTAACTACTCCTTTTATCAACAACAGCTCGAGACTGCACCTCTTGGGTAAAACTCAGCTTTTCTTAGCAAGATGTGAACATTACTTCTAACAAGGAAAATAAGCTCTTTCTGGTCCTGCATGGATCCTCATGGTAGAATCACCATTTCATTGTATGATGTGAGAGAACACACCAGGGCTGATTTCTCATAATGGTTTATTGAGATCTGAAGAGCACAATGACTGTGGTTCCAGTCCTATGGATACAATGCTCAGCTTTCAGATTTATCTTACACCAGTCACTTGACATTTGAGCACCCCACAGAGTGAAGCTGGAGGCACACCTACTGCATTCTTTTCTTCACCCAAAAGGGAAAGAGATTGAGGAAGCTGCCATAATAACAATTACACCTGCAGGCCTACCATACTGAGGAAGGAAATAAAAGGAGTGTGTTGCCCAGCTGTAAAGGAACACATAGTGTTTCATGTTTAATACGAGCCATATTGTAGTAACTGTTCATAGAAATCCCTCCCATACTGACTGGTCCATTGTATTGCACATTCACATTAAGAAGCAATCCCTGCCTGAGAGTGCTTGCAATTAAACGTGAAGCTGACAGACAGTGTTGTCCCCTGAGTATCTCTAGTGTATTCAGGCACAGGTCATTAAAGTGTTTCACTGCCTAACTGCCACTGAGGACTATAACAAAGTCAGAAACTGAACGCAGATAGAGTCCTGTTCCCATGACTTAACCACAAATAAGCCTTTCATCTCTTTGCCTTTTGAATACTCTTCTGAGAACATCAGGTTCTACAAACATATCATGTGTCTGTTGCTGGACAAGCCACCTGCCAGCAGCTCTCCCAGGCAGGCAGGGCTCCATCAAACAGATAAACTGAAATGTTAGTAAAGTTAGAAAAAACACAAACCAAACAAAAAGACCCAAACCCCACACCAAACCCTTGAGATTGGGAATATTTAAAGGCAATTTACAGAAGTTTCTTCTGCAATATGATAATGAACTGAAGAATCGAAATCACTTAACTTCATTTACAAATCATGAATATGTATCAGTGCCTTTAAATGAAAGGACGACTAAAACAGATATAGTGTTTGTTCAATTCATTAAAAGGAAGACAATTTATCAGGAGGTTTTTTCCACTCTTAAACCAAAGCTATATGCAAATGTCAGTAAATCAAGACCTTGCGCTAATTCTGCGGCATGATGAATATTTTTATAATCCTAATTAGAACCAGTCATTTAGTTCAGCAATTTCCCCCAATCTAGCCAATTTGAAATTAAAATAGATGCCTTGATTACAAAACTCATTAGCAAAGAAGCACCCTTTTCGCTAACCAGTTCATTTGGAATGCACAAGCTGAATGAAGTGAGGAGCACTTGTGTTGTCAATTGCCGTAAGTGAAGTGAGCCTTAATTGTTGGCATTGTGAAGTATTTGTATTGCTGCGTGTTTCATTGCAGTATAATATATCATTCATTAAACGTAACAAAAGCAGTTTTAAAATGATTTAATTAAATGATGTTGGTGCACCAGGTGATTTTTATAAAGTCAGATGTCACAATTGTTTGCATTTGAAGTATTGATGGGCATTACTGTCGGAAAGAAGACGTATGACTCTACATTTATCATTCTGATTATGGTAGGCCTGGCAGTTTTAATAGGAGATGGGAAATTAAATTATGCAACCCTGGCTCTACTTCAGAAATGTCCAATGAATTTTGTCCTGGCAAAATACTGAACTTTGGGCTTGTGATGATTTGTGGTGGCAAAGAGAAAGTAATGGCTTGTGAAACTTGATTTAGCCAGAACAGACTTTCCTATTGCTTGTTATTTATGTTATAGATACTTCATGAGCAGGTTTTACTTTGAAAAGGGAAATATAGAGATAAATGGAGCAAGACACATTTGATGCTTAAATGTGCTCTTCTGCTGGAGCAACCTAGTTTATTGTGTAACAGAGCAAGGATCCTGTGGTTTATTCCTGGGCCATGCTAAATCATGGCTGTATATTGATTTTATCTGGAGCCTAAGTGGGGTGAAGAGTGGTTATAAATACAGCAGATGGGAATAAAAATGAAGGAGTGAAGAAGGCTGAAGAATAAGAACACCAGGGGCATGATTTATTTTGCCTGACTGTAGAGATCTAAAATGTTGCAATGTACACCTACACTGGGTGTCGAGGCTTCACATCGTAGTTGGTGGTGATCTGCTGAATGGTGTTGATTGATTTCTGGCAGCAAATGTAGGTGACTCTTTCAGGATGAGGTAAATTGTACCTTGGACTCATTTGTATTGACCCGGCCTCTGCTGAGCGTCGAGGAAGTAATTTCCTTTGCTGAGGTGTAACTATTTGCTATATTACCTGAGATTAGGGGACTTGAAACCAACCCTGCTGTCTTGGATGCGTGCAGAATGGATTACAGGGGATATGATTCCAATATGATCAAAACAGCAAAAAGCATTAAGTCTCCTAGTTCCTGTTATCGTGCCTACAGGTTCTAATGACCCTCACTGTGGAGGAGAGAGCAAACATGATGTGCAAGCAAAGGAGTTCCCAACCTTTTGTTTTTTTCAGTGAGGCAGCCAGCTGGATGGGTGATGCTGAGGGGGGTGGAGGTACAATCCTTTCTCCCTCATTCCCCCAAGGAAGTACCTGCACATGCCTGTTTGTTGCATCACCAGCCACCAAGAACAGGGACAGTCTGTGAGGTTGCTTCCTGAGGGGTGCATTTCTGTGTGCTGGACTGGGAACTTGCAGTCATGAGTAGGAATGGCAGCCCCAGAAATAGCAGGCTGTCCCTTGCTCTCTGTTCTGCCCCTAAGGCAGGGGTGTTTCAGCCTCCTGAAATCAAAGTCTTTTTATATAAGTTGAGAGGTGCATATCTGAGAGCCAAAGAAAGGGAAACTCCAGAAGGCAGCAGTCAGGAGCTGATATTTCCTGGCAGAACTTCCAGCGTGGTTGGGGTGGGGACCCTGTGTGAGAATTTCTCATCAGCAGGTGCTGTAGTAGTAAATGTGCCACAAGGCAGAGAGGGTCCTTCTTTCATGTTGTAGCACAGCAGTCTATTAAAAAGCTCATACATATAATTTCGAATTGCTTTGTGTCTATTGTGTGAAATGGGTTTATGTAATACTAGAAGCTTGTATGCTTTTTCTAAGATTGCCCTTTGGAAACAAGCTTCTCTCTGTCACTCTTGCCTCTCCTTTTTGAGTCACGACAAACCATCCCTGTCTCCAGTGCTTGTTTTCAGTGGGGAAATGGACCATGTTCTGATCCGATAGCATACCTGAGGTGCTTTACAAAAGATGTGTGCAGTCATAGATGTAGCAGCTGATATTCAGTGTGAGTCCATTGATTTTAGCAGGGAAATGCTGATTAACATCACTGGAGGATCCGACCTGAAAACATGTACAGTATTCTTTTCTCACATAAAACAAGATAGATGTAGTTTATGCCTCCCAGTGCACAGGGGTTTTTTCCCCCTAAAATCTGCCTGATGAGAGATGCAGAGTCCCTGGGCAGAGAGCCTGTGTGCAAGCTCTTGCTGTGTTAAGGCAACTACTTATTTCTGTTGTTCAGCCTTGACATATGAAAATTCACCTATCTTTTTTTAAAAATTTTCTAACTTTTTCTCCTTTTTTTTTTTTTCCCTTCTGATAGAAACTTCATGTGATCAATTATTCTGGGGAATAAAGGTGCCAGAGGAATAGCTGTAACTCGTCTGTCCCCTTAATAGGCACAGATGATTCAAATGTCCCGTATGCTTAATGGTAATCCAGTGATGTTTCAGCTTTTCATGTTTATTGTGTCAGTGGGGAAAAAGAAGGCCAGTTCCTGGATTTTTGGTCCAACACATCAGGAACTTCAGTCGCAAGTGTTTAGATATAATGAATTGGTCCTTCAGAAGTAATGAGTTTGGCAGAGAAAAAATCAGGGAGGTGTTTGAATAATTTCAATTATGCTCTCTTCTGTGTCTCTTGATGCTTCTATGACTAAGGAAATGTTGAAAACCATTTTTCTCAAATGCTTCCTCGCAATTAATAGAATTAGAAATTTTACCATTAAAAAAAAAAAAAAAGAAGCAAAACTCCTAAGATTTTCATAATGTCCTGATTCCAGCACTGTTCTTCTGCAGGGCATTTATGCTTGTAAGACACGTATCATTAATCATGGTTGCAAATGTTGCACGTCTTTAGTTGTGTTTTGGTGCATACTTCTGCAGGGTGTCTGTACTGGTTGTCTGGGGAAGACTGGTGACCTGTTTGTTTGGGGTGTGCACACACCTTTGTGCAGGTTTGAATTTTTGCAGTAGAAACCCCACAGCAGTTTTGTGACAGTTACAAGAAGTTCTTGCTCAGTAATAAAATTCTTTAGTTTTGTGTTCAATTGATTTTTATAGGACTATGGGTGGCTATAAAATGAAAGTTAGGGCATGATGCAGTAAAATTTTGGTGCATTGAAAGTATTGTGGGTATGATAAAAGGAGAAGCTGAGGCACCAAAATGAAGGGTGATATTTTTGAGAGGAGGACAATTGATCAAAGAAACAACAAAGCTTAAAGCTTTACAGAAAATCCTTGTGATTCTGTAGTGCAAAAGGAGGGAAAACCAGATCCTTTGCACAGCTTCCTACCTTGGGCATCTCATTTCTGCCACAGGCTCAGTGATCATAAACTGTCTGAGTATAGATTTTGTAGCATTTTATACTTGCAGTGTTCAAGAGATAGCAGCACGTACAAATAACATGTTAGCAGAATATACTGGACCCAAGGGGACTTTCCTGCCATATAGTAAGAGAACAATAATGTCATCAAAAGTTTTGCTGCCAAAACAGGACTCTAGTTTTGTCCTCTAACATAGCACTTGCTTCAGGCCAGTTGATTTTCTCAGAACTTCGTGCAAGTCCACCAGAGTTATGCACACATACCCAGCGGCACAAACGTCACGAGTCTGAAAGTTCTGCTGCAAAATTGACTCTGCTGTTCCCTAGCTGGATGAATTGTACTTTTTCTCTAGTGACAGCATGGAAAAGGCTGCATTATTTTTATTTTGCTGCCTTCCATTATGAGTTATGCTGTACCATCACTGTAAAGATAGGTTGATTTCAGGAACAAAAGTTACATTATGTCAAGTTTGGTGAGTTGTTGTTGACTATAGTTGTTGCCTTGAATCAAGTTTGTTTATTCCTGGGGCTTTGTAGGGGCTTTTTTCTTCACCCTACTTCATAAGGTGGATTGAAGGTACCTAGAGTTTCAATTAAACGGGATAAATAGCTTAACTATAGACACCGTAGAATATTTACAAACCAAGAGAGCTGCTGAGAGAGGTTAGATAAGAGCTTCCTTTTTCTTGCATGATCTGCAATCGCAGATTCATTTATTCCAAAGGTACACAGTTTGGTTGCAGGAGCAGGGTGATGGATGAATCAAAGATGACAGTGTAAATGGTGTCTGCCCAGCAGCCTGGAGGGAGCCCTGGAACATGCGAGTTTCTCATTTGGTGATTTTTCTGGCAGTGATGCCTCAGTGCAGTGACAGTTTCTGCTCCAGCTGTCAAACTAAATTGTTCCTGATGGTGGCTGGTATTTACAATGATGCTGTTCATTTGGATTCCTCCTGCAAACAGTCTCCCTTGCCCGTTTGGGTCGGGATGAACTGAATCTCTGTGAGGTGCAGGGAGGAATCTCTCGTATTCCATGAGACCTTTTACTCTTCCCTTCCCGCATGTGATCTCTGGCTTGGCTGTGTATGTGTGGAGATGGGTGCCTGTATAATCGGGCTTTGCTTTTCCCTTCAGTTGTTGCGTATTGCCAAGGCATGGATTGCCAGGGAATCTGGTCAAAAAGAAATTTGACTAGCTAGAGATGAACTGCTCCACTGGATTTTAAGTGTTGTAGTAAGAGCAGTACTGGAGAATATCTTCAAGATAGCAGAGCCCCTTGTAGAGACCAGAGCTGGCTGATAGAGAGTGAGGATGAAAGGAATCTAACTTTCTTTATTTTATTATATGTTCAAGCTCGCAGAAGCCTCTTGATTCATTACAGGACAGGATATGAAAAGTACATGGTAATGGACATGGCCTAACAGAATGAATTGAACAAGAGCTGGGGTTTTTGAGTAGGAGATAATATTTGCTGAAGCTGCATCTTCAATGCTATCAGAAATTGAAATTTTCTACCTTGTTTTTATAGTCTTTTTGCTCAGAGAATTTATTTCCCAGTAAGAGTTGTCCTATGAGCAGCTTCTGTATTCTCTTTTGGGGGACATAAGGCTCCCATTAACTAAGGTGGGCCTTTCTCTGGGCTGGCTTGGTCCAGTATCTGCCCAGGCAGTACAGAGCATAGGCGTTGTGTGTGGACCAGAGTTGTCCAGAGAGGGATTTCTCCCAGTGCAGGATGTGTACACTTCCTGAGCAGTGTCTGTTCATCTAATGTAGTTTCCCAGAAGACTTTCAGGATGGCGTTGGGGGCATATCCATGACCAAAAGAGATGGAGGTAGAACGTGTGTGGTGGTAGCCTATAAATGCCTGCTCTGCATCATAGATCCCTGACAGAACCCACGGCCTCAGGCTGAGGGAGCACAGTGCCCTCATGGGGTGAATGGAGTAGAAGAGTAGGGACAGTCTGTGGGACAGCTCTGACTCTGTGAAGAAATGCAGCACTCTGAGAAGTGAGGTGCAGGTCCTGAGGACCTGTGAGGTTTGCTGCTCTTCAGCCGGTGAGATGAGAACTGAATGAAGGGAGTGGACACCTGCCCTCTGTCGGGGCTGACCCCAAGTGAGAACAGCATTTTCCACATGTGTGAGATGAGTTCAGGGGTGTGTCTTCTCAGTGTCTGAAGGTGATGGGTCACAAAAACTGGGGAGCTGTTTGGAGTAACCACCCTTATCTGTGAAAATGCTGATGAATGGAAAACTGCATTGGGTGGCAGGTGCGTGTGTTAAATAATGTACAATTTAAACTGGGGCAGAATACATTGCTTTAATTTTGCCTAAATGACACATACTGCTTGAGACCAGACTAATATTTCTTTCAAGCTGTGTGAAGTTTTTTACGTGAACAATGACTACATCTCAGAATAAAATGCTGTTCTAAATGCAGTTTCAATAACTATTCATTAATACCCATGTACACACTTTCAGAAATGTTTTTTTCCATATAAAGAAATAAATCAGAAAAATCTTATATGAATTTGGAAGGTGGTTTGGTGGTGTGAAACCTATTTCTTCCACTAATCTGAAAAACTCCCTCTGCCATTAAATCCTGGTCTGTATAATATAGAGGTTAACCTACAGATAGTGCCACAGGGTTTGTAAAGGAAGGAGGAGAGGAACAGCCAAGCATGTGATTGTAGCTTTATGTCCCACTTTGGCTAATGCCTCAGCCTCTCCTGCTTTGTCCCTTGTAGTCTTATGCTCAATAAACATGAAAGATTGGTCTGTAATAGCAACGAATGTACCCAGATGCTTGCACTGTAATTAAAGGCATATATCACACAATAAAGCACATTTGAATGAAAAATCTTCCCATTAGACATGTGGTTTACATTTATTTCCCCTTATTGTTAAACTTCTGGAGTATAACCATTGATGGAGTGTAAGGAGGGACTTCTAAAGGGCTGCAATGTGGAGCCCCCAGGAGCAAAGAAAATTTTCCTCTTGGGCTGGGAGGGCACAGAGCTCCTCAGTGCAGGCTGACCTGCACAGCAGCATTGGCTTCATCCACGTGGTTGGTGGATCCAATTAGCACAGACCTCAGACCCAACACTGCCTAATGATTTTTAAGCTGAAGAAACTGGACTAAGGGATCAGCCTGTCTTAGAGACAGAAAAATCAGCAGCCATTAGAGCCAATTCAGTCTTTTGTGATGGTTAAAGAGCTGATCCGAGGGAAAAAGGAGTGAAGCAGCATCTGGGGATAACAGGAGCAACCTGAAACCCCCCTCTGCCTCTGGCTGAGCCTGTTGGATTGCAGTGGAAGAAATATTGGTAAAGATAACTCCTGGTTCACCTTGTAGCCTCTGGTAGCAGGAGGCAGCTCTGCCATCTCCATCCCATTCTGATCTCCTCATGGACCTAGTATTGTTCCCTCGTTCCTGTTCTCTACTTTAATCCTCCACCAAACTCTATAGCTGATTTTGAAATGGTTAAAATATTATGGAGAAAGGAATAAATAAGCAATCAGAAAAGTTAGCCTTCCCTCAAAATGGCATTTCTATTTATAGCACCTTTTGCAAGTTGCTAAAGCTAAATTCTTTAGAAATGATTGAAATGTGTTTTGATTGACCAAATTGAACATATTTTTTCTCCAGATTTTCAGTTTAAGAAAAAAACCATGGAAGTAATATTTTTCATCTTGGTTCTGCACCACTCTAGCATTTCTGGAGGTGGGGGAAAAGCAGAAAAAAGAGAGCCTGTTTTTCACCCAGGGCTAAAACACACCTTAAGCTCTTTGTGATACTTATTTGTGGCACTGCTCCTGTTGCAGCTGTATCTGGACTTCTTGTTCCACTAGAAACCAGTCATGGAGTAGAAAAGCAAAAGATGCTCTGCTCTTAGCAGAAGTACCAGATTTTTGGCTGAGTGTGCTTGGTGCCAATAAGGCTTAAGAGAAATTGAATTGTGAAGGTTTTGGAATGGACTTTTTTTTCCCACCAGTTTAATCCACTTTTGTCTTTTTCTTGGAGATGCAGTGGCAAAGCAGAGAGAGGCAAGTCTTGCTTTCAGCATCAGGTTTAAAGTAGACCCATTGAGTGAAAGCATTTTTTTACCTATGAAACCTTGAAATGTGACATCAGTGCATTGTCTTAACCTGCCTGGCTTCATTAGAAACCTGGTCTGAATTGAGCTATACAACTACAACATTAAGTCAGACATTTCCAAAGCATTTGGTCTTTGTGCAGAAGATCCCTGACCAGTATGGTGGGATGGAGACTGAGTTTCTTTTGCCTGAAGACCTGATTTTACTGACAAGCATGTGAAATATTTTTCTTAAAATACAAAAAAAGCCTTCCCAGCTTCTGAAACCTTTACTTTTTTTTTTGCTCTCTGCATGGGACAGATGATGGAAATGTATTTAGTATTTAATTTCTGTCTTGACCAGTTTTCAAAATAGCCTGTTTCCAGTGTCCCATCTATTATACAACATCTGTGGGGATCTGAGCAGCTCTGGTGAGTCTCAGACATGCATCAGTCTTGGGCATGTTCTCTTTCCCTGCCTAAGACAATCTGGCTGTACAATGCTAGAGAAGAACCTTGGGCTGCAATGAGGTCTCTTGATGCAGCTTTTAATCACCTGGAAAGGAAATCAAAGTAAAGAGATAAACCGGTCCATTTGTTTTCATTACAATTACTAGTTTTTACTACTCTGTGTAAACAAAGACCATAAATTTGGTGCTGGTAGACTTCTTTCTCCTAAGTTCAGCCCTGCCAGCTGTTGCACAAATCTTTTGGCTCGAGAAGTAGGGTTTATTTTTAGCTTCTTTAGTGTGGAGCTGTGGAAGGTGCCTTACCGGAATTGTGGTTTCCAGGCAGCTTGTGACAAGGGAAGAAAAGGATAAGCTCTTTTTTCATTATTTAAGGGTCCAGAAGCACTTCCAAGCTTCAGATCTTGGTACCACTGGAGCCCCACCTTGCAGGGTGGCAAGGATAGGTATTTCCCTTGGAGGAGTTGGAAAGAACAACCACAGATAGTTCTTGAGTTGGTTATCAGCCTGAAGGGGATGTTAGCCTTTGTGTCCCTAATGGTAACTGCTGACACTCCAGAGGTGTCTCACTAAGGCCTAGACTGAGGGGAACGGTGGAACAAGAGAAAGAGAGGAAGACCCCAAATCTTTCTTTGAATGCAGCCTTTTCTACTGTGGGTAATAAAGCTACTTCCATGGCAAGGGTTGCTCCTGACCTGGTTTCAGCCGCACCACTGAATTAACTTAGACCTGATTCCTGTACCTACAGTGCTGCAAGTAACATGTCCTGCCTCCCAGGAGAACCTGAGAAAGGGGTTTGCAGAACCCCACAGTTTAAACATTACACTGATGCTGTGAAAGGGAGGGGTATCCATCTGTCCTTAAAAAAGCAGGGATGGAAGATGTGATAAAGAAGTAGGACGTGTTTCTGGGGTACCAATAGCTGTCTTCATGGCTGTACTGAATCTGTCCTGCATTAAACTGGCAGTTGTCAGACATTGCTTATCTGCTCTGTACTCTAGAGACTGAAAAGTGTTGTGAATCTTTCCTCCAGTTCATTTTCCTTCTAGGAATGAACTTTCTGAAATATTAATGATGACACCCTTCTTCTTTTGCAATTTCATCTGTAACACAGAAATGTGGAGAAAATATACACCTTGCAATTTTCTGAGAATTTGCAACTTTTTCTGAGCCTTTAATTTTTTTCTAGTGATCATGGTAGTAGAGAAAATTTAAGACCCTGCAACAGACTTTCTTTTCTGCGTTGTCCTTTGCATGCAGTCCAATTTCCTACAGAAATGTTGACCTAATTTTATTTTTCTTCTGCCCCGGTTTGAGTTTTTGGCAGGAACCCTCCACACATCTTGTAGATTTTTCCCACCAGCTCTGGCTGAGAAGGTGTCAGTTTGCTTTGTGCTTTTCTGGGATCAGAGCCATCTTTTCATGTAAGCAATCTGAGCTACTGCTTGGGATCGTTCTCTTCTGAGGCCAAGCAGGCCAGGCTAATCTGACCCTCCTCTTCCATCATGTGTCAGCTGCTGCCAAGTTATTACCACTAGACCCACTCTCACCCTGCTGCATTTATTTTGAATACATCTTTCCATCATCAGCTGTGTGTATTGTCTGGAGAAAGTATAATTTTTTATGTAATAAATGAATTGTTCCTCTTAAATGCATGTAGTTTAGCTGTTCTTCCTTGCTTTGTCTGACATCATTTGCACTCCTGGATGGCTGGCAGAGAGGAAACTGTGGAGAGTCTCACCAGATGTTTGCTCAGGCCAGTAGACCTGATTTCATAGCAACAAATAATATTTGATTTTATTTGCTTATAAGCTTTTATGTATGTTCCTGGTGCCCTTCTTCTTATGGGTGTAGATATGAAAGTCTATAAATATCAAAGCTCTGTGAATTTCTTTAGTCTGTAGTCTGTTGCTTTTCAATCTATAAGTGACATCTATACGTGCTTCTTGCAGTGGTAAAGTATACCCAGGCCATTGTATGCTTGGTCTTTCTTGGGCTTGCCTTCAATCTTCATTCTTCTGTGTGCTTCCCCCATGAAGACCAAGCAGGTCAGCCTGGGAACAGGGAACAGATCATGAAATCCATCTCAGCTAGATCATGTGTCTCTGGTGGGGTCATCTCCTGCACTAGTCACTGTGAGCTTTTTTTAATGTCTGTCATTAGAGGTGGAGAATTCTAAGGCTTGAATAACAAGCAATTTTAGAAGTTTCTTGCCTGTCTAAAGATGAGCCTTGGTGACTAGCTCGGACATGGATGACTAACATCAGGGGGTTGAGTCTCTTACTGGGGTTTCCATGTGTTTCCTTCTTTGCTCGTTCTTCTCCCCTCTCTCCATTAGTGGAATTGAAGCAGGCCAGTTTCTCATGCTGTTCCAGTCCTGAGCAGCTTTACTTCTCCAGGAAAACAATCTTTTTCTTTTTTCTTTTTTTTTTTTCTGCTAGCTCTCGTTGGTAAAATAAACAAAACACCCAAACCAAATTACCCACAACCCTGAACAAGATCTTCCAAGCCAGACAGTATGATTTGTAACAAACTGAGAGTTTGTACTGGGGAATTGCAGCAGCATTTTTCATATGAAACATTGCACATGCATGTATGTATAGCTCCTTTCTTTACAGTAGTTTTGTAGTTCTGAATGTGTTTCTGGCACGTTGCTTGTGTTTGTGGCACAGAATCTGACACCAGGGATAAAGCTCCTTCTATAAGGGGCTTGCCAATTTGCTTGGAAACAATGCTGGCGTGAAATAAAATGTTGCCAGTGTTCTTAGAGTTTGAAGACGAAGCATTCTGCCTATGGTGCATAATATCCTTATGATTCAGATTTGTGCTGAGCAAAACAAGCAGGAGTTGGGGTCTGGCCTGTAGTGAAACAGAGTTGTGTATCACTGGGGCTGCCAACGTCTTTCCTCGCACAGATTGTGTTCTTGGTGAAATGCAGGGCTGTGTTGGTGGGTGTGATATGTTTGGTGCTACAATCCTTGAGTAGGGAGTATCGTGATGCTTTTTGAATAAATATTTGCTATTTACCTTCTTGATGGTGCAGCCTTTCCTATTTTAAGTGGTAGGTCTGACTAGGCTCCTGAGTAGAGGCAGAGTCAAATCCTCTGCCTGCCACTCTTTAGCTGCATCAAGAGACAAGACCAGCCCATACATAAAGACCCATAATGGTCTTAATTTTTCAGTCATCAGAGTAAATCAAATAGCAGAAGGAGGTTGCAGGAAGGCCATACCCTCACAGTACACCCTTGTCATGTGCTGAAGTCCACCCCTCTTGAACCAATGTGTTGGAGTGCTCTGGGAGGTGGAAATGCCAGAGATTACTTGTCACTAAAGAGCCAGAGCAGAGCTTTAAAATGGGAAAATCTTGGCACCATACCTACATCATTTCTTTCCTTTGCTTTGTATTCAGCCTTAGGACAAATTAATTTCTGTTGAAATCTGCTGTACTTGCCACTAAATTTGTTGTCTTTTCTAAAAGTGTATCTTCTCCTGTGAAGAGTGATAAACAAAAAGTGTATGTATATATTCAATTTTAATGCATACTAGAAATCACTTTATGTTTTATTTATTTATTCAACATTAACCTTTGCATTTGCATCTATAAATAATACTATAAAAGTGAATTGGGCCAGAGAAGCCTTTTAGGGATTTGTTCTGTCATACAGCTTTAAAACTCAGTCATCTGTTTAAAATTTGAAGTGGATGCCTAGAATAAGTAGGTAAATAGTAAATAAAAGTTATTGAAATGAATAATATCCTCCTTATCTCTTTATCTGAAATCACATAAAGGCTGCAAGTTCAGTTTAATCCTTCTGCCATCAGTCAATCTGAGCTTTAATAGAGAAAAGGGAGGAAAAAAACCCCAGACCAATAGCTGATCTCTGGTTTTTAACTTCATATAGAGCAGGATGCTCCCTGAAAGAGACACTGGGAGACATGAGTAGTTAGAAAGAGATTGTTCTTCATGTCACTGAGCTTTCTGTAGCTACTGCTGTTATGCTGCTGCAAAAGAAAAGGAAATGCCAGGGGCAAAAGATAAAAGAGAATCGAAGGAAATGGATGTATTTTGCTAATCCTTTCCTTTCATGGTGAGAGTGGTTAATCCATTGCAGAATACAATGAGGATGCTAGACCCACTTGGACTTGCTTGTGAGCATGACTTAACTGGGACTAAGTTGCCTGAAGCCTGGCTAAGTTGCACCTGTAGTCAGGACATATAAAGGATAACCAAGTTGTTTGATGCAACTGATGCAACTCAGTCCATGCTGAGATCCTTGTGTGTGTAAACCATGACCAGTGACTCAAGGAATATTCCTGGCAGGCACTGTGCTAAAGTCAGGGCAGAGTTGTGGGACGGTAGAATTTTGACTTTGGCGTGTGGATTCTCAGTTATTGTTTCTAAAAACCTGTGTGTTCTGAGAATTAGTTACCTTAATATTGATGCTGACTTCATAAGCCTAATCTTGAATTTGGACAAGGAATTTTCTTTTCCCGGCTCCTTTAATTAAAAAAGACAAGCAAGTTGCTTTATTTTGTATCTGCACAGAATTCCTTTTGGGGCAGAGGACTCTCTATCATATTTTTTAGACAATCGCCTGAAAAGCAGAGGAAGTCTGGCTATTGTGGGCTTTTAGTGCAGTGTGTTACCCTGTCTAGAGACAGTGCTAAAGAAATATGGCCAAATTAGAATATTCAGATCATGTCTGATCTCCTGAACAACACGGGGCAGAAAATCTTTCGTAATATTTCTTACCACTAGCTCAGTGATGTTGGCTGGAGTGAAGATTACATAATTGGAACCCTTCTTGACATGAAGATTGAAGGATGCCTGCTTCCATGTCTTTCCACCTTATGTGTTTTACTGGCAGCTTGAGCTGTTATTGGCCAAACTGGAGTTCCTATTGGCATAAATGCAAAGGACTGATTCTTTTGTCTTTACACGTATCAGTTGCATTAGATCCTTGATGGAGTCTGAATTTGAGTTTCTGAATTTCCTTTTGCTGGCTATACAGTGATTTGTTTGTGTAGTTGAGTACAAACATAGCAAGAATTAATTAACTGCCTCAGGCTTTGGACACTGCTCAAACAGCCCTTTCCAATCATCTTTCTGAATTGATCTATGGTCCAGCTCTGATGTGGCTGCTGCATCTTTGTGGTCAAAGACACTGCCCATTCAAGAAACTTTAATATTCAGTGTGAGAACATGTAGTTTGTCTTCCCAGTCACACTTAGCCATCCATCACAGCAGTGCCACAGGACACATCACTAGGTTGTGAACCCTTCCAATCTGAACATGGACCTGCCTCCAGTTTGCAAATCCTGTTACAGTTCAAATGCAATGCAATGCAAACCTGTACTCAAATGATATAGTTTTTCCGTTAAGGACTTAAATTTGGCTATTACAAGCATTTAAGTTTTTCTTATCTACTTCCTCTTAAGTTCTCTTATCTACCTCCTTAGCTGGCAATCAACCCTCATTTTGTTAAGCCAGAATTTATTTCAAATGAAATATATTTGAAATCTTGTGTCAAAATTCTGCCTGATATTTAGTTCTCTGTGATCTAGTAGTAAAGCATAGTAGTTATTTCTCAAAGGATATTTTTTTCTCTGAAGAACCAAACTTGCACAAAGTTGGAGAAAAGGAGCTTACATGTATTTTGATTGTGAGAGGGTGCATTGTGGGTAAGAAAATAATTAAATGGAGAATGGCGTTTGTGGTATTAAGCAGAGTATGTATGAAGCAAACGTGTCTGAAACTCAGTGTGGAGTTGCATGGAAATTTGGTTACATTACAGCTGTGTCATTTGTTAACCAGAAAGACTCAAAAAATCATTGTATTGGAAATTTGGCTTCTAAGAAGAGTCACGTCACTATCTTTGAGGTTTAACTAATGAGCAGGTTGATTTCTGACTTATCTAAATATTTAGATCTCATTCTGAATACTAGAAAATATAAATTAGGAGCAATTTACTTTCCTTTTCAATACAGAAGAGATCTGATTCACTCCATAAAAACAAATCATGGCATGACCTTGAGTACAGAGTCACTACCTCATCAGAGTCATGTTGACTAATCTGATTTGTCTCTCATTGTGTTTGATACTAGGAACTCACATGTCACCTGCTTCCTATTAAACAGAAAAAGCCAGGGGGATGGCCGGCTTTGTTATATGGCAGTCACAGTGAATGTGTTGACAGCTGAAATTCGGAAGCGCAAAGATGTTTGACAAGGTTTGGGAAGAGACAACCTGCCTTTGATTCTCAGGAGCCCAGCTGGTTTAAGAATGAAGGGGAGACATTGCCTTGTTAGCCTCCCCTGGCAGTGAGGGTGATCGATAATTGTGTACAATTATTGTGCACAATCCATTCATGTTCATTAATCTGAGCTTATTTTAATACTTTATCTAGCAACAGTCTTTCTTCTTCTTTCTCAAAGCTTATGCTTTCTCTATTCTGTCTTTCAGCTGTTCAGCTCTGTGGACTTTGGAAGGAAATGGCAGCTCATGCATGAGCGGGTCACTCCAAACAGGTTTTACTGGTGAGTTGTGGCCACTGGCTTGGCTTGCTTTGGGCGGGTCTTGGAGGGGAGAAGGGCACCTGACTTGAAGGGATTGGTGCTTTACCTGAAGTATACCCTTGGCTTTGTTCATCATCAATGCTATAAACTCAGCCCATAGTACATGCCTTGCAGTGCAAGTCTCTGTGTTTGTACCTCTTGTCTGATAAAGCATGGTGTCTGTTATAGAGAAGTACAAGTCTTTTGATAATTGCAAAACTCCTGCTTCTTCGTTATCTACCTGCTTAGAGTAACACAGGAACTGCCCAGTGCTTCAGTGACAAACCTGTGATCATTAGACCTCCTGTTTTTCAGCCCTTCAGAGAGTCACTTCAGCCTAGAACACAGTCTTTGTGCAGAGCCAGCCACTCTGACCAGTCTCCTTATGCAATCTTGGTGAGAAGGGATGATTCACTCTGCTTTAAATCACTCTCTGAGGAGCCAGTTTCATTATAGTGACTAGCAAAAGCCCAGGATCTGCAGTTTGCTAAAAATCTGCTTTGTGACTCAATTCCTTCTCATTTCCCAAGTGTCAACCTCTCAAATTGGAAGAGTGTCTTAAAATCAGATGATGAAACAAATTTAGTTCCTATCTCCAGGCTCAGCCATCTCAGATGCCTCTTTTCCAAACTTCTCTGCACCATGTGAAGGCTCAGGAATTGACTTTCAGAGAGAAAAGGAAAAGTGTAGCTCTTCTGTAGTTGCATTTGGGATTTGGGGCATGAATCAGATTTGTAATGCTGTACTTACTATCTGCCAGATGATGGGGTGTGTGTGAATGTGTAGAAGTGCTGATTTACAGAATCTGTGCATAGCTAAAAGGAGTGTCTGGTCCTTAAGACCAAAAAAGATTGTAATATTAAGGAACCGGAGGGTCACGTTTTCGGTGGTTAAAAATAAAAAGGACTTGGAAAACTTAAAAATTTACTCCCAATTAAAAAGCATGATATATATCTATATCCATGTATTTTAGAGTCAAATTCACGTAGAAATTTTTGCACCTCATTGAAAGCCCCTGGAATCCAGGCCCAAAATATCTGCAGATTGTATTTGCAGTATTTCCACACCTTGCAGTGGAGGTAGACTCCTCATTTTAAATTATCTACATCCTTCTGCAAATCTCTCTAAACACCTTTAGGCTCCAACATTTAAAACATGGCTTTTTGGCACCAAGTCTAGAGATTTCCCTTAGCGTGCCTGAGGAATTTGGACAGTGTGAGGCAGTTTTGAACACTGAGGAAAGGAAGTTTTAAGGCTCCTAAGTCACATAGACCTGCAAAATATATCAAAGGTCTAGAACCTTGTCTGTCCATGTTACTGTTCCACAATTCCATAATGTAGGAAAGGAAGTTGTTATTTTCTCCTGGTTCTGGTGGCAGGATGATTGGCCTATCAAAAATCCTTTGGTCTCACTATTCATGCTGGGTGCACATGACAAAGGCAAGTGCACATCGTCTCCTGGTGTATCCTGCAGAGCAGAATAACTGGTCCTTGGAATAATTTTACCCTACCCTTCAAATAACACAAGTGAGCTTAGGGGAGAGGCTTTCTTGGAGGATAAAGTGCAAGGGCTAAGCTGACTTGGGAACAAAGCAGAATCTCTTTTTAAAGGACAGGTTGTGATGTGCCTTATTTTCTGCTTTCATATAATAATGGTTAATGGAAATTGCCTGTTTGTCCATCTGACACTCAAATGTGTATTTTTTTCCACAGTCTACCTCATTTTTCATAGTCTTTTAGCTGCACAGTTTGAACACTGTTCTTTAAGTGCATTATGTAACGTCTCTGTTTCAGGTGCCTTTTTCTCTTAGGAAATGTACAAGTCTTCTATAGTTAAAACTCATAAGACATAGACTTAGAAATCTTTATTCCACTCAGAAACAGCAGAGTCCCACTGAGAATAAGCTTCCCAAGAGAGTGAATTAGGTTTTTCCCAGAGTGGGAGGGATTTGAACCAATTCATAGTGCAGGGATCAGAAGTATTGAAATTTTGGAACATAATAACTCTCCTTAGCTGATTTATTTCTCTTTTTCCTTTCTTTCCTTTTAAAGCTGCAAACTGTGATGGCTTGCAAGCTTTGGCTTGTAAGATCTGTATGGAAAAAAATGCAAAAAAGAACATTTTAGCCTCAGAAATTTGTTGATTTCTTTTTATTGGGCTATGAAAGAGAGAGAAAACTGGATATAGCTGTAAGTTTCAAAGGGACATGAGCCACTATTTTGTGAAGCTCATAGAATCCTAAAATGGTATGAGTTGGACAGGACCCTGAAGATCATCTAATTGCAACCCCCTGCAAGGGCCAGGGGCACCTTCCACTAGACCAGGATGCTCAAAGCTCCATCCAACCTGGCCCTGAGCACTTCCAGGAGTCAGACATCCACAACTTCTCTGGGCAACCTGTTCAATTGTCTCATCAACCTCACGATAAAGAACTTCTTCCCATTATCTATTCTAAACCTACCATCTTTAAATTGAAAACTCCCTCTCTTTAGCTACTGAACGGTGCTGTAAGTTGTCCCGGAGCCATGAGGTTCACACAGACCCACCTCTCAAGTCTGTCAGTCTCCCTCTGGATGGCATCTCTTCCCTCAGGCGTGTCGACTGCAGCACTCAGCTTGGTGTCGTTGGCAAGCTTGCCTTTCCATGTCACCAACCTATCACTGTCCCTGCCATCAGTCAAATACTACATTATTGAACCTCTGAATTAAAACTTCCATGAAAGTTGAAATAGTAATGATAGGGAGGCACCAAAATGATAGGTAAGCTGCTCTTTTGTGCTGCTCTGCATTGTTCATTCGCAGAGGCTCAGGTAAGCATCCTGCATGAAATGGGAAGGTCTCCATCTGATTGGAATGCAGCTGGCTTTATCTGGGGCAGGCTTTGCTGAATATGTTTGCCTTCAAAACATGACTTTCATCTCTCAGGCTGCTTTGAATGGGCTTGTGAACACTATAAAGTTCACCCGGTTCATGAAATCAGTCAACCTGACAGGGAGAGGTCTTATTTTTCTCTCTGAGTTCTTTCTGAATAATTATACCTTCCCTGAGAGACCCACAGATAGAGACCTTAAGGCCAGGAGAGAATTACGGTTGCTTCAGAGCTTGTGAGACTAGGATGTGAATTTTCTATCAGCAGAGTAAGCCCAACCTTTCCATTAGTCATGGACACACAAGTCACTCTGCATTTTTTGGTGTAGCTCTAGCAGGCAGCATCTGTGATGGCTCTCCTCTGGTCAAAAACAAAGCCCTAAGCTCCAATCCCGATTTGTGGCATTATGTCCTGGCTCTTCTATTCAACTTCTTTCCTTAGTCATAGATGTTGGTGCTACTTGCTGGTTTGCAGTTTTGTGTTCTCATCCCATATGGATGTCACATGTCCAACTGTTTATGGGACATCTCTCATCCATTCCTGAGCCCGCTCAAAGTTTGTGCATGAGCTGAGATTCACCCCTGGGCCACTCATAGTTATAAAAAACTAGGATTTGAGTTCTCTACTTTGGTAGTAGTGATTCATTTGTTAACTACACCCACTGATGGCAGTGGCAGAGCTTGAACAGAATGTGTTACTTGATGTGTGTACAGGCATCCAGATTTGGCTCCCACGTGCCTTGGCCTCAGATTTTAATAACTTAGGATCCTGTAAGACTAGAAATGGGGAGTTTACACTAGTGTGATACAGAAATTCCAAGATCACTCAAGATAACTGGAACCAGCATGGGTGAAAAGTTTGTTAAAAACCTACTCAATGTTCTTTTCATTCAGAACACATTTCTGCAGCTCCCTCTGGGCCCTGTTCATTTTGTATCACTGTGACTTAGACACCTGTGCTGCCATGTGGAAGATATAAAAAATAAAGCCCGTATTTTGTACCATAGAAATGTTGGGGAAGTTTCCTTGCCTGTAAAACGCATGGTGTGTTCTGTGCTGACTAAGTACTGTTGCTCTTCTGATAAAAATTCATAGGACTTGAATTGTCCTTGAGTTTTTTTTACTATCTCTGCCTTTTCCTACGGCAGCACAATGGGGCTAAGCAGGCGGGCAGGACAGCTTGGTTACTGGAGCATTCACCAAGCACTTTGATGGACCACAGCTTTTCCCTGTCATCTTGGGTGACTCCAGCTGGCTTTGCCTTGTTGCCTTGTAGGTGACACTGGGACAGGAGACCACCTTGATGCCTGTAGTGGGTGAAGTACTCAAATGCTGTAATGTGAAGTGCTACAGTAGTAGATCAAGAGCACTGGAGGGTACAAGAGAATGAAAAGATGCTTTAGTGGCGTATGAAAGCCTTTTATCATCTTATGGCTTAATTCTTTAAAATACACAGTTTCTCAAGGGGACCTGTGTTTTCTGTCTAGCCAGCTGGATGGCTGTGAATACCATCCCCTGTCCACCTGTCTTTGGAGGCCCTGCCTTTGTTTGCTGAGCAGACACGAGGATCACCATCCTGAGCAGAGGACAGGGCTATACTCCTTGGGACACCCACACCCTTTCTTAGGGTCTCCCCAGGCTTTTCTTTATTGGAGAACACATTCCTGTTTCCTGCCTTCCATCATCACTGGGGAATATGAAGTGGTGGATGTGGAACCATTTTCCTTGTCTGGGTCTTTTTTGCTTGTTACAGCTAGACATTTCCCTTCTTTCATTTATTTTTTTACTCTGGGATGGTGGGTGATTCCCTCAAAGCCTGGGAGCAGGAAAGTAGAGAATACCCATTTGTGTGGAAGAGAGGGAGAAATCTGCACAACATTTCTGATGCCTCTGGGGATATTTGGAGCCCTGAAGTCAGTGTGCAGCAAGATTGTAGTCAGTAGAAGCCTGAAATACACACTAGTGATGAAAGTTGGACAGAAAACACCGACAAGGCAGAAAGGGAGAGACTGGGAGGAGGAAAATAGGACGTGAACTGGCATGGCTTCAAGGAGAAGCATTTGTATTTGCAAGTAGAAAAATTCGGTGAATCAAGCAGTTCTCAAATACACTACTGATTCCCTCAACAAATCTCCCCAGAATTTTATCTTTTCCCTTTTTTCCCATGATAATGAACCAGATTTCTGTTTTGTTTGGGGAGGTGTTTTTTTTTGTGTCTGTGAATGCCAGCCACAATCACTTTGATCTCTGAGGGTTAAAAATTGGGAGAAGGGAACACTTTCACTGAGAGAAGGAAAGAGGCTGCGTATCCACTAACTTAGGTTATGCTTTGGAGTTAAAGGTTTTCTGTCACAGTTGTTTGAGGAATGAGACAACAAATTTTGTCTTTCAAGGGGAAAGTTTTCAGTCTTTTTTGTGATTTTGAATAGGAGCAGATGATAAAATGTATCAGCCAGTGTATTTCTTTTTATTTGGAGCCTGAATTTCAGGACAGCTATAGTGGAGGCTGGTTTGGATATCTGACAGTAATGTGGCAGAAGTTAAGGGGTTTACCTCAGTGTTTCTAAAGGTTATTGTCTGGGTTTGTATCTGCCTTCACACAGATGTTTGTGCCTGTTTTATTTCTTCATGTATGGGACAGCACTGATATTTCCTAATTCCAGTGCCAATTTTGGTCCACGCAGACTGTTTCAGCAGCAGTTCCAGTAGTGACCTTTGGATACAGCTGACATTAACTTTACTTGCCTAGTTTGTCAGCAAAGAGATGGTTAGTCAAACATGTGCCTGCCTCTCCTGTAAATCCCACTAATCATTAACTACCAGATGGTGTCATTGCACGGTGCTGGGGAAACATCTCCTGATTTTTTACAGCCAAGTTTAGTGTTAGGAAAACACAGTCTTGTAAATGTCAAATTGACTCTTAAATAATCCTACATTGGAGTTTTTCAGAATTAAAACCATGCCATACATGGAGCTATGGATAAAAGGAATGACTCCAGTTTGGCAGCCGTGGATGACACCTACGAGCATCACCAAGGCATGTACCCAGTGTCTGTTACTGGAGCCTCCCTTGGGCTAATGACACATTTGGCTCTGGTAAGGGACTTGCTTCCCATGCCCTGTTGCCAAGAACACCCAGGGAACGTTTTTGTCCTGGAGAGTAAAGCTAACATAAATCTGGGATGTGTTACTCAAGCCACCATGACCATGCCCTGTGCTAGGCGGAGGACAACTCCAGCCTTTCAAACTCCAGCCTCAAGCTCTGTAATAAGAGTTCAGGAAAGATGAGACTTTCTCATAAATTCTTGGCATATATTGGAAGATTTCCTTGCGAGGTCACTTTAGTTAATTAAAGACCACAACACCATGGTGGTAATAAACCAAATTTTATTTTCCTTTTCACTTAAAAAGGGGCAAAGTGAAACTGTGAGGCTGGGGATTTTATTTCATTTTGTGTGCCTACAGTTAATGCCATCGGCACTATAGATATTTAGTGTTTCCAAATGTTAGGCTGTAGGTGCCTAACTTGTGATTACACAGCAACTCAGTGACAGAGATATAAATGGAACCTGGATATAGAGGTAGATACTTTTTTATTGGCTGAAATAGTGTTTATTTTTTGTTGAAATTGTTTCAAGTCAAGAAAGGTATTTTAGAATTCATGGCAACATTATCAAAATGTTTCTCTCAAAAATTTAACAAAGGAATATCATGAAATACTCAACAGTTTTTGGATGGTCTTTTAAATTCAATTTAAAATTTTAATAAAACTTCATTTTGCAATGTATGATTTTTAAGAAAATGAAAGCAGGGAAAGAGTGCAGTCTGAAAAAAAGTATGTGATTTTTTTTTTTTTCCTAAACATAATCCTATCCTGGTTTTCAACTACAGATTGGTAAGTGCTCTTCCAGGGACTTTGTGATAGATTTTATAGATACCTAAGAGTATAAAAACCTAAATGACCCTAAGAACAGGAAAATCCTTCACTTTCTGTCTCTGGGAAATGCTGCAGGACTGTTTTATAGAGACTCCACAGACCCCACGAGTTCCATTAGTGCCTATGGTCAGTGTAATGTTCAGACAACTATTCCCCTTTCTGAGCACAGTCCATGTTCTTTTTTTTGAACAAATTTATGAGAGATTGACAGAAATAGTTGGATCTCGGAAAGCATCTTTGTGGAAGGTGCAAAAAAACCATAGTACAGTACTGGAGAAGTATTACAGACTGTTTTCTAGTTTACCTGGGACTAAAACCAAAGATATTTGGGGGTTTGGTGTATGTTTATGCTGACTGATGACTTTATCTTACAAAGGAAATTTGTTAGTCTCTTGTATTAGGCGTGTAAGCTCTAAGGAGAAGCGGATGCTTTACTATTGTGTGGTGCTCCTCTCCTCACTGCCTGCTTTCCTAGGAAAATAAGTGTTTGACTTTTTTACAAAGTCCTGTGGATGCCATGCTAATGAGGCTGCCTGGGCTCAAAGCTCTTTTAACAAGATAAAAAAAAAAAAAAGAAGAAAAACATATTAAAAACATTCTGGCTAGAAGGACTGTGTGTGATTGTGTGATTATGAAGGGAAATAATTTTAAATACTTTAAATTCTCGTTTAAAACCTGTGAACTTCATAATAAATGAACCATGAGAAAAGTGCCACATGATAAAGTGTCACAATATGTATACACCTCTAATTCTGGCTTCTATCACAGCAAGAATGAGTTCTTTCAATGAAGGGTATATCCTCTGGAAGGGCAATTTTGGAATAAGTTGTCTTTGAAGGACTTTTCTCTCTAACCTCCTTCTTTTTCTCTCTAACCTCCTTTTGCTTGAGAAATGCAATATATCTTGCAGAAGGAAGGATTATCCCTTCTCCACTAATGTAACTGTGGATGTCCTTACATAAATACTATCTGGCTTTTAGAATTTGTGATTTGCTGTGATTTTAGTACAATTTGTGATGTTTGCCACATTTATGTCTTTAATGTTCTGTGGCTGGCAGTCATTTTTTTCCTTGAGGCCTCAAAAAATAAGGGCTGAAATATTTCTCTTAATTTGGTTTAAATCTAATGCCTCCCACTATATGTCACCTCTTGCACTGCAGTTAGTGCTTTCAGCCATCAAAAAGCCTTTTGGTTTGGTCTCTCATCTATCAGGTTTCTTTATGTCCCAGGGGCCAGTCTCTTTTCTTATCTCTCCCATTGCTAATCTTAGATAATTTTATAACCCCTACCTCCCCCACACTCTTTGACGAAGTGTCTGAGACTGGAGCAGACTTGATGAACCACTAGTAAGAAAGACCAGGAATGCTTTAAGGAAGTTTGTTGAATATTTCTCCCAATTTGCATTGATCCCTGGACTGGATCCCAGTGCCATGTCTGTCGGAACAGCGCGTGGTGGGAGGATCTGTGTTCCTCTCACGCAAGAAGATGACAAATAAGATGTCCAAACCCCATCACTGTGTTTCAAAGGCCAGCATTGGAAGCTGAAATGCTGTACTGCTTACTCATGTAGTCTGCCTGGCCTGACTTCATCCTGGCTCTCCTGGTGCACGTGAACTCAGACACAAATTAATTCCAGCCTGTCAGAACAGTCCCAGAGTAATTCTTTGTGATACTTTGTAGGAAGCAATGATGAAAGCCAGCCCTCTAATTAATATATTGAATAATGCATCCCTCTGAGGCATATGGGGATCTCCCTACTGTCATAGCTTGGCAGAGCTAATCAAAAGCCAGGCTGCCAGGCTGAAAGTAGCATCATATTTTGTGCATTCTGGCTAGCAAGGAATAGTCTCCCACATTTTTTTGTGGGGAATTTGGGTTAGGTTTCAGCCTCTGTTCTATATCATACTAATCTCTCTGTTTCTGGGAAAATGGGTGAATTCTTAGTGTGGAAGGGAATACCTCTTGTTTTCAGGTGACTGAAAGATAAACATTTGGGAATTCTTTTAAAATCACTACTGTTCTGAGAAGTTTAGGAATTACCTTTTCACATACTCTGATTATGGACATAATTTTCTGACTATTTCATTCAATGGCAAAACACCTACAGGCATCTGGAGTGAGCATTTCTTCTGGATCCATCCTCCCTTTGCCCCAGACCTCACTCCAGATGGCCCACTTGATTTCAAGAAATGCACCTTTACAGCTCTTGTTTCTTTACAGCAACTGCGGCTGGAAGCATCCTTGCATTGGAGGAAGTTGCAATCTAATGCAGGATTTATCCTCACCAAGTACATCAGCACTGTCAGGGACCCTTTTTACTTGAAACTAGATACCTCAAAATTCTTCAGGGAGATTTTCTCAAGAAGAATCAGGAAGGACCCAGGTAAATTCCAGTTCATTTCCCCGAACTGACTTCAGCTGCTGAACCTTTGGAAATTTGCCTGGCATTAAGCTGAACAAAACCAGTTGTTTTGTTTAAGAGAAGTTGAGCCCATGCTGCGAGGAAAGAACAGTCTTATCATGGCAAAACAGAGAAGATGTTTCTGCATTAATTTAAATGTGAACCATTTGTGTTGCTCAATAACATCCATTAAAGATAAGGAGGTCCGTTTTTATGCCTTCTGCTTGTTGTAAATTAACAAACTCTCTTAAAACGACAATTCCTCAGCCGTTATATGAGGCAGAATTCATTCTCGACAAGAGAAGAAAATGAAACTCCCATCCTTTCATTCCCTGGCATTCCCCTGAGTCTCCTCTGTAGAATGAGATGAGTTTAATTTTGCTATTGTTAAGCACAGTGAGCATGAAGCTACATCAGAATGTAAGAGCAGGAAGGAGTCTCTTATTAGCTGCACTACAGGTTCTTTTAAATAATGTTGATTCAGTAACTTGTGTCTTGCTGATCATACAGAGAACAAGGACGAGAAGCCAGTGAGTGATGCTGTTTCACTTGCATATTTGTAGTGAGTTAATTGGAATAGGACATAGCAGTGGTTATCATAGCTCTGTAATTATCTTGCAGATAATTGTTCTCCATTGGGCAGAAGGCAATAAAAATGGGATATAGACACATTTCCATGTTTAGTGGAATATCAGGAGTTCTGTAGCTGAGTTTGAGAGAGAAAAATACTCACCTGTGCCTGCCAGTAAGTACTTAGGAAATAATAAATAATACCTGTAGACTTCAGTGCTGATTTCAGGAGATCTTGGTTTTCTCACATAGGAGAAAATCCTGCTTTTTATTGAAAAAAAAATAAAGAAAACCGAGCCAAAAACTCTGTCAGGTTTTTGGCCAAAGGGTCCAGACAGATTCTTAGGTTTTGCTCACAGTATTTTTGGTTTTCAGGTTTTGATTGAAAATCTTTGAGGGAAGGAGACATGTTCCATTACAATATTGATTTTAGGGGCAATCTTTAATAGTGACTCCCTAAAGCCATTTCTAGATCTGCAGTAGTTTCTCCAGAATTCTTTTTTTTTCTTTCTACAAATCATTAGATTTGAACAGTGTGCTGGCACTTTGGAATTTGCCTTGAGGATAAAAACTAGCAGAGTATTACTTTTCATTTGGCCTTCTACTTCTCTTTCCTTTTATTGCTCCTCTGTAACAACAGATTAAGAACCCAACAAAGAGAAGCTCTTGATTTACCTACAGCTTGACCATACAACTTTGCTTCTTGACATGACTCCCACTGCAGCATTCTGCTCTGGGCATTCTCACTTGAACAGGGTAATGCTTTGGGGATGAGGATGCTTTGGGATGCTGCTGTTCTGAAGAGCTGGGAGTGTGTCTAATACTCAGCCCCCTGGGCAGCCTTGTCTCCTTATTCTTTGTTCACCTGCCTACCTTAGAGTAGAGGACCCACAAGAGGTCTATGGGCAAAGGACCCACAAAAGGTCTGTGGTTTCTCTGGTCTCTCCTGCTACAGTGTTGCTCTTTTACTGTCAGAGACCTGCAAGTGACTGTGTCTGTTTTGTTCTGCTCTCCATTCTGCCTGTGAGGATGCTTCTGTTCTGAATGCAAACCTGTCTTGTCACGAGACACTTGGTGATCTGCTGACCTCATGTCACTGTTGCTTTTACAAATCATAGCCACACAGACTCGCTGTTTCTACAGACAGAGCCTGTCTTTGCATATCTGTCTGCTGCGAGAATCCCTTTTGTTTCTTGCTTCTTTGTCTTTTCCTCTTGTGGTGTTGGGACAAATGAGCATCTCACTCTCAGCAGCTAATTGAGTGTGATTTTTTGTGGGCAAGGAGACACATTGATGCATTTATGCTTGCTGGTCCAGAACAGAGTAGTTTATTCTGCTCTGTATTTCTCCTCCTTACCCTTCTTCTTTATTCCTTTCTTTCTCTCTTCCTTTTCTGGCTGATGGCTAAAAGTCAAGAATGAAATAAGCCATTTGTTCTCTTCAGGTTAGTGTCTGAAATGCAGAGAAACAACTGTCACAAAAGGTTTGTGACACAAATCTATTTTTTCATATTGTTTTTCCCCAAAATGCATGAAATGAACCACAAATTCATTTCCAGAATGTTAGATGTTATCCCAGGGTGATTCTTCACAATATCCTGCAACAGGGAATGTAGAGATTCATTCTTCTTTAATTAATACAATGTACAATGTTCATCTTCATGTGGGGCTCATCAGCAAATCCTATACATACTGTCTGTGCCAAGTTTCATACTGGCATCCCCTCTTTGGACAATTTAAGCTTTATTTTTATCCATCTACTGCTGCGTTCATTTATTAAATGATGCTCTCGCTCTGAAGCTTTTCAGAGGCACTTTATTCTGCCTAGGCCTCTGTTAATAGCTGAATCACTGAGCCGTAGCATTTTGGGCATGTCATATTTACAATTGGAAAATGTTTGTACAAATGAGGGCAATTAAACACACAGTGAAGTGATAATCCTTATTTTGGTGTAAAACATTTCTTGAATGGGTCAGGTTTAAGGTACTTCTGCTAGGAAAAAACTCAGAGGAATATTACAAGTCTTACAAACATTTCCTTTTAGGGAGAGGAATAATTCCAGTGAAATCTTTGGCTACAGGACTGCCAGGCTGATCTGAAGGATCTTTGAGCATGTACTTTGCTTTTCTAAAGTGATCCCAAACAGGGCTGATTCATGTTTCATGAAAAAGCAAAGCAATAATCTGTAGCAATTCCCCATGTACACGACTTTCAAAGGAGGGTAGCCAAGCACTGGGAAAACATTAATTAACTGGGCTTCATAATAGACTAGGCACTGAACTAATTTTAAGCAAATGCAAAAATCCAAAAATATATTTTATTCTTGTTTCCTTAAGGGACTTGAAATTTAGAATATTAAAAGTGTACTGCAAAAAAGCGTCCCTTCCAGAAGAAGGCAAAACAGAATCAAACCCTTGTGTTGGAATGTGCTTAAAACTTGTCCACCATAAAATTTGCAGACCTCTAAACCCCAGGTAAATCCCCTTTCTCCTCTCTAGAAACGTTCTCTCCGAAGCAGCACTGTTGGTGTTGGGTGCCTGTGGGATAGAGAGCTGATGGTGTGTCGTGCCTCAGGCTTTGAGATTCCTTCAGGACAGTAACATCTTAACTAGATGGTTCATTATTTCCACCATATCCTGATGCTGGTGCTGCTAGGACTTGGCAAAAAAAAAAGAAAATTGCTTCTTATTCAATTAGGATAAGCCCTCAGGACTGCCTCTGCATAGCCTGGGTCAGCTGTACCCCGATGAGTCGGGAGCAGCACATTCAGCTCCTCAGCACCAGGACTGTGGCTGCACCTGGGAACACCCAGCAACCAGGGCTGGCTTGGCATCGCTGACACTCCCTGCATGAGCCTCAGTCCCCACGAGGAGCTATGTCAGGGGCACCACTGAGAAATTAAGATGCCAGCACATGCCCTGTCTGTGTTGCTGGCCCTTTCAAACCTTGACTGGGCTGTGAATAAGGATATTTGGCCTTCTACCCACACAATTTTTTGAGTATATTTCACAAAAATGGGATTATATTTGTTGGGTTTTTTGGTATAGGTTGGGGAAAAAATGCCAGAGGACTTTAAAGGACTAAGACCTATTAACTGGATGAGAACATGTATTTGTGGATAGGTTTTGGTGTTAGCATAAAAGGAAAAGAAAAAATATTAAGCAACGGCAATTTTTCTGTTGCTAGATATACTTTAAAGGTATTCCCTGTTATTTCTGTGATATAAGGACTCACCTTCTTTTATGTACTGAGAAGAGAAAGAAATGTTTCTGTGTGCAGCAGAGCCTTCTGCCTTGCATGGATTCTCTGCTGGTGGTTGACATGGTTGAGCCTAAATGTCAATTTTGCCCTCAAGGAGAGGATTGATTTGGATTTCTTTTCTCATTCTTGGTCTGCTGTATCTGTGAAAGAACTGTGTGTAGCAACTTTTTAGTTTAGGGGCCTGTGAGCCACTGAGTTTACAGGGAAGGTTCAGCTTTAGGCATTCAGTATTGGTGGGGATGAGGAGCAGGGAGGCAGATGCAGGTATGCACGTATGCAAACACATGCACATGCCATGAACACTGTAAGTTTTGTTTTCTTTGAGATACTAGGCAGAACACCTCCTTAAAATTCACTGGGACCTTTCTAAAAAGGATTGGCTGTGCTGAAAAGAAATTAGCTGAGAATAAACACTTGGCAATTTTTTTTCCCTTATCTTACAAGCTAAGTCTCACAACAATTACTTCTGCCAATGTCCAGAACTGTAGCATCATGGAAATTAGCACTGGAAAAGATGTAGAAAGCTCCAGGGACCTAGCTAAGACAGTTCCTTGCAGTATCTTCCTGCCCAGCTTTTTTCCCAAGCTTCATTTGAAATGTGCTGTGCAAGGAGGTTTTGTCCATAACTCTTCAGAGACTTCATCACAGCCTAACACATCCAGCAGCGTCTCCCCCGGCTCAGCCACAGAGAATGATACTGTATTTATGTGTTTAATAAACACATTCTTTCCCTCAACACTTCAACATTTGTGGAGTTCCTAACTATGGTAATTTACGGTGGGTGGTTGGCCTGAGGTGTGTGCAGGTTGTGTGCATGTGGGCTGTTATGTGCCCAGAGTCAATGTCTGATGGAGCTGATTTTAGGCCAATTAATACGTGAATTGCCTTGACCACCTGAAGCCAACTGCAGTTATTGTTACCTAGACAAATGTGATATAATATCAGATAAAGGAGAAGCCTGTTGGAAAGGTACATGTTGTTTAGCGAGGGTGCCATGTGGAAAACTCCAGCTCAGTTGAGTGGGAAGTGAATGGATTAGTTTCTGCCTTCATATGCCCATACAGGCATGGCCCTTGTGTTGCTTGGGTGAGTTAGTTCTATGCACTGCTTGCCTGGTACCACAAAAAAGTGTTTATTCACTTCTGGAGGAGAATAGAATTAAAATTACAGCAGACTAATTGGCTAATCCAATCCACTAATTCAGTAATTTAGCTGCAGTTGCCTGCAGCAAGAGGGATGAGTTTTTCCCCCCTTAAATATTACTGCACAGTAAATGTGTCTTGTTCCTTGCTGTTTCTAGCCCTTATTTACTGCACAACATCCTGCTAGGTAGTATCCATCTGTTTCCTCTGTCTCTCTACATGGACACCAGCAATACCTTTCAGTCTGACACCTTAACCTGCAAAAATGAGTTTTCAAGTCAGCATCTTGGGAGTCTCAATTGGTTGCAAAAGTTTTGATTTTGCTTTCAACAATGGTGAATGCCACTTTGGCTGGTCAGAAACCAGGCACACCCCTGGCAAAAAGCTCAGTCCAGCAGGTTCCAGATCAAGTTTGAAAGGCTGACTCATGTGACCTGAATTTTTGCTTTTACCTTGTGGTAAATCCCTAGCACAAATGTTGCTCACATTCAGTGACGCTCACTCAAACCTCCCAAACTCTTGGGTCCAGGAGATAGAGGAATAGAGCATCTCTTACTCTAAATTGATGGTTTAGGGAGCAAGGATCAACAGAGGCAGTTGGAATTGCTCAGCTGTTTTGATTTAAGATGCTAGAGGAGCCAGATCTCAATGCTCCTTTTCACCTTTAAATGCCTGGTGTCTGCAAAATGGGTAGAAAAAAATGCAAAAATTGTTTATTCCATGGAAAGGCATTAGGGTTGGTAGAAAAAGTGAGCTGGGGTGTGCAGTAAGCAGGTAACCTGGAGAGTCTCTGTTTTTCTTTTTTCCTTTCTTTCTGTGTGTTGGTATTTTTTATTTTGAAGTATACAGCATCTTATAGGGAAACATTCCAGGAACAGTTGCAGTGCAGAATATTGTGTTTTCCTTGCCCTTCTCACTTGCTCTCCCTCCCAGTCAGAGATGAAATATTAACAGAGTGGCCTAGTAAATGTGCATCCATGCACAATGCTCTTCCCTCAGGATAGAGATAAGGATCTTGCCAGGATCATGTCCATCCTCCAACTTTCAAGAACACACAATCTTCCTTGGAAAAGAAGGGAGGAAAGAGCTTGCAAAAAGCAAGAACTACCATGAGAACAGAAAGGAAAAGCAGCAGCAGAAGATAGAAAACGAGTAACAATTGCTTCCTTTTAATGGAATTCAGAGGTTTTAATTCTTAATTGGAAAATTTCCTATGCCTGCTGCAATTCTGGCTTCAGGCTCCACATTTTGAAAACTGCTTTTGCAGCAGTTGGGGAACGTGTCAGCAGGAAAAACTGACCTTTCCTGTCACTACTGCCTGCATCCTCTCAGCATTTTCTCGTGCGAGGGTGATTAATGAACAGGGATGGTGGAGGATGTTGATTTAGCTCCGTTCCTCACAGTGAGGGTGCCTTTTTTTACTCCCCACAGCCGTCCAAGACAGCAGCACACACGGGTCCATTTTGTGAACCTTGGTTTAAATTTTGCTGTCTGGAATTTATGTACATAGAGAGTGCAGAGCTGAGCTATGCATGGAGCCTGAGGTGCGGCCTGGGTCAGGACCTCAGGCTCCTGAGTGTTAAATACTCTTGTCTTTGTAAGCCTCTGAACAGAGCTGTCTGCCAGAGCACCATGAAAGCCTTTCCCAGCCACCCCACTCTGTGGGCTACACTTGGTTCTATAAGTCAGGGGATGCTGACATCTCTCTCCAACAAGCTTTAGTTGCTTAAATAATACTGAGCAGTGCATCCTCCAAATGTTCTTCAGAGAGATAATGTGTGAGAAAATACAAGGCTGTGAATGTGTCTCTTCTTGTTTTGTTGCTGCTCCTGTATTGCCAGACCTGAGAGGTTGTTGCAGTGAGTTCTCAAGGCTGGAGAATTACAACAGGATAAAGGGATAAAGGAATAGCTTTAGAGTCTGTGTGTGTGTTTTTGCTGCTGTGCTTCAGGATCTCCATCTACATCTTGCTCTTTCCACTGCCGACTTTTTTGCATTCTTCATGTAAAGCTCCTCCAGACAAATGATGAGAGACCATTTACTAAAAATACCTGAATTCGAGTCAGAGCACTGCAAAGCAAAGCCCTGTTCTTTGCCAGTGGGAACAGATGTGAGGTGAGGCATGAAGAAACAGCATTGATTGGGGATCTGTTTTGCAATCAGTCATTGGCATAAGGGAAGGAAGGATGACCAATGCATCACTTTTCAGGATTGTTATCTGCCTGCAGATAGAGGAGCCTGTCTTGCTTTTGGTTTGCAGAACACTTTGTGAGCTTTTTGACTTGCAGTGCACTGTTTGGTGATCAGACGAGTACTAGGAGTGTGCTGTGTGCCAGTCCTTTTTTGTCATCATTGATATTCTGAAAAGAGCCATTAGGCTTGTCAAAACTAATTAAGGGAACAAGTAGATGGCACTGGAAAGGAACTTCAAGCTAGAATGACATGTTTCAGGAGACTCCTCTCATTCCCTGGTGCACACTTAATAGGCATTATGAGTAGATCCACAGAGCTTGTGTATGCAAATGCACAATGGTGATGAGTATTCTGGATTTTGTTGGGATATACTTTGGTTCTTCTAATTACAGTCCCTTTTAAAATGAATAGTACTGTGGCAGACTGATGTCTCTTATTACCTGGGCCAAGAATAGGTTTGCCCCACTGCTGCAGGGGGAGATACAGTGCCCTCTCCATCTGGAGGGGAGGTACCCAGAGGGTGTCGGGGGACCAGGTGAGGCCACCTGACATTGTGGTGTCAGGCCACAGCAAATGGCTCTGAGTAGAAGTCTGGTTTCTGGCTTCCAGAAGGATGGATGCCAAGAGAGTTCCTTTAAGGCTGAATTTAAGTAGGAAGCCTGTTGGGAAGGGCTGCAGGGCAAGTCCCTAAAGTGTTCCCAACCTTTACCTCAAAGTGCTGGAATTACCACTCCGTTTCATAAAGTCATGATGAATAGATATGATGGTAGGCATGTACCTCTGTCCCTGTTGGCATGTCATAGGCAAGGGTGATGCTTGCTGAATGACTGAAATTACAGCAATTAGGGCTACTGTTTTGGAAAAGGCAGAAAAGCTCTGCTATGGACTAGAATGATTGCTTTCTATATACACTGGGGACTAATACTGCAGCACACTGTAATGTTTTTCACTGATATTTTAAGGAATTTCTGTGTATCCTATTGTCACTTTTAACTGTGTCCATATATTGGGAAGATTTGACCCCAGCAATTGCATGATCACAGGAACTCAGGCTCGTTCTGGCATCCTTACCAATAGCAGACAGCATTTTCTTCCTTGTGGGATCACCCTGAAACTGATGGTAGCGATTAAGGAGCAGACTGTTTCTCACTATGAGTGGAATGATGAAAGCCCTGCCCGTGCTCCTTTGTTTTGTTGTGTTGGTATCTCTTGGCCACAATTCAGTGTGTTGTGAATGGACTCGCTATCGATGCGGTGCTCTCGTGAGCAAGCAGTGCCAGTTTCAGTTACCTACACAAGTGGGTCATAATGTAGCTGTTTTGACATTTGCAGCACTGGCTGATCTTAGCTGAACTCCAGCACGTTTATGTTTGTCATTGCTTCAGTTGCTGTGGTTTTTGTGGGATTCACAAAAATGTATCAGAGCATCTGTATTTTTTTAATATTATTATTATTTTTTTTTTTTAATGTTTCTGCTGTTGATGCCCCAAGGATGAAAACAGTGAAAGAATGTGATAAAAATGTTTTCAGAACATTGGGGAATTCTGAACGTTAGCTGGCTCAGAGGGAATCTATTATTTACAATCTACTGTATCAATTTCAACTCCCACCAAATTAGAAACTGATTTTTGTCATTGTCCCTTTTTAATCTAACCCTTTGGTTAACTCAGGAGAAGCAGCACCATAAATCACGTGGACATCTATGGATTTTTTTTTCCCCTGCTAGCCATTGCTAGGACTAAATGTTCATCTCTCAGTGATTCTTATCAGCCAGGACACTAATAATAACATTTCTCTTCTGGGCTTGACTTTCCCTCTTCTAGGAGGAAAAGTATCTTTTTAATGTGCTTTGAAAAACATTTTTAGGGAGTAAATAACAATGCACAGGAAGATTTGACTTGGGGTGCTTGAGTTTCAGCTAGTGAGATTAAAGAAACTCCTCGAGCCTTGTTTCATAATTATCAAGGACCATGGATGGCATGGGGTCGTGATGTGAATGATGAATACTTTCTCACCTTTTTCAAATCAGAAATTCACCATATGTGCATCACTGTTTTTCTTTTGAAGATGGGGAAATGGAGGTAAACAACAGCAAGATTGCCCAGCAAACCAGGGGCAAGTCAGGAAACTTAGTCTTTCACGTCTCTAATCAGCCAAATAAAACCTCCTTTTAATTGGCTTTCTAAAGGCATGAGGCTGCTGTGCCCTTGTTTTTCCTTCAGCATTAAAACAGAACTCTGATTGTACTGGGTCTTGCTCTCTTTGCTACCACAAGAACAGTCATAGTAGTTGTGATCTGGTAGACAAGGGACAGGCAGGATCACTCACCATGCCTGGGAAGGCTGGTGTAGGGCCCCTGAGTGTGGTCTGTGTGGAAACACAAAGGAGATGAGGCGTTAAAAGGTGGAGACCTCCATACCGGGTGTCCCAAGGTAGGTTTGAACGGGTTTTGTGTTCCTTCACCGTCGCTGTCTGATTGCAGCCTTTCAGCTAACCAGCTGTCTTCTTTCTCTTTCTCTCTCTCTGTGTCCTCCCAGGTCAGTGGCTGGTTTGGATAAAGAACCTGACCTTGTGCACATGGAAGCCCGGACAGCTGATGGACGTGAGTGCCTGCAGCCAATGCTAAAAATTGGGCTTTGAGCCAAGAATGGAGTGGGAATGAAAATTCACTTCACCCATTTTACCTCCCCATTTACATTTTAAGTGATGGGGGAGATGTGGGTCATGGGGTTTGGTGTGATGCTCTTATCCTGAACCTGCAGGGGAAAGTCATGGCTGCAGGGCTTGTGTGTGTGGAGAGGCTGGACAGAAGCTCAGTCTGTTGGGCTAAGGAGATACCTGTTCTGCTCCCTATTCTGTTTCTATATCATGTAGTCAACCATGAAGAGCTGGGCTACCAGCACTGTGCCATGGAACCCCTGTGCATTTCCAGAGGTGGTCAGAACAGCTGGTTGGTACCTGGGAATTTGAGAAATTACCTGCAGTCAGACTTATCCTCTGGCCAGAATGTCCCTATGCCCATTTGTCTTGTATTGAAAGTATTTTTTAGTTTTGCTCATAATGTATGAATAGGTGTTCCTTACCAAAATATTGCAGGCCTTGAAAAGGTGCCTGGATCTAAAGGAGGAAATAGGAAAAAAAATTCTTAAACCATCACTGAAATGAATCTAGTCACATTTGCAGTGGAATGGATTCCTATGTAGTTAATCTCCAGCAAAGACAATGGTATTAGATGTAAGTTGACTTACTCTCTCCAAAGTGCTTTAGCTATTTCTCACAGGAACTGCAGCATAGCAATGCATTTGCTCCTGGTGTGGAACTTTACTCCAGTGTGAGGAAATGGGAGCAATGGGGCAAGTGTCCCTTTTCAGTGCAGGGACAATGCAGGAGGACTGAGGAGTTAGAGGATTTCTGGGAGGAAAAAGCCTCATTCTTTTTGGTTGCAAACTTTTCTCTGTTTTAGTCAAGTGCTGCGTAGGCCAGATGTGTGAACAGGCTCCTGTCTATCAAGATGGCTTCTCTGAGGTTGTGGATATTCTAATATCACTCTCTGGCCTCCCACTGCTATTTAGTGATGGCAGCTGAATAAATAACCAGGCAATAAAAGCTCAGGGGTGACAGCTGGTTGTTGAATATGTGGAAGAAGCAAAAGAGGCCGACAGGTGGGTGGACAAGGTAGGGAGGCATCTTCAGTGCCTTTGCTGCGGTGTGTACTGTCGCAGGTATGATGGCAGAAGTGGTCAAAAGCAAATAAAAAAAACCCAAGCAAGCAAGCAAGCAAGCAAACAAACTGCTGATGGAGTCTGTTTTCAAACTAAGTTTAAACTTGCTCACCCAGCTATTTGAATATTGGATATGTCAAGGATGTAAATGTTTGAAAGATGTATCCCCAGCTTACAGACAGCTCTCTTCCTTCAGGTCTTGTTTGCTCAGGGGTTTGCTCTTCATTCTTGTTTTAATGTATAAATTCAGCATTTTGAAATTGGCAGCTAATGTGTTTGAAAAGTGTTTCACTGAAAGTCAGGCTTGGCCAGTAGTGTCAGCAAAACAGCCCCATTGCAGCCACCATCCCAGACCCATCGGGCTGTGCTGGCCCTGCTGGCATGTACCGAATGACTCCTGTCCCAGCCAGCACAGCACAAACGAACAGTGTTGCTCCAGTTAGACGTTTTAAGGCTTAAAACAATCTTATTTTGTGTTACAGAGCAATGACAGCCTCCCCAGTGCACTATTGTACAGCTCTGGGTGCTCAGGAGTGGGGCGCTGAACTTTCCTCCCGGTTAGTTCTGTAACCAAATTGGGCCTTCATGTGCTCCGTGAAATGGCTGAGGCACTTAATGGGGCCCCACAGTTGCTTCCTCTTGATCAGAAAGTTTCTGATGGAAGTTTTCCTCAGAAATGTGGAGGAGGAAGGAGAGGCTTCTCTAATGCCTCTTTTAGGTCAGTCTGGTAGCTCAGTCACTTATTTGATGTATTAACAGACATGGATTTAAGTACTCCCATTGCTTAGTTCAATTCAGGTAGAAGAATCCATGCCTTCAATGTCACTGGCTGCTTGAAAAATACATTATTCTTTTAGGTTGGGCATTTTTCTTTCCTCTTCTTCTGTTTGTCTCCATGCTTTTCATTTTAAAAAAAAAAAAAGTAAAGAGAAAAAGCAGTGGGGAAGGGAGGGGAAGGAAGGGAGGTAGTATTTAGGATTAGACTCCTGAATTTGATGATTTTTAATTTTTTTTAATTTTTTTTTTCTTTCAGCCGTAATGGGACTCGCGAACCTATCTAATACCAATTCAGACACTGGAGCCTAAAAGGTGCTCTGGAGCTGGGAACAGGTGGTAGGGCATGCTGGAGTCTCATTCATCCATGAATGAGTCAGGCTATCAATAAGCTTATGGATCTGGGAGGTAGAAGTCCTGCTCACCTCCCTGATGTCTGTCCTTCAAGACATCTTGCCACATGGTTTTGTCTTTCCAGTCATTAGAAATGGTTGTGTCTCTGAAAAACCCATCTGCCCCTGTGTCTAGTCTCCTTAAATATTGCAAGATGCTGATAATTCCAGTGCCTATCTTATCTCAAGCTGTTCCCATCTTTTGTAGCAGATGAAGTTTTTCACGTTCTTTCGACATCTTGGCAGAGTCATTGTAGCAGAATAATAATCGAGGCTTGCATTTCTGAATTATAAAAACATGTAGGAGCCTTGGGCATTGTGCCTTCTGCCAGGGTGTAATAGGCAGCAGCAAGGACAGGGCTGGATGCAAGGGAACTATTTTGAACACACTGACACAAGCACCCACCAGCACTCCTGGGAAGGATATATTGAACTTTCTGATGTTCAGTGAGCTGCTCTTCGCCCTGCTCACAGATACGGTGCAATAAACAGGATTTGAATTATAGGAAAAAGAGGGGGGGGAAAAGCTAACCAGGAAGATAAAACAGGGTAACTAATTCCTGGAGAGTCTACATGTCTTTTTCTTTGAGGGAAAGGTTATTGAGGCCAGTGAGTTTTTTCTCCCTCCCATGGGATCCTTCAAGATGTTACGATTTTAAATCTTGCCTGACACCAGGACCTGATTTAGGCTGAACCAATCTGCCAGTGCAGCTTGTCTCTGTCAGCTGCCTTTTTCCCTACTAGCCATGCTGGCCAGCCATCCCTGCTTTCAGCTGCCTTATTAATGCTGCCAGGAAGGAGCAGGACTTGCTGTCCTGTGTCTCTCTAAGTCACAGTCACCTGCTCACAGGTTGGCCCCTTGCAGCCTTCAGCACAGTGACACAACAGCTTTGGCTGTTTCACTGCCTCCCTTCAGGGACCCACATCTTTGGGGAGAGAGCCTCTAGTGCTCCTGCTTCCTGCCAGAGCTGGCATGGCTGGCAGGAATAGATGAGACTTGGTAGCTTGGCTTATCTCACCAGTTTGTCCCTTCCAGTTTCAAGAAATTGTTTCCGTTTTGTCACTTCAAAAAGGGTAAAAATACACTCCAGAATCTCAAGATGGAAGACTGTGTTAAATAGCAATGAGGAGGCGGTTCAAGCTCCTCAACTGGAAAATGGCTGCACATCTGTGAAAGCCATTCCCTAATCCTAAGCGAGGTGGGAAGGGTTTGTGCGGAGGCATGGATGCTGGGATTTGAGCTGCAGCAAGCCCTCCAGGCTGCTCGATGTCCATATTGCCACATTCACCGATGAGCTGAGAAAGTGGCTGGATATTGGTTATAAGCATGCGATGTTTTTAATGCTGTCTGGGAAATAGGGAGCTCTTCTCAACTCGTTTTGCAGTAGAACATGATAAAAATCCCAAAAGTAGCAAAAAATCCAGCCTGCTAAAAAACCCCCTGAAAACCAAAACACCCAAACCCTTTAATTCTGGTGTTGTATAGGACAATATATAAATTGGAAGTAATCCCCAGATAGAAACAACCTTCCCTAAGAAATGCACTTTCCAGGGATAGGTAAGCAAGGCTTTGGAGGCATGGCTTAGTCTCATGTCACCTGCCCCTCTAGACGAATGTCCTTTTACCTCACGGCTGTGCAAAAGGGGGGTGCAAAATTACCTCATTTTGGAGGAGAAGGAGATAATAGCTTGGAAGTTAGGATGGGCTCTTCTCTCTTAATGGAGGCTTTTGTGGAGAGACCCTGTACTTTCTATGTGAGAAGATGTGCCCTGTGAATGGCGCCCTTTAAGAGGCTTGAGCAGGGACTTGAGATGGTTTCTCGCCTTGAGTTGCACACAGATGGGAACTGAACTGGGTGCTGCTGTATTTTTTAACGTATTTTAAAGGGAATTATTTTTTATTTTCTTTGGGGAAGCAGGAAAAAAGCAAGACTTAACTTTGTCTGGTATCCTAAAGCAGACAGGTTTAAAGATATTTTATTTGTGTCTGTGTTTGGGTTTTTTTTAATAGGTTTTATTTTAAAATATATGAAAATAAATAAATAAAACAAGAGACTAAATGTAAAATGGGTAGTGAGCTACCTCCCTTCTCTACCACCATCTCCTTGTGAATATTAATCAGGTGCCATTCTTTGAGTTTATTTGATTGCTGGTGTAACACACTCAAAATGACACATTTCCCAATAGGCAGGAAGCTCGTTGTCATGTCAACACTTGTGATTTATCTGCATTTATTTGTGACAGGTTTTTATTCCTCTTCCCATTCTGTCACTCAGCAGCAGCAAATTATCCCCTTTTTGGAAGGATAAGAATATCCAGACGACTGTGTGGGAGAACGTACTGGAGGGAATGAGCTTCTAAAAATACAACTCCTGACCTCTCCTCCTTGTTCTGCCTAATTTTAGAGCTACCTGAAAGAGCAAGTCACTGCTGTTGATCTCTTTGGATGGCATGGCAGCACATAAGACCCTCTTGTTTTCTGAGCTGTTGCTTTTATCCGCTGCAAGGCTGTCTTAGGTTCCACACTGAGGAGCTAAATAGCAGCTCTGGGCCAAGTGTGTGTATATCAGTTGATGAAGAACTTTAATTTATGCCAGCTGAAAGTCTGACCTCTCTGCTGCTGCTGCTGGTATTTTATGCTGGGAGAAAGCACAGCTCTGATACTCTGGTTATTTGGCACTGACTCCAGGTCAGGTGTTTTTCACCATGCTCTTTAATCACCGCCAGGTACTCTGAGCTGGTGCCAGCAACATTTTCTGCTGCTTTGGCATCCTCAGTGGGACTGCGATTTCATTACTGCACCAGACCTGTGCGACTGCTCTGACTCGGCCAGGCAGCCCTTATTAACCTGGAATCCCTGGTGCATCAACCCAGAACCAGGTCTGCAGCCTTTAAACAGGGGCCTTCAGTCATTGGGTGGTTGGACCTTTATCGGATTAATGCTTGTTTGTAATTTGTGATATTTTTAGACTAAATACTTTTTAAACTACTATTCTAATTATTAATGCCTCTGACTTGCAAATTCTTTTTGCATTTTTAAGAGTGTTGGTGGGACAAGACTATAAAGGAGGAAACTATCAGTCTGTGAATCTTGTTTTAGCATCTGGGAAGGCAGTGGGCTGAATCTCAGTTTCAGTCGTGCCCCCCAGAGGTTTCCACTGCCCCATATTTTGCTGTCACTGGAAGGACACAGACTAAGGGCACAGCAGATTTTTTGGGATGGAGAATCCTGTAATCAGCTTTGCTGGGCTAGTGACTGTCTTTTTAAACTTCTCTTTTATCATTTTGGGCTCAGTTTGACAAGATGCATGTTAGAAGGTTCTGTTGTGAACTAAAATCACTGCACCAGGCTCACCCCAGCCCTTATAAACTTGCTGTTTACTTCATTGATGGTCTGTCCTCAGCCTTTGTAGAAAAGCAAAGAAGTATTTGAATCTAGGAAGCCTGTAGAAGTGCCATAGTGCGAAAGATATGACCCTTTTGTCACTCCAGCTTCAGTCATCTTAGTAGTGTTTTCGTTTTCTCCCTAGCTTACAGTTTTCAGAAGAGCAGTTGAAAAGCAGAAATGGCATATTTAGATTACACACATCCAGATACACAGTGTCTTCATTGTTCTGTTTCGTGAGGCCCTTTCTTAGCCTGAGTGAAATAATGCTTAATCCCCTATAACTCCTCCCAGTTTGCTGGAGGTGAGCACATCTCTTCTTCTAACTTTCTGTATGTCTGCCTTTTCCTTCTGTTGTCTTCATGTTCTTCTCCCAGTCCTGTTCCTCCTCTCAAGCAATGCCAAGGCCTGACAAGATCCCATTAGTGTGATGGTCTTATCATCTTCTCTCTAGATAGAAGCATTTGATGCTTCTTGCCGTGCATGTAACTGCTGTTGAGACTCTTCAGCTACTCATGCTATTTCATGTCCATGGCATTTTCATTCCTAGCCTATGGTGGCTATAAAGATTTAATTTTGGGAGATACTTGTCATTTTCACAGCAAAATAAGTTTAACAATAGTGTTGGTTTGGCCTTATTTTTTTTTTTTTCTTTTTGTGTTTTACTACCACAGTTAAAACCAGTCAACAAGGCTAGGGTGTTTCAGAGGGAAGACAGGGATATGATTTCCAGAAGGGTACTGGAGTTGGTAAATTCTACCTGGGTGGCTTCTTCTGCTCTATATGGTCTCATCATCAGCTTTCTGATGCATTTATGGTTGGTACCCTCCATTTATGGTTTGAGCTTCAGTCTTCTGAGGGATGTCTGCACAATAGGGAAGGGAATGGCAAATGTCAAAGTGTGATGAATTCCTGACTTCAGAGAGCAGCTACAGTGTCAAAGGCTGGAGGCAGATCATGAAATAACATCTCCCTAGTTGGAGATGAGACCTTCTTTTGAGCCGCTGATGGTGTTTACAGAGAAGTGGCTCCTAGCTGGGCATTCCTGATGTGTCCACATTCTCCCATTGCAGACACCCACTATTTGACCTGTCGGATCCAGGAGTGCTCCGAGACCAAAAGGAGTGGGCCCTTCTCGCGCTCCATCGATGTCAGCTCCCTTGTTGTGCAGGATGAATACATCTTCATCCAGGTACGTCGGCTTCATACAAATGGGACATGAATTTTTTCTGTGCAAGGGAGGAGGTGTATTCTTAGGATAAGCACATGGAACCACAGCTCATAAGAGCTGGGAGTCCATCCCGCTGGCTCTGCGGTCTGGGACAAAGCACTTGATCTCTCTGCTCATCACTTGTCTTGAATCTTATATATTTTTAAAGTTCGTTCATTAAGGGTCCATGGATTTCACAACTATGTGGCTACTTGTAAAATACAAAGGAGCTACAAATGAATTGGGGAGAACAGAGAAGAACAAAGGAAAGGTGTGAATGATTATTTTAACAACTGGAAAGGTTTATGCTGATTTGACAGTCGAGTAATGCTAATAGAGTGAACCGAAATTTGCAGTAGGAGGTAAAATAGCAGAAGGATTGAGAAAAGGTGTTACAGGGCAACTTCAAAGCGAAAGATGGCTGTAAATTTGTCAGTTGGTGATGATTTTGGAGATGAGGAGAAAGTGACAGAAATCTAATGAGAAGCTATGTGTTTTTGAGATTTTTTTGAGAGTACACGGGCTGGATGGAACAGGGCCATCTCTCTAAATTTTGTGTCTGTGGAAGCCTGAGAATGGAGAGTACAGTGTGGAGGAACACTTCCTGAAGATGTACCATTTGGTTGAAAACTGAGAGCCAGGCTGTGGTGATTCCAGCTCGTAGGAAGCTCAGGAGATGTGGTGATGGATGATTACAGACATGGTGATGTTAACTGCTGAAGCAGGGGGAACAAAATGAGATGAGGATTGGATTCAGGTGGTACAAAAAAGACACATGCTTCCCTTTTTGAGTGAGACTGGGTCACATTAAGCTCCCATTTTACTTCCTTGAGGGAGCATTTTTCTTGACTGTATCCAAATTATGAGCAGGTTTTGCTGTGGTTATTGTAAGACTTTCTTATCAAAGGGAAGACTGATAATTCTGTGCTGGGAATAGGTGGAGGGCTGGATCCCTATGGCCTGGGAGGACTGCAGTATGAAAACTGCATGTAACATTGGCAGACTTCTGAGAGTAGGGGAGTCTGCTGCACTGGAGGTGACCTACTGCAATGGGAGCCATGGCTTCCCTCACCCCCATGAAACCCAGCCTGCTACTGCTTCCTTTGGCATCAGGGGAGACCCGCTGCTAGAAAACGCTATGAATGCAGTTTTTGAAACTTAGTAAGTCATGATTTGACTAAAAACAATGGCTTTCCAATCAATAAATACTCCGGTCTCCAAGGAGTATTTTAGAGAGACTCTCTTAATGTGGTGGTTTATGTTTGCGGCTATGGGTGTTGTGGAACATCCAAATCTGTAAGCGTGAGGCCTTACAGACATTTCTGACTCCATAGCTCTCACCTGTGTTAAAACAAGGCCACTCTGCTTAGAATCTTGATCTCACAGCAAGGACATGGGCCTGGTGTGTTCCTCTGCCCCAAATCAGCAGTGAGCTGCTCAGGCTACTAGCTGCTAAATGCTTTAAGTTAAAAAAAAAGTGTGTGTGTGTGTATACAAACACATGCATGTATGTATATGTAATAGTCAAGTGCCTTGACTATTCTTAGCAAGGTTTTATTATAGCTTAATGGGTGTTTGAATTGAAAATCACATCCCCACACTTCAAAAAGCTGTTAAATATACACACAGAACATTGCTGCTGCTTTGGGCAGGAGACTCTCCAGTCACAGGCTGTCTGTCCCTTTCCCTGCTTTCTGTATCACACTGGCAGGGGCTCTGCCTGTCCAGCAGCCTGCTGTAAGTGGCTGCAGGTGTCGGGCAGGGATTGAGTCCATGCAGTGCGCAGGTGACACGCAGGCACTTCAGATTCACAGCACACTCTGAGCTGGAGGTGTGTTAAATCCACCGTGTCCAGCACACGGTCAATGGACTATGCAGAGTGTTTGCTTGGAACATGTGTTGGAGTGCTGATATGTCCTGGGTGTATTAGTCTCACAATCTGTGTGATGTTGCTGCTTATTATGGCATGTGTCAGATTGACTGTTTGCAGTGTTTCGTGCCTATTGTTCAGTCTGGATAATCTTGGACAGAAGTGTGGGAGCTGGGTCTTTAGAAATTTAAATGCTAGACAGAGATGAATAAATAAATATCAAATTTAATGTTAAGAACCTGGTGAGGTTTAATAGCTGCATAAAGGATTGGTGCATGAGTTCTGATATGTCTCTTCTGGAGCAAATCAGAATTCATGTCTTGGAGTGGAGAGAGGAACTTGTTTCTTTTAACTTTTTTCATTAAACCAGTAGATTTTTTAGTCTAAATTTGTAGTCAGTGTTCCTCTAAAGTGAGTGGAGAGATCAAAACCTTCAGGGTCAATTTATCTCCTATTTCACCTATTTCAACATGAGATAGGTCTCTCTTTGAATATGCCTTTCTCATTAATATTAGAAGGAACCTAAGTAGAGCTTGGTGAAGACCCCAACATTTTTGACAGCTAAAATTGGGGAAGGTGAATCCCAGCTATTGCTATCAATGTTTTAGATTATCTGCATACAGTTCTTTACTAGTGAATATCCATTTTAACCAAGTTGATGAACAGGCCTGTAGTAACATTCTTGGGAAATGTTAACCTGAGTAACTGTGCACTCAAAGTAAATGTGATACAGTGATCCATAATGGATAGGGGAAAGAAGAAGATATTATAATGCCATTATAAATCAATGATTCCTGTTGTGCAGCACTTCTGAAAGGATCTTGCAGAATTACAGTACAAAGAAAGAAAATGAGAATGATCTTATGCTTGAAAATTTCTTCTCTGTTGAAAAGAGTTTGAAAAGACTGGCACTGGTTACCAGGCAAAAGAGATAAATAACGTAGCCCATGAGGAAAGATGTAAAAGGTAATGTGGAAAGAAGAAAGAAATAGTTACTAGGAGAGAGCAGGAAGAATTCTTATGAATAAAACAGTAGGTGATCACTCTGAATTTATTGACTGACTTTCTATTTGATTGATCAATAGTTATTTAAGGATGCCCACCACGTCACTAAGATTGGATTGGATAATCCTGCATAAATTGGTACATTAAGAGAAAATCTTACCCTCTCTTGCATGTGTAGGTTTTCATTCAGTTCACAGCATTGCTCTGGTGTAACCAGGAACCAATATCATGATCTTTTTTCATGATTAATACTTAAAATTCATACAATTTGCAAAACAGGTCCTTTATTTGTGAGAAAACCTTTGAATATGTCTGGACTTATTTGCTATAGCAAAAAGGAGTTAATTTGATGATAAAATTTGCTATTTAGTATCTGTGTCAGTGGTGTTCAGTTACATACCTGTGCTCTAGTGAGTACTTGTTACTGAAACAGTATCGCTTCCCAAACTTAGACGCAGACATAACCTGCAACTGCCTAGAAGATGTGATTTCCCAACAATTACCTAAACTGCTATGGTATTCTCATCTGCAGAGCCTACATTATAGGACGCAGGGATCAGGGATAGTCTTTTGGTTTATGTATGAGTCTAGAGTACTGATTCTTTGGAGAATTTATATTTACAGAGGGAATTCTGTGAAAGATATTTTTCAAGCAGGTCTTGTATCAGGGTTTCTAATGGAATTGCTCAGGTTGCTGAGAAGTGTTGAAAATGAAATAGGCTTTAATGAAAATGGCGATTATTTCTCAGGAAATTCTGTTTTGAGCGAGACAGCATTGTTTGGAGAAAGCCCTTTTATTTTCCTGTAAGTAACAAATAATATCAATGCTACTTGGTTCTTTGAAGAGAAGAGCAGGAATGATCTGTGCATGTTTCCTTGTCAACAGATCAAAATTTTCCACTAAAAATGCAGGAAAGCATGAGCAAATGCCACCACTTATTGCAGGCAGTGAGGAGAGTCTGGGCCACAAAAGTCCCAGTACAGTGTTGCTTGTTTGTGGGGGTCTGAGAAGTCCTGAAGGGTGTGAACAGGGCGATGCATTCACTGGGAATCAGCTTTGCACTGGGACAGCGCTTTGTGCAGAGAGCAGCATTCTCTAGGGCAGACCTGTAGCTGCCATAGAGAGCTGAGTGTTGCCAGGTTAAAGTAGCTGCTCCTGGTTGCCCAAAGGTTATGTGCAAGCATCTGTGGTGCAATGGCTCCGTGGTTCTTCTGGATGGCTGGAGCCCCACCTTGGACGAGCCTGGCCACTAGTGGAGAGGGATGACATTCCCAGTGCAGAGCTGTGTGAGGACTGTGTTTTCACACAGAAGCCTAGGTATTAGGAGGGGGACAAATAGTGATGAAACTCTTCAGAATGTGTAACATGAAGACTGCTGGCACTACTACTGTTACAGTGCTGAGTGACCTAAGGATGTCAGTGGGACAAAGTTTACAAGGAGATGCACTATTCTTTATGAGGTGGAACTCATAAGAGTTAGATAGAGTTAGAAAAGGGACAGATAAGATTTTGGGCATACTCACAAGATCCTAAGGGACTTGAGGAAGGATTTGGTCTCTGAAAATGGTTGTGGTTTTTTTTTTCCCCAGCTGTAAATGTAAGTCTCATAAATATATTTCCCCCTATTAATCGTGTTGTGTTCTGTAAACCCTTCCATGTGTGGCTCTCCCCCCAGAGATTGTACCAGTCTGGTCCAGCATGTAGTTGTCAGTGTCCCATTCCTCTCTTACGCTTCTGTCTCTGTCAGCACTTGGAGACCCTCAGGGTTACTTTGGCCTTTCTGATTTGAGCTGGCTGTAAGTCAGCACAGAGATGTGTGGATGGGTGATCAATACCTGTCTTGGTTGTTTTTTATGTCTTTATTTTTCTTCAGGTTGCTGCAGACTCTGCTATCCCATCAGAGAGCAGCTGAAGTTGATCTGCATTGTAGCTCAGATTTTCAGCACTTTCCATAGCAGAGACAATGCTACTGGGTATAGAAGAATCCTCAGATTTAGCAGCTGATAGCAGGCTTGGGTTTGGGGGTGATGCAGGCCAAATAAATGCCTTTGGAGATGAACCCTTTCAGATCTGTCTTTGACTGGTGGTCTCATAAGGACAAGGAATGATCCCTGCAAACCTCGATTGAAAAGGATTGGCCTTTGCTTCAGATCCTGGTCCATTTCCACTTGAAAAGGGGAGAGCTTTGCACCACTAACCAGGAAGGCATGCTGAGAGGCAGTACCTTAACACTTTCCAAGGCCTTTAAAGAATGGGAACATGGGTACCACTTCCCCTTTCCGTCCCATGGCGTTAATTTATCAAGGCGTTTAGCTGCAGGCTGAAATTCAAGAGTGTCTTGTGCCTCACCTGGCCCATGCTGCTACTTCTCCTCCTGGGAAGCTTTCATGTCTTCTTTCTATGCCATTTCATTTGTGATTCGGTCTCCTGGGAACCCTGAGAACTGCACATCTTTCTCTTGACTCCATATTCCTTCAGGTTGTCCTGAGACATACGATGATCCCATATTCAAAAAGCTAAGTTGCTCTCTTGGTGGCCCTTTGTTTTGAGGTTGATGTGATGAAGGAAGAAAAGAGTATGCGGGCAGCTGGGAAGAGAGAGAGAGTCTTGGCTGTGGTTTAAAATCCTCCTGAATGTGATGGGGTCTGTGGTGCTGCCATTTAGGAGCAAGGGATGGTGGTTACTCACATCTTGCAGGTGCAGCAGTGTAGAAGCAGCTGCAGTTCTTGTAGGAATTACATGTGGAAAGTAGAAGGTTTAAGTCAAAATGCTCTTCTTTGATACTGGTCTTTCATCTGGCTCTTCTTCACCTTCTGAAGTAATTTTGCACTTAGGAGACTTTTGCCTAATTCAGGGAGTTGCACAGCAGGGCCGCACCTCAGCCTGCTCACGGGCATGAGTGACAATGAGCAAACCCAGAATCTCTCCAGAGGTTGTTGTGGGGTGCAGCTGAGTGGGAGTCTTACAGTGCACATCTGAATAACTCCTCTGGCTCACAGGAGCAAACACTTCTGCCAAAATCTGTTGAACCAATTCAGCCTTCTTTTGCATCAGAAAAGTTTCCTTAAAACATATGCGGATGTCAGTATTCACCCACAATCACTGATAACTTCTTACAAAAACTGTGGATAATATTTTCTTTTTTGGATGCCTGGTGTCTCATCAGAGTGTGTCCAAAAATTTCAGCTGAAGTAATTTGATGCAAAATGGCACCGAAAGACTTTCTTCATATCTGAATCAAATTCTGGTTTTATTAGATCAGATATATTTAAAATAGCATTTTTCCCTAGCCTCAGCAAAAAGAAAAATACTTATTATTTATAATATTAGAATTCAAGTTGGGGGGACATTTCTCTTTGAGGTGTTATAGAGGGGGAAATATTTCCTGATTCTAGAAGCTATATATATTTAAGCTCAACTCAGAGAAGTAGTTTAATAATATTACTGGTTGTAACTATGATTGTTTAGGAACACTTGGAAGTGCTTATGTTTAGTAGGACATGAGCATACGTTTCAAGTTTATTGAGTGTTTAAAGATAGGCTAAATGAGCATATTTGCTGAATTGAAGTAATTTATCAGGTGAGTAGGCTTCAACCAACAGCCACAGCTGAGCTTATGCTAATTCTTAGGGATTCCTGATCTCAGTTATCAAGTTCTCAATTTAAAAACTTAAATAAGTGCTAAATTTCCCCAGGAATAAAGAAAGAGTTTTTTATTTTATTTTATTTTTTTTAATTAATATGAGACTTCTCAGCAGTGAAACAGGATAGAGGGGAGAAATTAAACGTTCACCTCCCGGTATAGAGCCTTCTCTTTATTTTCATAGAAACTAAATACACCATGTTCAAATATAAATTTCTTTCCTCCATTTTTTCCTCCATTAACTAGGAGCCAAAGGTCTTAACAGAAATCAATCCATGCAATTTATTTTTAACTTCACCCTGCTTAGCTACGATTGATTTTTATCTTTGCGATCGATGGTAGAGAAAACGGTTTGGCGGGACAATGGAGCACTCTCCAGCTTGTAGGGGTTGGTCTTTGAGTCTTTTATTGAAGGAATCATTAAAAGCTTATTATGAAACTAATAGGATGAAGACGTTTAAATGATGAACACGATTACACCTGTTTTACTGGTGAATAATGCCTGCTACAGCTGATCTCCTCTCGCTCCTATTTAAAATGCTGGACAGCACTCCAGTGGGGGAAATTAATCCATAGAGATGAAAGAAAGTGCATCCCACATGCTAGTTAAAAGCTCTTCTTAAAGCAAGACAGGCAGTAAGTAGTTAGCTACTTTCCTATTCACTGCTGGGTGCTTTTCATCCATTTCTAGCACAGTTTTGTCTTTTCAGTGCCAAATATCACATTTGGAACTTGAGCCTAAACATCTCTTGATAAAAAAAATTATTAGCATTTTCTTTTTATTTAATTATTTTTTTATTTTTTATTGATTGCCTTTCTAGGGCTTTTTGTGCTGTACTTTCTTTTATCACTCTCTCCCCTCCCCTCATGTTGTCTGATTGATCAGCTGAAGATGTAAAGTATTGCCTTGGCAAACTCATATGTTTCCTCTGAAATCAAAGAGAGATTTAATGTGTACAATTATGCTCTTCTCATAAGTTGGTGTCTATGTGGGTAATGTGCATCTGCAGCTCTGATGCGGCTTGTGTTTTGGTGTAACTGTGCACATTTTCTGCAGGAGGTGCTTTTAAAACCAATGCAATACTTTCACTCAAGATTACTCTGTCCTTTAGCTGTGTCGTCTTTGCTCTGAAGGGAGAGGGAGGTGAACAGGGACTGGGCCAGTATAAGAAATGCTCCTTTGCCATAGCAAATTTTCTGTGATGGGTGTGATGCTCTAAAGAGTGCCATGTTTTCCAAGCCTGCTGAATTTACCAGGCAACTTGAGGGTGCTTCATGCACAGAAGCCCCACAGCACGTTCAGGTAATTGCATATTGTTCAATGACTGTGCAGAAGCCATGATATTAATGAAAACCACAGGGACATAATTCAGACTGGATGGTACCTGTCGTGATGGGATATATCCCGGGGCAGTGGAGAACCTCACTACACAGAAATATCTGGAAGATTGCTTTTCCTGGCCATGGTGGGCAATCAAGAAGGAAGAACATTACACTAGGTTCCTGTTCTTCCTCATCTTCTGAACCTCTTCTGACTGGAATTGTGGTTAGGCCTGGGAGAGGAGGCACAACTTTTCAATCCTCATACTCACAGACCTGTGCAAGGCCTAGGCAGGGCTGTCTCTGAAGAACCCAAAAATGCCTTGCTATGGGTGTGAGTGGAGCAGCCTGCCTGCTGAACTTGTCCTAACTCTTCTGTGCTTTAATCCAGGATTTGATTTGGGGGATTTTATGCCCACAAGAAGAAGAAAGGGAACCTAAAGTTAAAGCAGTGAGGAGGGATGTCAGGGCTCCCTATGGAGTTGAAGAACACAGATCCAGGAGGCTGCTACAATACTGACAGAGTGTTTCTGAACTTTTGAGTCCTACCAGCTTATTTCATGTTACTGGAAAGGAGGGTAACTCTACAAGCAGAGGAATCACCTTGGAAAACAAGTGAGGTGTTTATTGAAAATAACATCAACTATATACTATTAACGACTTACTTTCAAGAAGAAGTTTAAAATTTGGTTCTGTAAGCTTTTTGCTCACTTTCCTGCGAGTTCTTTGAGCAGCAGGAGGCAAATGGGGTCCTACTTAGCCCAGGGACATTTCTGAGATTTAGTAATTTCATGTTTGTTCCATCAATACCTGCCTTACGTTGGACATTATGAGTCCCAATATCAGCCAGCCAGGAAGACAATTATGAAGCCTGATACACAGTGATCTACAGTTCCTGACATCATCTAGGGAATCTTTTTAGTCTGGGACCTCTTAACTCATTCTGCTTGCCTTCCAAACTCTTTAGGTAACACAGGTGTTTTTGCCTAAGAGGAACTTCAATCTAAAAAAAAAAAAAGCAAAGCAAAAAAGAAGCAAAACCTGCCCTTAAAGAATCATATTCAATCATTAACATGATAAATGGCTTTGTGTGTTCCTAGACATGTCACAGAAATTATGGAGATAAATAGATTACATGACAAATTTTATATAATTCTCAGCAGTCTTGTGAACATATTTGTTTTCTTCTATATTTGATGCACTCTGTCTCATTACAGGTCAGGAGGGGGAATGAGCCAACATATTCAGACTCTGAGGGCTTTTAAAGAGAAATTTCTCATGTTTCTCTTCTTAAGTGCCAGCTGATGTAAGTTAGATGAGACTTTTGTCTTGATACAAAATGTGGGAGTGTTAAACAAAAGTTGTAGCTCATGAGTGGAGGGAGGAAGAAAGAACACGGGTTGGGAAAGACAGTTTTGTTTAATGACAAACACATTTGTCCATAGGAAACGTTTCCACTGGCCAGAAGCCCAATTAAACACATAAAGTAGAAATCCAGAAAAACAGATTAATGATCCGGTCATCAGTGATGGAGGAGGAAAAAGGCAAACCCAGCTAATTCTGTACTGAGCATGACAGATGAGCTCACAGCAAATAATTGGGTGACATTCATCAAATGTGAACTGAAAGGAGGCATTGGAGGGCAAAATGCTGCCATAATCTCTGGGATTTACAGTGTTGGAGCATTTGCTCATAGGAAAAGGAAAAGTTCATCAAAATAAATTAAGTTGGGCCTTCCAAAATTCATTCTGTACCACAGTGCTTGCCAAAACTTTATTGGAGGCTTGATAATTTTTTTTGGAACTGTTATAACTATGCATGTAAATCATGCAAAGATGAGATCCTGGCTGGGAAAAGCTTACACAACTCCTGCCAACAGAATTGTGGGTGGCTTCATATTAACTGGCTCAGGAAGACCGCAAACCTCAAAGATTTCTATTTCTAAACCCTTGTCAAGGTGACCTAGTCCAGGTAGAAGTTCTGAAAGGGAGTTTAACTACTGCTTACTGAACTTTAACAGTGTTTTAATCCTGAATTTCTGCATTAAAAACCAGACAAACAAACAATAAATACAAACAAACCTCTCCAGGTACTAGTTTTCAGTGGGATAAAGCGAAAAAAACCTGTGTAAAACCTTTTGATTGTGGAAAACTTGTAATAGATCCTGTTGTGGCACAGAAAGTGGAATTTGATCACTCCTTGATATTTTTGCCACTCTGTATTCACTGGATTAACTGTAAGATTGTTGGACTGTTCCAAATCTTAATTGGTCATCACAGCATTTACAAAATATGCAAATATTCATGTCCTCTTCATCTACAAGCTGAAGATCTTCTCAGAAGAAGTGGACATTGAACCCAGGGTCTTTACCAAGTAGTCACTGGGCACATTCAGTTCATGTGACAGTTGAGAATTTGGATTTTCCAGTGGAGGTCATAAATATTAAAAGAGAAGAGAGGATATTTAAATATTCCCTGTGCTATTTGGACAATATGACCTAGAAGTGTGGGATCCTTTGAGCGATGCTTGTAGAGCTGAGAGAGATAAAATTACTGCAAACATTAATTTTTGCCTTTGAGCTGGACTCAGGGTGAATCAACTGCACAGTCCTCTCCTGCGAAAATTTTATTTTTATGTGGAAGTATTAGATGGGAAATATATCCTTCAGAAGTAGAACTCACTGGCTTTGTTCAGCCTGGAGAAGAGAAGGCTATGGGGAGACAATAGGGCACCTTCCAGTACCTAAAGTGGCTACAAGAGAGCTGGAGAGGGACTTTGGACAAGGAGGAATGGCATTGAACTGAAAGAGGGTTTAGATTAGATACAAGGAAGAACTTGGATGATATTTAAGGCCCCAACCCAGACCATTGTGTGATTCCATGATCCTCACAGCTGGAGAGCAGGACCCTGAAATGGTCACTGCTGTGCCAGTCCACGGTGCACTTTGCATGAAGTGAGAGTCCAGTGACTGCTGTTCTCTCCCTGTCTCTTCCACTGGCCTGTTTTAAATCTGTAGGCAAATTGCTTTAGATTTTCATGTTTGTGTTTACCCTTGGCTTTAGCTAAAGGTTATCTGTAAAGAGTTTATTTCCTGTGATATAGGTCATTCTTATGACCTTATACTGTGTGTGCTATAATATATATTGTTTGGGGTTTTTTTTCTCTTGAGGATGCTAAATACAGTTATGATGACATTACAAGTAGAAATGGGAAAAAAATCAGAAGGGAAAGTCTTAGTGTAGAAGCTGGTCCTATTTCTAAACCTTCTTTTCTTTCCAGTTTTTCAAACTGTCAATGGAAAAGCCTTGAGTTGATTAGATGTCAAATTTCATGACCAATAATAGTGTGTCCTTCGAATGACAGCTTCTCTAGGGAAGAAAGCCACTATCTAGAGGTTATATCATTGCTGAGAATACAATTGATGCTGTAGCAATATTCTCTGTAAGCTCATTCTCAAATATCACGGTCAGAAAAAGTAAGTATATCTAGGAGAGAATCTAGGACCTTTCTTTTAGGTTTATTGGGAACTTAAGAAGCCAACCAGTGACGTTCCATATAACAGACAAGTGCTTTGTGCATTGTTTTATCTTAAGACCTGCAAGACTGCCAAACCAGCAGTATGTAGGAAATTCACTGATGTAAGCCTTGTTTTAGCCAGGTCTGAGATGGTGCCAGAAAGAACACCTACAGCAAGAGTAAGTGTCTCTTGACAGGCTTTAAATCCCACATTTTACAAATTATCAGTGCTAGATCTCATTGATGCATGGCATTTTTGCATAGGCTTTAGTTCATTCAGTCCATAAAACTGCGGATTTGGATGTCTATCAGTTCCCCCCACACACATCCTTTTTCAGAGAGTATGATTTCAGAGAAACCAGTTTCATAGTGACAAAGGGCATCTAAGAGCTTAGCTCCAGCTTTCCAAGAGCACATTTACTGTTGGCATTAAATGGTGCTAGTGTAGATCTCTGCTGTTAGTCACTGTAAAAGGCTGTTGGAAGACAATCCTGGCCTCAAGGGACTTACAGTGCAGACAAGGCTGAGAAGCAGCAGAGAAAAGAGGGATTATCTCCTACTTACAGGGGAGGAACAGAAGCACAGAGACTTTAAATTACTTGCCCAAGGTAATTGAGCTGGACCATGTGATGAAACCAGATCCTTCTCTTCCTCCCACTCAGCACCTTTTTTCCTGAGATGTTAAAATCACACCGGATTTGAATCATAAGAGACAAAATGGAAAGTTCAATAGCACAGCGTAAATAACTAATTCTCCATCGCTCTCAAGTTTGTGGTTGCTTTGGAGTTACCCAGATGCTTTTAGGGACAGCTATGCCTGTCATAGAAAAGATACCCGAAAGAAAGTTTGTCAAGCACTTTTAGAAGTGTCGTCACAGAGTGTCTCAGAAGGGTCATCACTCACTTTCTTTGGTGTTTCCATAGGTGACAACTGGTGGAAGAGCAACTTACTATGTGTCATACAGGCGGGAGCCTTTTGCACAGATTAAATTACCCAAGTACTCTCTTCCTAAGGTGAGTCCACCATTTGCAAACATAGACGTGTACTATCTTGGGAAGCCAACTATGTGAGGTTCGATAAGGTGAAGTGCCAGGTCCTTCACTTGGCTCACAACAGCCCCACAGAGCGCTCCAGGCTGGGGACAGAGTGGCTGGAAAGTGGCCCAGTGGAAAAGGACCTGGGGATGCTGGTCAACAGTGGCTGAACATGAGCCAGCCGTTCCTGAGGTGGCCAAGAAGGCAAATGGTATCTTTGTCTGTATCAAAAATATCATTGCCACCAGGACTAGGAAAATGGCCTGTTATAATACAGATCTGTTGGTGGCCCTAATTTAGAATTGGTGAGTACTATAAAAACAGGGGTACTTTTGTAATTTAAAAATCAGAAGTACTTTAAAGCTAGGTGTCATGGAAAAGTCTTCAAGCCATGTAAAGGAGGCTTGTTTATGCTGCCCTTAGTCACCAGAATATTTTTGCTGTACAGTAATAACTATCCTGTCATCCGCAGATTAATGAACTCTGCTGGAGTTGTACGTGTGTGAGGCTGGCACCAGGGTAATGCAGTATTTCCACTGCAACTGGTGAAAACAGATTGAAGTCGTTGGGTGTTTTGCTTTATTTCCACACTGTTGGAATAGGTTGGTTACCTCCTTAATCTTTAAGGAATTATAGCTGCTGGGCAAGAACAAACTTCCTGATTTAGTCTTCCTTCATTGAGGGAAATGGCAAATCTTCCACTGATTGTACTCACTGGGATAGATTTAGGGCCTCAAATTATTTTTCTCCCCACACCATGCCAATAGGGTATGTTAGGTCTATTAGAAATAGCCCCATTTAATCAATCCCAACTTTTCATCTAGATACCTCACTCAAAAGATTAAGATGCCTCCTAGGCAGGATGAGGATATTGAGCTGATCTTCCCCCAGATATTCTTTCCTGAAATCAGGTCACTCCATCCTTTGGGAGACTTCCAGAATTATGATTTCTTGATGCAGAAACAGTGCAAGGAATTAATCAAGGCCTCTTGGCACTCTAGGGAAAGTTTAAATAGATATAAATAGATAAATGGCGTCTCATATAACCACAGTCATTTTGCTTCTAGCTCAGCCTGTATCAGTTTGTTCAACAATGGTAGCAAGGATGAAGTGCTTCAATACTCATCACCACCCTGAAAGTAATTTCCATGAACCTGTTTTAAAATAATACCAAGAAAATGCACTGTCAAATCTCTTTGATATTAAAACTAAGTGGGGAAGCCCTTTCTAGACATTTTGTGTCTTGATCAGCAGCAGAAATCCAATGAAGGTTAGTGGGTGGATTATTTGATAGCCTGTATGTTGTGGGATAATTGATCTCAGATGAACTCTCAACAGGAAAGTGTGTTATTAAAAATCACTATCAGCAGTAGCTCAAACTGATACCTATACCTCACCTTCAAATAAATGTGAACTCCAAGGTTTTTTGAAACCGTCCTTTGCCAGTTGGAAGCACAAGCCCATTAGTCCAGCATGTGAATGAAAATTATCATTGCTTTTAGCCTGGTGCCCTATGATGCTTAGTGACTATGAGACTCCAGGCTCCAAGGCTGTGAATCTTCTATGAGTGATAAAACCGACTTTCAAATTTATAAATAAAAAATGAAGCTGGATGAAATTCCTTGAAGGTACCAAAAATGAAGAAAGCAAAAACCCTTTGCCCGGCTGGTGATTATTAAAAAAATGACATGCAGAAAATTCACAATGTTGGTAATTTATTGGCTTGCTCTAACAGAAAGTTGTTAAACATACCTATAATTCATGCTCCATCTCCATTCTTTCATAATTCATAGTAATTACTACATGTCCCGAAGGGCAAAGAAATACAGAGATCCTCAGTAACAGGCCTTTTGTCTTCTTTTAACAGGACATGCATATTATCAGCACAGATGAGAATCAGGTCTTCGCAGCTGTTCAAGAGTGGAACCAGAATGATACGTATAACCTGTACATCTCGGACACCCGAGGGGTCTACTTCACCCTGGCCTTGGAAAATGTGAAAAGCAGCCGAGGACTGGAAGGGAATATTGTCATTGACCTTTATGAGGTATGTAGTAAAGGTCACCCTACAAAGAGCAGCAACTGCCTGCTAGCTCAAGCAAGTGTAAATCTCTTACCATCCTCCCAGGATTTTCATTTGTTTTGGGATCAGCCCTGCGGCGTTTCCTGGATTTGATGCTGAGTTGACTCATGTGGGAATAGATGCAGTGATTCTGCTATAGGTGCAACAACTGGTTGGGTTCAAGTCAGTGACTGATTAGCTATGTGTCATTTCCAAAAGGGAAAGCCATTATCCTTCTCATCGTAAGGTGGATATCCATAGAAGGACTGAACATACCTTTTTTTTCTCCTTGGACATCTGAAGGCATCTGCTCACAGGCAGGGAATCTGGACTGCACCTTAGTGAGCACTGAGAAATGTGTGAACTATAACCAAACATTTGCAGGTGCCACTTGCCCAGAGATTTCAGATGGATAACTTCTACCCCAAACTGTCTTCCATTCTCATGCTTCTGTCAGGCCTGTCAGCCTTGGCCAGCAGCAGTCCATTCAGAGCAGTTCCAGTTCCTGATTTCTTCAGAGCATTGTGGTTTTGGTGTGTTATTATTTGTTGGATGGAAGATCTGCTGAGATCCAGGGCTCAGTGCTTTGCCAGCAGCAAACAACTAACCCGTAATGCCAATAGAAGTGGTTGCAGACTGATTTCTGCTTTTACACTGAGAAATGTTCTTGCAGCTACGTGCAGAAGTTAGGACTAGATGTTTATTTATTTCAGCAAGAATAATGCTCATTTAACAACATAATCAATTTGTTTATAAAGATCCAGGTAGTTTAAGTCAATGAGGGAAAATTCACAAATAACACATTGATCAGTATGAAGGACAGGGTTTATGGTATTTTTTCCACCTGGTTAAATATATTTTCCTGCCTCTGAAAAAGTATATTTCTTTGCTGTGATGAACCAGCTAAAATAAACATGCATTGTCTCCCATTCCTGGGCAAATCTGCATATTCCCCAGTGATATATCATAGACTTTTCACTGTTAAATGCTAATAGATTTTCACAGGGTCATTTAAAGAGTAGTATCATTCCAGGGGCTTTAGAGTAGGAGAATTTGCATCCTGACAGTTGCCAGGAAGTTGCAGATTTGCAGCAAGTTCCTTCTTCCTGTCTCACTTTCACAGCTGTGCAACAGAGACCAGACTCAACATGAAATCTTCTTGGGGATGTTTTGACAGGACCATATTTTGCTGGAATGGGTTCTGCTTACAAAAATCAAAACATTTGAAACAACTGGGTTGATTTTGTCAGAATTTGGGTGTGGAAGGAAAAGAGAGAAATCAAGTTTGCAAAACATCAGTGTCTCAGCATGTTCAGGATTCCCATCTTTTGTGTTGATATTTTTTTTTTCCTGGTACACAAAAGGATCCCACACTGCTTCTGATGTGATGTGAGGTGCGGTCTCCCCTCTTTTGACAGTCTGTGAAGGCAGTGGGGCAGACCCCATCCTCAAGCTCACAGACCTCATGTGTGACCTGGTGCATGCTGCAGCTTCAAGCCCATCATCAGCCTGTCTGCAAGAACTCAATGAAATCCCAAAGTAGGCTGTTTCCTAGGGATTTGCTCTGTGACCATCCCTGTCTTTTTCTTCCAAAGAGAGAAACCACACAAGACCTTTCAGCTTTGCAACCATCATCAGGATATATCTTTAGTGCCGTTCAGTCTTAAGATTTGGTTGAGATGGCTTCGTTGCTTTTACAGAGACCTTCCCCTCCTGAGAGTGCTCAGATGGGCATTACTTTTGGCCTGTTCTTCCGATGTATTTTTTTCATCTCTCTCCCTTTTTCCTAGGTAGCAGGGATCAAAGGCATATTCCTGGCTAACAGGAAGATAGATGACCAAATCAAGACTTTCATTACCTACAACAAGGGCAGAGACTGGCGTTTGCTACAGGCACCGGACACCAATCTAAGAGGGGATCCTGTACTTTGCCAGCTGGTGAGTGACAGATGTTTTCCAAGGCACAATTGAATCCTTCAGAGCTGCTTATTTTAGTCACTAGGTTAACGAAACTCTCCCTGTGTTTTTTCTCTTGACCTTCTGTGTGTTAAATGAATTAAGTAATTTCTTCATCTTCAGCTTCATAGCTTTTAAGGAAAAATTCTGATCCTCTTTCTTGATGTATTTAATAGAATTCAAGTCAGAATAAGAAAGTTTCTGGGGAAAAGGGCTCAAAGGTTGCTGTTAAAACAAGGGCAGACATGCTGTTTGTAATGCAGAGTTCCTGCTTATCCTGCAAAGGATCATATGACCTATTTGTGCTGAGAGCAGAGGGGTCATTTTCAGAAGGATGAGAGCATCTGTGTGCAGTCACCAAGGGTTCCTCTGGTATTTAACTTGGTGCATATTAAAGCTTCTACCTTTTGTTTGTTTTCTGTCAACAGCCCTTTTGCTCACTGCACTTGCGCCTGCAGCTCTCGGAGAACCCGTATACTTCAGGGAGCATTTCCAGCAAAGAGACAGCTCCTGGGCTGCTGGTGGCAACAGGTAAGAACATAAGTGCTTCTCACCACTCACGCATACCTCCCTGGAGCCTGAGAGTATATGAGGTATTCCCCATTGGTGTAAAAGCTTTCAGCTCTGTTTCAGCAAGTCCTGAGCTAATTCACATTAACTCCCATTTGCTGTGGGCTAGGAGAAGGTGTTGTATGGCCCCAAGTTCAGAAAAGATGTCAGGTATTTGTTGCTCTACAATAACCCATTCGCAGGTGTAAGCCCGCACTTTCAAGGTACCATTACCAAGTGGCATTACTAGGTCTTCTCATGTTAGGAGCACTGATGGACAAGGGTACCTGTTTGCTGCAGGTGCCATGGATGAGAACAGTACCCAGGGCTACACTCCTAGGAGATGTCAGTGTCCCACCTTTGGAGTAGCAAGCACAGACTTGTCACAAAGTCTGTCAGGTGAAGCCTGGGCTTCATGGGGGCCTGTCTTGTGCATGGCACCTGCTTTTAACTCCCTGCTGCTGCAAGACCAGCAGCATTTAATCAACGCTGCACGGGCCATTGGTGGTGTGGGAAGTTCTGCAAAATAGTGCTTTGGCAGGTTTTGTTGTTTCAATGACAACCTGCTACAATACTTCATGGTGGCAGTGGCTGACCCGCTGTAATTAATCTGCGGGATGGATGGGGCTACCAACCACAGTCAGTCTGTGGGAGCTGCTGGACTAACAAAGTGCTTCTGGAATGGCTGGTGCTATTGAAAGCTGGCCTCTGAAGCATGTAGGCAGTTCTGTCATTTCAAACAGAGGCTCTTACATACACTCAAATATGTCCAAATAGCTTAACTGGTCTTTCTAAGGCTCAGTTTATCTCCTCGGTGCTGTTCAGCATAGCAGTGGCCTGCAAGTGTGTGATGTTAGCATATTGTCTGCATGAATTTACACTATTTCTTCCAACCATTTTCATTCTCATGTCCTTCTATGCTTCTGTGTGTTTGCCAGACTAAGCCAGAACCTGAAACGGGTTCCCTTCATGACATTTATATCTCAACAAGGGAGACACCATGTGATTTCCAGTTCACTGATCCAGGCCAAATGAAGTGAGATAATTTGGTTTAAACCTCCAGATATCCCTATGCATAGCCAAGTGGAGTCATCACTCCTGGCAGGTTGCACTTGCTAGATGGATGCTTAGGAAGAAACCCTACTCATGATGCTGTAATTACAAAAGCTTTTTTTTTTTAACCTTTTAGGAAGCAAATAGAGGCAGCAGGATGGTAAGATTCTAGGCATTGATCTAAATTGTTAGTAAATTAGGTTCTTTTCAAGCTGCCAGTGCATGGGATAAATGCTTTCCCAGTCTAACAATTAACCTTTAAAAGGCAGAATATAATTTCTGCCTTACTGCTTTGTAGATTAAAAAGCCTTACCTGTTGGGAATATACACATCTGTTTCCACTAACCAGTTTCACAACAGCAGGAGCATCTCACCATGTTGCTGAATGCATTCAAGGATAAGCTTTGCAATTTATTCTCACAAGTGCTGGCTGCTCAAACACTTGATTTACAGTGAGATGTGTCCAGCAATGATTGGAAACTTAGACACTTGATATAGGACAGAGGTTAGATTCATGCAAATGGAAGAATTATGTTTTATTATCTAATTGTACAGCTGCTAAATCTTCTTGACTTGTTTGGGAGTTACATTGTGTGAGGTTTGAATGCACGCAGCTGAAACTAGAGGGAGAGAATGAAGGAAGTAAGGGAACAGCTTTGCACAGAAAGAACGCAGTGATAGCAACCAAATTCTTGCCTTTTTACTCCCTTTCCTTGCCTCCATCTGTAAATCCCTGTTTGAAAATTTGGAGTTTCCATTTTGGTGTTTAAAATATGACGATACAAAACTTACACTGCTGCCTTTAAATCAGTTTCTGACTCATGATAAGATACTGGGCTAAGAAGACCATTGAACTGACACAGTAGATTTATCCTCTTGAACCTGGATGTCCCTATAGACTGACCTTCTATATGGTTGCCCACATCAGGTTTTCCTTACAGCCTCATCTATTGGTCGCTCTTGCTGTGGCAGGGAAGAAAATCGGATAGATGGACGGTATGACATTTCCTGTATCTTGAGCACTGATGAGAACACCCTTCTTGAGTTGTGCTGCCTCCCAGAGCCAGAACTTTTTTGAAATAGCATTGACACAATAATGTGGTTAGTTGAATTCCGTGATGGTAATGGGAGAGTATCAGCCTATTTAAATTTCTAATTTTCCAGCATTAAATGTCAGAAATTTAATTAACATTTTCATTAGTGTGTTCATCCATACAAGAATGTCTGACACTTGTGTTGCAGGCAATATTGGCTCTGAACTTTCCTACACGGATGTTGGCGTGTTCATCTCTTCCGACGGTGGGAATTCCTGGAGACAGGTATGTTTTTCACAGCAAAGGAAAGCATGGAGCCTTTTGCTATTCTTCTTCTGCCTCTTCTCTTCCCAATGGAGTGGAGCACTCATGCAGTACCTCATTTGTTTGCAGATCTTTGAGGAGGAGTACAACGTTTGGTTTCTGGACTGGGGAGGGGCACTAGTGGCCATGAAACACACGTCAGTGCCCATCCGGCACATGTGGTAAGGAAGCTTATTACTTTGAGAAGGTGCCAGTGTCTATAAAATGAGTAGATGAAGTAATTCTTTTCTATATTTTACCATCAATGTGGTTTTATTGATGAATATAATGATTATTGCACCATTTTATAAATATAATGGCTCTATACATAATCACCTACATGTATGAATTACTCTTTGCACCAGTAATGTACTATTAGCCTCCAGGTGGGGTTTCTTTCCTACAGACACACATATACTAAGTAATAAGTCATCCTTTGGGCTTCAGGTATTTCTGAGAGGATGTGTGTCTTGTTTCTACATTTTGTTTACAGAATTTAACATTAATCTGGTAAGAAAGATAAAGGGAGGGAGAGGAGAGGGCAGTAGGTGTAGATAAGGACAACAGAGATATGTTGCTAACTCCTCTAGTATTTGACTATCAATTTCCAGAGATGTTGTGGTGGTGACTGATTAGAGTTGGAGGTGAAATAGGGCAAAATGATTTCTCAGTTGAAGACACTGTTTTGCTATAAATGGGTTATAACTGTTTAAGCACTAAAGATACCGCTCAAAATTAGCCTCTTCTTAGCTCTTGCCCCCTGACTCCTGCACCAGTTAAACATTCTGAAATTGACTAACAGAACTAACACGGTTTACAGAAAATGGGTGTGTTAGCATCACCTTCAGTCTCGGGGCGTGATTGAAAGAGGGGCATGTCTAATGGACTGACCTACCCAGCTTCTAATGTTGTTTAGAGGTGAATTAGAAATAGCTTTCAGAGACAAGAAGTGTTCTTGTCTGCAATACTGAGTTGTCTCTCAGCTTGATGGTGCTAAGCACATGTCTATTACTTTTCATGCAGAACAGGAAATGTGCTCTTCAGTCAAATAGAAAAAGAAAGCAATGGTGTTTGGCAGCTCTGATGAGGTGTTAAGGTCTCCTCTACCTGAGTCACTATTGTACAAAATCCTCCAGTGAAATTGCACTCCTTCCAAATCTGGACACCTCAAGACAGGTTGACTTCACCCATTTATGAGCTCACATTCCAGAGATGTACTTTGAGAACATTAACAGCTACTTTTTCAATATAAAAAGCTTCTGGACTTTATATTTCTCACCTGACAGATAACTCTGGGATGACTGCAACATAGATTTCTATAAAAGTTTGAATATATTGCATTTGAGCACATTTCTTTGCCCCCTGAAGTAAAGAAGTGACTGCTTTAGTCATGGTGTAGTCGCAGACTGTTAACCACGGGATGTATTGGCTCCATGACTGGACATACAGAGGAGAGCAGTAACGGGGCAGACTCCTAATGATGAGCTGCAGACTCCAGTCTGTGGTTAGAATGTGTTGGGGTGTGACTGGAGGCCTCTGATGGGTAACTCAGTTGTCATGGCTATAACATGTATAAAGTGCCCTCAGGAAAGAGGACATCAGGACCATGTCCCAGTCTTTACATCAAACCAAGTATGAGTCAAGGAAGAAGAAGTGTGTGTTAGCCAAGGGTGGGTGTCACCAGCAGTGGGTGTATCAGACTGTGGCAAGTTGAGCTCCAGGAGAGTGAAAGATGAGCCACTTACTGAAAAAGCTGCAAGTCACGTATTAACCATTTGTTACTGTATTGTTCAAGACAGGTGTAACTGTTTCAATTGTGCCTTTAATTGTGAAGACTCTTTGGACATAAAAAGCACGTTAATACAATTGCCTGTGCTTACATATTGGGGAAGATTTGGTCACAGGTTGACTTTTCATAGGAGCTGAGAGCTCAGTTCACCTTTGTTTGCAGAGGTTCATTTCAGATGCTCTCCTTTTATACTAAGTCTCCTGAAATGGCATGTGCAGTACTACGAGTGCCCCACCCACTCTATTAAGTGAGTAGTGATTTAGATCTGTTATCAATAAGCTCCAACAGGTTTCCTCCAAAATTGTACCCTTAGGGGCTGTGGAATTTGCTTCATACTGCCTCAGTAGGCACCTGTTTTATGGGCAGGAGTGGAATAGATTAAAGGGTACATGTAAATCTATTAGTTCTCAGGCTGAGACATTGTACAATAAGTTTCATGCTGGAGAAAAGAGGGGCGGATAATTGAAAAGCTGAGAGAACTTTAGCTAAGCTAATGAAGCATGCTGTTCCCCAGAAGTTGAAATGCTATTTAGGGAGATAAGCATGCAAGCAGAACGCATACAAATGCACAGGTGTGTGGGAAGATACATACATTTAAATAAATAGATTTGGGGCAGATAATGCTTCTGTATGCTGTTGTACCCCCAGAGTTCTGTCTTTGGTGTAAAGCTAACTTCCTATTCTGGCACAGGTGTATTCTGAGTCAGGTGAAGGTGTCTTGCTAAGTGAAATGAGGGGCAGAGTTAGGGAATGGTGACTGCCAGCCTTGGCTTTGCACACCAGAGATCTGAGGTTGTGTGCAACCCACGGTTTATAATGCACACAACAGTGGCCTCCTGGTCCTTTGGTGGTGTGTCAGATAGTGTCCTACCTACTTGGAGCAGGGAGGACTCAGTGTCCACCAAGAGCCTCCCAGACACACCCAGATGCTCAGATGCCTGTGTGCACACACATTCAGCAGTCCTCACTCCCACAAATGAGGCAAATTTGCCTTTAAGTACTACTAGGGCTAGAGAGATTGTTGCTAATGCCATATGGCATTGATACATGCATGGGTCAAAATGTCCTGGGGTGGTGAAAGCAATTTTCCTGCATTCAGGCCAGGGCTGCTTCTACTCCGAGTGGTGCTTCATGCCAGGTGCTATTCCAGACCCAGAAACAGGTCTTGGCAAAGCCTCTTGATCCCTTGAGGTCTGATATACAGCTGAATAAAGTATATCCATGCCCTTATTGCCAGTGTTTATGCTTTCTAAAGCTTTGATCTTTCAAAGTACATCAAGAGCATAAATTTAGTGGGCTGGGAAATGGCAAAGATTGGTGCTTGTCTGTAAATCCAGCTGCTGGAGCTTGCAGACCTTAGCCAACATTTAATTGCTGCAGTTGCTCTAGAGTAAGTGTTTTTATGTGTATAAATGTTGTCTGCTTGTCTCCCAGGGTGAGTTTTGATGAGGGAAGATCCTGGACTAAATACAGTTTCACATCAACACCACTTTTTGTGGATGGATCCCTTGTAGACCCTGGCATAGAGACCCAGATAATGACGTAAGTACAGCAGCTCCTATTTTAAATTGTGAGGGCAGAAGGGGTGCATGGAGATCCCCAAGTGCCTGGTAACCTCCTGGTGTGCAGTGCAGCATTGTGTAACTACACATGCAGTGTTTTTCGTGAAGGCATGGTGCTGTTTTGTGGGTTTTGCTGATGGCCACAGGCCCGGCTGGCATGTTCTTGCATTATGTGGCAAATAGATGATGGAGCCAAACTCTCTCCAGTAGTGACAGGGGCTATAGCAAGGAGAGATGGTCCCAAGCTGAAGCTTGGGAGTTCACGTAGAGCAGTAGATAAATCTGTTTCTCTGGAGAGTGCTGTAGCCCTGGTCAGGCTGCATCTAGTGACAGCCAGAGGTCCTTTCTCATAATTCGTGCTGAGATTGCATTCCTTGGATCTGATGGCCCAGGAACTGCAGTGCTCTTCAGAAGTCAGAGATCTGTATGGTACCTAATGCCAGTTCTGTGCTTGCTCCAGCTGTGCAGCATGACTCTTTTTTGAGATTGCTGGTGGGTATGAATATCCTCCAACCTTGTTGCTTGCTGTCTGCTGTGGGCTGTACATCTGGTTTTAGCTCAAGGGAAAAGTTTTCTCATTGTGTATATGCAGAGCTGAGCTCAGAATAACCTTCCTGTTCTGGGGTTTAGTATGCTATGGTTCATCCATCCCATGGAAGGAAGAGCCTGGGCTGGCACTGATGGTGCTGGGACCTTCCTCCTCCCAGGAGTGCTGAAGAGCTGGGTGAGGCTGGTGGAACTGGTGGAGTGATGTTGGCCCAAGAACAGGCCAGGATTTGAGTTTAACAGCCAGGAGAGGGAAGTTTTTAAGTTCAAAGGCATCTTCAAGTAGTCACCTGACCTCTTGCACAAAGCAGATCAGAGAGCTGTGCTCTGGGATTCTGAACAAAGCCAGGACAAGATGCACCGTATTCATTGCTTTCAGAAATGCCTTCTTACCTGTTCTTTGAACTGGCTGAAACAGCCTTCTGAAAAACATCAGAAAGCAAGGTGGCTAAGATGCCTTAGACCGAGGCATGCCTGTGAAGCATATCTAGAGTGGCACAAAGAAGTGCCTTTGGTTAATCACATCAGACACTGTTGCATCACTCCAGTTCAGGGGCAGGAGATTAATTATGAATTTCATCTCTCAGTCAATTTGCTTTTCCTGCTTTTCTGCATCTGCACTTGAAGTTCCTGCACATTTTCCCTGCTTGCAAAAGAAAAGAGATTCAGGTCAAGTTTATTTTCTTCTAGGCTTCAGTCCATCTGCATGCTTACATGGCATGAATGCGTAGGTGGAGCTCACTGCTGGTGTCACAGGTAGTGAGAAACTGAGAGTAGACTGCTGGGTATGTTTGTCATCGGTTTCTGAGAAAGTTTGGACGGGGTAATAGTTTTGTGTCTTGGATGTTTCTGCTACTGATTTGAATGTATTCCAACTGTGCTGCATGATTTGTGTTGTTATGCCTTTCAAAACTCAGATCTACTTCAGCTTTACACAAACGGAAGTGTTGAGAAGCAGTCTGTACTTGAAGTTGAGCTCAGCTTCAAGAAAGGAGCTGGGGGAAAATAATATTTTACTCTTCTCACAAATGGTCATTTGAACTGGCTTCTGTGCCATGGCAGAAGAAATGTTTTGGTGCTGTAGCCTTGGGGGGCTCAGGAAGGCGTAGCCGACTCCTGTATAGCGCATCCATATCTCCTGTGATAAACTGTCTTAGGAAGGACAGGTTAAGTAATTATGGTTGTGCTTTACACAGCAGCACTCCTATGCTTTATTCCCAGACAGTGCTGGAGCAAAACAATGCAGCCTCTGCGTCTGTCACAGGCAGCTACTGAGATTTTATCGGAGTAGAGGTGGTGTCAGTTCTGGTAGCATTGCTCGCTTTTCCTTTATTCCAAAACAATGCCTTGGCTTTGGGGTTTTTTTTCAAAAAGGCAGAGTCCTTGTTTGTGTAGAAGAATATATCTGTGCATCTGTTGCTTTGCTATCTGCAAACATTGCCCTATTTTTGCAAAGAGCAAAACTCAACAGCGTATGATATACCTGTGAGCCTTCTCAGAAGACTGCTGTGAGCATCCTGTTGGGAAAATATATATGCCAATTCCCAGCTAAAGATTAGAACCTGCAATTCTGTTCACTCTGTGTATTTCTTCTCCAAATGCAATGATAATGTGTAACTTTCTGTGCTGTTTAATATGGCGTTTTTCTGTGAAATTCTTTATGCAATGTGTGTCACTTTCCAGCTGCACACACGTGCAGACACATGCACACACACGTGCAGAGAGACCGATCTGAGCTCACATAAATCTGCACATCAGCACCTTCATTGAAATCAATGGAGCTAATCAGTTGCAACTAGCTGTGGATTTAGGCCATTTACTTTATAAATCAATGCAGTTTTCTTTTGAGATGAAAAATGCATTATAAATCTAAGGTTATTGTTATTTATATCTCTGTAGTCTTCTGGTGGAGAATGTAGGAAGTGAGTTATCCTCCTGAATATTGTGCATTAGTTTTGTTGAGAACTTTTTCTTCTGAAATCTTTGCAGGCATATTACCGTTATTATTGCCATTGCTATTGTTATTGGTATTTTCTTTATTATTACTGTCATCATTAGCAGTTTTAAAAACCATTCTTAATAGCCTGTAAAAGCCATACAAAGAAATTTCACATGACACTTGCAATGAATGTTCAGAGAAATTTCTATCCACAGAATTAAAGGAACTGAGGAGGAAAGAGACCGTTTGTAAAGCTGTATGCGAACCATTTCTATACAGAACACTTAGGTATTTCTCCCAATGAGAATTTTAGTGAACTCATCTGTAAGGGCAGTGCAGGGTGATGCTGAGCTTGTGTAAGCTTTGGCTGAGAAGAAATCAATGCCTTTCTGTTGCTACTTGCCACTCTCTGACCCAAGATAACACATGGTGGTTTGGAGGTACATGGACTTCGTGTTTGTGGGTAGAAATCCCAAATATTTCAAGAAGCTGATGAGAGGAGCACCGTAGTTTGGGATTAGGATCCCCCAGCTGATCATGGGATCAGTGGGAGCTCTTAGACTTGAAGCAGCACTGAGGCAGAGGGACCAAGGCTGTGGTCATATTTGTGTACTGCCAAACTGAGTGCGTTAGTGGCTTTTAAAGGTTTGTCTTTCATCCTGGAAAATGCAAAATGCTTCATCTAGTGGTCTCGGCTGATTCCTGTTAGAAAAAAGTTCTTCCATAGATTTTCATCAAAGTGGTCTGTGCTCACCTATTTAAAAAAAATAGTATTCTGAGGGGAATGTGTATTACCGAGTCATTCTACTCCAACTATTATTAAAATACTGCATTATTAACAATATTTTCATAATACTACTTTATTAAAAACAATATATCAGTAGAATGACTTTCCCAACCTTCATTTTGTGCCACATGCTGTGAGGGGCTCTCTGGGCTGTAGAAGGCAGCAACCGTTTTAGCACACAATTTCATACCGCTTCATAGCTATTAAGTGAGCATTTTCCATATCTGTCTTTATTGTATGAGTATCCTAGGCTTTTTGGATCCTCTGTGCTTTGTGCATGTCCTAAACAGTCCTAAAGAACTTGTCAATATAGTAACATCAGCAATATGCACGAAGGGGCTTTATATGATTCTGAATATCTCAGAGTACTTTGAATTGGGAGCTGCTTTTAGTGAGTGGATTGGACAGCATGTCTTGCAGAGATCCATTCCAACCTAAATTATTCTATGATTTTGTAATTTTGTATGGCTATAATGCTGCAAGAATGAATTATTTCCTTACAAGTTAGGTGGGCTCTGTTAAGAATGTAGTTTTGTGATGCACGGGGAAGAACCATGAGACTGTGTGTGCTGGTCTGCCCTGGAGCTGCCACCTAACCAAAGTGAATCCGCTGTCCTTCCTCCGTTCCTGGCTGATCATCTTCTTCTGCAGTTCCTTTTGTTGCTGTTTTGACACTTCTCTCATCTGACAAGATGGTCAGTTCAGCTCCTCTAGTGTAGAGCTTTGTACCAAAGCACGTTGCTGTGTGCACATTTCCACGTTGCTGGGGAAAGCAGCTGTAGAGAACACAGGGTCCTCTAGGAAAATAACTCAAGTGCATAAGGGTGATGGGTTAGACATGTTCTCAGATGATGCAGTGAATGCCTAGAATTCACTAGCCTTTTTGAAATCTACAGGTTTCTAAGTTCTGTCCTGTATCCCTCACAGTTGACTAGTATATCTTTTAATTATGTCATGTTCTGATGGGTCATATCCAACATTTCTGGATTGACAAGCCATAGGCACAGCATCTTACTTGCCTGAGGTTGTCCAACAGGGGAAAGGAATCACACTGTATTCCCATTCTAGTCAATTGTGATATATCCAGACTAGTTTGTACCGTTCAAATCAGGGACAAGATGTTTTCATGGATCCAGAGAAGGGCTTTATGTTGTTCCAGCTCTGACTCATAATTATTACCCCTGCCACTTCATCTCCTGTGCTAAGCATCTCTCCAAACCTATATTAAACCTTTTTGCTTCACAGCCCTGCATCGTTTTAGTAGACTCATTATGTGTGTATGTGTACAGACACTCATTTACAGATGGGGATCATTAAGTTTCGCTGTACTGATAAATAAATATTTATGTAGGCACACCCACATGTGTGTATATAAATTTCTATGTAGTTCTACCTATGTGAACTTAATGATCTCTCTATATGTGTGTATGCATAATTGAGCATTAATATTTTCAGTGAGCTGAAAGTTAATCTGTCAGCATCGCTGTGACTGCTGCCCTTGGCTATGTGTTTTAGAAAATGTTCCTGGTTGTAAATGAATAGGTTATGAGTCCTGGCCTTTTCTAACACCTTCTTGTTTATGTGGCCATGCAGCTTTACCAGAAATGAAGTGGGAGTAGTTTTTTTCCAGGAGACCCATAAAATTACTGGCAATCCATCACTGGGTGGCAGAAGAGTAAGGCAGAATGAATAAGTAATTGAGAGATGTTGGAAAAGGTGAGATGAGTGCCAGGGGAGGTTTGAGATGAGAAAGTGTTAAGAGCACAGGCCATACTGTGACAGACCAGAGGTCCCTCTGTTTCAGTTCCATGTTCCAACAGTGGCAAGTAGAGCATGCTAAAAATATATATATTACAGTAAATTATACTAAAAATATGATTACCTTATATGCTTCTCACATTCATAAAAATTTACAAATAAGGGACTTTCTTGGCCAAACATGGTTTTCTTTGTATTTCTAAGATATTCATGATTTTTCCTGTTTCTGAGTGTTTTCCCTCTAAATACTTTGAAAAAGTTTTTAGCAGTCACCTTATCCTGTGGCCAGGAATTCCATGAGTTACTCTTATCCTGAAGAATTGACTGACCTGTGGAAGACATCAGCAAAGTAGGTACAGGTATGAAGGCAATGTGGGCAGATTCTGGTTCACACTCAGCAGAGATTCAGCAAACTGAGTATGAGAAAGGGGCACCAGCTCCCAGGTCCAAGCTCCCACTGAGTTCAAAGTTACATGGAAGCCAAGAGTAATTTTCCTGTCCTTTTCTGATAAGGTGATTATCATCTTTGCTCTTCAAGCAAGGGAACATCCTCTGCCTTTTGCTCAAGTCTTGCTGTTACATTTAAAAGCTAATACAGGAAAGAAAATTACAAGCTGACATAGTGTCCTTGAAATATTCTGCCCCTTTGCCTAGGGGTAGGGAGCCATGGGTCTGCCACCTCTGAGTGGGTGTCCTGAGAAAAATTAAGGTGAAACCAGTGATGGAAAAGGGTGCCTTTGCTGAGATGTGGTCAGAGGAGCTGGCATTCTCCCCCTGGGGCCAGGCTCTGCCCGCCACAGCCAGCACCCCTGCTTAGCAGCCTCAACAAATGAGAGCAGATGTGAATGGATGGCAAAACACCATGAGGTTGTTTTTCCTAGAAGCAATTGAGGCTCTTGTGCAACGTGTGTGGAGAAAAGAATCACACTGTTCCTCAATTCCCATGGCCCACAGGTGCCTCTAAACTTTCCTGACATCAGTCTGGCCTCTTTTCACTTCACTCTGCGAGAAAAAGAGGAAGAAGCTGTCTGAAAAACACATGGATCTTCTTCAACTTTGATTGCTGCTGAGCCGCACAGAAATTTGGCAAAGAGGGAATCTGGAAGGAAGATTTCACCAGAGTTCTCTAGAAAACTAAATCCAACTTGCAGCTTCCAGTACAGAAAATGAGAGACAGGATCATGTATGGGAGATGTTGTACTGAAAGATTCTGAACTCTGTCCTTATTTACCTTCACTTCCTCTGGGAACCAGGGCTGTCCATCCAGCTTGTGCATTCTCTCAGGGCTACCAAAACTGTGGAATTTTTCAAAGATTAGAGAGAAGATTTCAAAGCCTCATTTATCCAAATTGCATGGATACCATTAGATACTAGAAATGACTGTTAGATTTCAATTCTTGTCCCGACTGTGGTTTTATCTCACTTTTCAGTTTTCCTTTCTTCTTTTGTTCATTGCAATATCTGTTTGTGGTGCAGCTGGCATTGTTACTGGCTATGGATTTTCCTGCAAGGTTCCAATGTGTCCTTGTGAGTTCAGTTCTCTGTCTTCACTCAGGGGACTGTGCAGACTGCAGTGAGCAAACCTATATAAGGACTCTTCAGAATAGAATCCATAAAATTAAAATGAATCTGTGAAAATAATGACTTCACACAGAAATAAAAGTAAAGTTTGGAACTTGTTCTGAGAACAAAAATTCCAAATACAACTTATTAAGTAAGGAAACCAAAATGATTGAGAGGATATTGGCATTTGCTGTAGCGAGCTGCATTCTTGTATCATCTGATCTAATTTCAAAGCCTTCTGGAAGTAATGAATAGCTTGGACTTTGTGAGAAAATGATCAATCTGCTAATGGTATCAAGTGACTTTACAATGGACAAGAAAATGTGTGTTATAGGAATTCCTATTTTATCCCAGAAGATGATCAGTTTATACCCTGGAGTAAGACAGCTGATTACCCACATCATTGCCTTTGTTTGCAAGACTTAAAAACATTATTAACAACCACAGATTAATCAGTGTCACTTCCTCCTCCCATCTCCCTCTCTGCCAGAGGAGTAGTCTGTTTTTTAGCCTTTGGATCTCTGCATGAATTCACCTAAACAGTCCACAAGAGGCACAATATTGATTGTGTTGTTATTGCTTGCAGTATAAGCCGAGGTCTTTCTGTGTCACCTGAAAAGACAAATCAGGTGATGAGAACATCTACTTAGAGAAATCTTTCTCAGACAGCACTGTGTGATTCATTTGGCTTTAGGAAAAGGATGTCTATGACCCAAGACCAGTTCCCAGCAGTTGCACCATGTACTCAGAAGATTCCTGGCAGAAGCCATAACACATGGAGAAGGCATTGTGCTCTGTGGCACGTATTGTCTGTCTTTGACTTTCTGGGGCAAACACCACTGTCATTGGAGTCAGGTGCTATTTACGGACAGTAGATCAAATATTGTGCTAAAAAAGTCAACATCATTAGTTGTGTTGTGCTGGTAGGGAAATTGAGGGAGAACAAAGGACATGCCCATGGTCAGTCACTCAGCAGGCTGTCATCGGGAGAGCCTGGCAGTGATGCAGGTCTCCTGGATCCTAGATGGTTATCCCACTGTGCAGACTTTTCCCATTCCTTCGGGGGAAGGAGATGCTGAGTCATGTCTGTTATGCTGGGACAAGGGGGCTGGAGAGGTGAGCGTATGCAGGGAGGAGGACTAGAGAAAGGTGTGTTCACTTGAGACTGGAATTGGCTGAAGTGAATAAAAGGAAGAAGCCCTTGCAGAAGGAGCCAGAATGGACAGCAGGCTGATACATAATTTCTTTTCCCTAGATGAAAGGACAAGTGTCGGGACTTGACGTGGTTGGGAACATGAAGAGACGTCACAATGATGATTTATTGCAGAATCAGTCCCATTTTATTAGAAGGGTGAGACAAGAGAGATGCTGCAAACAGCATCTCTAATATCAAAAGCAGCAACTGTTACAGTAGTAAGAGTAGTTTTAACAGCAACGGAGGCAGCTGCAGCAGGTGCAGATACACCAGCAGCAGGCCCAAGTAGAGGTAGTAAAAGTAAAAGCAAAAGTAGTGGTAAGTAAGTAAGTCAGAGAAGCCTAGAACTTTCTTATTACAAGATCTCATATACCTTTTTAGACCAATAAGCGAATGCTACGAAATATCTGGACATATTTGCACCAATCATCACTATACATGACTTTGCCGCAATGCGTAACTTTTTAACCAATCATCATATTGCCATTAAAACTTATACTGTTACTTTCTAATTAAAGTCTACTGTCAAACTTAGAATTTCTTTATCTTCTTACTTAACATAACTCTTTCTTATATAAAATATGTTTTCTACTTACTAAGAATACATTTTTACTTCTATAAGGTATATTTCTCTTAAAACTGTAAAACTACATTCTTGCTTTAAGCTGCAAAAGCTCATTGTTCCAACCCAGGCAGTTTTCGCCAAGGTCTCAAATCGAAACATGTATCCAACTCCATCTCTTCAAGCACAATGCTGTTTGTGTTCTCTGTCAGCTCCTGCAAACTTTCTGTAACTCCGTTTCCCACAGACAAGTTTTGCCTGATGGCAAAACAACCCAGATATTCTCATCTAGTGGCTGATGTGCTTTGTTTCTTGTGCTGCTAAGTAAGGACAGATGGATTTTGGCCTTGTGCTGTCCTCCTGCCAGCAAGTGGGCTGGTCTGTATGGAGCACTCAGGCCTGGTGGGGCGTGCACAGAAAGGGGCAAGATGCTGTGCACACATGCATTCCTGAGTCTTTCACCTTTTTGTTAGAGCAAGAGAAGAAATATTCTGGTGCCCTGATCCCACCAACCCTCAGGGGACTGAGAAACTACATGGCCTTAGCACCTTTCCAGCTCAATCTCTTCCTGATCCTGCACAAGGAAAAGGGTGGCACGGCACGCCAGCTTTTCTGGGAGCTTGAAGGCTCAGTGTTGGCTTGGCTGCAGAGTTCACTCTGACAGATTTTTGATCACTGAACTGAATGAGTGTTGGAAAGCAGTTCTCCAGAGCTTCCCCCTTCTGAGCCTTCTTCTCTGATATCCAGGCAAAGCTCGTCACCGTGCTTCACCTGTCACATGCATTTGGAGCTTACATATTCTAAGGAATGGCTTCCACATTTGTATTGGACATCTCTCGTTGGAAATCTGCTGATTCATAGGATGAAAGATTGAAATGACTGAATGTGCTGTGTTATCCAGCTTCTGGCAAAGCAACAGCACCTGCCTCTGCTGAGACCACAGGCCCATAAGGGGATGAAATACTCAGATTGCTGATACCTGTCAGTATCTTTTCTAGAAGAGAGTGGCAGCATCTTCAGGTTTCAAAGCTGTCAGAAACTGGTTGTCTTTCATGAGTGCTTCGAAGAAGAGAAAGAACAGTTCTGAAAAACAGCATTAAAAATTAATATGCTTTCCCATCCCCCTTCCTAGGTGTCTCATACTCTCTTTCATGTTACTGGGATTTCTTTTGAAGCAATTGTCATGTAAAGTGGTTTGAGAACATTGGTAATAAATTTTTTAGAGACCAGATTTCAAAAGGTTTGGTTTGTCATTCAGTAAGTTCTTATTTTGATAGCACTTACTATTTGATAAAATAATAACAAAAAAATCCCTGTCTCTCCCATTGCCTTATGCAGTGTTTGTGCAGCTAAGGGAGAAATTGAGTCCAAACTGTAGGGCTGCTTTGTAATTATACTTTCTGCAGATTACTTACTAATTGCTCTTGGCATTACTTGCTAACTGAAAGATCATGCTGTACCATGTCATTTGCAGTGGTTTTCCTCTTCTGCTAGCTTTTTAAAGGAAGTGCCCATTGAGCTGATGAATAATACTGGTACTGTTTTTCAAAACTGAGGGAAAAGATCTGCCATGATTGTACTGCAGGATTTTTATTGCAAGGTTTTGGTTTTAATCTGTATTCACAGAAACTCTTTGCCTGCTCCATCTCCTCTCTCCCTCCTGACCTGAAATCTGGCAGTGGTGCAGCTTTTCATGACCAGTTCAATATGGATTGCTGGTGGCCAACACTTTGGATTTCTCTCTTGTGGGAAACCTCGATGTCATGACATTCAGTTTCAGAGGAAATAAACCACATCCCTCAGATTTAATATGCATGAGAAATTCTGTGAAATTCTTGTTTGGCCCTTCTCCTTGGGAAATAGAATACAGACCAAGATTTTCTTGAACGAATTTGTCCTCATGAAGGCTGCTGTCTGATGTTGGTACATTCTTGATAGTTTCACTGCTGTTGTTTTTTCTCCTCCTTAATAGTATCGGTGGAAGGCCTTATATCTGACAGGGCGTATTTAGATGGTCTAAATTACACTAATATGCACCAGCTGAAAATCTAGATCCAAATGGATGGTATATTCTATTTGGAAGAAAATGCATCTCTTCTTTCTAGGAAAAAATCAGCTTTTTTTTTTTTTTTGGTCCACAGACAGAAGTACAGCAGCCCTGAATCATCACCCATTGCCCTCAGGCTACTGTTCCTAGTTGACAGGTCAGCCAAAAGCAACTGAATTAAAAGCTCCATAGCGGCTCTTAGAAACCATATTTATTGTTTAGGAAAAAAATTAGACAGTGTTTTTTGTTGGCAATTGCCTGCCTTTCCAGTGTCATCTTTCATTTTTTATGTTTCCTTTGTTTCCAGTCTCTTACTCCCTGTATGATCTTGCCAGGCGTGAGACAGTATAACTCTCCCTCTCCCACTCTCCCTAATTGCTGATTTGTGTCTCTTTCAATTAAGGTCTACTTCCTTGTCTCAGTCCCTTTCTATCCAATTTCCTTGTAACTAGTGACCTCCTTTAACGCTAATTCCATCTAAATCCTAATAAAAAAAATATTGGGAGATTACACAGCCCATTTGGTTTTCTCTAAAGTCACGATTTATGTTTAATTCATGGAGAAATAGCTCATCTGTCGCTACCTATTCATAAAATCTGGCCCCACCAGCACAAACTTGCAACTGTTCCGTTGCTACTCGTGTGGTTTTGGCCCTGACAGCTCAGCCTGCACATAGGAGTTTGTCTCACTTTGCTGCTACTTCCTTACACAGAGATGGATTCAGATCCTGATTTCATAACAGGCCCTCTTCTTTGAGTGAAATTGTCAGCATTTTCTTTCATTGACTCAAAAGCTATAGATGTCCACAAGTGATGGAGGTACATCTATGTACCAAGCCATTCTGCAAGTGTTCACTGAGCCAGCAACTCTAGCTTAGGCTCACCCTTTCCCAGGAAATGTGGGACTGCGGTACCCTGACTTGTGGGGAGAAAAAAATCCAAGACAAATCAAGGCAATTATGAATATGAAAGAACCTTGTGCAGGGACACAATCTGTTCTCACCTAGAGCTGGTGAGTTTGGGTGAATCTTGACAGTTTCTTCCAGACCATCTCCCTGCCTCTGGTCCATGTTACCCAGCTCTCTGGATCAGAGGAAATAGCAGCAACTGGTTTGTGTTGCCTCCATATATTCATGTCATGCTAACACTGAACTAGTCAGTTCTCCTGGACCGTGGAGCACTGGGATAGAAAGCTCAATAACTAACAGCAAACCCTGACTCTGTTCTGGCAAGGCTTCTTATGTCCACCTCAGTGCTGGTTGTGTAGGTGCCAGAATAGGCCTTGCAAGAGAACTTCATTCTCCAAGCTTGCCAAGAGCCACAGGAGTGGGAATGCAGATCTTAGCCATGTGCAGGCTTTCCCTGGCCACCGCTCAGGTCCGTGTCTATGCAGAGTACCCAAAATGTTAAATGCCTTTAGAGTTCATGAGAGCAGACCCGCCAAATTTGAATAGCTCTGGTCCTTGACCTCTGCAGTGGTAGATCCAAGCTGATGCTGCATGGACCTACCCTGGGTAACTCTGAGTCCACCCACTGAACATCTATCAAAGCTGTTTGGAGAGAATGCTCCAGTCTGTGCCATGACACCGTGTTCACGGTGGCTTTGACCAAACACTTCTCATGAAACAGCACTGGTGATGCTTGCCTGGAATATATGGTCTTCTTGGATGTCTGGTTTTCTGTTAAGATCCCAGCAGTAGCAACATGTGCTCCTTTTGCTGGGCATCAGAAAGAGAATGAGCACCTTCAGTTGTGCTAAATTAACTATTGACTGCTCCAGATCTGGGACTCCCTCTAGTTTCAGTGAGAGATCTTCCTCTCCAGGGACTATGAAAAAAACCCCATCAAACCAAACCAAACCAAAACCCAAAACAACACATGCTTGTTTTCCTGCCAGGAGGTGATTCTTCCAGATTGTGCTTCTTGGGTTTGCCCATTAAATGCCTACTTCTGGCACTTCCTGTTAGATGCACAGATGTAAATAAAGAGGGATTTTAACTGAAATCAGATAGTGATCTTACTTGACTTTTATTCTTGTCTGCATTCCCACAACAAAACCGCAGATTCAGGTCAGCTGAAATATTCACTAATTTGGGTGATTTTACTGTTGAGGATTTTTTGCTTGCTAAGACACTTCCTCTGCAAGCATTTTTCTTTTACAATAAAAGGAAATAAAAATCAAGGTTGGTTTCAGGCTTTTCTAAATGAAACAGTCTATTTACGATGACACTGCAATTAGCTTTTCTCTCAGTATTATCAATTAAAGTACATATTTGGCTCTCTTTCCGTAGTTCTGGCCTTATTTTTCTGTTGATCCATCCATCTGCTTGAAGATGGATGCAAAAGATGCTGTCTACTAAATATATGATATATTTTTGCTTTTATTTTATTTTTAGATACTAAAAATACTTACAGTCTAATCTGTGGGGCCTAATCTTGTCAAAATCTGGCTTCAGAGTTCCCCAAGGTACTCTGAGAGAAGCAAAAAAACTCCCAGCCTTTTTATATCTCTCACCTTGTTCATGTCCAGTGAAGGAAAAATGTTTCAGAAAGGAGGGTACTTTTGATGTTAAATGTAGTGAAGATTACCTTATCAGCTTCTTCCTTCCTTGACATCTTCACCCCTCTGTCTCAGTGCTGGTGACACCCGAGGAGAGCAGTTATTACACGCAAAGGAGCTGGGATGACTGGTGAAGGGAAAAGTCTTCCATCTTTACCCAGACCAGCCAAGTACAGGCAGCTTCAGTGCTTGCTTGCTCCATATGATGTCCTACTAGTTGACTTCAGAAATAGTAGAAGAGGACTTGATTTAGGCAGGGAATTTACATTTTCCTGCCTGGGCAGCTTGTCTGAAACTGCCAGGAGGAATAGATCCGCATGCCTTTGCCGTGGGAGCTATTACTTGAGAAGGTCTTTTTCTCATACCATGAGCAGGGACAGATTGAACCTATGGACCAGAGGCAGGTGAGTTGTTATCTTGTGACCCTCAATTCATTCTGTTGACCTGACAGGAATGAGCAGTATTGAATTACATAAAAAGCACAACTATCAACAATACAAGGAATGATAAGGCAAAAGCAATGCAATTTGAGTAGAGAGCACTGTATAAATGTAAAAAGCCTGTTAAAGAACTCCTTTTCAAGGTTATCCAGGCAGTATATACTGCATTTGTAAGTTACTGTGTATTTAAAAAATTAATGAAAGATATAATTATAGCAGCACTACCAATGATCATTTCTAAAATGACTCCATCATGAAACTATAAGCATTTCAGAATTGATTTCCATGTTTCTAATAGTTTTTTCTGCAAATTAATGACATTCAGCCCTGGCAATAAAAACCTTGCCTTGTTTCTCCAAAGAAGGGATTGGGAAGAATTTTGTGTTTTCTTAGCAATGATTTCACTGTGAGCTATGCATAGAGCCAGTTGAGAAGATGCTGTGCTATTAGCTAAGATTTTATGTGGAGTTGTAACTGCTTACTCAGAGGGATTGAACAAAATCTATGCAGTCTGAAGCCAGTAAATTACCAATCTATGTCTTAGGTTGGAGAACCTTTGTTAAATTGAGCTTAGTCACAAAACAGACTCTTGTCTAAATACCATCTGGGCTCTTGTATTTAGTGCTTCTCAAGGACTTCCAGATCAGACTGCTTATATGGAAAAATCAAGATATACCTTCTTTGCTGGCTTCTCAAAGCTGGACCTTGAAAACCCAGCTCTCTTGTTTTCTCTCCTTGCAATCAGCGATTAAGAGCTTTCAGTTAAACCATGGTAGTCAGTTATTGAGGCAAAATTTATAGTACTTCATTTCCTTTCTCCCTGTATTATCTTGATAGTTTAGCTATGTTTATTAAAAATATCCACCTCCCTTATTTAGTGAGCAGACAAAGTAAATGAGAAATGAAGGCACATGGGAATCGGAGAAGTTGAATGAGATGATATTTCAATGCAATGTGAGGACTCATCAGTTGAGTAGGGAAAAATAGGGTCCCACCAATCTCTTTTTGCATCTCTTTCTTTGGAACTTGTTTGTCTCTTTGCACTTGATATGGAAACTGGTATGAAGGAACTGGAGGATTTAGTGTCAAGCACCTATTGATAGCTGGACACTATAGTTTTTTTAAATGTTGCAGTTCTTTGCTGTCTGCCCAACCCTCTGTTGGACCTGGCCACCTCAAAAGAGATATGGTCGGAGAGGTCATGTGTGTGCACCTTGGTCACCATGGAAAAACATCCAGTGATGTCATTCACAAAGCTGATGAAAGTGGAGTTCACCTACAGTACCTGGTTTTGTTCAGTCAGGGTTTGTGACCTGTGATTGTTTAGCTCATTTTTAATTTCCCAAACAACAAAGGTTTTCATCACTTTCCGAAGAAAGCTGCTTGAGAGACCCTTGGAACCCCACAGATCACATAGCTCTCTTCTTCATTCCTTGTATTTGCTTATAGAAACTGATAGAAGTTTCAAATGCATAGCAAAGTCATCTTGAACTGTAGCGTGACCTTCATGATGTTGGCCAATGAAGCCATGCTGTAGGTGGCATTTGGTACAGGTGAGCAGTGCTCACAGGGTGCTTGTTGGCTTCTCTGCAGCTCTTATCTCTGAAGCCTCTTCCACAGTGATTGATTAGCCTTAAGGAGCTTTTTATTAGAAAGGGGAGGGTGGGATGTGGAAGTACTACTTTAGGAATCAGGTGACGTAGAACCATCTCTGCAGCGCAGAGGAAAACATCCCTCTCTGTTCACACTCCTCTAATTACATTTAGTGTGGTATTGTTTCCATCTAAATTATAGCAATTATACACAAAGATCTTCTTTGAAATCATTTAATTAAAGAGTATCTAATGTTCTGTGCTTTTGGAATGCTAATATGTTGCCTTCCGCCTAGAAAACCTTGGGTTTTTTTCATTAATTATCATGGAAGAATTTCAATGTCAGAAGGAATTTTTTTTAGGCTTTTTTTAATGGATTTAAAATCTAGTAATTCTGGTGATTTTTGTAAGACACAAAGAAACCTTTTGCTCTCCTGAGGGACAGTTAACTATGGGACAATCTGAGGAGCAAGATTTTCCTTTTAGATGCATTGACTTGCTAAAGTGTTGGATTTCTCCAACTCTGTCATCTTCTGGGTTTAGGCCAATGTTTGTGTTTGATCATGTTCTCTCTTCCTTTTGCTGTGTTTTCCATGTAATAAGCACCCAGGTCAAATCCTAAACTGGTGTAAATCTGCTGGCCTAGATGACTTCTGCCTGCTGCATTGCTGCACAAGATTCTGTGTGCTGAAAGCAGCTGTAACATAAGAGCTGATGGGATGTACCCAGTGCCAAGGAGAAGTGGGGAGGGGAACTGCAGTTAGCATTCCTATTGAGAACAGTTTTGGAGGCTTTCTGCATCCCTCCACCATGCTCGTTCCCATTCCTCACTTCTCCCAGCGAGTGCTCTGGCATCCCACACTGCTTTGGTTTCTGTGGGTTTATCTTGGTCCAGGATTTGTCTTCCATGCTGAGGAACAGGAATTGCAGCTTCTCCTGTAGCTTGGCCTGAATGCTGTGGTGTTTCCTATCACTAATACCCCGCAATTAGGACAACACTAAGAATTGTTCTGGAGAGCCAGCAACAATCTATCTAATTAATCCATTCTACCAGACAAGTCCTTCCCCACTTGCTCACTTCTAACCTGAGCCATTTGTTCACGCCAGCATTTGGCACAGGCTCTTCTTGTATCGTATCCTTCCCGCTTGTCAGCTTCATGGAGCTTCTCTGTGAGGCAGAACTTGGATATAGACAGGTGTCCACAGCAAACCCACCACTTCAGACTCTCAGATATCCCCCACCCACCTGAGACAGGTTTCCAGGGGAGAGGATGACTGATTCCTGGGTGGTCATTGTTTCATGGAGAATAGCACAATGCAGAGCCATTTTGATGCAGACTACAGAAGGAGTGAGGGGATACCAAAGCAAACAATGATTACAAAGCCCTGTGGGATTACAGTGTAAACCAAGATGAACTAGAGTAAAGAATGGCAGCACACTGGGGACAGAGCAGGATCTGAATTATGATCAGTGTGTGGAAGTCTTGTCTTCTGCTTCTCTTTTGATTTCACAGGAAAATGTGTAAGTCTTGTCTTTCTCCCTCTTTCTTTGTTAGTCTGGAACAATTAAAACAACAAAAATTTTAATCTCATAAGTGGCTTGGGTTAAAATGTAGATTAGTGAAAGACTTGGAATAATGAAAAAAAATTCTCTGCCCTCTAAATCTCGCAATAAGGGTGATTAGACTTGGGTTCTATTTTGCTGAGTGCTAGGATCAGGGGGAAGACCTTCCAGCACAGGCTGTGTACGAGGTGTCAGGAAAAGGCTAAACAGTCCTGGGATGTTGTAAAAACAGGAAAATATTATTCATGACTGAATACCATTTCCTGGCGTTAAGCTCCAAGACTGTATCAGTTTGTGCAGCTGAGATTCATGAGACGTTATTTGCTTAATGGAGGTATGAGTCTGGCTGACTCTGGTTCTTTCTTTTGTGTTGTCTCCCATGCTCAGAGTTTTTGGGCACTTCAGTCTCCGTTCTGAGTGGCAGCTGGTCAAGGTGGATTACAAGTCTCTCTTCAGCCGCAGGTGTACCAAGGATGACTACCAAACCTGGCATCTGCACAATCAGGTATCCCCACTCTGTAGGAGGGCATTGATGGGGGTTCCTTTTCCCCTACTCTGTGTTGCCAGGTGGGAATGCAGTTGTTCTTTACAGCAAAGCATATGGATTTTTTTGCATCTCTTGAAGAGCGTGCATGAATAAACATGGAGCCAGGCATCTATGGGCAAGTTCAGGAGACTACCTTCTATTTTTATGAAAATAATCCATTGCACCAGCTGGATCTTTTTGGCCTCAATGCTTAGGGCAGTGTAAAACCACACCTTATGATTGAATTGTAGATGACACTGAATTTTTTATAGCTCTGTCAGTGACTCATGAAAATAATTTTGTTTAAGTTTGCCTCTTATTTCCCCTGCTCAAAAATGAAAATAAAAACATTTATTCATCCTGCAGGTCCTGCAGGTATCTGTAAAACTCTTGAATATCTGTAAAACCCTTGAATCTGAAAAGCTCTTGAATAAAAGACACCAGAGAAAACCAAATTATTTCATTCTACTCAAGGATACATGCTTTGCTTTTCATAGAGTGGCTTATTTTCATGCTGGATGTATTTAGGTCCTGAAGCAACTATAACTGACAGGTCAATAACCTCTGCAGATTACTTATGGGTTACTGGCTACCTGAATGATGTCCCACGCCCTGCCGGGCAACATAACTAGAGCCAGAACCATTGGCACTGTGGCATTCCTGAATGAAATCCATGAATGAGAAATGAACATTAATTTGGCAAGGATAAGATAATTGAAGTCATAGATTTGAATAAATGAAAATAATTTAAATGAAAGAAAAGGGATGAAATACTTGTAACCATGCAGCAGTCTTGGGAATCACTGTTAATGGGAAAGAGAAGTGTTTCAATTAGTTATTGTCTTTTTTCTTACTTCTATGCCGACAAATTATTTCTGCATAATAGAAAATTCTGTTTATAGCAACTCACCTAAATATCAAATGTTTCTTTTAGATTAGCTATTCTCAGTAGTGTTCTTGGAAACCTTTGCATTCAAAAAACCCAGTGAAGTATGCCATCAGAATTGTCTATGACAAAGCCAGCTCTATCACAGAAAGAGCAAGGCAGTTCAGTTCTGTGTTCCACACCTGGATTTTGTCCCCTGCCCTGGGATTCAGGCCTGGACACTTGCTTCTGCAAAAGATTTTGTCTGACATATGGAAGAAACCCTGTCGTACACCCACATTGTCTTTTCAGGATAATTCGTAGGACTAGATATCGGTGGATGCCTTCTGAAACATGGCATGAATGGGTGTGATGGTTTGGGCATCCAGGCATTTTGGGCACATTGTCATTAGCATCCCAACTCAATGCTGAACACACTGTGCTCATGAGTCCTCCCAGGGAGACTTTTGATTTTGCAAAGCCACAAAAGAGAGCTGGACTCTGACTCCCCACCCTCCCAGTGGTAAATGCTTGTTTGCATTGCCTTTTGTGTCTTTTGAAAAAGTGCTCCATTTAAGACCCAGCTGCCACTACAACTGTGTCTCTCCTCTTGTTCCTTGGCTAATGAAGGGGGAGCCTTGTGTCATGGGAGAGAGGAAGATCTATAAAAAGCGCAAGCCTGGAGCCCAGTGTTCCCTAGGTCGGGACTATTCCCAAACTGTGGTCTCTGAACCGTGTGTCTGTGGCCAAGGAGACTTTGAGTGGTGAGTATGTGACTCTGGGGACTTGTGCAGGGGCTGTATTTTTGTCCCAAAATACTACCCAGACAGAAAACCTTGCAGAGGAACTGGGTCTCATGCAGCTTTGTGGCTGTGATAATACCATATAGCTGAGGTGTGACCCCCAAACCTGCTGAGTGAGGGAGGCTTCCCCTTCATCTGCAGGAAACATTTGTTAATCTCCAGGAGAAATACAAGCCTGGAATTCAGAAGCAAAATAATTGCAAGTATTGATTGACATTTTATGTCTGTCATTCCAGAATAGTGACAGCCAGGACTTCTCTGGTCCAAAATGTATTCCTTTCAGAAGAAAGAGGGAATTTCTCTGTCCTCACTCCCAAGGTCATTGACTACCTGGGGAGCAAGCCAGCAAAACATGCACATTTTTATCATTATTCCTTTGAATTGCTGGGAACAATTTGTTGCTTTTTAATGATGTTTTATTGAGAAATTTCTGAAAGGGCTTCTGTGACATGACTGTACAGCCCACCCTTGTCAGATATAACTACTTGTTTTGCATAAATATTGGTGTTTCTAACTTAATGGGACCATAATTTTCAAATTGCTTTAAGGTCACTTTGAAAGCAGCTTAAAAATAAAGCAGGGGAAAAATGAGACACTGCTTGCTATTGCTTGACAATCAGTGATAGGAGATGGGAGAATGCATAAGTCAGGATCTCTGCACAAGGAATTCCTACATGGCACCCCTGACAGGCAATATTTCTAAGATTTAAGACTGTCAATATCTGTGATGTTTGAGCTTAAATGTTATTTAAACATGTTATTTAAATGGAATTCAAAATACCCTGCAAGCTGATCAGCTGAGAAAACATTTTAATCTTTATAGTAGGTTACCAGGATTGGTGTCTGACTCCGTACTGGTGTTATTCCTGAAAACTTCACTTACCTTCTAATACTTTCTGCAGAAGTGTGAGGCATGAGATCTGTTCATTTATTTGGACTTAGGCCAGATGAGACTCATGGTTCTGTTTTAGAGCATGGACATACTGAAATGCAGCAAAATCAAGAAAAAATATAGACCAAGGTATTTTCTTGAACATCATAGTAGTTTGTCTTTAAGAGAGAGTCAGGGATATAGAAGAGAGATTTTCATCTTATCTGGATGGGTGTTTAATTTGTTCCTAATGCCAAGATTACATCTGAGACTCCATATCTGGACTCATGAGATCTTTCCCCTTCATTCTCATGATGGGAACTTGCAGGACAAGTTATCTTGCCTTGCAGTATCTGCCCTTGGCATTGGCATAGGCCTCTGGGATGAATCCAGCACCAGTCTCCAGAGATGCTCATGGATTTTTTTGGGGTTTTTTTTTTCCCTTACACTGTCTTTTACCTCACCAGCTTTATATTTTCACAGTGAAGTTTGTCTTTTCCAAGCTGGAAGTGGAAAACTGTGGTAGCTGAATTGGCCTTAAGTGCTGCTCTGCCTTGGAAAGGGTCTGCATCCGAACGCACCTTTTCAATCACTGGACGGGTTCCTTGCATGCACTCAGTATCATTTTTGCTTAACTTTCCCACTAACATGAGAGAATATTGCTGTTAACCTTGTCAGTCCTGCAGAGGAAATGCAATTAGAGGACAACAAGCTGGCTTTTGTTTCAGAGCCTGCACTGCCAACAGAATTGTTAACTGGCTTCCAACTGCACAATTGTTATAGCTGGTGATGGAGAATCAGAAGAAACTTTATGGTGAATTTTGATGCTACTCAGCAGGGCTGACTGGAAGAATGTGTGGGACCATTTGAGGAAAATACTGGCAGCATTGGAAATGTGGCACCAAGCTATATTATTTTAAGAATGATTTTCAGAGAGGAAGGGGGGACTCATCTCCTCTGATTTGTGACTTCTAAAGGATGAGACAGTTATTCAGTCAGTGGCAAGATACAGGTTATTCCAGAATATATTCCAGATTCATCTGCCTTCTTTGGGATGTCGGTATGAGAAGGGGAGGTGCTGAAAAGTGCCTTTTTTTCTGCTGAATAAAAGGTGGACAGGACAGGTGAAAGGACAGCTCCTACTTTAACTTGATGCTCTTTCAAGAAAAATGGTTCCTTTTCAAGGAAAAATGTCCACTCAGCCTCTTCTGGCTGGGCTCACAGTTGCCAGTTCTTAAAAGCACTGACTGCTCTGTCCCTTGGGTTGAACTGAGCAGGTCCTATGGGGTGTCAGGGGAAGGAGGAGGGTCAGCAGCCAGGACTGGGTGAGTACAGTGACCAGCAAGTCCCAGCAGACGGGCCCTCTGCTTCCCCAGTAAGGAGGTTTGGAGCTGGTTCTGGACTTGGAACACCCCGTGCCACTTGCTGTGATGACTCCTGCCTTTGAGAGCTGTGGGGATGGACAAATCGCTGCAGGAGCCCTTCAGCACACGCTGTGAGGGCTGTGCTCCCTCCCATTTGGTCACAGTACCCTTGCCCCTGTCTGCCTCGCAGTTGCAGCGCTGTTCCCTGCAGTTAGATATGAGGCTGGTCTAAAATTCGGGGGCATAAATTGTGATTATGCCCCAGTTCAACAAATCCTCATGTCAGGATCAGGGGTGACTCCTACCAACCCTTGCAGTCATTTCCAGAAGCAAATCCTGCCCTTTCTCTAGCAGAGAGAACGGCAGAAGGCTCTCATAAGTGTTGTTAAAGTGCTCGCTGAGCTTTCTTTTCCCTCCTCCTGCTTCTTTATTTACTCTGTCAAGATAGCTTTCCTGAGAAAGACAGCACAGCAGCTGGACTTGATTATTTCCTTAACTTATGCAAACCCTGGGGCTTATGAGAAAGAAGGTGGGCAGCATGTGAGGTTTTAATATACATTTACCAGAAGTTAATGAACAAGCACAGAACCTTGAGGGCACACAGCAATGTTGTCTTTAATTTTATTAAATATTTATGCAGCTCTTTTCTTCTTTCGGGCAAAGTACAGCTCCTCCTGAATATTTTTAATTACAAAGTCCCTGCCAGGCATTTTCAACTGTGCAGGTCGGACCCACTGAGAATGATTAAATTGAATGTTGAGAGAAAGAGCATTAGGGAATCTCCAAACCATTTAAAGTAGCTTACAGAATTTTTGCCCTCCAAAAAAAGAACAGTAGCAGCCTGGGTCATTGGGGACATAGCACAATTTGTCTCACCAAAGCTATTCCTAGAGACTTTCTGTTGGCAGTTCAGACTCTGAACAGGGGAAGGATGAAACTCAGAGTGTCCTGAAGGGCACAAAATGCTTTCAAGACAGTGGCTTCTGTAGTGTCTGTGTTTTCACAGAGGTTTAGCGTGTTGGCATTTTTGAACTTGCTGCAGGCAAAAATCCAGAATCTCTTTTTATTTGTCCTTTGAATCCAGCCTGTCAATAAAGACTACGCATAGGAACCTGATCCAGAGCCTATTAAAACTTATGGAAAGCTTTAGATTAATCCTATTGCTTCGTCATTGTATTGGCACACAAAGGCAGCTGTAAAAAGAAGTTTTGGATGTGGTTGTGTACACTTCCACTCTTAGGTGGTCCAAGGAAGCATCAATACCCTGGATTGCCTTCCCTGTGTGACACAATACCATGCAATCCTTAGACTATGAAGTTGGCTGTGTTTTGGTTTAGTGTTGGAAAACATCAGCTGTCTTTTCTCTAGGGCGAGTCACAGCTCAGGGAGCAGGGAGCTCATTAACATTTGTAAATATACCTACTGTGGCTAGTTGTTCAGGAAGTGCTTCTAGTGTTTTATGTTCCTAGCCACTGTTGGGAAAAAAGTGACATTGGATCTTAGAATTAGTCTGGTTTGTTCTAAAAGCAAAGACTGCAAAAAGCAGCCAAACCAAAAGAACCCAAAAAGTGAAATTTAGGTTGGAGATTAGTAGGAAAAGAAATGAACAATACAATATTGTTTCTGAATCTCTGTCATGTTTTGTTGCCAAATGAAGCACAAGTCCTCCAGTGCTCTGCAAGGTTGATAGTTCTGGTGCTGTCAGGGATCAAATGCCTTCAGTGAACAGTGTTCCTGCCTCTCAGACTAGTCCAGCACTTAGTCCCTCGATGAGCCCAATCCATGATGTTGTGCCATCCCAGCAGAGAACCATCAATACACACCTGCTTTGGGGACATCACTTGAAACTCTGAGCTAAATCTAGTGGAGGGTACAGTGATGGACTCATGACTTGTCTCCACAGTGACTATGGATATGAGAGGCACAGCAACAACCAGTGTATCCCAGCCTTCTGGTTCAGCCCCTCCTCCCTCTCCAAGGATTGCAACATTGGTCAGAACTACTGGAACAGCACTGGGTAAGTGCATCTTGCAAATGTCTGGTTTTGCTGACTGCCATAGACGAGAGAACCTGGCTGGTTCTTATTTTCTCTGCATCCCATTATGCTCTTTTTCAGGTTATTCATGAGGTGATGTTTCTAGCAGTATCTGTATGGAACATTGCCTTGTTCCTCAGAGACAGGGGGAAGCACGTTAACATAAGTGACATGTAGATATTGTATTGCTATCAAGTGATGTGTGATCCCTGGAGCCTAGACTTGGAGCTCCCCTTTGTTGCAAAATTAAAACACAAATCAAAAAGATCTATCTGAGAGACAGCTGAACATTTAAAAGGACAGGTTTGAGGTATTTCACACTGTATTTTATTGAACCTCTTATTATCTTACAGCTCCTATTTATATCAGCTTCTAGGAAGGCTCAAATGAGCAATTTCTAGCCTGTTTTATGTTTTTTCCCTCTGCCATTTTCACTTTGTACATACAATGCCTTGTGTTTCAGACAAGCTTCGTGTGCTGATTTCTCCTGGTCTAACCCAGAACAGATGGCAAGTGTTGGTTTATTGTGGCAACATCATCTTGCAAATGCTCTACTATTATGCAGGAAATGCTGTGAGACTTGAGTTTCACTGGCTGGTGCGAAACTGCAATGTTCTTTCTAGGACAGGGCAGGCCCTGCAGGTTTTGTAGGGCTGATTCTGGGTCACTTGTCCTGCCTGCTCGATGGTTATGGCAGGAACCAGCCCTGTTCCTGGCTGGTTGGTGCAGGTGGCTGGATGAAGTGAGGCTGCTGGTAGTCCAGAGGCATTTGACCTCAGAGACCCACTTTCAGCTGAAAAGTTGCTCTAAAAATGGGATGTAATTTCAGGAGCCCTGGCCACTGCTTGTAGCCTTCTTGACAGCGAGCAACAAGAAAATACTTGGGGTTGGTGTGAAATTAATAGAAAGGGTTAACCACCCTCAACAACACTGGGAATAGCCAAGTGTCTTGCTCTTTAGCCAACATCTTCCAAGAAGAGCCAAGAGAAAAACCCATATCTCAAATCATTTTAAAACGGAACTGGGAAAAGCCCTTGGCATATTTTTCAAGTGCCCTCTAGCCCAAAAAACCAGACAAAACATAATAAAAGGCATAATTAAAAAGCTGGGATGCAGGATATGATCCTGCAGACGTTGGGGAGTTGAAGGAATTCTCTGCCTCTTAGCAGGGCAGGGTAATTCACCTCCACAATGTGTCTCTTCTCAGTGATGCTGCTGAGAATCTCTGGAGAAGGTTGGATTGTGATTGGCTTGGCTTTCACCCATTTAATAAAGTGTTGGGTTTCTTTGATTCTTCCTTTCAGCGAGGGGATGATGCAGGCAGTTAGCCTTTGAAAACACACATGCATTAATGTGGAGAGACAAAGCAAAAACAAAACAAAGGAACTTTTCTGCCCGCTGTCTGAGCCCAATGTTCTTTTGTTACTGCTCCCCAGGTACCGAAGGATTGTGTCCAACAACTGCACAGATGGCTTGCGAGAGAAGTACATGGCCAAGATGGAGAAATGCCCTGGAAAAGCACCACGGGGACTGCACATCCTCACCTCTGATGGGAAGCTGGTCATGGAGCAGGGGCACAACGCCACCTTCATCATCCTTATGGAAGAGGTGTGTTAGTGGTCTCAGCAAACCCTTCTCTGTGTGGCAGGATTGGCATTATTTTCCTTCACTTTTCAGGTTACTGAGAGGAAAATAGCAATCTAGGGGGATCATGAAACGGTGAATGGTCCTGAGATTTATGAGAATTAAGGAATTTAAGAGAATTGAGGGCTATATTGGCACATAAAAGCAGGTCATATTGGGTCACACCAAAGGCGTTTGGTTATCTTGTCCATCAGTGATGATGAAGTTAATGATGAAGAAGATAGAGCTGGTCAAAAATTTATTTTCCCACTCTCTTCTTGCTGCCTCCAGTGAACTGCAGTTTATGGAGTTTGTGAGACAGAAGTGGTATTTCTGTGATCAACAGTTCTGTGTCTGGGATGCAAAGCTTTAACTTCAGCTTTTCTGGGGAAGGTAAAGAACACTGGGAAACATGTTCACACTCATGAGGAGCAGTGAGGGGCACTGTTGTTTTGCAGCAGGAATTGATTCTCCTCAAAGCACCTCTGAGCTCCCCAGCCCATATCCATTGTATTTATCTATTGGTAGTTCCCTCTTTAGCCAACAGCAGCATAAGTGATGCCATGCTTATGCCAAAAGCATCAACATGTTGAGACTCTTCTGGCCAGGGCTTGAGGTGATGCTGGACAAACACAACTATTTTTTGTCACATTTTCTGTCCTGTGCGTGTTATTTTGGGACAGTACCTGGAGACAGTTGAGGCAGACCACCCACAGACAGACAGACACACACACACTAAATTAAATTCTTATATAGTAGCTAAGTATTTCACTGGGACCACACTAATCTGACAGGGACTCTTTACTACTTCCTCAGAGGTTCATGCAGCTCTGCTTTTATACAAGGGGGATTTCTTGTCTGCATGCTGCTTCTTTTCTATTCTGCAGACTTGACATGGTAAGACAATTTGTATAGGCACTATGAGTGGGAGTTCAGAAAAGAACAGATATAATCTAAAAATTAGGAATCAACTAGTAATTTATTAAGGAACTCAAGTGGAACTGCTGCGTACGGAGAATGATAAACAGATGGGGAATAAGGCAGCAGTCAAAGTAGCTGAAGAGTGGAAACTTTGCAAGGCTTTAGAGATTGAAGAGGCAGCTGAATAAATATGTGAGGGTGTCCACTCTCATGTCCATTGTTGAAAAATAATGGTAGTTAGAAAAACATTTTGTCGAAACAACCTTTTTTTTTCTAAGAGAAGAGGATCTTCGGGAACATGTCTCTCTAGGTGAGCAGCTTACTCCACAGAAAGTTGTGTGCTGAGTTTGTTTCTTAAAAGAATAGACTTTCAAGAAGAAAAGCAAAGGAACATTGAGATTTTGGACAAAAGTATTCCAGTCTTTTAGTGTGAACCTGAGAAGAATTGTGGTCAATTATTTCCTAGGAGCTGGAAGAAACAATTTCTGTAGGGGTCTTAGTTATTGCTTACCTGGCTGCCATACAGATTCATTCCTGGCTTCCTCCACCTTCTCTGGTCAGTCTGTTTACTGTTGGGTTGTTTTGTTCCTAAGTTTACACTTCCTTTCTGAGCCAAACAGCAGCCTGACCAGCCCTGCTGTGGATACATCTGTGTGGTCTCCATTCAGCTGTGTCAGACTAGCCCTGATGAGCCAGCCGTTCTTTTCTGCCTTCTAGTACACACCCTCAATGTATGGAGGTGACTGACCTTGAGACTGCCAATGGTAAATGGAGATTTCATCACGGTTAATCAAAAACAGGATTTCTCAGGATTTATAGAATTAGCTTTAGTAGAATTCTTCAGAGTGGTATTCAGAATATGTGTGTGGCAATGACTGTGGACAAGGAAATACAGAATGACTGATGGTTTTGCTGTGTTTTCAGAAATATGGGGCTGGACTGTGATTTGGACATGCAAGGGAACATGAGGAGATAAGAATCTTTTTAGACAATTTTTTAAAATCTGAGTTTGGTTTTGATCACAAAAAATAATAGACTGCCAAATAGCTGTTGTGGAGTTGTGTTCTTGACCGTGTCTGTTCACTGATTTCCATACTCAGAGCTCCAATCTCTGTGACAGCCCATAACTTCTTCTCTTTCAGTCATTTATGGGGCTTAAAGCAACAAAGCATACATTTTGAATATATATGGATAGCAGTGATTTGTTTTTCCTTTTGAAATGCCTCCACTTCCCTTCTATTTTAATTTATATTTATAAACTCCAGAATATCTGACACCTTTGTGTGGGATTAGCATGCTTGTTTTAGTATTTTAGATACTGGATACAGAGGTATGGAAAGGAGAAAGAAAACATGATTAGTGTGATGGGCAGGCTTTGCATTGAAGACCCAGCTCATTATTGGGTGAAAATCATCTGCTGCTGTTTAGTCATGAAAAATCTGTTCCTGCTTCTCTATGTGAAACCTTCTCATTTCAGATAGAATCATATTGGAGAAGCAAGAAGGAAATAGAAAAGAGAATTGTCAGGCAAGGGAGATGAGCTGCCATGATTGGTGCAAGAGATTTCAGCCTGAGGTCATCAGTGATGAATCCAGCCCAGATCAAATTTTTATCCTCTGTTCAGTATCTTCCATATGAGATGAACTTGTGGTCTTAGTGCATTCCCTCGAGAAGTGGTTTTGAAAGGTTTAACAAGCTGTGGGAGCCTTTCTATCAAATAGCTGAATATCCCAGGAGTGTAATTTTGCTCCTGCTTGAGAATTTTTCAGAGTGACTTTAAACACTCTCTGTCTAAAGGATGTTATTGACTACTGATTATTATAGGTACATTTTAGTGTCACTACCATTTTAGTCCTTTCTGATTGCTCTTTGGTTTATACTGAATTTTTAATGTCCTAGTAGGGCAGAGGTGAAAGCAGTGCCCTGATCAAGTCAATAGCCAAAACTCCCCTGGCTCCTACGGCATGGGAATGATGGAGCAAGGAAGGAGAGAGGTCTAACCTATATAACCAAGCATCCATATTTCAAAAACTGCATGCAGTATTCCTGATTATATGAGTATCTGAAGACCCCAAGTATATACTCAAAGTTAATTCACATCTGAAAAATACCGTTCCTGCACTCTGATTTCTTCGTGCAGGTATAGTCTATGAGTAGGATAAAGTCTGTGGGGGCTGCTAAGGTCCTGATTATCTACACAGGGGACCTGCTTCATTGTGGTCTGGCTTCTTGTGTGTGCTCCCTGTGCATTTGCAGCTCTCATGGGGTATATGAGATGACTGTAAAATATTTCTGAATTTCCTATAAAAAAAGGGTAAATTTATGAACAGACTTTTTTTTTTTTTTTTTTTTTTTTTTTTTTTAACTTTCAAATCATATCCTCAATATATCTAGGGATTGACTTCAGTTTGGGGCTAGGAATGTTTCCAAAATATAATGGTATCTTCTTCACCCACAGTGAATACAGTGCAGATCTCTCTTGAAAGGAAATTACTTGGCACAACACATCTTACATATATGCAGAAAGCTCAAGCTACAGAGATTTCATCTGAGTTGTAGTTTTATTTCAGTTTAGTGAAATCACTGCAGTGGGCTTTAGCTTTGTTTAAATTAGCCTTGTTTCGTGTTACAATAGTCAGCTGGGGGCAAGTATAAAATAAGGCTCCAAGAAACCAAAATAACAGACACTTCTACCGTTCAACTACAGTAGTTTAAAGCAGGATTTAAACTAAAATAGTGCAACTTCTGTCTCTAGACAATACCTGTGGTGCTGGAATTTCTTGTCTGTTTTTCCCTTCTTCATTTAATAACTGTCATTGACAGTAATCCTAGAAGAGATTTTCTCATCATCTGCTTCATTCTCCTGTGAATCCAGGCCCTGTCTTTGTGTTGACTGACATTAGACAAAAATATCTGTCAGTCCTCAACGTGGGACTCAACCTGTATAAATTCAGCCTTCCTGAAGCTGCATGTCTGGCTGAAACTAGTCTTCTAAACCCTCAGTCATCAGGGGTGGATATTTGCAAGAGATGATTCGTGTCACCTGTTTCAGTTACCTTAGGATGGGCTGTTGTCTTTTGCTGTCTGTGTCTGGCCACTTTGGGGAATGACAGAACAAAGTTCCACTTTTTTTGAAAAGTTACAACTTTGTGTCCATGCTAATGAAATGGAACTAAGTGGGATGGAGGGTAACATAAATCCTTTTTTATCAGTTTCCTATCCAGCCTTCTCTGTTGCAGGGTGATCTCCAAAGGACAAACATCCAGCTTGATTTTGGAGATGGCATTGCAGTTTCCTATGCCAATTTCAGCCCCGTGGAGGATGGCATCCGGCACGTGTATAAGAGTGCTGGAATCTTCCAGGTGACGGCGTATGCAGAGAACAGCCTGGGCTCAGACACTGCTGTCCTGTTCCTGCACGTGGTCTGTGAGTACTTCCACCTGCCAGATTCCTTGGGTGAAAATCTGACCTCACTGGAAGTCCCTGCAGCTTCAGGGGGGCCTAGGAATAGATGCAAACCCACACTCACGTGCTCATGCTCTTCCAAAGGCTTGGGCTTGTAGACACTTTTCTAACTTGTTAAATAGACTTTATTGAATGAAGCGAAAGGGAAGGTTTTTTGTTTTAACACAAGGATATATGCAGTCCTCAGTTATGGAGAAAAGTTTAAAAATATCTGCTGGGCTTTCTGAAAGGGTCAGAGACCAAGCAGCATATGTAACAAAGTCCAAGTGTGTATTTTCGATACATGTCTCATTCCAAGAGGTTTAGATTAAGCTACTAAATTTGGAGTCACTTATTCAGAATTTCAGAGTTTACAGTGCTAATTTAATGAAATAGAAGCATTATGCTGAACATGCTTCCTGAGTTATGAATGTACTGAGAGCTCATGTACTGCTTTTCACATGTCATGTGTTTGGTATGCATCCCTGATGTTTCTGTCCTGTTTGGTAGATCAGTGCAATTTCTCTCCAGTTGACACATGAGCAAACTCAAATACAGAGCTCCCAGTTAACTTCTCAAGGCCACAGGACAGAGCAGAGAGTGTGGAATGCACGATGAGACCAAAAAGAGCCCAGTTCTTTGATCTACTCTCAGACGGTTAGAACTTCTGTGTTCAGATGTACCCCATCAATTTTGCCCCTAATGGGGATTGTAGCCATATCTGCCTTCCCTCTTTACCTGTCAGAATGTCTTACATCCTGTCTTTTACTTGAGCTTTTCTTCTGAAAGGAAACACATTAGAAATTTCCAAAGCTTGAGAACTTTTTTCTCCATTTTAATTTCTAGCTCCCTGTGTGAAGGAATAAATGTTCCTTGAAGCTTTTATTACGCTCATAATTCCCTCAAAGTCAATCATGGCTGCACTTAACAACCTGTTATTAGAGCATTAACTGTTTTTTCCTTCACCTTGGGCCATTAGCTGACAAAAGTGATGGTTACCTGGTAATAACAACCAGATTTGTATGGATTATCTGATTTTTCTCAAAGGAACTACTTTTTCACAGTGAGGATTTTAAAGCAGAATGCAACAAGGGACAGTTCCTTGGCCTGGTTTTGCTGCTCCACCCTTTTCTTCACCAACCTTTCAGATCTCTCCTTTGACTTTTATAGCATTCTTAGGTGGCCAATTTATTATCATTATCTCCAGGGAAATATTTTGCAAGCACTTACACTCATGCTAATGCTGAAATAAGATGACACCTCAGTACTAAACTTCTAACATATTTGGATCTACTGGTCAGTATAGGATGTTTGACCTTGAAGCTCAAATTAACAGACAAAAATGCCTGCAAGTCATTCTTATTATACAATCTGTCTGGTACTGGGATCCTGTACTAAAAAGAAAAGAGAGAAAAAGGCTCCTTGGCCTCAAGCAACATTAATTTTCTACCATGAAGCTTTATTAGCAGCCAGTCAACTTTTCAGCTTTCTGGAATCTGCTGCCAAGCTGCTAATCTTGATATTTAAAGGAAGCAATGATATTAGTGTTTTTCCTCTTGCATGCACTGTCACAAAATATTCGAGGGAACCTGCTATTCCTGCAAACCCAGAGTACTTCCTATGGTCAGAGTTCAGTTGTAACTTGCTGGTGGAGACCTCTTGGGAAAAGGAGGGAAAAAAAGATCAAGTTTTAAGGAGCCAAAAGCAAGAATAGGGTCCTTTTGTTCTTGGTGCTCCATGTTCCAGTGGTAAAAGAATAGCTGTTGCTCTCCGCAATCTTTGTAATCCAAGTAGATGGAGAACTGATTAATGTCCCCATTTCATACTTGAAGAGCTGAGAGGTAACACAAGAGGATTGTCTCTGTTAAAATCACCAAATTTCCTGCTTCCCCGAATGAATGTCTTATAAAAAAAAAAGAATCTGACTTTTCTTATTTTGTCCTTTCCATCTCACAGGGATAGTCTGTCAGTTTGCTGTAATTTAAAGGTACTACCCAGAAAGTAACACTGATGGGCAGCAGTTATCAGCTGAAATTCAGTACCAGCGAAAACAAAAGATTAAACAAGAAGAAAAACAATGGAGATAGTAAAGCTTTAAACAAACTACCAAACAAAACCTCAGTATTTTTTACACGCTGTTTTTTCTAGAGAGGAGCTGCCTTGTGAATTCAGATCTTCATGCCCTGGATTTGTTCTGGGCATTTGCATTTATTAGATACAACTTTGCATTGGTGCTTTGGTATTTTTTAAGTCTTTCAGAATCAAGTGCTTCTGACAGTTGCATGCTTTGTTATGCCAATGCACACATCTTTCAAGTGGCTCCTGACGTTTTACTAGGGGTAACTGACGCCCCAAAGGCTTCCCAAGGTCAGGCCTAAATAAAAAAGATACCAAGGATTTCCAAAATCACGAGTCTTTATTTTGGAGACCTTTTAAAAAACTGTTGGGGGTATTTAATCAAGTCATAAATGCCTCTTATATAACCAGATTTAAGCCATCTTGGCTAAAATGATTTTCCCACAAATCTTAGTAGCTCAGTGGCTATATTTCAAGAAAAAACCTTTCTCTCTTGTGTCCTATCCCTCTAGCTTTCAATAGCAGCTTCCCTATAGAAAGCAAAGCCAGTTCATTGTTCTTCAAAATGAATTAAAAATTCTTCTAAACACAGTGCTGACCCTGTCTGAAAATTAGCACTGTGGAAAATGTGCATTTCTGGTTCCCCTAAAATTAAGAGGGGGGAAAAAACGTATTTTTAAATCTGATATCTTTTTCTGTTGTTTATTGACTGCTGAAATTCTCTTTTATTTCTAAACCAGACTCTCACTGCTGACATAGGACTTTTGATTTATTTAAAGGAAAGATCCTTGCCGTTCACAACTGTGCAGGGAGGATTTAACTCAAAGCCTTTAATAATGAACTCTCTTCCCACAGGTCCAGTGGAGCACGTCCATCTGAGTGTCCCCTTTGTTGCCATCAGAAATAAGGATGTCAACATTACTGCAGTGGTTTGGCCCAGCCAGGCCGGCACACTTACCTACTTCTGGTGGTTTGGCAACAGCACCAAGGTACAGATACCCTTTGGTTCATTTTTTCTTCCTGAGCTTGTCGCAACAGACAGAGAACTCTCTCAGCCCTAATAAAAACTTCTTGCCTATCCCTGTTTTGTGTTTTAGTTTTTCCCTTGTCTGAAAAGGGTTGTCATTATCTGAACTTCAGCCTTTGTGAATTTATTTCCTTCTGTCTTGTGTTGTTCTCAGGAGTCATTACTTTCTACATCTGGTTGTTATCAGCCCTGAGGTTTGAAGACCACTGTTATTACCTGCATTTACTTGCAACTTTACTGAACTATGTATGGAATAATGCTGGTTTTCAACACAGTGTTTAAAAACTGCTGGTGTTCAAATAACCAAGGGGGTTTCCCTTACCTACCAGTGTGCAGTACATAATGCTGGATTCCAACACAGTACTTTAAAGCTCTTGGTGTTCAAATAAACAGTTGTATCTAGAATTTCAAGCTGAAGGGTCTGGCTGTGTTCAAGAGGGAGATGAGACTTCTTTGTAGTGAATTTTCAAATGATGTGTATTGTAACTGTGTGCATTATAAAGAGCTTTTTTATCAGTAGTTAAAGTAAGTGAAGCTACAAGTTAACATCATGCTTTCAATTGGAGAGAGCAGGATTGCATATTAGCTGCAGTTTTTATAGTGGGCTTTAGGAGTGAGACAGGCACTGTTCTCCGTTCTTACAGTTGTGAGATGTATAGCTGTTACTTTTGCAATGTAGTTTCTACTGTTATTTACAAAAGCAGTTTAAGTCATGTCATTGTCTACATTTGCAATTGAAGGTGTGCACTGAGGTGAGGTTGCAGCAAAAAGAATTGGGGATTTTACAAGAAATATGGAACTTGAGATAAAAAATAGGAACACAAATATTTTGTTTTCTCTTTGACAAAGCTGCTTAGTTTTAAACTCTTACCCTAGCTACCAACAATTTCAGGAGAGGCAAAATAAAAACAGTAAGTGCTACTTCTACTGAGATTTTACATCCAGTTAGGAAGCTCCCTGTAAGAACTTGCTTTTTTTTTTGTGGAAGCATAATTGAGGCACTGAAAGAGCTCAGGAGCAAAAAATATTTACTGTAACTTGGCGAGTTGCTGTGCCCCAGCTGAACTATGGCAACCACCCACATATGCACATCTAGGCCATTGCAAGTACCAGGTAATTCCACATAGTTTATACTGCATTGAAATACAGGGATGCAAAATCACGTTACAGTTCAGATATTTTTGGCTCAGTGCTCACACACAGAGAACTATTAAAGTGCATCTGAGACAATTTAGGTACTGGTAACTTGATCATCTGCTTAAGCCCTCTAGTATAGAGTTTACCTGCCATTGTTTTTGTCCTTACCATAGAAATTGATTGTGAATAGGGCTTTAAAAAGATTTTTTGAAATACAGAGTGACCTAAAAAAGGTAGAGCAAGGCAGTAGTGTTTGCTGAAGACTTCTGTGCAGTTCTCACAGTGCTTTCTTCTGGGTTGGGAATATGATCTGTTTAATCTTCTCTCTTAAATTTCAGACCCATAGGCGGCAGAGTACAAGCAGATATGGATGTGTTTGGGATGGATACTTTGGACATAGCTGCACATGGAGCAGCTGATCCTTTGACACCTTGGCATGATTGTACACATTGCTGAAATATGGAATAGTAAACATGGTGCTGCTTACCTGTGTCTGAATCTCAGACCCAGAGCACTTTTCAATCTTTGCAAAGCATTATCTCCAGCTACCTCATGGAATGAACTTTAACTCTGACAGAAGTATGGCAAAGGATATAGACATAAGTGTATCAGCCACCTTTTTCCAGAACAGCAGTCTGTATCACATCAAAATTCCTCCTGGGATGTTTAATGTACATGTCAGATCCTTCTCTGTGCCCACTCATGAGTAAACTATGGTGTTCTGAGTAGAGGTGGAAGATGGGGACGCTGAATTAAAGGATGAGGTGTGCAATACTGTGACTGGTATTATTAGATGATATATTGTAGCTCCGTGCTGAGGGATTGCAGCTTCTTTGCCTGTTGAGCCCGTAGCCATCCCAGGCAGAACCAGATGTGTCTGATGTCACTGTGCAGTCTCACTCTCCGTGCTGCTGCACAGGAGAATGTTGTCTTAGACTCAAATGACCTGGCTGAGACTCCTCTACTGCTCTACCCACCCTGCTGAAACTCATGTGCTGAATTTCTACTGTACTGATTTTTGCAGCATGCCCAAAGGCCAATTTGCCTGGATTAACACAGGTCCAGTTTAATAAATGTATCCAGCTGTTCAATAGGTTTGAGCAAATGAACCTTAAACTACTTGATTTAATTTAGAGTTAGTTTCCAGGTCTTGGTTCTTGAATTAAAATTAAGGAGTTGGCTGAATGTTAAAATTCCATGATGGAGGTGAAATCATCCATGATAATGAAATGTCCAGCATACACACATACAAAAAGAAAAAAATGTAATTTTAAAGGCCAGATTGCATCCTCTTATCTGCCTTTGCACAGAACCACAACCTGTAACCTCCAGGAGGATTGCTGATATCACTGCAGTTTGATACGGGCCCATTCAGCTTCTCCAGGGTCTGTGTATATATCTCAGTAAGTGTTAGCTGGGCCTCCAGGGCTGGCACAAGCTGGCATCCTTGGACTGTGTGATAAGACCTTTTGGTTTTTACTGCTTTTTCAGCTCGTGGATGAGGGGGTCAAAGGAAGGTGGTATTCCAGAGGGAGAGGGAAATGTGTTTGCCAATCTGGCCTGTGCCAGTGGAAATTTTGATTTGGCTATGAAAATGGCGTATGTGACCACTGTTGTGAAGTGCAGTCAGGTTGGCAGCCTGATGAGATAAAGTGTGAGAGCTGGAAGGTGAAAGTTTAGAAGTTTCCCTCTGAAAACCAACTGGCAGTGGAGTGAAGGGACAACAGCAAAGGCTTTATCTGTTCTCTTAGACCTCTGTGTGCTTTTGCAATGGAGATCAGTATCACTATTTCCATTTTTGTAGTTTCTCTAAATGTAGGCCAGCTGTCAGCTCAGTGGCACTGTGAGGGACCTTTGATTTTCAGTTGTGGTGGGTTGACCCTGTCTGGACACCAGGTGCCCACTAAAGCCACTCTATCACTCCCTTCCTTGCATGGGCAGGATACATAAAATATTACAACATCAGGTCACAATAATGACAGAGGAATACCACTGATAACTTTTAAGAAACAAAACAGCCTTGACTTTGTGAAATTAGTGTAATTTATTATCATTCAAATCATAGTAGGATCATGAGAAAGAAAACCAAATCTTAAAACACCTTCCTGCATCTCTCCCTTCTTCCCAGGCTCAACTTCACTCCTGAATTCTCTGTCTCCTCCTGCCCCAGCAGTGCAGGGAGACAGGGAATGGGGGCTGTGATCAGTTCACCACACGTCTGTTCCAATCCTTTCCCCTCAGGGGGAGGACTCCTCTTTGCCTGCTTATGGGAGGGAGTCCCTTCCATGGGAGACAGTTTTCCACCAATTTCTCCAATGTGGGCCCTTCCCATGGGCTGTTCCAGCATGGATCCCTTCCACAGCCACATTCAGTCAGCACTGTCAGCAGGAATCATGCCATTCTTTCAGCCTGGTTAGCATAGTTTGCCAGCTTGTGGTTGCAGCTTGCTTACAGACTCACAGCATGGACAGGGCAGTGCTGGATGTCCTCACTGTGACCTGAGCAGTGTTGCTCTGTGAGAGATAAATGGATTTGTGCTCATAAAAGCAAAGGCTGGCCCTGAATCTGAACAATATGGATTGTTTGAAGAAGCATCTGCGTCTTTGGTTTATTTTCAATTCGAGGTTGGGTTTTGTACAGCAAATATAGCAGCTGAGCTGGGGGTGTGTGTACAACACTGCATTCTACTGCACTAATTCTGCAATTGCTGGCTGTGGTCTGCTGAGGAGTCCATACAATAATGGGTTGCAGTTCAGTAGAAGAATATTTCAGGAAACATTTAGTGAAGTTGCCTGTGGCACATTTCTCACAGGATGGTGTTTGGGCCACCTTTAGTCCTTAGTAGGACATGCAAACCTGCAGCACCACAGCTGTATCAAGGAGCAAGGACGTTGTTGCCTGGTGGATTAGTCAGGTGCATGTTGTGATCCTGAGTTAATCTCACCCTGATCTTGATATTGTCGTTTGTGTTTGCCTCCTACAGCCCCTCATCACCTTGGAGAGCAGCATCTCGTACGTGTTCACTGTGGAGGGGATGAACACTGTCACTGTGCAAGTCGCTGGGGGCAACACTCTCATCCAGGACACCAAGGAGATCGCAGTGCACGGTACCCTGAGCCCTTTGCAATCACATCTCAGGGGGGTGAAGGACAGACAATCATTGCTGATCCAGAATGAACTCTAGGAACTTGATAGTGACTGGAGGAAGCTCTGAAGACAAACCTCTGATGACAAAGTAGCTCAGATGTGCCATGATGACAGAATACAGAAGTGAATAGAATGGGGCAGCTAACCAAATTTGTAATCTCAGCATTAATAGGGTGGCTGGTGTCTCCTGTGTCTGTTGGTCTGTCTGTAGACCCAGACAGGGAACTCCCAAAAATAAAAAACACTTGAACCAGACTGCCTTCCTCCAGCTTCCCAGCTGTGGAAAGAAATAATCACAGTGCATCATTAAGGTGATCTGAATGCAGCTGGTGTCTCTACCAGTGACTGTATAAATGACAGGGGCCAGGAGGGATCTGGAAAAGAGGACAGAAATGACTCTGTTGTTGGTATCACTGCCCATCTTTCATGTCACAGCTGGAGGTCTGAGTATGCCCACTGGACTTACCCATGGGTAATGTTTGGTGTGTTCTTGCCATATCTGCATGTCATGGGCTTCAGAAAGCACCCTGTGTCAGACAGCAGAGCTTACTCTGTTTGGGGCTTGATAAATCATGGTTGAAAGGGCTCTCTCAGCAGCTTTGACCTGGACTTTTAGAATAATTTCCACCCTGCGCCAGTCTTTATTTTCCTTATCCAGTTACTGGCATCCAGCATTTGAGGTCAAGCTTTTCTTTGGACATCAAGTTTTATTGGGAAACCTGAGCTTCAAATAACTTGGTCTACTTTGAAGCTCAGCACTGTGTAGTTGCACTGTGTGTGCCTTATTCAGTAATTAAATACAAATAAATGTCCTGCTGTAGACTCAGACTTAACAACCAGATAAATAGATATTTATTGATTGTCTGGCCATGAAATGCAATAGGTTTTAATAATTTGTTAATGTGATTTAGTAATACCCAGACTTGCTATTATCAAATATTAGGAACCCTCTACTATGTAATTTTGAGCACAGCAAAATGCAGTGTTTACTTCTGGGAAATTTCCCTCTTGCCACTAGTTTTTGGAACAAACCTGAATCAAATATATTCAAGAGTGATACCCACAGGTGATCTCTATCTGTAGTCCCAGTAGGTCCCACAGAGAGCTCCTCACTCTGTTTTTAAACACCTTGGAGAAAATGTTTCCATTCTGTTTAGAAGATCCAAAATTTTGGGTTTTATCACAAAGAGAAATTGACCCATTTGGTTCCAGTCCAAATAGTCCTATGCAGTGCTGACCTGGCCTAAGGAAGGAGTCCTTCCAGTCCTTCAGTCTGGTGATCAGTTCAAATCTGAGTGCATAAACGAGTGACACCTTTAGTAAACATGTCCTCTGATAAATTTGTATCCTAATCTGTGTCCTGAGTCAAGTGATTGTGGGTCTAGGCCGTAATCTAGGAATGGATTTCTGGTGTTATCAGTGGAGGACATTTATTCAGGTATATTCCTAATTTGAGATTAACAGAGAAGAATTTGATCAAAAAATAAATTTGACATGGTACTAAGGGGTCAAAAGTCAAAAGATTTTATATATGTGACTCTGGGTTAAACCTTCAGACCTTAGAAACTCTCCCCGTTCTCTTTGATGCTTGTTTTATTTAAAAATATACTGAACCATCTAAAAAGAACAGTTCTTGCAAAAGATGCCACATAAATGGTGTGCTGGCACATGCCTGCTTTTCTGTGGATTTCCTCATTTATGCTCTGGCAGGTTTATCTTGATCTAAAACTAGTGCCTTCTTACAAATGGTTAATGGTACTTATTTGAAGTGTCTGGAGATCATTTGCTTCAAGGTGAGGCACAGCACATCTCCAAAAACAGAAAGGAGGGTCTTCTACACTGAGAACTTTTATATGAATGTGATTCCCATCCTGGATCTGTGCCTCCCACTGGCCCAAATCCACTGTGCACAGCTGCCATAAGGATTCCAGACTTGGTCTTTGGTGACACCAGTGGGGAGAGTTGGAACTGGAAAAAAAATTAAATTGTTCTGTATTTTAAGTCTAGGAAGCTTTTCTTCCTCTCAGCAATCAGTCAGTCAGGGAGGAACTTCAAAGTGTTTTGTCAATAGCCATTGCTTGATGAGCCAGTCATTAGCACCACTGGGTTCTCCTTTGTTGGGGAATTAACCACCCCCGGCTTCTCTCCAGGAGGGTAAACAGAAAACATTACTCACAGCAATTGTTTGCTCTGCAATTTTACAGACAGGCCTTCCAAATTTCAGCCAGGTGCTACCTTGTTTGCTGGTCAGTTTACTTGTGAGCAGAATCTGAGGAAGTTGAGTGGCTAAGTACAAAGCCCAGAGGCATCATGAGGGCATCCTCTCACCTCTCTCATTCTTGCTTCTGTTTCTCTGGGGAAAGCCAGAAGTTGGCATGAGGTCAAAACGTCCTTTATAAGTACCATTAAAAGCATTCTTTCCTTGCAGGCTTTCTGTCCTGCTTAGTGTTAGCCAGCCTTTTTCTTCCTTCGGCCTTTTTTCTCTTGCTTTACGATAGTTACGGTCCTCCTGCTGTCTTCTGCACCCTAAACACTGCCCATTTAATCTTCTCACAAATACTTTTTCTATTCCAGAGTATTTCCAATCTCAGCTCCTGTCATTTTCTCCCAACTTGGACTACCACAACCCTGACATCCCCGAATGGAGACAAGACGTTGGCAAAGTCATCAAGAGAGCATTAGCACAGGTGAGCATCTGTTTCTTTGTCTGTACTAACATTGACTAGGCTGTTGAAGCGTGCACTTTTTTGACATGCTAGCTTAAAAGAATGAGTAAGCACAGCAGTGATGAAACCATCATTAAAAATCAATAAAAAGCTTCTTAATATGCTGGATCTTTTTACAGAGCCAAACTGTGTTGCTGATTTTGTGGAAATATTACAATTACTTTTATTAATATTTCTGTGTGCTTTTCAGCTTTTGATATCCCTGAGGATTTTGCAAATTCTATATTGTAATAATATCATCATTATTCTTGTTTTGCCAAATTGATATGACAGTAGCTACTGGTTTCTACTCCAAATATTTGGTTAGTGTTACTGTGTGTTGTTAAACAGCTGATCCACTTCGTCCCAGAAGACAGACATTGTAGTATTCTGGATACATGAGGAAGATATTTTTATCTCTTCCTGATAGTCAGGAGTTCCTCATGCAGCTAAGTGTAGCAACTGGCGAACGTTTTAAAGCTCTACTCCCTTTCCAACTGGGGCAAAATATGAAGATTCAGAGGGAAAATAAACTTACCTTTAAAATAAAGGATAAAGAGAGACTTCTGTAGGTGGAAGATACTGAATCTTCTTTTGGGATTAATTAGAATATGTAAACTAGCACTCATATTCTTGCAGGAAAGGGGACAGAATAACTTATGATATCAAACAGTCAGGAACTTTAGTTTTGTGTGAAATTAGGAGCTGGATTTAGACAAGCTTTTGTGGGTTTTGCATTCTGCCAAAAATGTATCTTGTTGGGGTTATTTTTGCTTTAGCTACAGCTGTTCTTAGAAATGGAGGCTGATTATTTTTACTGGGAAAGTACATTCCTGCTCAGCTTTTCTCATCTGCAGCCCACTCAAAATTCACAGTTTATAAGAATTCCCTTGATTGTTTTTCTGTCCTGAGAAAATGCTAAGTATATTGCTTTAAACTGTTGTTCCCTTTTACTGTATTCAGAGGCAAGCTTGCAGGACAAAAATAATTAATTAGCTTGTAACTCTGAATGGTTAAGAGAGAAGAGTGGGAATCTCATGGAAGTTCTTGGTTGTATATCCCACCAGGAATGAGCTGCCCCATGGGTACATTTCAGCCCTGGAGTGAGGCCGTGGAGTTTGAGGTGGGATAGGACCAGAGAGCTAATGGAGTTAACCTCGTGTAGCAGAGCATTTCTGAGGGAGGGGAGGCTTCCTGCCCTATGGAGGATGCACAGCTCGGATTTGGGGAGAGAGGGCAGCAGCCTTGGTGGGCGGGTCTTGCTGAGGGCAGCTGTGAGAGCCTTGGTTCAGCAAACTGAGCAGCTCCTAGCACAGCCCTCCCAGTTAGCCCCAGGAGCAAAGTCTCCCTCTGGGGACATTGCTGTTCATGTATGGCAAATGTGGATCCCCACAACCCGATAATAGAAGGTGATTGCAGGCACTTTTCTTCATATTGTCCCTGCTAGTCACACATTTACCAGTGGTTGCTCCAAGACAGACCCTATGGATCTGACTTTGGGTCAGTTATTCTTTTGTAGCAAGGAGGACTATATGGAATGTTCAGATCTGGAGACAAGCTAGGTTTGGACTTTGGGGTGACATCTTTGGACCCAGGGGTGTTGTCAAGCCTACACTCACTTCTAGGAAGGAAGCAGAGTGCATCTTTAGCAGAAGCTCAATTTCTGACCCACCAAATAGGCAGAACAGCTCATTAGGACCACAACACCTACAGTGGAACTGGAAAATAACAATTTGATGGGAGCACCATTTCTGGTAGTAAATGGAAACATAAGTTATAAAACAGCAGCTAGAGACCTCCTTTTTACTTTTTTTGTAGGTGACTGGTATCCCTGATGAACAGATCCTGGTAGCTTTGTTCCCAGGGCTGCCTACTTCTGCTGAACTCTTCATACTGCCCCACAAAAACACAACAGAGAGGAGGAAAAGCAGTGAGGCTGATCTGGAGCAAGTAAGGAAAGAAGGATTCATGGAACATTTATTCTTGTCATATTGTTTGCAGATGGGCCCCTGAAGCTGCATAGCATTGGAAGTACTTACAATAAGTGTGGTGGAAATGGATGCATCTGGGACTGTGGCAGTATAGTTTATGGCATTAAAGAAAATTATTTTCAGAGGAAAACCGGGATTTTCTAATACCTCACTGAGATATGTCACAGAGTACCACTAGCAGAGATTCTTCCTAAATGAATGGAGTGTCCTTTCTACAGTAGTTATGGCCAAAGGAACCTTGAATATGTACTCCCTCTACTCCCTGGAGGAATGCTAATAGAGGGAGGCCAAAGCAGCAAGATAATATACTGAGGTTTACTAAAAATAAATCAAACTCTTCAGCTCATAGATCACCAAAACANTTTTTCTGTAGCAGTGAATGGCCTGTGCAAACTATATTTGGAAGTTACAATATCCATCCATTTAGATAAATAGGTAATTACGGTGATGAATAGCAACAGTGATATGCAGGCAAGGAAAGAGCTTGGAACAACAGCACTAGGCTGCTGAAGCTTTCATGTTAGAATTACCAAGTGATTAAATCGGGTCTATAAAGGCAGAGGAGTGAAGTACTACTGGAAAGGCTGCTTGGCTCTAGCTAACGTTCTTGTATGCAGCATTTTTACAGTGTGCAAACTCTGTGTGACCCCATCGCCAGGTAACTCTTGGAAGTTTGGATCAAACTTTAAAAAATTCAGTGGACTGGTGAATTCAGTGGAAGTTCTTGTCACCCACTGAGTCAAGTCAGTCCCTGCAGAGTAGTTCTTTTGCCCTAGGAAGTTATCAAAACTGGTCCCTTAAATTTGTGATGGTCAGTGTGCAGGAGAGATGCATTGAGGTGGGAAGGTTTGAAAGGCTTTTTGGAGGGATGTTCTTGTAGTAATTTCTGACCTGTTCAGTAGGACCTACCAGTACTAAAACTCCTTCTGAACAAGCTGTTGTGTCAATATTTCATATATCAGTGTTATGCTGACATCTCAATTAGATTTCTGACTAGTTGACCGTGAGGCCTGAAGCTCTAGTGCTCTAATTTTAGTTGACAGTCTACCCAGTTGTACTTTGGCACCTGTTGTTGCCCTCTGCTTGAGAAGCTCTGCCTGGAGAGGAAGTTATTACAACTACTCATTAGCTGTGCCCTGTCCGTCAGAACTGCTCTATGGAGATCAGGTGTTAACAAACTGAGGCTCCAGGGTGATGTGCTAAGGATGTGCTCTGAGGCAACCAAATAACACATCAGAGCTGGGTTGCTGATCTCCCAGCTCAGCAATTCCAGTATATCCAGTCCAAGGCTCCTCTTCTAAGTGAAGGAGAAATATGGCAAATTTTCCATTGACCTTAAAAACTGGATTGCCTCATCCCCAATAGCCTGTATAAAGAGAAGCTACATGACAGGATCGGTGAGGATAAAGAAATGCAGGTCTGGACTACCTAATTTAGTTCCATTATCCACCAATGAAAGGCCAATATGATTTCCAAATGCATTTGATCAAACTCAAAGGATATTGTGGAAGGTGAAAAGGTCCTTAGTTATTTTCCTTCCTCCTGTAGCCCCCCAAAAAACTAAAAAAAAAGTTGCTAACCTTCTTGGTTTGCATCTTGGGAGAGATATGATAACATACAATGAGAGTCTCAAAAGTCCTGTAAGGGAGACTTACATGCAATGACATCCAGTTCCACTGAAAGCACATGTGCATTTCTCTGCACTTCCTCAGGCCTTGCTGAAGCCAGTAAGAGATGTCAGACACTCTTCATGGACATTGTGTATCCCTGAATGTTCTCCAGCATTTGCCATCTTCTCTGCTGTAACTGTTGTATCTCTTCTTATTTCATCAGGTGGTAGAAATCCTTTTTAATGCTCTCAACCAGAACCTGGTCCAGTTTGAACTGAAGCCTGGTGTTGAAGTGGTTGTGTATGTTACTCAGTTAACATTAGGTGAGTGTGGAGTCAAAGGCTGTGGTTCTCCTGAGGCTTCAGACAACCCCAGGAGAATCAGTCTACATCAGAGCACTCACAGTTTGCTATGTGGCACCGGCATATGTGCCAACTGAGACATTTTGGTAGAAGCAGGAAGTGTTAAAACCAACCCATCAGGGCCATCTTCATGCTCCAGTTTGTACAAGTATAAAAAGTACCTTGTAAGAGTTCCCTGTGGCTTAATTAACAAGTGTGTTGGTGTTTTTCAAGTGTTTTAGAAAACCAGGTGAATGGTATTCTATTAAGTCCTTATTGAGCACCTGTGGAATTCAGTGGGATATTTCTAAGTTTCATGGATGTGGGATCAAATCCTTATAGCAAAGGGCTTGTTACTGTTATGACTAGCTAAGAAGCTTTAAAGGGTCAAAGTACCCATGAAAAGAAGATCGAGGCCTCTTACGGGGAATATGTGCCTGAATATTGACTTCTACAAATAAGAACTTACTTAAATTTCAACAGTACCTATCTCCATTCTTGCACAAAGTAACAAAGAGTCACTTTAAGCATTGTCACTCCCTTTGCTTTAAACCAGCCTAGTGTGAAGCTCTCAGCTATTGATGAGACAGTAATGGTTACAAAGGAGGTGATGGATTTATTTTTGCCCTTGCTTTTTATGACCGCCCTTGCAATTGTCTGAAATGTGGGATCTTGTGCAAGTGCCCTTGCTGATAGCCTCTCTGAAAGACTGGGATTCATATCCCACAGTTACACACTTCAGCTTCCTCTCAGAGAGCCAAGAGCTGGGCTAAATCAAGGCTCATGACCTTTCCTACAGGTAATGCCTTTTTACCTTCACTCTCTAACTGCTCTTTTGGAATGTGAGTCAGATGCTAACAGGAGTAACCTGAAATTGATTAATTTGCAAAACTGGGAATGCAATACAATGTCTGAGGCCTCCAGATGGCTGGAATTCTCCAGAATATGTCTTGGTTCTAGCAAAGAACTGCATTTAACTTAGGTTTTGCAGCTATTCTTGCACCCTCTTTAGTGCAGAGGGTTTCATGACCATTCCCATAGTGTTTTGCCTCGGATGAAGTGACAGTCTTTCCCACAAAAAAGTCTGAAGTATTTGCAGCAGAATACTGGCAGGATCAGACTGTTAGGTGTGGAAATTTGACAGTGAAATCAGAACTGACTCTATTTGCATGACTTTGTCCCTATCTTCAGGGTGACAGAAAAAGAATAGAGAATAATAAAACACCAAAACCAAATATTTATGCAGAACAAGAAACACTCAGCTGCTACTTATAATCATTTGTGCATCATTAGAGACTTCTCATCAGACACTTGATCTCGGCGCAGTGCTCAGGCCCTTAAGTTGGTGTGCTCTGATGAGCTCTTGGAATAGCTGCATAAACAAGGTATAGGAATATACTGTATTTAGCGCAACCAAAATGTCAAGGATCAAAATCTCCAAAATATTATGATGTATTGTGTGCTTGGATCCAGGATTATTGCTTTGGGCTCCACCACATTATGAAAACTGATTCAATTTAAAAGTCTCTAAGGTCCTATAGAAGGATGGACCTTGAGGCTTGTCACAGCAGTAGATCCCTGTCACACGTGAGATAGATGAATATCCTTGGAAGGTGGGAGTCACGCTGTTCGTTGATGCTCTAAGGTATCTTCTCCAAAGGGGAATAGATATGTATTAAGTCATGCTTCATAAAATTCATTTCCACTCCAGCACCTGGAAAAACTTGAAAAGTAATAGCCCAGACTGTTAACAGAGGAGTGATCAGGCATTCAGCGAAGCGTGGCTTGCTGTGCCTTTTCACTCGGGGATGTTAGACTGCGCTGTCTTGAAGAAGGGCCTTGACTTTTGAAGGACAAGAGAGCCAATTTGTTTCCTACTGATGGGTCTTGCCAAAGCCAGCATGCACCATGCAGCAGTGATAAAGCAGATGTGACAAAGACAGAGCTGAGCTCAACTCTCGGGAACTCAATGTGTTTCCTTGTAATATCCCGCAAATGTAATGCTTTGCCTTTCCTCCTGCAGCACCCCTTGTGGACTCCAGCTCAGGTCACAGCAGTTCAGCAATGCTGATGTTGTTGTCCGTGGTGTTTGTGGGCTTGGCTGTTTTTTTAATCTACAAATTCAAGAGGTAAGCTGAAAAACATTGGGATGGGAGGAGGAGACTCTGGGTGGTTTACAGGAAACCTAGGCAGAGCTGTGCCTGAATTGCAGATGTGGAGTGAATTATGCTGACCTCAGGCTGAGATGAATGTAGTTCCATATCTCTCAGAGAGGAAACCATCTACTGCTGTTTCACCACAAAGTTGGTGCTCCAAAAGTTCTCCAAGAGCTCAGAAATGATCTTCTGCTTCAGCAGATGTGTTTAAACCACAGACCAGAAATGGGAACCCTTCGTGCTTACTGAGTGCTGAGATACACAAAGCAAGCTTAGTCAAAAACCACATGTTGGATGACTTCACACAGTCTATACCCACCTGGCCAGCTGCCTTAATGCAGCAGCATCTCATTTGTATCTTGCAAAGTGAACAGGTTAGTCTTGCAGAGGAACAGGTGTGATTATGTTAAAGGTGGGAGACTCAATGCCAGAAAAATTTGTGTAAAGCATCAAAATGCCTTTGGGAATATGTGCTGAGATTTACCTTGACAGATGTTAATATAAACCTTTTGCTTCCAGACAGCAGGCAGGACCAGGGCTGGCCCATGGCACTTGGCTGCTGCAAGCTGTGAAATGAAGTATGTGATAAGAATGGCCTGTTTGCTGAAGGTCTGCTTTATGAGGATATATTTTAGGCAGATGGAGCTCCTTAGGAGGAACTTTGCATTCAGTACAGTACTTGCAGTACAAAATGGTCTGTGTGCCTAGATCCTGACCAGTGGCAAAATATTGTGTTAGAAAAATAAGCTGAGTCTTACTTTAAAAAAATTTAATAAATAAAACTTTCTGGATTTAGTAGTTCCTATAAATAGAAAAGTAGACCTTTTCCTGTACAGATTCCAGTTATATGTTTCTTTCTCCAGCTTTTCTGCACCCCAGGATAAGGCTAGTATTCTCTAAGGATGTTAGTGGGATACAAACAATATTCAAAATTAAATTATATTATAAGAAAGGCATCTATTCTAGTCTCCAGGTTTAAAGCTTCCCTCCTTGCTAACATCTTGCATTAACCATTGTCATAATCAGTGAGTGGCACTCCTTCTAGTGCTCGATCCTGTGCACACTGGAGTCTGTTATCAAGCTCCCGCTGACTTCAGTGGCCCAGGACAATTTCCAGGGGATGTGTTTGTGTGACTCTGCTCAGGCACAGATTTCCAGGCCTTCAGCACGACCTCCTTATTGCAGCCTGAAATCCCCTCTCTGCTTCTGTGAGGTGGAGTGCAGCTTCCCAGGAGAATGGGATTTGTTTAAGGCATCAAATTAATAGTATGCTGGGGAGGCAGCTGATGATTACTCTCAAACCCAGATGTAGGATAAGGAAGACAAAGAAGTATTTCTGGGAGATGTGACAAGATGTAGGTACAACCCTGTGTAAGACATGCTTTCCCTTGTGTCTTGGTGAGATGGTTTCCTAGGTTTGGCCTGATGTCTTTGGCCCTGTGGTCAGCAGTTACCAGGAAGAAGGGTCTGTATATTCCAGCTGCCAGAGAACAGTGAGGAGCTTGTTAATTCACTTTGCTTTGGCAGTCTCCGGGTCATGTTCTGCTACTACAGGTCATAAAACTGACTCTTGTACTACTTAAGTACCCTGAGCTTTGAGTATAGCAGCCATCAGCCTTCTACTGTGCTCCAGGGCTGTGGAGACACTTCCTTGTTAAAATCTGTCTGAAAGTTGAGTGTATTACAAATTGGGAGTGAGGAGGAAGATGGTTAAAGCATCAGTTTTTCTTAGCCCAAGAGCTTATTAACTGGCTGTCCCCTCTTATCTCTCTGTCCCAAAGGGGAAAAACCCAGATCAAATTGACAAATTTTAGGATAAGTCATATACACAGAGTGTTCTCAACTTGATTTTTCAGAACAGAAAGCACCTTTTCAGCTCTGTCTAAAACCCCTGGCTCAATGGAGCAGAAGTGAGAGCATGCAACGATTCTTAATGGAAAAAGGGGGGCAAACCCAAAAGCTTTCCTGTAGCTCTCAGTGATGCAGAGGTCCATTAGCCATGTGTACTTTTTTTGATTAATGGTGGTCCCAGCCTGAATACAGAACTTCTGCTTACAGGGAAAGGTTATGGGAGAGCATGATTTTTTAATTCTACAAATTCATAGATTTGGTGCTTTGCTGGATTGCACACAGACTCCTTATTACGAGTCCATCAATTTATAGATTCAGCAGGCATGTTAAAAACTGCTGCCAGAGAGATGCTTATTGAGGAGGTCCCAGTGGAAAAGGAAGGAAGAGGGGAAAAGTATGGAAATTATCTGTAAAAAAGTTGTTTCTTTTCTGGAAGATTGAGCATGTATCAGTCAATGCTGTGTGTGTGAGGGCTGAGGAGTGGTGGGGCTGTGGGGCAGTTGATGTGTGTGCTGGGGCAGCAGTGCAGGAGTGTGTGCTTGTTTGTGCTCAGAGTGATGTGGTTGTGGCCACCTGTGTCTGTGCTGGGAGGCACAGCAGGATTAGGTATTTGGGTATGGACTCACATATGTACAGCCATCTCAGCTTCCTTTTTCCCTAACTCTCTGAAGCACATTGGCTCTGCCTCACAGTCCTAAAGAGCTTTTCTCACCTTTCCACTCAAAGTTCAGAGACAATCACTGCTCTGCTGTTTCATTGTTTGGAATGAAAACTAAGTCTTCCAGTATCTCCAGGCATGTTCTCAGATCTCTATATGTCTCCAAACAAATTCTAGGCACTTAGATCCCAATGGAATGCATTAGTTCTCTCTCATTCCCTGTGTAGTTCCTATATCTTCTGGTGGCATTTAAGGCGTATTTAAACATTAGAAGTTTGGAGAAAGGGAGAAGATCATGAGATTTGTCTGCTGCTACTAAGCATCCCAAATATGTCCTAGCTTGTTGCTGGTTAAGAACAGAATGCCAAATCAAGCCAATAGCACAAGCTGGTTGAGGCCAGAACTTCACTGCAGTAAAATCAGCATAGCTCTATTGAATTCACGAGAGCTGAGGCAATTTCCACTGCATCCAGTCTCTTACATATCCAATGGCACATAGATCTGCATGAAAATATGGCATTTTATATTACTTCTTTTGAACACATCTTTCTCTCTCTCTCCTGTGTGCTTTAAGGAACTGAAAATATTCTCCAGATTTTCCTTATTGGAACAGTGTGAAGTGCGTGGCACAAAGACTTTCTAAGAGCATTAGGGAAAAAAGTCAACTTCCAACAGGCAATGCAGATAATCCTGGCAACCCCAATGATGCTTAACACATTCTTCTTCAGTTCTCTCATTTTAAACTTGCATTCCTCCAGGGATTACTACCTAACTGTCTAGGCCTGTAACTATCTGTCTACCTAACTGACTCTCAAGGATATCATTCCAGCAGGCCAAGATAACTTTGCTTGGGAGAAGGAGGAAGAAATAATCCCTTCACTTCCTCCGCTTCCTGAGGAGCAAGGAAAAATAAGTCCCTGCAAACTTGCATGATCCATGGCATGACAAACTGTTTTTTGCAATGAAATGGTAGCAAATAGACTTTGGATGGATGTTATGAGGTCCAAATCCTTTCTGTATTCTGAGGCAGGAACAATTCTTCATAACTCTTTCAGATGTGGCAATTTCTTCCGAGTCAGTGTGGGCCTGTCAGCAGCAACAAGCCCATCAGTTTCTTTGCTCAGTTGATACTAGTGCCAAATTGATTTTTACTTTTGGTTTTCAATGCACCACTGATCATATAATAAATACTGAGAGTTGACAATTGCAGCTGATTGTACTTAGTTGATTGCTGCTCTCTGAGCTGAGTGCAATGTCCACTGCGTGCACGACTTCTCATTTAAAAGGGCAGAACACTGAAGTTTGCAGCTGGGGGAGCTGGGTGCCCAGGAAATAAAGACAATGGCCTGAGATTTGGAGTACCTTTAGGCTGTTACTGGAATTAATGGATGCTAAGGGCACTTTCAGAGATGAACATCTCTGTGGTACTTTCACCATTCTGAGAGCTCACACTTTGCATCACTACCGGTGCTGCATTTCTGGGTTTGGTCTCAGCTTATTTTTTTCTCATTAATAAATTACATGCTGTGTATCCCTGTGTTACAAAACATAACCTCTCATTTCCTTTCCTGGGCAGGAAAATCCCTTGGATTAACATCTGTGCCCAAGTTCAGCATGACAAGGAGCAGGAAATGATTGGCTCTGTCAGCCAAAGTGAAAATGCCCCCAAAATCACCCTGAGTGAGTTCACAGACCCTGAGGAGCTGATGGACAAAGAGCTGGACACACGAGTGATGGGTGAGAGACAGCCCTCAGCTGAGTTTTGTTTCACAGCCTGGCTGAGGATGTTGGTCTTTTGGGTATTAGGAGAGGCAGTGACTGTGACCCTGGGTACAAGCAGAGCCCTGAGGCTCAGATAGGGAGTAAATCCCTCCCAGCAGCATGGTAATGGAATTTCTCTTACAGCTTTTCCACTTTTCCCAGGGTAGGAGCCTGGAGCCAGCAGTAGGTGTGCAGAAGCTGGTAATAGCTGTGGCTCACACCTATTCCTGCTCATGACCCTGCCTCTCTTGTGGAGGAGTGCCAAATTCCCTGCACCCTCAGAAGAATCAGCTGAGCCAAGCTTGCACTGTTGGTGTGCTATGATTGCAAGCAAATATGTCCCTAATAGCTTAATGAGTTTACTGCTGGTCAGCTGAGCTGTAGTAATTGAGTTTTCTGCATGCTCCCTGCTTATTGCAAATACATAAAAGGGTGTGTTACTTTCAAGCATCTTTTCTGTCTTTACACTCACACTACCACATCCTAAGGAGGAGTGAGAAGCAGTATAGACCAAACTGTTGAAGCCACTGCACTGATTCTCTTCTCCATTTTCTCCTCCACAGGAAGCATCTCAACAATTGCCAACAGTGAAAGCACAAAGGAAATCCCCAACTGCACTAGTGTTTAATACTGAGAATCCACTTGGTCTACAGCATTTCTGACTTTTTATTTGTAATTATTATTGTTATAATTATTATTATTATTATGAAAAAAGAAAGAGTTATATGTCATTATTATCATTTGGGAGGGGATGGGGTGGGCTTTTTGTGTTTACCAGGGCTGCATTCATAAATAGCAAGGGTTCTTCATATTTAGGAAACACACATCAGATTAGAAATAAAAAGCAAAGAATGAGTCAAGTGTGCAATGAGATTTGAATGCCAGCCTCCTGTTAAATACAGAGCAGGAATTAAGTATTCAAATCCAGCAGATAGGTGTTGTCCCTTAGGCAACATGTTGTAAGTAAATTGTCCCTTTTCAGCACTTTTCACAATAAGTCATGAATCAGCTGCTTCATCCTGCCAGAGGGTTCAGACTGGGTTGTTGGACCAGGCTCTGCAACACGCCAACATCCCTCGCTTTCCAGTGACATGCATGTTTCAGCTTTTTGCAGGATCTTGCCTCTTTTAATTGCTTTTAATTTCAGTCACCCTCTGGCACTGTTGACTGCTGAGAAAGGAAAAAAAAAATCACAGCAAACACACGTCAGTGTTCCTTGGACTACAGATTGGCCTGAGGGGACAGCACCACAAGCAGTGGAGGAGCAAGCCTGAGTTTATGGATGCAGCCCGAACCCTGTGCATGTGAATAGCGAGGATGCCGAAGGCCTACTGTAGATAATTACAATGTACATAGCTTTTTATTTCTTGGGAAATAATTTAATGTTTAGTAAAAGAAGATATGTTTAAAAGAAAACCTGAACCACACACATACATGCACGCCCACGTGCACACACACACACACACACGCCAGCCTAACAGGGACCCTGGTGAGCACTTGAGTCATACTTTGGTTCTAAGCGTGTTCCAGTTGTCTGTCATATTTCAATCTGACACTGCTGTCTATAAACAGCATAGTTTATTTCTCTATGTATAACTGCAAGCCTTTTTTTGCATATATATATATATATAGTGTCATTTCCTGTGATGGAGCAGAAAAAGATATTAGCAGGCCAGACTATGAGCCTGCCAGGAATATTTTAATGTTGTTTATCATCTATTCATCTCTGTCACTGTTGCCCACTTCTGCGAAGGATCTTGGTGGCATCTGTTAGTGAAAATGAGGAAAAGAATCCTGAAATTAATCACCATCTCTTTGTGGGCAAATATCAGTGGCCATGCCGTACCCAGTACAACCTCAGCTGAACAGTGGGGCAGATTGCAGTAGCTTTATTCCCAGGGGAAGTCATGCTTTTAGCAGTTAAGCTGATGAAGTGGAGTGCTATTTAGGATGTGTAAGAGTAGTAAATTTTGGCTGAACATGATGTATGCAATTAGGAACTGCTCTTTGGAGAGGGCAGGGGAGGGTCAGACCTGCATAAATGAGCTATGGAAGGTCTTGTGAGTGCTGCAGAATGGCAGCTTCCAATCCAGAACGAAGATTTCTGCGTGCTGGGTTGGTGTTTGCTGATTAGAACAGGGAGGGTCGTGAAGCAAACGTATTGAAAAAGCTTTTTAGAAATTTTTTACCACACTGAATTGAGGATATCCCAGTGAAGCGGTAGAGTTTTGGGGCAAGAGGCTGATTTAGTGGTGAGTTACTTTTATCCATTTTTCTTGAGTTGAAGATGTAAAAAATGAACCTTATGCTGCAGAGTATTGACTTGTAGGACCCAGCAGGAGGGGAAGGAAGATTGGAAGTGTCTAGGAGGATGTTCTAGTGCTTGTGTGGTAACAGGAGGCAGAAATTACAGCAGATGACAATGCCATAATTTCTTAGGATCTGGATACGGGACCTCAATTACCTTTAATATACCTGGGCTGAAATGAGGAGATGGCTGGAATTTAGGTGTTACTTTCTATCTCTCTGCGTTGCAACAGGCCAGCGGGCTACAAACCAGCCTCAGCTACATGTGTTCACTCTGTTAGTGGGCTGGAATGTCTTTCAAAGGTTAAAATCCTGATGGCGCTGCAGGTGGAGAGAAAAGTGGTTAAACACAGTTTTGCAGAACTCAGGAGGTATTTCAAGATTAAAATTGTATACTCAAAACACTGGGAAAAACTGTTTCGTGAGAAGTACTAAAACTAAATATTCTCAGTTCTTCTCCATTTCAGTCAGGTTTGTGGGCCTTTTCTGTTGATTTAAAAATATTTCTCTTCAGTTTTCCCCCTCACTTTTCTGCTCTGGTTTCTATCACCAGGTGAAGAGCGATGGCTGTGTTGTTCTATTTAACCTTGGTTTCCATCCATCACAAGTGCATAAACTGTTGCATGACTGTCTCCATTCTACTGAAACACCAAAGTAGTTTACAGTAATGGCCCAGTCTGGTGATAAGACTGTTAGCACAAGGCCATAGCTCCCCATTTAGGTATAGATGGGTGGGATATACATAAACAATGGTCCGATGGGCCTTGAGCTAAATTGTGGGCTGATCTCAGTCTTTGCTGATCATTAGGATTTGAGGTACTGCTTTGGTGAGCTTCTGCAGAGCACTGAATCTAAAATATTCATTATTTTCTGTATTAACTTTTTTCTTTATAAACCACAAGGCAAAGTGTTCATTGTTGTTTGGAATTTTATAGGTTTTTTTCATGGGATTGATCTCATGTTGTTTTAACAAGAAAGGCAGAGGATTACAGTTTTCACAATTTCTTTTCTTAAATTTTTTTTTTTACATTTTATTCCTTTGCACTTTTAAAAATTGCTATTAAATGTCTCAAATGGCAGGAAGTAAGAAGGAAAAATTGGGAGCAAGCTGCTGAAAAAAACGGAAAGAAATTTACTTCTCAAAAAGAAATTTCATCTCAGTGAAGGTTGAGAAATTTCTGAATGACTCTTTTGGAGAAACATCTGTCTAGAATGTCATTTTCCATCCGAAATGATCCTAAATTTTCCTACAAAGCAAACAAGAAAAATCTATGGAGCCAAAACCAAATGTCAGAAAAACCTGACTGATTCTTATATTTGCTCAAACTTCCTCTTCCATTAGACTTGGTGGGTGTCACTGCCTCTCAGTGCAGTTTGTCACATGCTGCCAGGACCGGGGTGTGCATGGCACCACATTCGCCAGGTCATACCTGCTTCTTTAGGGCACAGTCATGGCTGATGGCAGCTGAAAAAAGCTTGTGTTCATGACTGAAATCTGCTCCTTTAGAATACTAGAAGGGTAATTACTGCACTCCTATCTATCCATGGGACCCCTGTAAGGTTTGGATTGGGCAGCCAGCCCTGTTCACCTATTTTTGAACGTCCTGGGCTGCAGTGTTGGCACAGACTGGAGTACTGGCCACTTTTATTTGTCTATGTCTTGCTGGGAAATAACAGCTTGGGGTTGTCATTAGGGTTTTTTCCCCTGCAAGTTTTACCCCTGAGGAAAATGTAATGGAAATCCTTGAAGCTGTAGATTATTATTTACCTGAGTAATGAAGGAAAGAGGCAATGGCATCAGGGGAACATAAACAGGTCCCACACTGTAATTACGTAAAAAGAGGAAAAGAAAGAGAGTGAGACAGAGAGCAAGAGACTGGGGCAGTGCCCTCTATCGCTGCCAGCCTTTCCCTCATGAAGGATTAGATGTAATTTAGGAATAATGCATGAGATCTGGAGACTAGATGCAGCTTCTGGCTCTGTGTGGCTGACAATCTGATATAAACCATGAATCGATCCTCTGTTTAGTTTAACCAGTACTCACGAACCCTAATACTAAACCTGGAAGGTTCTGAGGTGAGACCAGAGTGACAGGGGACTACAGAGTGTTTCAGACACAGTTGCCATCAATGAGAGCATGTGCAGGAAGTGTGCATTTTCTTCTGGGCTAAACTTTGGTTTCATGGATGTACAAAGATGTCCTGACGTCCTGTTCTCCTCCCTTTCCCTTCAGTCAGCTCCCACACACATTCCAGGTCTAACGAACCATACCAGAATCCTCACATTCCTTCTGATGATGTTGGACAGTGCATTAAACCCAAAGCACCACCGTGGTTTCAAAGGATTAAATGAGACAGACAATTGCAATACCTGTATTGAACACAGTAATACAACTGCATGAGTCATATATATACATATATATATACTGTTCTTGGTTTTATTGTTCCATTTGAATATTTCTACTGTAAAAAAAGGCAGTGGTTTTGAAATTGTTGAAAATAAATGTATTTTTGTACATCAGAGTTACCCCTGGCTGCTTTTTCAATCCATGTTCTTTTTAGATTTCCTTTTGGCAAAGTCTTATTTCTCTTCTGAATTTCCCTTGCCATGTCTGTCCCTCCAACTCTGTTGTTCGGGGTCATGCATGCACATGGAGTGTCAACAGAGAAATGTTCTAAGGCAAGATTTTTAAGATAAAAGAGAAAACAACTACCTCTCTTTCCTTCTTAGTGCTCCTCTCCAAAAAATAATTATCTTCTTACCTTTCTGTTCTACAGGCTGATTCTCTTTGGAGCCTTGGAGGTGAATAGGAGCGGAGAACTCTCTGCTTGCGCAAACACAACCCCATGAATCCCATGCTCTCACCTCTCTGATTTTAGCCTGTAAGAGACTGTAAAGTGCCCATATGGAAAAAAAAAAAGAAAAGAAAGAAAAGGTTTTTTCACTCCTTGGCACAAGAGACTGTTTAAAAATGGAAAAGAGAGCATGGAAATATGTCTCTGGATATGTATCATCCATCTCCACCCATGCACATGCATGCATACCCCACCCTCCCCCTCTCCTTTAGGTCTTAGGTCCATAAACTGCAGTTGTTTCTGTTTTTCCTTTATGTCAGAAAGCTGAAAAGGTCAGGCAATGAAGGACTAGGTTGGCCATCGAGTGTGATGTATGAGATGTCTCCAGCATCACAGAAGACCTCTCAGCTTTTGAAATACTTGTGTCTGCCCCTCTTTACAGTGATGATAATGTAACACTTGAGTTCGTGGGATCCTGAACTACCACTTATGGACAGGCAAGCACAAATGATGAAATTGCCATGGCTTAACAAGCCACCACTGAGACCCAGCGCTCGGCTGTTCAGAAACCCAGCTAAGTGCAGCTGTGAAGTCAAGTGCAGGCACTTAAACTTCATAGCCTGGAAACATGAGCAGCTCAATCTTTGCCTGAATCCAGCTGTTTCTCTTGATGGATGGACCTCTTGTTCCCTTTATTAAAGGCAGTGTAAGCATTGCTTGCTACATTATGAAATGGTCATGGTTGTGCCAAATGCCCCTCTGTCAGGGAATACGGTGCTGCCCAGGAAAGTGCATCATAACTGCTCCTGGAGTCAGCTCCTCACTGTCTTGTTCTGCTCATGGCACCACACACTTCAACAGGCTGAGGCAGTGCTTAGCTGACTTTGCCTTCTGCCCAGGTCTTCTTTTCCCTTGGCCCTCTCCCCAGTGAAGTACTCTGATTATTAAGGACTATCAAAGCACCATTGCATTACTGACATATTATTGTAATACATCACTTGAGTGCTGGTCTGCTGTTGTATATCGTGGTGCTACATCAGGGAACTGGCAGGTGTCAGGAATCCCAGACCCAGAGACAGATCACTTTTCTAAGCTTTATAGGCTGCTTTTTTTCCCTAAGACAGCAAATAAAGGTAAGGAAAGCAGTGTTGGACTGCTGCCATGAAGCTTTCAAAACCTTTAGATATATTTATCTATATATTTTTCTCTTGACCCTGAAACATTATTTAAACAAATCTGCTGATGCTTCTATAGAGATGAGTTTATTTTGGGTCATGGAGGAAAGAACAATTGCTCACTGTGAATTGTTTCATGCGTGTCTGTGTGTGAGCAGAAAAGAAAGACTTGTCCTTGCAAAACAAAAAATAATTTGTTCCTGAATTTCAAAAAAAATTATTAGTAGTAGGTCAATTGACTATATTTTAAATGTAGCTGTGAAGGTAGAGGTAGGACAGAAGGCAATTGTGCTGTTGGTGTTGGGATTTCACCCTTGATAAATATAAAAAGATTTGTTTTACCATTGCTTTATGCTGGTTCTACCTGTTCAGGCCCCCTGATATCAGTGAATTTAGTTTTGATTTACACCAGTCTGAGCTCTCACATTAAGAGGAGTTACATGCATACTTCAAGGACGGAATAAATCCTTTTTAATGCCTCATTGTGAATGTCAAGCAGTTTTCAGACCAAAATTTAGGGGAGATTTAATACCACTACTAATAAAAAATCACATACAGGGACATAGCTGGAAGGAAGGAGAAGCATGTTTATTAAATTAAACAGAAATGTTATGATGATGTGTGTTTTTAAAGTCTTGTGTTGGCTACATGAACCTGGAAGGCAAAAAGGAGAGAAAAACTGGAAGCCAGATGTGAAGCAGAGTGAGGAAGAAGAGAGGTGGACCAGGCTGGCTGGGATCCTGTGGCTGACCAGGAGGCACAGTGAGAGACACATGGTTGTTTAACCAGTTAATGATTTCAGCATAGGAAGTTTCCAAAGTCTCATGCTGTATCAACCGAATCAAAAGGAGACGTAGCACATTCAGGCCATATAAGATGGAGTCAGCTCTGCTTCCACATCCTAATGCTCGGCGTTGAAATTCAAGTTTTAAGCAAGTGATTCCCTACTGAAGTCCCAGTGTTGAGCACTGAGGGTCCTGGTAGAGCAGTGGTGGGTGAGTGAGGGCTCAGTCAGGGTTTGTTGGCCGATTTCTAAGCTCAACCCAGGGTTGCACATAGTTGTATTCAATGGGTTGAGTGGTTGCTGTGAAATGGCTCCTGATGCGGGTTGTAAGGAAAATGGACCTGAAAAGGTCGGTGGGAAAAGGGAAGGAAGATGGGATGATAAAACACTGTGCAATATTTTCAGTTCATGAGACTCAAGCCTCTTTCATGGATAATAATTTGTCTGTATGCTGGGTGAAGCAACAAGTTAAAATCCTTGTCTGGGAAGGGAGACAAGGATCAGTCTTACCGGGAGCTGTAGGAATGGGCCATCAAGACCTGACTGAGGCAAGTGTCTGGGCTAGGACAAGGGGTCCAGCTACCTATCCTTGTCTTTTTGGAATGAGCATTCCCTGAGGAGACCCTCAGAGAAACCAGGGAGAGTAGAGAAGTTTCAATGGGTACCAAGGGTGGTGAAAATAAGTGTGAGATAATCTGACAACCAATATAAGGCAAAGGCAACCTGGGCAGCATCTGCTGCTGCCACATCTGGAAACATTTGGGTGTACTTACTGTGTCCCAGCATGTACACACCCCTCATTTCAGAGTGGTTCTGGGTCTCTTGAGGGTCCACGAGCATGACGAGAAGTACTGAGACCCAAAACATGCCACACAGAATGGTTCCGCTTACCTCGGGAGCCTGCCAGAGCATGCATGTGCTGAAGTGTCTAAAGCTTATTGCAGGCAAGTTCGAGAGTCTAAATCCATTTGTGGCTCTGGACATTACTGCCTAATAATATCACCTACACTTGGAATAATCTGAGATACTGTTAGGAATACCTGTGAGACTATAGTTTTAATCTTTTTTTTAACCTTGAAATGTTCCTGTCAGTTCCAGTCTACAGGCTGTTAGAAATCTGAACTGAACTATAAGATGCTGAGGGACTTCCCTCTTCATTTTTGTTGTGTAAAACTTCCTTTTGTAGGTTATGCAGCAAAATCTCAGCATAAGCTTCAACCCCACTTTCACCCACTGCACTTTGGGACTCTGAATAATTTACAATATGGATAATATTTACTGTCTGAACAATTTGTCCATTTCTAAAAGGAGAAGTCACAGGAAGGGCAAGCACGAGCACTCCTGTGGCTTTGGTGTAGGAGCGCCTGGAGGTGCTGTTGGCATCAGTGGGCACTTTTCCTCTGGATCTGTCATTAACTCCTACAGACCTTGGGGCACACCCTCACTCTACACAAACACTCACGAGAGTGCCGCAGCCCCTCTAATTTACCATTAGAGGAGGGGGATTTAAGAACAGCTGCAAATTACTTTTATTAATTCAAAATATTTTCATCAGCCTTGAAACATTAACTGACCCTGAGTAGTGGGAGGGAATTGATCTAGTTCATTTATTTATCTGCTCCATAAATGAATTTTTGACAGAGCCATTTTGAGAACAAGATGTGAAGACAATGCAAAGTCTAAGCAAATTAGGTCAGACTATGCTAGGCTGAGAACCAAATTCCTGCACATCAGTCTGGTGGATGTTTCTGGGCTTAGGAACTCCTAAGTCAATCCACAGCTTCTCCGTGGGGATGGAGAGCAAGAGGGAACTGAAGAAAAGGTTCAGTTCCTTACTTAAGTGGCTATTTGTACTTAAACCGCTAACCCAGGGTCATGCATTAGTTTCTGGTTTGGGCTAAGGTGAGTGTCTGCACGCAGTTAAGCTCTGTCATGTCTGAATCTTAATTTCTGTTTGTAGCTGCTGCACAACAACAATCTGCAAACTGGACTGGACCTTCCCTCCAGACCATCTGGCTCACATTAGGAACTCTGACTGTAAGAGAGCCTAAAAGGGACATCTGGACTGGAATGTGTGAAAGACTGTAAGTGGGTGTAAAAGGCTTCAAAGGGAGCCTGAGGGTTCACGCTGAGCCCAGAAGGGTGCTAGGGTTTTGGTTTGTTGATTTTCTTTGATGGTAAAACCCTGCCTCTAGTTTTTAAATCATAATTAATAGCTCATCAGGAACATTGGCTTCAAAAGTTATTATTATGTTTCAGCAGATGTTCAACCAGTCAGATTATTTAATTAGCTTCATGCTCTTTAACCTCATAAATCTGTGAAAGCTGTGACGAAGAAAAGGAAAATGAATTCATGAAAATAAATCAATACCCTAGACCTTAACACAGGCTGAAAAGTTTTGATCCAAGCACCACTGAAAAGTTTGGGGAGCAAACTGAATGCTTGTCTCTGGGCTATAAATCACATGTGAGCACAGTTTTAGAAGAAAATGCCCTGGATTATCAGCACAGCATTCTTGGGAAGTCAGGAGAGCCTTTGTGTGTAGGGAACTGGTTTGGCATTGGAGAGACCTCCATGTGGTCCCTACCTCTGACACCGACTTAAAATGTGACTTCCAGAAACTCTGTTTTTTCCTGTCCTCCTTAAACAGTGGAAACGTTGTCTCAAGCAGAGACCAACCCCAAGGATATTTCTTGAAATTTCCCCAGAGAAGAGGGTAATCACTTAAGACACTATTTAGAAGAAAACCTTCTCTGCTTCCCATTGACCAGGATGCCTTAGGAGATTGGCTTCCTGATTTCCTTACCTCTGTTGCTTCCTTAGCTTGGGTAGTAGCATTATCACTCCTTCTGTTATACTGAAAGCTTTTTTATGTTTGTTTGAAGTGGGTGGATGAATAGATGAAACCTGCCAACATATCTGCAGAGCACCAAGGCCACCCCAGCCAGTGAAGATGGAATGCTAAGTGACCACTTGGTTGCTTCACTCACCATAGTTCACCTGTAGTACTCGGTGCTATTGCAGACAATAAGGTTAGTGCTCAGTGGGTGTGAATCTGACCTTGAAAATGATCCTCCCCTGTTCAGTTTCCAGCCAGTGCCAAGATCCTGGACCAGCAAGTAGACTGGTGCCTCTGCATTTACTGAACTCATACATTGTGTGATTACAGGAGACACAAGTGGTGAATCAAAGCATACAATGACCCACTTCATCCTCAACGTGCTTGGATTTTATTCCCATGTGTGGTATTTTAAAAAGTGTTTCCCTCATCTTTGTTTCAGAAAAATACTTTGTTGACAGACTTTTGCCCCTCCAGAGACCAACTTCAAACAAGAGATCATTTATAGAGGAAAAACTCCATTCAGTAAGGGGGTTTTGTACCCTTGTTGGCTCCAGAAAACCATTTTTTTCCTTAATTTTTTCTTCCAGCAATTTCATATAGCGTGTCTCACAATATGCCTGCCTTCCATAAATCAGAGGGGACGGAAACCTGCGCATGGCAGGAATGGATTTGCTCCAGAAACTTCTGAAGGTCACTTTTGACTTTCCTCTGAGCTCCGTGCAGTGGGATTTAGGTCAAGCATGGACAATATAGTCATTCCCCTGAAGCCTGCAATTAAATGGGTTTTTTTGCTGCATGGACCTGGTAACACTCTCCACACAGGGTGCACCAGTCATTGCTCTGGACTGTGTTTTCCTGGCTGCAGCACTGCCATGGGTCTGCTCTTCCTGTTGTTATTGCCATGGTAGGAACTAACATCATCAATTGCATTTGTCTATTTTTTATAGTCAGATGCTTTCCTATGGCTGTGTTATGGTTTGGTTTTCTGGTTAACTGCTTCCTTTCCCCTCCTGTGCCACCACCTACTTCTCTGCCTTTTTTACTTGCTTATATCCCTGCTCAGAAATTTCCACCTATGCAGCCAGTTTAGTGGGGAGGTGAAATTCACCCTTTTTAATTCAAAGGTATGGAAGAGGAGAAATCTGGGTGTTGAGGATGGCCGTCTTTTGCATCTTCACCTCACCATCACAAAATTTAAGTTCAAAACGGTTCAGGTAATGTGACCTCCTTCCTTGTGAAGGTTAAAAACCATCATCTGCTGTGTCTGCCTACATGTCAGGGACACCCTTTTGCTGTAAGCATCTTACTCAGGCCAGGCTTGATGCCACCTACGAAGAAATGGGCAGGACTCTCAGTTAGTGCTCAATTTATCTTGTTTCCCTCTTCCCATCCTGTAGGAAAACGAACAAATGATGTTTACATTTGTTGCCTCTGTTGCCTCTCTTTAGAAACTATGCTACCTTTATACACGTTGGTCTCATCACTTTTTAGCCATGACAGAACTAAGAATGAAATTGCAAGGGAAGAAAATGCTTGTAACTGTTACATTTTTTGTTTGATGAAAAATACCTCCCAGGCAAAGGGAGACATTTTTCTCTGATAAATCCCACATTTTGTGCAGAGCATGAACAGGTAGAGCTGAGGTTTTCATGGTAACCCATCTTTAGTACTGTTATTACTACCCAAACAATCTTCTGTTTTCTAGCAGTTAAAAAGAAACCATAAAAATGTCTTTCAGTGCAATCAGGAGAGCTTCTTCTAGAAGGTCTTCTTTTAGAACTCCAATGCCTTTAAAAACATAGGGTTTTTTCCTTCCCCTTTCATTTCTTTAATTTTTTTTTTTAAATGAAGAATACAACAGGGATTAAAATGAAAAAGGATCTGGAATCATTTTGACTGAGAGGAAAGAAATATTTGTACATTATTCATCCTACTCTCAGTTATTCATCAAAAGTTTCATTCTTCAACTAAAGTCTTTTCCTTATCTTAAAGCCACTGACATGAATATATATCACCAAGTTAAAAAGATTGAATTACCCTTCTCCTGCTGCTGCTGAGATTCATGGGAGCTCAAAGCCCAGCCTAGTCCCTAGGTGTACTGAGCCACTGCATTTTATGATTTTCGGAGAACAACACTAACAGGGTTTGTCTCTTCATTGTGATACGGAGATGATTGAAAATGTGCTGCTGTATCGCTTGATAAAAGAGCGTTGCCAAAAAGGAGAGCAGCTTTGTCATTTGAGAACATTACCCATGGGGTTTAAGAGACCTACTTGACAGCAAAAGCTCTAGCAGATTTTTTTTTTAAAGCAATATGTTCTCCATTGCCATTGTCAACCGCTTGAACAAGAGATAAGAAGGAGCTAAGATGTGATCCATAAAATCTTCCCCAAGTGTTGTGCTGCCCCTTAAGTACTAGGGGAACAAGTGACATTTTCTTGCTCTGGTTCTTAGTGCTTGTTCAGAGAGAGAGTCACTCTTGGTCTGTGCTGCTCCTGGTTCATACACCAGCTCACACTCCCTGATGTCTGTTCTGCAGGTGCCCAGCTTCAAAACGAGCGGGGCGGAGCACGGTGCTGCAGGCTCAGGGCGGGGGGACTGACTGCCCACCCTGACTCACTGCTTTTTGGAGTTGCAGGGGAGACCTTTGCTGCCACAGTAACACTTGGAGTGCAAAGAAAGGCGTTTTAAAGTGAATTTGGTGTGTTTAATATGCACAGGCAAGAAATGTCCTTTGCAGGATGTCTTGAGGCAAAGATGTAAGGAGGCTCTACTCCCCAGTCATCTGTGTGATGGAAAACACAGCAATTTTTAGGTCCTGCACAGGGGTGTGGGGTCAGCAACGAGAACAGAGCACTCCTGTGCAGGCAGGCAGAGTTGGCAGCATGCAGAATATGGCACAGCCTTGCTCGGGGCGGTCTCAGCTGTCACCCCTTTCCTTACCACTGCAAGGGAGGAAGGGCTGTCCCTGGTGATCCTGCACCAGGGCACAAACTTGATGGTATCAATCTCAGACTCACTGAGATGGAACAGTGAGAAGGGCTTGGAGGTGTCCTGGTTTTCCTAGTGGGTCTGATGACATGAGTTTTGGCTCATTTACGTTTGACACACAGGGGCCTAATTTTTTCTTAATCTTTTTGAAACGCATTAAAAGGGCCAGTTCACACCAAGGGGCCTCAAACTTATGACAGACAGGGCAGAAGTGCTGAGGCCCTCTCTCATACCTGTGTCTCAGGTGCTGATGTGGGTGCAAGGGCAGCTGTTAATGTCCCAGAACCAAGGAGCCACATCCAGTCTGCAAAATGCTGCTCTGACCTTCAGCAGGACGGAACTCCGTAGACAAAAATCCCCTTGCTCCTTGTAGCCTACGAAGTGTGAGTTCAGTTTCATGACAGAGACTCTAACTCTTGGACAGAGATAACATTTTCACCAAGTTTGTCGTTCATTTCTGGATGCAAGGCTATTGAATAGTGTGTAGTATCACAGCAGCACCAACACAATGCAATAATATCTTCTAAAGATGTCAAATGCTGTTGCACAGCTATTTGCTTTCTAGTACTTCAGACCTCGGGCATTTCACTGCAGAACTGGTTCTGTGCACAGCCACACAGAGCCCTCCAGGCCTCCTCAGCCACCTGCTCCTGTCATGACCCACAGCTGCATTTTTCTGCCTGTGCAGGTGGTTGGGCACCCACCAATCCCTGTTTTGCTCCATAACAAGGAGTGTTTGATGATCTGCGCTGAGCCAAACGATATTTTGCAGCAACACACCTTTGACTGGAAAATGGACCACTGCAATTTGAGAAGGGCTAAGCTCTAACTTGCTGAGGGCATGTAGAGATAACTTGAACTGAGGGGAGCTTGGGAGAGGAAAACTGTATCTAAAATCCCCACTGAAGTTCAGGAAAACTGGATAAAATAGTGATAAAATGGCCAGGGAAAAAAAATTAGTAACTTGGTTATTGTAATTTCAGATTAAATGGAACCAGTTTAGTATGGTGATGGAGAGAAATGTATTTTTGGAAAACATAAAGGGCCTTTATACATCTCTTCCTTGTCCTTGACAGTTTAGCAAAGGTTGTTTATCTGATTGCCTCATCCCAACCATAAAACTTGCAAACTTTTTCTCCTCGTGCTGCTGTAAAGCTCAGAAAAGAAGGCTGGGTTTAAACTCAGCACATGTAGCCCTCGACTTACCTATTTGAAGAAACAGATTGTGAGAGGCCCAATGAGAAATCACATTTCTGTGATTTGGATACCCTTCCTTCTCCCTAAATTATGAAGTGATGCTGGGCAAAAAGTAGCTGAGGCAGCGTGGTTTGCTCTCGTGCTGGTTGAGCAGCAGGGCTGAACCAGGCAGATGACCAATTAGTGAAGGCAAATAGCACAGGAGCAAACTCTTTTGAGCCAGGCTGCTGCTCCTAATGAAATGAAGGGGCTTTCGGCCTGTGCCCAAAATTAAATGAGGCTTAAGTTAATCCAGATGTCCTAGCTATGCCCTCAGCATCAGTATCCACATACACTATGCCTGTGCTAGGGGGTGTTTTTGACAGGACAGACACTATGAGGAATTTGAAGAGGCTTCTGCTTTTTGAACTCTTAAACCTCCTAATTTTCAAGACCTGTGCAAAAGCCTAAGGAGGTTTTAAAAGCACAAATAAGAAAATACTGAAAAATCCCACTTGTGCCATTTCTGCTACCAGAAAATGTGCCAGTAGTAGCAGGTTCCCGAGGTAATGAAGAAGGAGGTCACAGCCCATCAGCTCTGAAGCTGCTGGACTGGCAGGATGGAGTAAATCAGTGCAGTGCTCTGATGCCAATGACTCACACTGACTTCCAGGGAACTGCACTGGGTTATACCAGCCCTGGCTCCAACCTCTTGCAGTGCTGGATTGAGGTGTACTGGGCCAAAACTGGGAACAATCTCTTCAGCAGCTGCCCTTATTTCACAAGTTAACTTTTTTGTCTGTTTCCCCCTTCTGAACTCTTGAGTTCTCTTTCCACATGAGCTGAGAATTCTTGAAAACATTGTTTAATGGGAACATCTGGTATGTGAATGCAAGACTTAGTCCTCCTTTTCCCTTCAGTAAATGCTCGTTGCATACTTTAAAAGTTGATCTTTTTTCTCCTTCCCCAAGCAGAGAAAAAAATATGGATCATTACTTGACAGAACAGACTGTGCTCTTTAGTTACTCAACATGTGCAGGTGTAACCTGCGAGCCCTGACTTTCGAGCTTTCCCCATAATTAAAAGTTTTCTGCTGTAAACTCTTGGTTTCTGATGAAAATGTAGCAACCCCTCCTATTGTTCAACAAGTGCTAATTAGATAGTACCTGTGCAAAATACTCCTTGTCATTCAATAACCACAATCTGGGATAGTTCTTTTTTGAGAGGAAAAATATCTTAGAAAAAGAGCCCCACAAAAAATTCTGAGTTCATTTACATGTGTGCCGTTTAGAACTGTGGAAAATTTAAAATTAAAGATAAGCAGGTATAAAAAAAAGTATTATTTGGATTCATATTTTTGCTTTTTTTTCCCTTCTCTTCCCTCTTCCTCTTTGCAATGGAGGTGCTACACAAGGATGATTGCTGCACAGGCTTTTATAATAACTAGCTTGGAGATCATCTGGTGGTGTTGGTGAATTCATAGGCTCCATAAGGCTTTTTTCATGCACTCTGATGGCTTTTTCTGTAAGCCAGCTTTAGTTGAACTGGATAGGCCATATAGAAAAAGTGGATGTGCAAAGTTTTAGGGCAAGATCCTGCATATTAACATAGTAGCTCTAATATAAGTGAATCAGGATGACTCCCAGCAGATTTGTTCTGATTTATGCCATCCCTGGCCCTGATATGAACAGTGTTGGCATGAAAAAGGTTGAGGGTCACCTTCCCTGTGTACTCAGGAACACCTTAAATGTGGAGCTGTTATCCATGATTTGCTTAGGACAGGCTCATAAACTCTATAGATGAGGGCAGTTTTGCAAATCCCATGGCAAGGAAAATGGATACAGCAGTGGGCAATATCCATCCATGCTTTGAGCTGCAGGATTCTGGTGTGGATCAGCCTGGTACAGCAGTGGCACTGGTTGTACAAATGAAGTGACAGGCACTGATTTACCTAAATGCATTGGAGCCTCCAGAGAAGACAAAAGAGCATTTTATTGCTGGGATTGAAGCACTAATTGTTTTGGCTAAGAGAGAGCAGGGCAGACTTATGGCATGACGCAGCAGCTTGGTCTGAGAATCATGAAATAGAAGATATTCACCATTCTTTTGGAATGATTCAATGTCAAACAGACAGAAAATGATGCCAAAGTTTAGAAAATGCCATCCTGACCCCTCTGTGTCAGGTAGAATTACCCTTTCCTGCTAGTTTGGGTCAAAACTAACAAGTAAAATGATTTACAATGGCATGACTCATCAGCCTGTGCCTCATCCACCTGCCCAGCCAACTGTCTGGGAAGCACTGGCTGAATCCAAGAGCTCTGCAGTTGTTCCAGTTCATTCCCAGTTAAGCCAAGCAAGGTGTACACACCATTTGAAACTGCCTGCACGTGCTGGTTGAATGACAAGCAGAAAAGGAAACTCCAAACCAGACACCAGAGCCTCATTTCCAATGACTGACATGCTAGGGCACATGGGGTGCTTGTGAGGAGCCCCTACCCTTCACTGCAGGCTGCAGTAAGCAGCATCTTGTCTGTCTATTCTTGCTTTACTTTTTCCCACTCTGCATTGCCCACCCCCCCCAGAATAATTTTTTGAATGAAGATGAGAATTCGTTACTTTTCAAATCTACTTGTAATTCCCTGCAGGGGAACTCTGAGCCTCCTATAAAAGACCTCTTGGTCTTTTGGCCTCCCGTTGTCTCAGATATTCAGGAAATCTGTGCCACGTCAGCTGGGACTTTCAAATGACCCTGTGTAGCACCAGGCTCAGTCTACATACGACTGATTAAAATATATTCTCCTGGTAATTGAGAGCTTAGCTGTCTTGAAAACCAACCCACCTACTCTATAATTTGGAGACAATGTGTCCCACTCACTCTCTTCATTTCTGCCTGACCATGTCCTCTTTTGCTGCAACAAGACACCGTTCTTTGCGTAGGCAGCTTGGTCCCACTCCTCTTCCCCTCACTGCCTCTCTTTTAAAGATGCAAACATTCAGCTGTTCATCAGGAGCCTGCTGTTTCCTAGACATTTTACTACCAGCCTTGTGACACTGGCAATTTGGATCATTTTGCTCTAAGCATATTTCATTGTGCAATTGTAGGATCAGGACTGTGTCAGGTGAGCTGTACAAATGATACTTTGAATGCCTCTTTGGGGGTTTTGCCTGTGTGTGGTGTTGTTTTGGTTTGCTTTTATCAAGCTTCAGTCTCAGAAATAATAGACTGCTCATTTTGGACTGCTCTGGGTTTTAACAACCACCATGGTAACTATCAGAAACCACAGTTACACAATGTTACACACCTTCATTTGTTGTTTGAACACCGCCTTCCGAGCTTTATCATGGAAATGCACTTAGTGAGTTAAATGCAGGTAAAACGTGGCCAAAGAGAATTAAAGCCAGGACCACCACTCTCTGTTGTGATCAGAAACATATCTTTCAGACTCTATCTTTGATTTACTAACACCCATATTTGAAGTATCAGGACTTAATGACAAGAGAGGGGCTGAGATGCTGAAGGTTTCACTCAGAAAGAGATTTGGAGGGGTCTTCTGACCATAAGCACTAGAAGTAGCACTCCCCCAGACTATCCAAACCAGGATTATTGTTCTAAATTATATTTAGTCAAGAACTTGAAGCAAAGAGATACAGTCTGGTTTTAGAAGTTTCTGTGATGAAAAGGAAGATGGCCTTAGGATGGACAGTATCCCTCTTGGTCTCTTCTTTTACTTTCCCCATCCCTCTGGCCAAATCTTTATCTTTATAGAAATTACCTTTAGCTGGGGAAAAAAAAGTTCAAGCCCCAAAAAACATACCCAAACCCTAACTTAATGATTTATTTCCCCAAGTGACTTTTGTACTTCATCTATGGAGCAAGTCTCTACATACAGGCTTCTGTTTTCCTGTTTCCCTTTAGGGGGTATTAACTATGTAAACAACTTCAAAACAAAGAGGCAGGATTGTTTCATTAGGGAAAACCATCCTTGCTTCCAAAGGCCTCCTGGGAAGCAGGAGGAGTTCATTAAAGCCAGGGTGATGTAAAGACTTTGTGTGCATGCAGAAATGGAACCACCATGAAACATTAATGACCTCAATGCATTAGCAAATCTTAAGCTAGAGTAGAATTACACTGCCTCTGGGGAGCTGAGTGCACCTCCTTGGATTTTGTTTTCTAGTGCTAGGGAAAATGTAGCCTTCAAAATTAAATTTCAAGAGCAAAACACTTTGATGGTGTGAACTGAAGAAGGCAATGAGGCTGGCTGGCCCTTGGCCACTGACATGAAGAAAGCGAGCCTCCTAATTGTCAGCTGCTGCCCTTGCTCCAGTCAGTGGCATTGCCAAAACAGAGCTGCTTAATCCATATTGCCAAATAAAGGCTTGCCTGATTTCTTTTCCTTTTGGTTCTCCGTGAACAGAGTCCACTGTGGAATCACTTCTTGCTTTGATAAGTAACCACATGCCTGCCATTTATAAAGCACTGAAAAGACATTTGGCAGTGTTACGTCAACAGTAGGCAACTGTTCCAGGCTGTATTAATCCCAGTGGAAATTACTGTATAGGTCTCTCCTGTGAGTTATGATCTCTATTAAAGTTGGGTGACATTTCTCCAAGGAATACTTTGTTCAGCAATGGCAGAAAAAAGCACAATTTCAGATGCATTGAAACCCTGCAGAACAATTTATGCTGAAATCTGCAAATATTATCAGTCTGAAGAAAAATATATACATCTCTCCCCAAGAAATTTGGTTTAGAAATGATGGATCAAGTTTGTTTAAAAGTTGCTTTTGAAAAAGGAGAACAAGCTTTTGATGTGACGTGGTGTCTTCCACAATTTTTGAGTTCTTTTGTCTTCCCTTCCTCTTCTAGCACAGGGTGGAGGGAGCAGGTCTCACCTGGATGACAAAGCTTTCAAGACTGTAGGATGTGGAGAATCTGGGGAGTGTGCCTGTGATATGGATTTTTTAGGAAGAAGGCATATGGTAGAGTCCACTGCTTCTCATCTTGGGAAGTGTGTGTGTCCTTGAAAGGCAGGAATGGTCATCCTGGCTCAAAATAAGGGACCAGCCAGCCCAGGGCTCTCCTTTGGCAGTGGCTTCGTGCAAAGGCTAATGGACAAGAAGAAGCAAGGGAAGCCTGTGAGATACTTCTTTCCTTGTGCTCTACCTGCTTCCAACTGTGACTAGGCTTGGGTCTTGCTGAATCTCATGGGGTTTGTGTAGCTTGCAACCCGGAAAGGATCTTTTCCAAGCACCTCACCGGTTTCCACTGGACCTCTGTCTGAGCCCACAGCATCCTTCAGTAAAGGATACTTCTCCCTGTAGTGGTTTGCTCAGACTGAGAACCACCAGTCTTGAAGAAAAGGAGGCTAATCTCTCTCCTCATTGCTCTTGTTTGCTCTTTTTAGATACACAGCTGTCTTCTAACCCAAATGACAATGACATTTCTATGGTACAACAATTGTCCACTGCCTATGATGCATGAAGCATGTTGGGATTGCCTGAGCCAAAAATCTAATGATTCAGTTCTCTGTCTGATGCTATTTTGCTGATGCCAACTGAGCTGCTGCTCTTTATTTCAGCCCTAAAGTTAACCAAGAACAGCAGATCCCACCACCAGCAAGATCCACAAAGCGCCCACGGTATGAAGTTCCCACCATGCCATGATGCCTGAATGGCATTGGTTGGTAAGGTCAGGGTGGAGACAAAAAAGTAGCTGTGCCCACTCACCTTTTCAGGGTGTCAGTAACAGGCAAGGACATTAAATTCTTCTTACTACCACAGGAGCTGAGCAACCCTAGCAAGCAGCTATGTGTGTACGGGGGGGGAGTCAGTGGGAGTATCTTCACACTGGCGATCATTCTGAGCCCTAATTTGATTTTAATTCTTTGTCCAGACCCAATATTAAGAATAAGAAATCCCCCTCATAAAAAAACCTAGCATGGGTGAAATTCAAGCTGATTCTACAGAAAGTGCATTTTACAGTTTTCAGTTACTTTTTTTCATAGAAAGAATGAAATTTTAAGAGTACCTTTACGTTTGTGGACACATGATGTGGTGCATTTCCTGTTTGTCTGAAGGATAAGTTCTTGTATGAAGCAAGGCTTTTATTCTCGTTTTAAACTTTAATGTTGGTTGAAAAGTAATAATGCATCTATGAGGCGTGGTTATGGAGGTAAATATTTAAAGGAATTGCATAAATCTGCCTTGTATTAGAGGTAAGCATTTGGGAAGGATGCTTCCAAATTTGGAAAGGGAATATTTTTTATCTTTTTTGTAGCAGATCAAACATCAGTGCATCCTCCTCTGCCTTTTCCCAGTCAATGGAGGACCTGTGTGTCTCTGCCATAAAGAAGCAGCCATCAGTGAGTGCAGTGTCATTTCCTTTGTGATCTCTGCATGCCTGGTGCATTGATTTTTCTGTGGCAGAAAGCAGAGCAAGCTCTCTCTTTAGTGGAGAGCTCAAAAAGACAAGGTGTAAAAGAGAATAATTGTTTTTAAAAAAGCATCTTTTCACTGTTCTTGATTCCTGGTGAGACAAACAGTTCTGGAATCATCCTCAGTCTGAGCCTGCCAGCATATGTCCTATCAACCCTGTGGGTAATAGCCTAGACTGGAAGTTGGCTGTGGGGTTGTTTTTGGCAGGCTGATACCACAGGAGGCTTGTGACACCATTAGTTATTTGCTCCCTTAGAGCAGCAGGGGCACATTGATCCTTGGGTGTCCTGGTGGCGCAAACACATGTTATCCTTTAGCTCTCTCAAGCCCTGACTCCATCAGCTGCTGTAGACAGAGCTGTAGCTACACATCCTGGAAGTCCATTTTACAACATTCCTCCAGGAGGAGAGACATTTCTTTGACTGGATGTGATAACTTTCTTAAGTTTCAAAACTGGAGGCTTGACAGCATCTGTTTTTCAATTCTAACCAAGGAAATCAAGATCTAATCTTTATTTATGTTTTTATTGTCAGTCAAGTCTTTTACTGCTAAATTGGAAAGCACCAGAGAGAAAACTGGGAGGTTTCTCAGTAGCTGAGAGTCTGTACCAGTTTCCCTGGCCAGTGTGTTCTATAATAGCCCCCCGTTACTATTAAACAGAGAAAGCAGCTGGTATTTTCAAAAAGGTTGCTTCTGGTTGCTTCTGCAGATCTCAGAACAAGGATGATAAAAGCTCACAGGTATGATAAAAACCTGGCTCTCCATGTACCCTTCTTGACTTTCAGAGCTGTAGTATCTACCCCAGAAACACATCTTTTCTTTCTGTACTAAGTGGTGGACATCACATAGTCACCGCTTGTAGTAAGAGCTTCTCAGCTTGGCACATTTTGTTAGATTCTCTTTGCAGCCATGACCAGAAAAAGTCGAGTCAGAGAGATTTCCAATGCTTCCTGGGGCAGATTTTTCCATGAAAATAATTACATAAATGCTGGTTAAAAGGGACTTGTCTTTTGTCCAGCCTCCCACTCAAAGAAGGACTTTCACCATTGCTAGGGGAGACCAGGTGTGGCTTCAGGTAGCTGAGTCTAGAAAGTTTCCAAAGACAGAGATCCCAAACCTTTAGTGACCTGTTCCTGTTCTGCGGCAGCCTCCTTGTAAAAAAAATTGCCTGCTGTCCCATCTGGACTGTCAAAGCTGAAACCTGTGGCCATTGCTCCTTGTTTTAGTAACGGAAGCAGCTCTAGGAATCCTTGATAGGCTTTCTTGAAGCTTTTGTGTCAAATATGGGACGTTATTTGTAGGCCAGGTGCTTTTTTGTTGGATTATAGAGCACATTAGTCATTCCCAGCTGGATCTGTGAGCACATCACTGACCTCTCCACCCTCTCCTGTAGGCCATCAGTTCAGTGCACAATACAGCAGTTGGTGCCTTTCCAAAAAAGATTTCTGGTAGAGGGAAAGGAAAACCAGAAATGCAAATCAGACAGCTCTCCAGGTTGCTCTGTTGTAAGTCTTGTGTTTTTAGCTCTCCTGCCTTCCTTCCTCCTGCCCACAGTTAATTACATGGCCAGGCTGGGAAGGTAGCAGGAATATTAAAAAAGCCTGTGTGACAGTCTTGTTGCTGCAGCCAAATGCCGTGCTTGCCCAGAGTCAAGGGAAGAAGATGGATTAAATTGTATTGCCTTGCCCATGGAAGATGATGCTGTTACTGAGCAGAGAAACAATCTCATCAATTCCCATGGAAGGAAGGAGACCTGAGGAAGACAAGGGGGAAAGGTCACTGAATGGCAGCTGGTGGAGGGAAAGAAAGTAGCATTTCCCTGTTATAGATCCTAACAGGGATTGGTGTATGGATCTCTCATTCTTTTCACATTTGGCTCTTTTTATATGAAATCTGGAGACCACAGGCAGACAAAAACTAAACTTGGCAATCTCTCATCCAAAGCTGCTTCTGGATAGCCATGATGCCAGTTCTGACAAATGCAGTCACTCCTCACCTTCCCATCCCAATATCCTTCCCTCATTTATTCTAACTAGTTCTTTTTCTTGTTCCCATTATGCAGCTTTGCTTCCTGTTCAGAGTATGGTGTGTATGTTCATGCACACATATAGCTACTGGACGTGATCATAAAACTGCCAGAATAGAGGGAGACACGTCTGCAAAATCCAGTGTTCATATTCACATATTTAAAGCCTTTCAAGAATAATGTGGATAGGTGACTGGAAACATATTTTGATGGCAAAGGTAATAATGAAATGAAAACATTCTGCCAATAAGGGAAACTTGTTAAAGAACACTGTGTAACTGCAACACATGGAGAGCTGGGACCCAAGTCTGGGCACTGGTGTCATTAGAAAAGTCACAGTGATATGCTGTAACAGTTAAAAGGGGAGCTCTCCGGTCCAGAAGAAGATCTACTATTTCTGCTCACAGTATTTTGAAGATGTAGAAACAGACAAGGAATACCAGCACTGTAGAATTTTCATGGTAAGAGGCAACAGCCACAAAATGGAACAGAGGAAGTTCTGCCTGAGTATGAGAAGGAATTTCTTTACTTTGAGGGTGACAGAACACTGGAACAGGCTGCTCAGAGACATCGTGGAATCTTTTTCTCTGGAGACATTCTGCAATGTCCTGGACACAATCCTGTGCAACCTGCTCTAGGTAAGCCTGCTTTAGTAGGGAAGCTGGACTAGATGATTTCCAGAGGTCCCTCCCAACCACAATCATTCTGTGATTCTACGATACCAGGGGCATACACAATTCCACATTCCTATTCTTGGCAGCAAATCTAAGTCCATGTTTTCAGAACTTTCCAGGTTAACACCAACTGCATTTTGCTTTCCTTTGCAGTCAGAAAAAGACCACAATAATCTGGAATAGATTGTTCTGTCCACAGCAAGGATATCAAAAAGCCCTGGTTCAGAATTTCTACTCATTTGTTTTGCTTTCTCTGAAACCCTAATACCACTTTGTGCATTCATTAGTTCTTATTTAAAAAAAAATTTACAACAATCCAAATGTAATTTAATTACTAATAGCACTGTGATTAAATTTGGCCTTTCACTTTCCTTCAGAGTCAACCTCCTCAATTCCATCTCCCCAGTGCCTCTCTCTGTAGTATCGATTCAGTACTGTTAACCTTTCTTTATTACTTGTTTATGTTCCCCCATCAGTTTAAAAACATCAATAAGAGGCTTTTTAAAAAGGACAGAAGCAACAGATCGAGAGACATTGAGGAAAGGTCAGGGATGTAGAAGAAGGCAGTGCCTGCTTCATGGAAGGAGCAAACAGACAGTAGAGAAAGGTTAGTGGTCCTGCTGCTGAAGCAAAGGAAGGATTTGTTTATTCTATAGGAATATCTTCTGGTGTAGCTTTAGCAGCAGACACAAACACCTGTTCAGCCCAGTCTGAGCTTTGGTGTACTGGGGAGGGCTGGACATAGCCTCAATAATGTGGCTGAGATGGTCTGCAGGATCTTTCCCTTCAGGGATCAGGAAGCTTTAGATGTGTTGAGTTGATGCTACTTTCTATTTGAGCATAAACCCAGTCTGAGAGCACACCCTGCTCTGCTCAGGTGTAGATGTTGGTTGGCAAGGAAGCAGTCTGCATCCGTGTGTGACTGAGGGCATTCAGCCATCAGCATTTATATTCTCAGGCGAAGCACCACGAAGGAGCCCGAGACAGCTTTCTCTTTTGGTATCTGCTGAACTAGGAAAGCACCCCAGCTCAGAGGAACTGGCTCAGGATCCTCTGTCTCCTCCTCCTCCTCTTCTTGGGCCATAAAGCTGTACTCTTGGCAACTTGGAGTTCATTCCCAGATCGAATCCTCTCCTGAGTGATGCTAATCCTTTTGCTTTGAAATGAACAAAGGATTGAGCCATTATAGCAGTAAACTTTTCAATTACTTCAGGGGAAATGTGAATCCTGCTCAAAGGTCTCCAACAGCTGGAGAAGCCCATTAAGGCCTTCCTGTTCTTGACTCCCCAGAGATATCATGGCAGCCGGGGAGTAGAAGGTTAGTGTGGTGGAGGAGGGGAAGGGACATCTTGTCCACTGCCAGCTCTCTGAAGTCTTAAAGATTTCTGGCACTTAAAAGCTAAGTGCTTCTCACTGATTGCTCTGGTGTTACCACTGCCACTAGCAGACCATGCCACTCCTCTGTCTTCAAGAATGGTTTAAGGCTCTTCCGGTCCCTGGAAACTCTGTCTTGTACTGGAGAAGGATCTTCTAGTGAAATTGTAAGAAAATACTTACTATTTTTTTTTCCCTTTCATGGTTTAAAAACCATAATACCTTTAGCTTCCAGAAAACAATCTCTTGCCCTGAAGACTTTCCTTCTTTTGCAGCCCAGTAAAGGCACAGTGCAGGAAATGTAATCCAAAATGGAGAAGACCTCCATTCCACACATTCAGAATATTCCCTTAAAAGAAGATACAAAAGTCATCTTAGTTATTAAAGACACATTTCTCATGACCTTTTAAGAACAGATGTAATTATATATGACATGTCTTCAACTCAGAAAGCTGTAGAAGTAACATATCTTTTCTGTTTTGAGAGGTGACATTGCGGCTAGGGGAGTTCTTGAAGTTTTGCATTGAAAGGAAAAGGTGATCAGCTAGCAGTCCTTGACATAATTTGTAGTACTGACAAGGGAAAAAAATAAAAACAAACATCAGACTAGAAATAAAACAGAATTTGAAATCCTTATGGTAGGTACAATGTAGTCAGGATATTGGATTCTTATTGCTTCTGCAAATAGATGATGTATGCAGATGAGTATCATGCATTTTCTCATATAATGGCATTAATTACTTACTTGAAAGTTCACCTCACAGAGCAATTTTCACTCAAACTTCATGAACAGACATTTCCTCTCATCTTACTCTTCAGTCTTAAAGTGAGTTCTTTATTGAGCACAGTGGGGCTGTTTGTACAGAAAGAACGACTCTTTGTGTTAGGTTGTGTAAAGGGCTTTGATTTTTCTGAGATACCTTCCTGTCTATAAAAAGTGTGTCCTGGCTTGGGCTGTTTGGTTGCCCATGAGATCATTGCTGTTGACATTTATCTCCTTAGGCTCTATTTCCACCCCAAGGAGGAAAGCCTTGGGAGTTTAAGTTCTATTCATTCCTAAAGTTCAACTTCCACCTAATATTACGGAAAGGCAATGGATAGAATAGATTTATCCTTTTGACTGCCCAGTCACCTGAAGATGTTTACAGGCAATCAGTAAAAGTGTGTTAAAGCTTTCATTTTTCTTTTCTTTTGAAGTTCTTTATTCCATTACATGATGGATATTTTAGCCTTCAGCATATTGCTTTTCTGCCTGTTTACAATGATACTGTTTTGTAAACAGTAAGTGGCTTATCTGTCACAGAGGGAGAGGTGACACTGGTTGCTCGTCATCAAGAGAAGGTACACTTGCAAATCACACTTCTGGGTGACAGAAAGCTGGAAAGCCAACAGAAAGAGAACAAACTGCACGAGACCATCTCAGGGAAACCAACCGCATTCTTGTCTCCTTAGGCGCCTTTCTTCATTTGGGGAACGTGCAGTTGCAGGGTGAACTCAGTATAATTTCTGCTATGGCATTTGTACATAAAACCATGGAGGAACTGTCACTCTTTGTGAAGAAGACAGTCACACTTCCAGGGCTGCCAGTTTTACAAGTGAAAATGAAAAGAAGGAGGGTATTCCCGGGTCATGTGGTAAGTGTATGACCTTGTAATAAGTCCTTTGATTCAACATAGGGTCTGGATCACAGTCTGCGTCTTTTGTTGTTATGATGTGATTCCAAGAATCAGAGTGAAGTGAGAGACACACACACAAAAAAGTTTTGTTCTAGAAAAAGCTGGAACCAAACGGCATTTCCAATATTATCTCAGGAACATGAGTAAAATCCTTTCTGTTGCAAGTTTTTCTCAGCTAAATCAGGATGTCTGTCTCCTGTTTTACCCTGGTTACTCCTCATCACTTTCCTGAAAACATTGAGATAAGAGTTTTCTGTAGCAGCACACTTCACTAGCCAAGAGCATGGTATGCAAAAGAGAAAAAAGCTTCTGCCTGAATGGCCTTCCTCCATGCTCCTTAACTCTTATTTGGAAATGAGTTTGTCACCCAATTAGGGAACAAAAATGAAGTCTAAACCAAAAATGAATGATGAGTGGAAGGTACACATCTCTTACACCCAGACAGTTACGTGACAGTTCCAGTCCTTGGTGAAAATGATTTAAGAACCAACTGATTATAATAGATAGGCAGCAAATCTTCATTTACAAAACAAAAAAAAAAATATGGTAACACAAAGTCTCCTTCTTGGTGATTCTGAAGCACTGCAAGTGCTTAATCTCCAGGAGGAGAGATAGTAGGATAAATGTTTTGCTCAGAGAGATGGTGGAATAAATGGTTAAAGACAGTGTGAGAAAACTCATTTCAGCAGCTGAGAGAAATGTCAGTGGAGCCTTTCAAGTCAGTGGTTAGCAGTGATTCATAGGGATCTAAGTATCTTCTTTCTGAGGTAACTCTTTACACCAGGGAAACCAACACATCCTCAACGGTCGAGATGGGTTAACTGAGGGGATTAAGAGCCACATTTTTAGGCATTATTAGGGAAGAGGTTTTTGCTTTTATTTTTTACAAACAGTGGCTCTGCCTTTCTTAGATCCCTGGTGCAGGTCATGTTCTATGTATAGGTTCAAGCTGAACACATTTCACTTGTGCATGTAATAACCCAGCAGAGAGACCCAGGGTATTGGAAGCAAGACATCTCTAGGAGTAGAAGCGATATCAAGAACAATGCTTTTCAGTACTCAAACAACTCACACCATAAGAAATCCTCAGAAGAGGAGCTCCAGAATATAGTTCGTAGTCTGTTCTAGCAGAAAAGATTGTATTGCAAATGAAAACCAATGCTTGATCCTACCTACTAACAATGGATCAAAATTCCAACTTTCAAAATCAATGCAGATAATCTCAAGAATAATGAGGCCAGACAAATTAAAATTTGGAAGAAAAAAAAGGTAAAAATATTAGGAGTATGATGGAGTATTAGAGGACCACATTAAGAAGGAACATGTAGACTCACTGTTGTAGATATCTTCTCATCAAGACTGCCTTTGTAGAAGATACGTTGGTCCAAGCATATATTTTGTGTTGGTTAATTAGATATCAGTTAGTAATATCAATGAAATGTCATCGTTTTTATATTCAAGCCAACCTGAATAGGTCCTTCTGATCCTGGAGAATCAGTCAGGGAGGAAATCACTGAGCATGAGGAGTGACATGGAAGTGGAGTCCAGGCTCTCGGCTCTGTTCCGAAGAACTCAATGCCTAACCAGCTCTTGGTTCCTTAATGAAGCACTTTTATCCCCTCAGGCATATTCTGATGGGACTCAGTGTAACCTGTAAATACAGATGGAATTGTTTTTAACCTGGGACTCTACATAGCATTTTCAAGAAAGGATCTAACTGATACACAATGAAGTAATTTTCTGTAATTATGATTATGTACTTTTGGTAATTAGTCCAACCAAAAGAAAGAAAGTAACCAAGGAATTTTCATTAAATCACTTGCTATGATATTGATACTTATTGAGGTAATTTGCTTGCTCACAAATGCGTGGTCTGAATGACTAAAAAAACAGTAATTCTAAGAGAAGGAAAAATTAATAAAAACCTGACAAAGAAAATGAACAGGTTAACAGTGACTAAGTCCTAGATTTCAGCTATGCTGACAAAGATTAACTGTCCTTTCCTTTGGGTAGACAACTGCTCAGCCACTTCTAAAGTAACCCTTTATCATAGCTTATAATTTTAAGTTTTTCTGAAAAACAAGACCTGATTTAAGCTGGTCTAAACCATTGCCTGGTTTAGTTTTCACTAGCTGCTCCTTGCTTCACCAGACTCCATCAGTCTTAGTTATGCTTTGCTCCATTTCTCAACTCACTATATTCTCCAGCTGTTTCTCTGTTTTGCTGCCAGATTTTGCAACTTTAGAGCCTGTGAGAGTGGAGAAGAATGCACAAGTTCACAGCTCACAGGAAATTAGGAAGTAGCTTTTTCTGTTCATACAGCTGCAAATTCTCCTGCTTATCCATGTCCCATCTGTAGCCTTTGAACTACATTGCTAGAAGGGACTGTCTAAAATTAATGGGATGCCCAGACACAGCTAATTAGCTTAAATTTCTGTACACTACTGTAAACACAAGCTTCACCTCCTTTACTATGTAATTTCTAATTTTTCAATTATAACGCAAGAACACAGAGCAGCCATATTTCAGGCAGCTTTTTTCCCTTACACTATTCTTATTCTTATTCTTATTCTTATTCTTATTCTTATTCTTATTCTTATTCTTATTCTTATTCTTATTCTTATTCTTATTCTTATTCTTATTCTTATTCTTATTCTTACTCTTCTCTTTTCACCACATGTCCACTACATAGTCCTCTCTTTGTTTGTGTGTTTTTGTTTTGGTTTTTTTTTTAGTGGGTTTGTTCCTCCTGAAGTTCATGGGGGAGAATGAGATATAGGAATCTTGCCTTCATACAAGTCTTGGCTCCAACCTTTTCAGCGCACCTAAACCTTTGGCTAGAAGTGATCAGAAACAGATGATGGACAGACTCACTTTTATCAGGACTCTCTAAGCCATTACCAGTTCCCACAAACAGATTGTACCAGAAAATTGGGATCTCAGTGAAAAAATGTAGTTTGAAATAAACTCCTTTGCTTTTCAGTATCTTCTTGAGAAAGAAGCAATGCCTCATATTCAGCTGTACCATAATTCCTGAAATACTCTGGAGTGCTTTTCCTTTAGGAAGGAGGATGTAATTGTACGTAATGGTATTAGCTGTTAATCCTTGCTATAATATTTATGTTTTAGGACAACTGGTGTCACTGTACAGTCCCCATGTGTACACATAGTAAAAGAAAATCCCCATCTCAAACACCATACTGTTCAAATTGACAAGGCAGACAAAAGCACAAAGAGACTCCCATGATCCTCATCTTAGAGCTAAAAATTCAAACCTTGGGGTCATTAGACAAGTATTTTGCTGTCACAAAGTGGTTTGCTGCTGAACAGGCAGATGAACGGAATCTCGGGTTCATGTTTAATGATAACTAAATCAGTTTGGAAAAATTATTTTGAAGAAACATGATCCAGCAGTGAGTGGTCTCCTGGATTCAGCTTGTTCAGTCTTGTAGGACAAGGTGCCAGAAGGAAGAATCATGTAGGCATTACACACACAATAATATCTGCTATTAGGGTGGTATGATAATGTTGCAATTTGATTTAGCTCTCAAATCAGAAAGTCAGAAAGGAGGAAAATATAGACTGAAAACCTGCGATAAACTGCTACAAATATGTTTTTGAGATGTACATCTGACTGTGTTTGATGAAAGGATCTTGATAACTCTTTTGTTGGGGTATGCTGCATATCTAACGCAGTCAACAATCAGCCTTTCTTCAGGGAGTGCTTGGGTGTGAAGACAGCTTCCTCTGGAATCCCAGCAGCAAAACCCATTCCTGTCTACCACCAGACCTCTCACACTCCCAGACAAGTACTGTTTCTCCACCAGCAGTTTCTACAGCCTGTGAATCAAATGCCTGTGCTGGCTCTTTAAAAAGACACTGGATCTAAGTGTTCAGCAGCACTGCTGCAGAAAACACAGCTATAAAGCATCTGGAAGCATCTCAGGTCTTACTCTCCAAGGCAGAGAACCCAGTGCCTTTGAAGACCTGAGCAGGGTCTCTATATCATATGATATCACAGTTATTGTGGCCGTTCTCTGATGACATGAGGCCTTGGTGCAATGGTCTTTCAGCCCCTGAGGGCAAAGCACTGAGGAGGGAGGGAGCATGGCCATCTCCAGCAATTGATGCAGATTGCCTCCTGGCCCCGTGCTTTAGAGAGGGCACCATCTCGACTGAAGTGCCTTTTAAGCCCCAGGTTTCAGCTCAAAATGCTTGATATGAGAGGGCCATGCTGCTGCCTGCCAAATTGTTGTTTTCCTACTAGGATGGTGAGAGTGTGTTTCACATGCCCTGAGGCAGCCTGGATAGTGTTAGAAGACTGGGTAGAGGAAAGAGGACTTTTTTGTTGTTTCCCTGTGAAATTTCTTGGCTTCTTTCTACACATAAAAAGAAAAAGCTGCATTGGATCTGAAGGCTCTGCAGCTGAAAAGGTGCAAGTATACAATCTTTCTGTCAAAGCAAAAGTTGAAACAGGAATGCAGTATGAATGCTAGGGACTCCCATAGAATCAAACAACACCATGGAAGAAAATCCATCAGAACTATGAACTACAAAAAGGCCATTTTTGCCTTAAGAAGCTGTGGCTTAGTGCAGTCTGGGAGAGTGTATCAAGGAAGAATTGATGCTTGCTTGTCCTGCTCTTATATTCTTCCTAGGGGATCTTTTCAAGTCTAATGTTGGAGATGCTCAGCTGATAGGACGAAACCTAGCGGTATAGGTCTGATGTGGCCTCTTACTAAGATTTCTGCAGTTACACTCCTAATTCTCTTTCAGAACAAACCAAATAAACAAAGAAATGAATTATCCAGGAAGGCAGAAGAAGCTCATGAAAAGCTAAGGCCTTGTTGCAAAAATAGTAATAGTCATAGTAGTAATACGTGTTGGGTCTTGCTCCAAAAATAGTACAGTCTTTTTAAGAGCTTTGACCTTGAATTTTCCTTAGTTCTGGTGTAAGTTACTCAAAAGAGCTGTTGTCTTCCATCCTCCATCTAGTACACTTTAAAATGGAGGGAGGATGTTTTAACAACTGAGAAGTTGCAAAATGTGACATCTATACATATCCATCTCACCACCAAATCACTGTGTCTACATAAATAAGACAGGCAGACAACTTTAAAGCTCCTTGGAAGGAGATGTTTAGGGACAGAAATGGTCATGCTTTGCTTGCCAAGTGGGACACAGTGTTCAGGGTGATTCTGTGACCTATCAGACAGCCATTGACAAAAGCAGAACTGCTTGCAGGATCACCTTATCGTTGGGCGGAAAAACAGGTGGGCTTTGCTTTTAGCCAGCAGGTTCATGTGCTTAATGCTATATGGGAGCAAAGGGTTCACAGCATAATGAGTCAGAGAGCAAAGCAGTGCTTAGATGGGCTTTTAATGTGGAATTATTTAAACCCGTGCTGTTGGAGAGGGTGGGCACAGCTGGTGTGCGTGGCTTTCACTGAGCAGCTTCAGGAGGTGGCCAGGCCTGGCTTCTCTAATGCTTACAGTGCACAGCTCCCCAGAATTAAAACCCCATGCAAACAGATTTAAGTGTTTGTGACTTCCAGCCATGTCTGAATTTTAAGAGTAGCTTGGAGGAATGAATTTAAATCCCCATCCCAAAGGCAAACAATGCCATAAGCTACTGAATTACTCCTGGCCCTTTTCCGTACATGCATAGCACTGCCTCTACAAGCAAATCCCTTCTGTCCTTTCATTCATGCATCCAGGTGGTGTGTTTAACCTGCATCATCCCCAAACCTGCTCTTCACAGTATTTAATAATCCACCATATGGGTCAATTTCAGGTGTGGGATTTGTTCCCACTGAGCAGTGTGAATCCTTGAACTCAGGGCTCCTCAGTCCCCTTTCCTCTCTTAGAGATCATGCTCACATGCACAGAACAAGTCCCTGTGGGATCAAATCAACATTGCTTTGATGTGGCTGGCATTCACAGCTGCTTATCTTGGCTGCAATGGCTCTGGGATGACCACCTTCATAAAGGCTTGCTTTAAAGTATGTACATTTGAAAGTAATTTTAGAAGCAAATGTTAGAAAATTTTAGAAAAGTGGAAAGATGGACAGACAGATGGATAGATAGAGGCACAGGCAGGAAGTTGGACACAGGGTCGATTATCTGTGACCCCGGTCTGATATCTCCGGGGATTTCATGAGGTGAATGTTAATGAAGCCCTTGCAGTGCTGGCACCTGAAAACTCTTCAGGTCTTTTTGAGTATCTGCAGCCACCCACTTCATCTCTCTGCACTTCAGCTTCCTCAGCTACAATGAATGGATAAAATACCTTTGCCTTTTTTTTCCTAGCTGTGACAGCTGTGTGTCTGAAATCTTCCTATGGGCAATATTCTCCACTTGAGTTATTGTGGTCCTTCCAGACTCCTGTTACCTGAGATGCTTTGTGCTGCTGCCAAAAGCAGGACTACACATTGGTGTAGCAGGAGAACACACTGTCTCATTAAAATGCACTTACAGAGACCTTAGGCATTGCACATGGGCCAGTCCTGACCCCTGTAACAGGTTTCTGGCACATGGACTAAACAAAACTCTTGCTTAACAGAGACCAACAAAGCTCCTGAGGGGTGAAAAATCATCTCTGATACATGAGGGTTCAAGCAGCAACTTTCTCCAAATTCTGCACTACAGTAAGGACAGCTCAGCTGAGCAGTGGGACATACACATGTTTCTAGTCCGTTGCTGAGGAAAGTTGTCAGGAATCCATTTTAAGTGAATCTGATGTATTTTTTTTTTTTGTCTGTGATGGATTAGCAATCTAGCCAACAATTGAGTGGTAGCTTTTTAAAATGCTACCTGAATTGCTTTCTACTGAAATACAATTCCCAGTCATTTCTCTGTGTCCTCCAGTGTTTCCCTATGCTTTTTATCTTTGTCCTGTAAAGTAAGACAGAGCTGTACTAGTCCCATTAAGGAGATCAGATAGTACATCTCCATGATCCCCATTATCATCAGGAGCTGATCTAGGGTAGAAAAGGGCATTTTTCAGCTCTCTTCTCCCAGTCCCTCAGCTCCTGCAGACTTCACAGCTCCGTCTGAGTTTCAAAGGATTATGGTCTGGAGTCTACTTTTGATTATAGTGATATAAAGCTGGAGTCTTCTGGCTTTGAGGGACAGGTCTATTGCATTTGCAAACAGACAGGGGTTTTCAGTGAGTATTTTTGCTCCCAGTCTGATGTGCTGGTGTGCAAACTTCCCCCACCTTTCTCTCTGGCCTCCAGCTCCTTCCAATCACTCATTCTGAGATTTTATTTATAAATGAGTAATGAACCAGGAGAGAGTAAATGATCTGCTGAGGGAACCAAGATGAACCTTATTAATATTCTGTCTTTTCTTCCAAGTCACAGGGTAGGTGACCACAGCCCCATCAGGGAAGTCCTGCCTGCTCAGTTCTTTGGAGAAACAATTATAAAATGCAAATATTGACGGAACACATCAGTATCTCACAATCTTCAATATTATTTCCTGGACACAGGTTGCATGTAAGAAACAATATCTAATAAGCCTTTTTCTCATTAGACTGGGGTTGCTGTTCAAATAAGATCTGGTAGGGCAGGGAGAAGGCTGAAGCGAATGCATTTTTTCATGATTCAAAACCCACTGGAGTCACATCAGACACATCCCAAAAACTTCTTATTTGCACACTCAACTGACTGCCAGGGTCACAGCTCTTCTCACGTCAGCTGCATCCTGGGAAAGGCTGTCCTCATTTCACTGGGAAGAGAAAAGCTAAAAGAGCTCAATTTTGGGGATGTGGAAATGGGGGGACAATGAGGTCTCCTGGTGTCCAGTCCCTTCTCACCATTGTGTCCACAAAAAAACCCCACACAGAGCTCTCCTCTGCCTCAGTTTGTTTCTCAGGACACTGGTGCTACCCTGCCTTTTTTTCCTTTGTCAAGGCTGGGTTTGAATTGGAGGAAAACCCCTTGTAGACCCTGGATCGGGACCAAGACTCTCGAATGAGGTGATGTGTGCTAAAATTGTCACACAGACAACCTAGGAAAAGCCTTCTGATATCACAGCCAGAAAGAAAAAAAAAAAAAAAANAAAAAAAAAAAAAAAAGGGGATAGCACAAGGGATTCCCAGCCTCTGGGAGCACCATTTGGTAAAGAATGATATGAAAACAGGGAAAGTTTAATGAAGAAGTAAAGCCTGGATTTATTTGTTTAACGTTCTGCCTTTTGATGGATATGGCAAACCAGGTACATTTTCAAGCACCAAGAAAAACTCCAACTTAAAAATAGAATAGACTAGAATTTATTGAGAGGTATCAATATATTAGTCCAAACAAAACAAGAAAAAAAGAAAAAAAAGTTAGGTGTTAGAGGTGTTAGAATGTCTTCTTTTTATGGTTGGATACTGCTAAATGGTTCCTGAGTGAGAAAAATTAAGCCCAACTCCCAGAAATTCATCCTGATGGTGGGACAGTATTTTTGCCTCATAAAGCTGTATCATGCTAATGCTATTGCTGTCATATCAACGAGGTTTATGATTTCTGCCTGAATTTTCTTGCTGTTCTCCATTTTTAAAAGCCTATTAAAATAACCAGGTTACTTGCAAAGAAGGATAGTCTTGCAGCATTCACACCAGGAAATGAGACTTAAGAGATCTGGATTTGACTACTGATAGTCTCCCTGGGCTCCTACATAAGCTTAAGCAGTGGCTCAGGGTGTGGCTATGGAAGTGGGTTAACTTGCATTGCAAGACAAGATATCTTCATTATAAACAAGAAATGCAAAGTCTGCAAGCACAAGATACAAGCTTTAACTGTTCTAGTTGTGTCCCAGGAATGACAAACTTACCCCTGGATTTGTCAGGGATAAGCATTTAATCATCTAGGACATCTACTTTTTCCTAGGTTTTCCTCCTTCATACAGTTTTGATTGGGTGATTTGTTGGGTTTTATACCCTGTATTTTATTTCTCAGTTCAGGTGACTCATTCACAGGCCTTCATTATGTTATATCTTGAGCTGGGAGGAACTTTTCCAGATGAGCAGCTAGAGACTGAATGAATTCAGAAATTCAGGGTGTTTTGGGTGAATCATTTCCATCAAAAAAAGCAAAAAGTGAAAATAAGAGAGCCCTGCTGTGCTCGGTCAAGGCTTTTGCAGAGATTCTACTTCTTCTTCTGGAAACAGAAATGATAGAATTTTTGCTAATTAATCTTTACAATAATTCCAGAAATCAAAACTCTTTTTTATAAACTAATAGTTATTCTTTAGTGAAGTGATTCCAATTAGAGACATAGAAACCCTTTCATCAATCTAAACTGATTGATTTTTTTGTTTTGTTTGGTTAGTGGTGTAAACACACAAAAGAAAAATCAATTGTTTCTGCCAGGTCTGTGTGTTACGAGGTGAGAGAGCCTTAACACCTCTTGTCTTTGGGTCTGCCCCCTCCAGAGGCTGTGGTTACAAAAGCATTTCTTTTCGCAGTTGTTCTGATTTCAGCTGGCCTCCTCCTCTAAGAACCCATTATCTTGTCACCTCTTTCCCACCCTTGGCTGTGCATTTCTGATCCTGCATGGCTCTCTTCGCCACAGTCCTTTAAGGGGCTATCTAGATCAGGGAATTGAGCTGGTTTAAAATAACTATTCCTTCCCTTCCCCCTTTTACTAAGGTTTATTTTTAATCTAGATCAGTTCCTTGAGTGAGTGATCAGAGAACAACGTGATTCACCAGATTGGTCACATCAACGCAGCTGAACTGGTGTTTTACCCAAATGGGATTTGAGCACTAGGAGGAGGTGGTGCTGGAAGAGGGGACTTGCAGCTGTCACTGATTTAAGCACTCTCTTCTGATAGCCTTCAGTCAGAGCTGAGATTGCAGTTTCCTTTGGACTCTGCTGGTTTTAATCTACTGCTAATGCTGTGGGATTGTCAATGCAGGATAAGGCTTAGTATGGACTACTAGATAAAGAATTTATCAGGTATTGATTTAACTCCTGCTAGGTTATCCAGCCTTCCCTCACTCTTCTGCTGCTTCAGTTTCATTGCTATTCATGTCTGAATAACTGTTAGTAAAAATTAGGGTTGGTAATTTGGGTTTGTAATTGGATCTGATAACTAAATAAGTAGGAGCAGGAAAAAAAAAAAGGAATAATGTGCTAATTGTGAATAATTACAAGCCCAAATTAACAACTCTATTGCCTCTTCTCCAAAACAAACACACCCCACTTCAATCTGAGTTTCAGAAGCTAAAAGGTATCTGTTGCAGCTTCCCAAGCAAAACCTAGAAAAAGGGATTATTCTAGCAAGCCCTCAGCACGGAGATCTTTCAGAACTAAACTACTGGACTGGAAAACATCCTTGACCCAGGTTCATGGCATAGAAGTGGTAGCTCTGGCAAAAGCAGTTTTCAGAGATCAGCAAGAGCTGAGGGACAGAACACAAGGGGACATTTCTGCAACACCTTTCATTCTCTGCTGCGACAAGCAAGGAAAGTAGGGCAAGTCTGAGGAGCTCCTGTGAGAAAGAGTTATAAGCAATTGGAAAATCAAACAAAACTTCTCCCTCCCTCACTACAGCCTTCAGTTGCCATCTCAAGGTCCCCCCTGTCATGCCAAGGAAGTGATTTTGGAAACAGACCTTACCTTGGCCATTTTTTACTTGTCTATTGTTTGACACATGGCCTCCTGACAAATTGCCTTGCACACGATGTCAATACACTGATTGACTGAGAAGAAGGTTGGCCTGTATGTGGGGTGGGCCAATTCCCCCAAAAGATCTAGGCTTATTTTCAAACAGACTTTCTATGTCACCATGGTTTTATCACCAGCAAGCAGCCTTGTTGCTACAGCCCCCATCAGCATGGCTGGGAAGCTGCTTGCACCCACTGGACAAATTAAAAAATATTTTTGTCCTTCCGTTGAAGTTATGGGAATCTCATTTTGTATTGCAGCTCATTTGTGGTTGATAAAATACAGACTACTCTTATGACTCTATGTGTCGCTTAGGGACAGAGCTATGACCAAAAATGTAGAGTGGAATCCTTGTGCAAAAACTTTTGCACCGCTCAGGACTCGGCCATTGCCTTCTCCTGACAGACAATTGTTTCACTGCTTTACTATGGATTTGTAGACAGGATCTGAATCTTGAATAGTGGTTGGCAGCATCAAAATATTCATTCTCAAAAGGCAAGGAATATTTAGGTAATCTGGAAATTTTTGAACTGCCACAAATAGCAAGGTGGGTTTGATAGGATACACTTTAAAGATTTAGAAGAAGCAGCAGATCATTTGAAGGTTGACATCACCTTGGCTTGAGAAAATTCCTTTGCCTCTGACTGATAGCCTCACTTTTCTTTCCCCAAAAATCAGCAACAGGGCCCCCTGTGGTGTCCTAGTTCAAGCTTATGTGTGACATTTCTAATAAAAGCTGTCATACAGTGGCAAATCTGTCTATTTTCTTATGAGATTGCAAAAAAGTGTTTACCTAGAGTTCAGTGTATATAAGAGTATTCCTCCATCTTTTACCAGTATTTTGCATTATAAGCTATTGGCAAAGTGGCAAGGAAGCAATCAATAACTTGATCATTCAGCACCCTGAAGAGGGATCTAAATTGTGGAGCACTGTTACCCTCTGGACTTGCGTGTACAGTTCAGAAATACTGCAGCTGTGTGGGCATGAAGATAAAAATCATGATGATAGATGCCCCAGAGGCAGCTTTTCCCTGTATCTGTGGGAAAATTTTTGGGAGGAACAAAAAGCCACTCTGAAAGCCTGTATAGCCTTTATCTGAACATACCAGCTTTCACAAAGTGTTCATTTACACTTTTGTTTTGCCCATTTTTTGCCACTCCCTTCAGGTTCTCCTATTTGCATCACCTAATATGGACTTGAAGTTGTCTCAGCTCCTAAATTTGCAAGCCCCTGTTTAATCCATCAAAATTCCTCAGCCCCTCCATGCACAGAGGAACACTTTTTTACTCTCCCTCCATCAATATATGCAGTGTCCATCTTCTTGCTGCGTCCAGCTAAAAAGTGGGACTACTACAGTTGTGATACATCATGAAACTCAGCAAAACAGGTCGTCTGCTTTGACTCCTGATTCTTAGAACAGCTTTAGTTTTTCAGAAATTTCCAGTCATCTTGTCTCTTCTCTCTTGGGAATGTTTTACTTTGGCATGTTGTTTCAGAATATTGTCCATGTAACATATTTACAAGCAGTTTGCTACGTTAGCTCTGTATATCCTTGAGCACTGTGCAAAGTCACAAGCAGAATATTGAAAAATGAAACAAAGCTGGGATTCAGGTTATACAAATGCTTTTCTCTTGGTACCAGGTTTGCTGTCCTCCAAGGACACACAGGTCTGAAGTGCTCTGCATCCTTACAGTGACTGCAGTACTTGCCCGTGTACTGACAAAATACTACTGCTGAGCCAGGGGGTCTCCTGTGTCTCCCCCTTCCCCTCTGTGTCTGTTTCTCTGTGTATATATGTCTTCAAAAATGGGAAGATGGGGTCGAAATATTTTCTCAGTCCTCCCACCTCCTTTTCTTTTCCTTTTTGTGAAGCCTTTCTCCTCCTCCTTATCCTATTCTTCGTGTCTGTTGCAAAGCATGCTGAAGCAGCCTGCTCCTTGTCACATTTTAGGAGGAAAATGACATTAATATTGGACTAAATGCAAAAAGAGACTTTCCCCTTGTGAAAAGTGCCTAATTGATGTCAAATCAAATAACTTTAAAGAGCTGTGATGGCTACAAATCGGATCGGAGAGGGCAATACCAGTTCATTCTACTTTGCGCAGGGGCTGAGCTTTGCAGTGTAAGCGACAACACTTTGGCATTCAGAGCTTTTTTATAACCCAAACAAATCAAATCTCAAATCTTTTTGATCTTGATGCCTGACAATAGCTTATGATTAAAACTGCCGCACTGGAGCCTGGGAACGGATTATTATTATAAATAGCTGCAGTCGTGCCTTTCCCTATTCTTTTCTGTGGGTCTGGAGGCTTGAGGCAAGAAAAGCTGGGGAGAATATAATGGATAATAACATGAGAGGTCAAGTGAGACCACGGGAAAAGTGTTTTTTCTAATAGATTAATTTCAAAGATACTAAGATTCTCTGTCTCTTTACCTCTGCGATTCAGATTTCAACCTAAAAGGTAACAAAACATAAAGGATATTTTAAAAGCTAAAACTTATTTTCCCAGTGATGATTCTCTGAATCACAACTGAATTATATATTGCTCTGCATTAAAGAAATACAGTTTTAGACTGTGCCCATTCACTGCAGCACAGAGATGCAAACTCACGCTTCACAGGTTCTTCATGGCACATGAGTTATCCCAAACTCTGCTCTGGGCCATAGAATGTGGTAAATGTTTTAAAGAACAACAAGAAGTCCAAAAATTAAGCTAAAAATGGCTGTGAACAGTGATCACTAGCAGAAAGAATGAGAAGAATTAGAGGAATTTTTAAGCAGTAGGATCATCCATTTACTGATGAGGGGAAGTTTTCCTCAGTTGCATATGGATCCAAAAGCTTTAGAGGGCCTCAAGCCTTTTCCAATAAGGTTATTGGAGAGGATGGGACACAAAGCACTTTTACCCCAGAAGCCTCAAGGCACATCAAGCCCTTGACGGCGACAGCCAGCCTGTCTGAGAGGGCAGAGAGTGCACAGGACACTGCCAGCACAGCTGGGAGGCTCTCAGGTCGAGAGATGGTGGCTTGAAATCACTCTCAAATGTCACTTCTATATTTCTGCCAAGAACCGTGAGCTCTATTAATTGTATGATAAAAACATGGGAATATCTATACCTGTTCAGATCAAGAGCCATCAGAGTTTTTCCTCCAACTGTAGCCATCAGCAGGTGCCTATGGAACAATAGGCTGAGACAAGTGATTTTTCAGTTTACCCCTAATATTCTCCCTACCATACTATTTCATATCAGGAGACTTCCTGAACCTGGTTTCTTTTGCCCAACAAGCAGAAGAACCTTTCTGGAAAACAGGAAAATCTTCAAAACAAAAATTCTTTGGATATTTTTAAGACAGTGGACTAGATCCTCCACTGGATTAAATAAGCACAGAGGAAATGAGGCTAATTAGTTGATAGCAATACAGGCAAAATGATTCTTCTTATTTCCAAAATTTTGAACATTTTACTTTAAAAAAAACCCCAGCTTTTTTGTGGTTTCATATTTACATGTGAAATAAAAATATATAATGAACTTAGATGAAAATCAGTAATGAAAACCTTGGAAAATGTTTCAATTTTTTAATAAAACCCTTGCCTAGCAATATTCTATTTCTCTGTTAGGAAGGACAACCCAAGCCATATCAAACCTTATGGGTAGGATTGCCCAGGTCTGCTCTGTGGCTCTCATTTTATGCCAATTCAGTAAGAAAATATTGTGTATTTTCAGGAGGAGCACACTAGGTTTTAAAACTGAACTTAATTTTTGGTTTTTTGTAGATTCTTTTTTTTTCTTTAAGAATAAAAATGGAAGACAAGTTAAGCCATGTGTTCAGGTGGGCTTAGTATAAATTAACATCATTCCTTGCAGCAGGGACTTTGCATATTCTAAGGCAGCCAGGCTTTATGTAACATTTTACTCTCTGCAGAATGATAATTAGTATTAAAGACTGATTCTCAGTCTGATTGCTGGCACGCATTTACAACTTATCTCATGGCAAGCTCTGGGTAGAAGACATTTTCAGAACAGATTGGGAGTTAGGGAAAAAAGATTCGTGTTAAAAGACAACCCTTATGATTAAGTTAAGAGACAGTCTTAAACCTAGGATTAGACTTCCAAGTTGTTTTTAGTATTGATGAACTGTAAAATTCCACTCCTGTATGGATGTGTGGAGGAGGGAAGGATGGACAATTATTGCCAAGGTGTACACTCAGACTAGAGAGACCAGATAAGCTGAACCAGGTGGTGAAAGCCAACGATGAGAAAAGAGCATGGAAGGAAAAAAGTTTCACCACTGCTTTTCACTGTTTAGTTTTGGTACTGAGAGAAATACCAACTTTATTTCTTTATTTTGCACCCACAGCACGAATCAGGAATTGATGTGGCAGATCACCTTTAATGCTGGAAACCATTTGTCTTGTAAATGCAAATGGTGGCCAATTAAATAAAACAGGAAAAGTGTGCCTTTTCTGCTCTTTAGATTACAATACAATGCTGATCTGACATGAGCAAGAAATCTTATGCTGTAATAGTGGCCAAAAGTAGAGGGATAGGGATTCAAATAATCATTAGTAAAATGAACCCAGTAGAATGGCTTATAAGAAGATTCTTTTTTTTCTCCAGCAGTCTATAGAATTGTCAGTATACCCAGTGAACTTGGCTTTGAGGAACAAATCACAAAGAATCTAAAGGACAACAGGCTAAAACAACCTCAATCTTTTAGCACTGGAATTGACCTGGAAGGACCTTCATTACAATGAAGTGTTCCTACTACCTTTAATTTTCAGGCTTTTTCACTCATCTTGGCACATTCAGCCCTTGCCCTCTCTGTCGAGGCTACCCACGAGGAGAATCAATGTCTGTGTGTGATGGTAATTTTTGGGATGCAGAAATACCTTCAGCAAAAAGACCCTAAAGACATCACATTCTTTCAATAAAATTTATTCAGCCCAAAGCAAGACAATAGTTACCATATTGCTGTGTCTTGGATGCAAAATAGCAGGCTTTGAAACTCTGCAGCATTGAGCTAACAAGCCTGCCTGGTGGTGTGGTGTGAAGGGGCAGTGATTTAAAGATCATTTTAAAAATTTACTCTCTTTTATTGCAGTGAAGACTTTCCCTTCCCCAAAATTTAAAATTTAAAATGTGCTTCCTCTGAGCATAAGGGCAGTGCTTTTTGCTTTCTGAGATGGAACAAAGTATTTCTGTGATGAAAAAAATATTATTTTGATTTTAAGCAGTCGGAACATTTTCCCATTGCATATTTTTCATGCTGTGGAAACTAACCATCCACCAAATATTTCAAATGTGAACTCTCAAACAGCTCTGCTGAAAGACATTTTCCTCCTCATTTTATGTTAAAGCATAGCCCTGAAAGCTGTGATTGCAAATACTCTCCCAGCATCCTTTCCCCCAGATATCATGGTATCATTCCCCAAATTTCCTATGCATAACAGAAGTTTTCCATCCCATTTGTAGGATCTGGAAAGAAGAAGGATGAAGTTAATGGGCTGGAAAGGAAGTGGGTAAGTAAGGAACCATATAATTTCATTTTTAATCCTCAAAATGGGGGGGGGAGGGATTGGGAAGACAGAACAAATTTAATCTGAGTACATGGTTCATAGATATGTACATGAAAAAGTACAATAGCAAAGACTCCCTCATCTAGTGAAAAAATGTACAGGCTCCCTTGAGCTTTGGTGTATAACACTGATTTACACCTTCTAAGAATCTGACCTGGGAGATTAGTGAGGCTAATTCCTCTTTAAAATAAAAAAATATATATATATATAAATTGCCTTAATCCATTTAATATTCGGCATCCCATTAACCTAAATTAAATGCTTCCTTGTAGGTTTTTAATTGAGCACACTGACCCCCAAAATGGAAAGGCCACTCACAATTGCAACTCCCACAGTGCAGCCACCACAGTTTCCGATTTGCAGGCATCCTTATCATCCCAAACATGTCTCTCATCTTGGCAAGCAGGACACCTTTCTTCTGAGTGTGAGTACTGGCAGATTTTCACCGATGTGGTTTCTCGTTAAAGTTCGTTAATTTATGTTCTTTGGCAAACTAATAAGGGGAAGGAAAGGAATATATATATGGGCGCTATTTTAGTTCCTGAGGTTTCATGGGTTCTATAGAAATTTTCCAGAGGGTGAAAAACCACCTGCAAAATATGCACTCCAAGAAAAGCCCAGCAGAGTTTCCCCACATCAGCTGGCAGCTCAGGTCTGCCCTGTGCTTTGAGGGTGAGGGCAGAGCTCAGGCAGGAGGCTGCCACTGGAGGGTCAGGTTTGGTTTGCCTTGAAGACTCGACAGAAATCTCTCCAGGCAGCTCTGAGCTCTCCTGTAAAACAAAACATCAGGGTGCTTCTCATCACGGCAAAAGGGCTTTTTGAAGAGAGAGATAGCTTTCATATCGGCCATGCCATGTTTCTGCCAGGTGGGGCATGCAAGGAAGCTTCAGGCATGAACATAAGCTGCAGAAACAGTCCTGAAGCTCTGGAGATGCAAGGAACTCTTTAATGCAGCCTGTTGCTATGCCTTCACTGATGATGGCACCCTGCATCAGGCTGGAGAGAAAGCATTGCCTAATTTGTTTCAGAGACAGCCCAGTGATGTATAAATCAGGGTAGCTTAATTAACTGGAAGGTGTGTGCAGAGATAAGTGTTTAGGTGCCCAAATTGTCACTCTGGTCTGTTGCCTCACTCCCTGTACAGCAGATGCCTCTGACACACGTTTGTCTGCCGGGCTCAGTGGGCAGCTGAGCCAGCTGAGTGATGCAAGGTGGCTCAGTGCCCTCACCTGCAGCTGGGATGAAGACAATGGTAATTATGGGATTGTGTTTGTCATGAAATGCAACAGCTTTTGGTGAGGCTGCTGCTGTGTGCTCACTCAGATGAAGTGTCCCACCAAGCTGTCCATCAGAGAAGATCTGCCCAGCTCAGTCTGGCCCTGGGGCTGACCTACACACTGGCGTGACCTGCACCTCTCAGATGGTAAGAGTTTCTGTCTGCTAATACAAACAAACAGAAGTATCAAGCACCTATTTTCTGACTAAAGACAAAGTCTCATTTTAGGTACCTAAACCAAAAATTGAGTCTATCTCCTTGCTAATCCAGGAAAAGCCAAATTGTTTGGTTTATCTCTCAAGTGGTTTGCGCACAGGTGTCTAGATATATCTCAGTATTTCCAGGGCTGGGAACTTTAGCCTGAAAAAGGTATTGATGTGTCTTCTCTTATCCAGGCCAGCCAAGTAGTTCAGGGCAGGGACAAATGCATGGAGCAAAAATATGTCTATTATTTTTTAGCTCAGACAGTCTCAGTTCTCCTTTTAAAATAAAAAAGAATTCAATCCACCAAAATCCCAGTGGGTCCACCAGCCTCCCCATCATCTGCCTTAAGAGGGAATGAAATGAATTTAATCTCCATAGACTGTATTGCACACCGCATTGCCAGCTGTTTTCTAGCAGGGACTGCTGTTGCTCAAAGGTCATAGTGCAAATCCCTTGATTAAAAAACAACAACAAACACATTTTAAATGGGTAAAACCATAAGACACTGCCATAAAGCAGATTATGTGAAGTAGATACTGTTAAAACAGTTTAAATGCCTCTTTCAGGCATCAGTTTAGTTATCTCAAAGCATATTAGAGAGAGCAATAAAATTTAATGGCCAGCAGTAAAGTGTTTATGCGTGGCCCTGAACACAGCATTGCCCAACTGGAGAACGTGTTAACTCTGCCTCACGGGCCAGGCGTCCCCAACCAATGGGATTTGGGCCCCCACTGGAGCTGGCATTAGGGACAGCTCAGCAGAGAGACTCCAGAGAGCCCAAAAATGGGGCAGAAGGAAGCCAGTGCTGTTGCAGGGCTGCCAGGGCAGCATCTTTGGGCTGCATCTCCCAAGGAGATGATCCACTCAGAAACTCTGTGTGTTTGCGTGTGCTGACACACAGCCCCTGAGAGGATAGAATGGAGTCTCAACCTAAAAGCTGTTGTTTTTCCAGTGTGGCGTGAAGACTGGAGTGCTTCCATGCTGGCTTAGCAGGATCCTGGTTTTCCAAGGCAATTGCAAGGTCCCTTGCCTCTTTCCTTGGCTACGCAGTGGTGCATGCTAGGACAGGCCAGCACTGTGCCACGTCAGAGATGGTGCTGATGGTCATTAAACGTGATACACAAACTTCTGATGGACCAGCCCTGGGAGTCTAAACCTGTCAGTGCATATGGACACAGGTAGAATCATATTCCTTTAGTAAATGCATCTTGTCTCCAAAGTGAGCAGATATGTTCCTGGCTTTTCAATACTTTTTCCTCTTCTTTAACATGCAAGTCTCCCAGAGGTTTTGCTTCAGACAACTTCAGACAGCAGGCTGGCTGGTTACACCTGGCTGGGGCAGCCTGCATGGCTGCTTGGGCTTTTCAAAGTCCAAGAGCTCTTTTCCTGTCTAGGGCCTTGCTCCCAGTTAGGGAATAAAGCTCAACAGTGGCTTGTGATGCCATTAGTCATGTGCCTTGTTCCCAACTCTGATTCCTGGACTCTGTTGTGCTGTTCCTGTGTTTTTGCCCTTCCCTCAGCTCCCTCAGAGAGGAGAGAAGAGGAGAGGAGCTGGAACAGTGCCATCAGTAGGAGGCAGTGATGCATATTCAGGATGACTGGAGCAAGCAGAGATATATGCATGAGCACAGATTTTTCTTCTCCTCAGAGCATGCATTACAATATTTCTTAAATAAGAAAAAAAAAAAAGGTTTCAGTCAGTTCTATTTGTTTTCAGCTGGGAGGTGAGGATAAGCAAGGAGCTGAGTGGGAAGGGGACCTGCATTTTAATTTGCAAACTGGCTAACTTTTTATGCTTTAACCTCCCTCAACTTGCCTCCCAGGACCATGCCAACCTGTCTTGCTGAATAAAGCATGGAAAGGGTTGTCTCACACATACAGCATTATTTTCCTTCATTTTTTTCTGCTGTTTATCACTAGCCAGACTGCACAGCCCCGATGCCATGGGGAGAGCTCCAGCAGGGCCTGGTGGAAGCTCCAGTGAGATCTGCTGTAAGTGCTTTCATGCTGGGCTGGGTGGGTGCATTGACTCTGCGGAAATGTTCTGTTATTCTGTGAACAGGAACAGTGCTGCCAGCAGCCTGTCACTGCCATGTTTCAGGAGCATTCTGATATTATACCTTAACCCCAGAGCTCAAAGGTGCTGGAGAGCATTCAGTGCACCTTCTAAAGGTGAATAAACCAGTCCTTGGCACTGTTTCAGGATACCCCATTTGTGAAACTGAAGTGTGGCCATCCTTGCTCATCAATACATTGGTCTGTACATCAAGCAATTATCATCAGTTATGGCTTAACCTGGTTATTCTCATCCTTTATGTGACACCTGCAGAATTTTCCTCATGTACCCAGCAATGGAAGTTGCTGGTTATTCAGTGGCTGTTAGGTTTGAGTACTTATGGGACTGATCAACCAAGCCAACAAGTAATGAATTCTCCTTACACCTTGCCCTCCTCATTTGGATAAGCAACTGACTAAGCAAGAGGCTCCTTTTAATTCCTGCTCATAGAGCACAGCTTAGCTGTTGCTCCTCATATGGTACAAGGGAACATCTCACCTTTTCCCATCAGTTATGCACTGCTTCCCTCTACATCACGCCATACCTAGCAACTGAAGCAAGAGTCACTTAATTCTTTCTTTCCTCAGCAGAAACTTATGTGCCTCTTGGCTTAGGTGGATGAAAAGTCTCCTTAAATCACAAAATCCTTAGGCTCAGAAAGCAATGGGAATATAAAGCTTTAAGCCCACTCATTTTAAAAATAACCTACATGAGGTGAATATATTTTCTTTGTGCTGAATTTTAGTAGTTGAACCATAGACCACTTCCAGTATTAAGAATGCTGCTCTGTGAGTTTCAAAACTGCCTGGAATGAGGTCTATGTTTTTTGGCTGTATAGGAAATATAGGTTCCTAAAGCATTAGTTAAATCAGGCACAGCTGCCTCCCCATGTGTCCTCACCAGCCAGGTCATCAGCCAGTAAAATGAACTAAGACTCAAAAATGCCAAATATTTATAGATATGGTTAAAGGTGTCCCTCCACAGCAAAGTACATCTGTTCTCTTTCTCCTGCTAGACAACAGAAGACTACTTTTTTTTTTTTCATTTTTTTTATTATTTTTACCAAATGTGTCTGTGTATGGGAAAACATATTAGAACATAGGAAATTACTACAAAGGAAATGAGATGAAGTTTTTGTGTCCAAATTAAGTGTCTCAGCATTTGGAAAGTGGGAGGAAAAGGGAAAGTAGGGAAATGGAATAAAAAAGCAAAAAAAAAAGCAAAAAAGAAAAAGAATTAAAAATACATCCTTGTTACATAATGTACACTGCAGGGATTTTGAAGAGTGGAATTACATGTTACTTATTGGTAATCACTTGCCTAGCAAGGTGTTTGGTATCTGATGACTTAAGTAGCAAAAGGAAGCTGGGGTATTTCTGTTATCAATATTCAAATGTCTCATGCAATCCCTGCTAACCGGATTATCCCCGTGCTGGGGCTGTCATTGTGCAGGCCTGGCTGCCAGGCTCGTGTGAGAAGCAGAGGTGTGTGTCTGTGTGTGCCTCTGTTTGTGCACAGAGTTTGTCCCTCGTTCCTTGTAAGAGAGATCTGGGACGCTCCCACTGGGCCTGTGCACAAGAGTATTTCACAGCTAATGGGCAGAGAGAAAAATTGGGATACTTCTTCTAACAATGAGAGTTTAAAACACGTACAAGCTTTTGCTGACTATTCCAGTGACTCGCAGTCTATAAGAAAATTTGCACACGTTCTGAAAAACATTAAAATGGACAATAAGATTATTTAAAAAATCTGTATAGATGTTCCTCTCTGCTTGAGGCAGGCTCTGAAGCATTAGAATTCAAATTTCTTTAAAATTAAAACTCCAAACCCTTACATTTTAAAATCAATTAATGATTAATTTATAACCTAACAAGGCTCCAGAGAAAGGGGATATGAAAAAATATAATTACTATATAGTTCTTAATAGATTAAAAAAATAACCATTACTCCCTTCAAGACTAACAGTGGGAGAAAAAAAAATTGTATTGATTTTGGATGTGAATACATTAACCCATATATTATTAAAGAAGCAGAAACAATTTTCTTCCAGCTATAATGAAGGGTGTAATCAGATGAGTTTTTATGAGCCAATGTTAATTAGTTAACACAGTCAGCACCAGTTAACTGGTTGTTTATCTGAGGTGAGCTATGGAGGGAGGGGGAAGTGTATTTAGTTAGGCTGGCATCTAGATTATTTTCTGAGTTGTGTACACGGTCCTGGAGGATCTTCTCTTCTCAGAAACAAAATTCATTGAGGGAAAATGAAAAGGGCATTTATTAGGACTGGAGTAGAGATAGATCTCATTGTGACTTCATATCACTCTCTATTGCTCTCTGATGCACGAGCCCATCTCCCTCTGGTGTCGCTAGGAATACTTGGGGCTCCCTTTCAAGCCATGGGAACTATGCTAAAGGCATGATGAGCTGCTTTAAAGTGAGGGTTTGCTGCTATGGGAGAGGGTGGTCTTCCTTCTTCCTCCTCCTCCCGTTCCTTTCCCTCTTCCTGTGCCAGTTCCTGTGACCCCTGCTGAACTGGTTCAACTCTCCAAGCAGGCAAAAAGCACTTTACTTTTTGCTGGTTGTGCTTTTCTGATTGTCTGTTGAGCAGAACCAATTCACAAAAGGTCTGGTGAGCACCAAAGCCTGTGCAGACAAGCAGCACAGAGCAGGGCTACTTCTTTTGGTGTCACCAACAAGATTAATTCTGGTTTTCTCACCTTCACCTTCAAGGACAGACAGTAAGGCACCACTGGAGGTTGTGGGAGAGCTGAGGGAATAGGTTGTGGGTGTATCTGAGATGTTTCTGAAGGTGGAAGCCTTCAGTGAGAGGAACTGTCTCACCCTAAACTTTTGCCTGGTGGTTACATGCTCTGTCTAGTCCTTGGGAAAGCTGTGATGATTCTTGTCTATTGCCACACAGCATAAATATTGTATAGCTGCATTATAGATGATGAAATTATCATCATTATTGGATTCAGAGAGAAATACAGCCTGTCTAGATGTGAGAAAAATGGACTAAAATTAAAAAGAAATGTTCTGTCAGGGAATAGTGGTAGAGGACTAAGTCTGGAGACTGAAACCTTTTTTTATCCAGGTTAGCCAGTGTTGTGTGAAAACTACAGTTCATGCATTTGGTAGAGGCAGTTTTTAGCTTAGAGCTATATCAAAGAGAAATTTGATTCCTGCAGTCTGATTTCCCTGTTATCTTTAATGGATTAGCTGGTGTATTGACAAACAGGGAAGGTGGCAGGATTTCAGATGTAGATAGATGCCCAGCAGGAATTTGAATGACTTGATCTAATCCTTCTACAGGGAGCTCTACCAATAGCAAAATAATGACTTCTGAAACTAAATCAGTTCTTGAACAACAAGTTCTTGCTTAAGTTCATGACTCCACTGCAGCTATCCTTATTTACACAGTAGTTCCCAATTCTGCTCACAATTAATCTGGTCTCGCTGTTGACACCAGCACACTTACACAATTTTGTAAGAGCACAGTCAGGTGTCTAGAGAGAAAAATCTTTTTATTTCCTGGAGCCACATATTCCCTGACTGCTTGTTATTTCCAGCATCTTCTGTTTCTCCTGTCATGAAAGAGCATTTCTCACTTTAAATCGGTTTCATCCAATCATCTTTCTGTTTTTCTGCCTCTTGGAGTGTATTTGTTTTCCTGACTCACTGCACCCATTGCTGTAATGATTTAATGGCTTTTAATTCCTTCAGCCCCCATCAGTGGGCTTTGGGTTTTTATGCTGCAATATTTAACAGAACTGTACTGGAGGAGGGAGTGGAAGAAAGGGAGAAAGGACACCCTAAATTAAAGGCTTCTGCAGGAAAGTGACTTTTCCAGTGGGATCGATGAACTGGGCTCTTCTACCTTTCCAGCTTACATAGAAAACTGTTAAATCTTTTTCTACACAAGAAAAAAATCTTTAAAAATATTGTTTTAATTCCATTTCATGATCCAAGTCCTATTTCTGCAGGGGAAAATAAAGGAGCAAAGTGATCTGCCTTCAAGGAACTAATCAAAACTGAAAGTGGGACTGGACTGGGAGGGCATATAGTATGGCAGACAATTCACCTCATCCTGAAAATGGACAGAAGTTAATGACAGTACTCTCTCTTTGTACCTTTCTCTTGGCATCTCTCATGATCATTTATATTTTGCTTCCTTTCACAAGGGGATCTTTATGTTTTGAGAAATTAGAGGATTTTTTTGTGGAATAAATATTTTCTTGCCCCTGTGTATATCTTTGGCTATTTGCACGTTCCTCTACAAAATCCAAGCTGTCCCTTTTGCTCCCCCTCCACAGCTGTACCTGGGCTGTGGGCTGGGTCACACACAGTGCAGAGGGAAATACGGGGCATCCTTGGGGAATTTGGGTTTTGCAGGTCTGCAGGTCAAAGCTCTCTGCTCACAACCTGCTGGACAATGCTGGTAAAAGAGATTTACTTCATCAGGTCTTGTAGAAATCTCTGATAATCACTCATCAAGATCGTGGTGCTGCAGCATATTCAAGGAGAAACAGCCTAGAAACACTTTCCATCTTGGGTATTAGGTCTTGCAAGAGAGATTCTGTCCTGCTGAAATATTTCACAAAGTCCACAAGTGGTTTTTAGAGTTATTGAAGTAAGTACTGCAGTGCTAAGAATGATATTCAGAGAGACAGCTGGATGTGCTAAGTAAAGCTGATATCAGGAGATATAACAGGAATTCAGCAATGTGCGATGAAACCATGTATTACCTGAGATTTATACCTTTCTACAGCTCCTGTATTGCTGGTTTTACTAAGGAAAAAAAAAGACCCCAAAAATGTGCTGGGTAAGATATACTGGTGATGTGGTCTCACCTAGCAATTCTAAGGATGCTGTAGAGGCTGCTGCACCCAGAAAATTATAGAGATTCCTTTAGCAGCTCTAAGCATGGCACAAGATGTTATACTGTTGAAGATAGCTTCAGGAAATTGCAGCTCCAATCAAACCTGCAGGCCTTGCAATTCATGTTGAAAGCAGATTGGAGTGGGAATTCTGCCTGCCCAGGGGAAAAGAAAGCTGCAGAAGAAAGTTAAAGCTCTCCTCTGTGCAGAAGGTGAGGTGTCCAGATCTCCCATCAAAAAAAAACTTTAGCTGCTGGCAAGCTCAAATAATTGAAACAGTTAATTGAAGGAAAATGTGAACCCCTTTTGTAAAGCTTTTTGGCTATTGGAAGAGTTGCTTAACAGCCAGAAGCTGGAGCCATGATAAACTCGTTCCAACCTGCATTAGTAAGCACAGCTCCATGCCTGCATCCCAGAGCCCAGCCTGGCCCTCTGCAGCAAACAGGTACAAGGCATCGGTGAGCTTCCAAATCTTGCTCAAGAGCCAATGCTGGGAATACAGAAATGAAAACTTTTGCTCTCCAAAAAGAACTGTCTCAGAGCAAGTAAGCAAAGCTTTAGTAGCCTTTAGTCAGAGAAAGAAGGAAAAGTTACTGGGATGAGGGTAACCCTGTGGCAAATGGATTTCTCAGACCCCAAGAGGTGTGTATGAGATCTAGAGACACTGAGAGACTTTGGTGTTCCAAAGTTAAGAGTCCATTCTCTTGGTGTAGGGAAACTGCTTTGGTGTGCATCTCACTGGATCAATTAATGGCATCTCTTTTCAGATGCCTCAATTTGGTTGGATAACCAGTGTATCAGAGTAAAGGAGCTCTTCCTGACTTCAGAGGCTCACTGGAGTGTGTGTGCTGTGGCAGAGTTAACTGGTTACCATGATGATGGGAGAGCCAGACCTCACAACCCACCTGTTCTCAATACCAGAAATAAATCCTCCTTGCCAACAGTTTACACCCACAGAAACATCCCAAAGCACCTTAGGAATGCCAAGGCACACACACTAGAAGCCAGCAGCAACTATGCATACACAATTATTTGTGGGTTTGCTGAATTTGTCAGTATAACTGAGCCCCAAACAGAGCCTATCACAACTGCAATCTGCCTGCTGTTACATTACAGGGCTTTTGGGTGGGGATAGTGACTTCTCTCCTTCAGCTTTGCTCATAAATTTATACATAAACAACCTTTCTGGAAACTCCTTTTTTTTTTTTTTTTTCTGTTTGACTCAAGTAATCTGGAGATTACTTTTTATTATTATGTGAAAGCCCAGAGATGGAATAAGAAGTAGGGGAGCTAAGAAGTCACTAATTCTGAATCATTGACCTGAGAGCAATAGCATAGACTTTAACCTGTTTGAAAGTAAGTATCTACAAAGTGGATTCCTGAATCTGAACTGATCACCTTGAGCCCTCTCAGCGTGAGCAGAGAGGAACTGTGTGCAAGTTATCTCAACATGAGATGGGCATTTAGAAGAAGATAAATAGGTTGTGTATTTATTTCTCACCACTGAGTGGTGTAATAAGGAGCACAGGTAGAGCTGTTCACCCTGTAAACAGCGGGAGTTAGGTGAGGAGAACCACAGCCCTGGGTCTGGTCCTGTGAGGCATCAGAGTTTATTCCTGACACATCACCTCTCACAAGCACTGCTATTAGCAGTGGAAGGTATTCTCATTGTTTTGCTTGAATTGGTTAGCTATACTCTCTAACCTGCTCTTTTAAGGAACTTCTAGAGAGATCCCAGCATCTTCTATTTTATGTGGTGTGAATGCACTTCATGGGGAACTTTGCTCCCTCTCTCCACCCACAACCACTCACTGTGGTGCTGCAAGACATCTGGGTCAGTCTCAATTGCTTCATCTCACATTCAGTTGCTTAATTGAAGTCCATGCTGTAGAAACTTTGTGAACTTGCAGCAAAAATAGCCCAATTAAATACATTTTACCTCTGAAAATGGACACAATATGTGAACTAGCCATCCCCTTTCTCAGCAAAACTCAACAATAGCTAAATGAAGCTAACATTTTCCAACTCAACAGTTCTCTAATACACAGCATTTAAGTAGGAAATAAAAAGAGGGTTTATTAGCTGACCCAGAAATTATGACCAATGCCCAAGAAATAGCCCATTCCTAGCAAAAGCAGGAAATGTAAATTGTTCAACTACAAAAAAGAGAAAGGTGACTGAAAAACATTCAAATTCTGCTTGTAGGAGAGGTAACTTTTCACCAGAAGTGCTCACTGACAAAAATCATAATGCACTCATAATTATGGATGCAATTCTATATCTGAATATAGAATATAAATAACTTGTCCCATCAATCAGAAAGAGCCCAGAGTCTCTGCACTGATTTCAGTGAATCCAGTCAGCAGCTTGGATACAGCATGGCTGAATATTTCATGTTGCACTGGGCCTGAATTTAAACTTTGTTACCATAACAGATGGAGAACTCTCACATTTTGGGTGTTTTCTTGACTACCACGAATGGAAGACTAATCACAAAGTGGGGTTCACACTTGCAAATTAGATGCATGAAGAAGAGGAGGAACTGTGTGGCAAAAAGTTCTAACATGCTGGGTAACAAGATGAACAAAATAAAGCAGATGGTCTGCAGTCTTATTCATAGCATGAAAAATCAAAAGTTTGGACTCTGGTTCATTACCTATAATATTAAATTAACATACCTCTTATGTGGAAGTGAAGCCAGACAGCATCAAAACAACATTTATAACAATAGTACTAAACTCTTACCCTGCAAAATAGGATGGCTGTATCCAAAATTGACTATTGCAACTGTCTCTGATCATCTCCTCAGAAACTAAAAATAATTTTGGAGAGTCACAGATCACCTGTGTCAACACCAGGTCTCAGAATGTTCCTTAGCTTTGTTTTAATCTACTGGTACAGCCAAATACTGGGTTAGCAGGAGAGATTTCCCAGAGCCCACACCAGAGCTATGACTCATGTCTTCTGGCTCATTAAATTTCTCTTAACAAAAGCTCCATGATAAAGCACAGATGTGCTGTTGTTTGCTTGACTGAGGGGAAAGATTATTGCAGTGTGATAGAGAAACCAAGCAAAACAAATTTTTTGAGAAGTGCAATCTTTCCAGGACTGAAGCTTCAAGTAAGACCTGAGATGTTTCAAAGAAAAAAAACCAACACAACTCTACGGCAGCCAAATCCTGCTTACCTTCTCCCCAAACTACTCCCCCTATTCTTCAGGAAATATTTAATGGGAAAATGCCACTCTAGAATCCTAAAAGAGTTTCATGTAGACTGCAACAGTGTTAGGTAAATTAAAACAAGGCTGGCAGCAGTATGTGCTCTGAGTGAATTCCTTGAGAAACTCCACTTTGCCTTTGTCTCAAATAATTCACTTTAATTAGTCCAATCCTATTCAGCAGATTATTCACTTATGAGCTTCCTCTGAGGAGCATATGGAAGTTAATGTCAGCCTCTAGACATAAAGATTCATATTCCTGCTGCTTGTCATCACATACTGAGGTTCTTTCTAATCCTACTCTACTTTCAGATGTGTAAACCACCCCCTGCAGGCAAAGCACAGCAATCCCAGATTTACCTGTTATTTGTGGAGCTTCTGTGGCTGCTGACAATCCCCCGTGGTCAATCACCTTATTTCAGTCTTCCACTTTTCCCTTCAGTTGGGGGGCTGGATGGCAGAAAATTTGTTTTGGTTCCTTGCTGTAACTGTCTGAAACCAGAAAGAAGTGATGAGGAACTGGAGATTAGCACCTCATGACAATGAATAAGGATCAGCAAATGGAGAGTTAAACACACAGGGACAGTTTCAGAGGAAGGTTCTGCATTTATTTTGATGCTTCTGCCTTCTAATTTTAAAAGGTAGATGTTATATTTGCTTCCCTAAATAAACTGTCTTCACATTTCTAGGCAGGGATATTGCATATGCATTGTCAGGAATGTATTACAAAGAAAAAATCCTTAAATAAATTATTGTGTTGGTGGAGTAGTCAGCATTTGGAACCTGAGTATTATATAAGGGGAAAGCCTCACAACCTGAAGGAGGAAAATGATAATAATAATAATAATAAAAATATTAAAGAGATTAAACCAATTACATAATTCCTTTCATTGAAAGCAGAATTAATCATCAGCTAACAAAAGCTTTGTGTCTCTACCTGTGACCTACTCACTACCTGCTCACTGTGACCTATTCAGTGAATGCATTCATGCTATCTGCTGAGTAAGACAGGGTTCCCATGTTGGTTTTTGGGAAAGGAAAAAGCTGGAAAAGGATCATGCAAGCTGTGGTTTTAATAAATGCATCTAATCACAGACATTTCCTACCTGGCTGAGAAACCATAATGTTCTTCATGTAAGGAAGCTACATTTTCCTGACTAACTTGATATTCTGTGTTGGATTATGGTTCTACCAGACCAGTTCACAGAAGAGACCTTTCCTTTAAATTCCTCATTTTAAGTGACAAAGCACACAAAAAATCTGTCAGAGAAAACAGAGGAAAAAAGGTAAAAATTGTTGAAGATCATAGAAACCTCCTCCCAAATTACTGTTTTACGCATTGAGTCAGAGCAGCTCCTAAAAATATGTGTTAGGCCATCACACAAAACCCCCCTCAATCTGTCCAAAAGACAAAATTTGTTCTTCTTTCTCCTTCTGCACCTGCATTTCTCCTCTTTTGTCCCGATTTCATCTGATAGTTTAATGGCATATTTTACCTCATACTGATTCTCAACTCTCTATTTCATTTCTCCCTGGCCTAGTAATAAGATTGCAAGGCTCACATTTCAGTTTCACCCTGTGGAGAAGCAATGCTGATTTGCTTTCCTTCCAGATGTGAAGCAACCCATTTATGTTTAATATTCACTCTTCAGTCACACAGAGGCCTGCATTTAACTACATTTTTATGCATTATAAATGCACATACATTTGAAAGAATAAAATCCCTTCTACCCAACATCACTCTAAATGGAGCTGAGGTGAGCTCTTGTTTCCCTGAGGCAGCCTGACATTTGAAGATCATTTTTAACCATTTCGGTTTTGAACTGTACTTTTTCCCTTCTTAGCTCCCTGTGTTCCTGGGTCTCCAAGCACTTCCCAAAATAGGCAGGGAGTAACCCTCCAGACAATGTGCTAAGGAGGAAAGTGTCTGGGAAAGAGAACAGGCAGCTCTAAGTTGTACCTCCTGGATTCACCGGAGGGCTCAGGATCCATTCACAAGGCTGTGGAAGGAGCACTCACAGCCCTGCAGCCCACTGCCACCTTGACTTAGTTCCCAGTCAAGTGAAATTTTCAATCTTTTCAGTCAAGTGAGATTCTCGTGTGTAAAACAAGCCTCCATCAAGCTGTAATACATCCACCAAGCTGTGATAATTCATCGCTTCCCCTGGATTCTAGCATCAGGTGCCCAGGCCCTAAGGCTCTGCAGTGCCAGAAGAGCAGGAGATACTGGCTTTGTGTTTTAGGCAAGGCATGAGTCCAAGGCTTTTGCAGCCCCTGCAGCCCCACTGTGTATGGCACAACACTCCTTTTGTCTTCATGTGGCAGACAGGGATCATTGATCAAGATTCATACTGCTACGAAACTCGTGCTGAAAGAGATGGCAAAATTTTCTAAAGCAAGACACATTTCAATAGCCTTCTTAATCTGTGTATTTGTGGATGGCTTGTTTCTGAATGGTCTTCACAAGCCTCATTTGCAAGTCACAATACATGGTGAATAATGGCAATTACTGAGAGAGACTGAGACTATGATGATTTGCTCTGGAAAAACCCACACAGAACCTGTCTGTCTCCAGCACCAGCTGGAAAAGAATTTGTGGAGTGGAAGTTACTTATCACATGTTGTGAAATGAAATATTTTATAGACTGATCCTTTTAGATCTCCAAACCTAAGGACATTTTTTGTTTAATCAGAAATCAATGTAGACCCATAACAGAGCATCAGATGGAGTGGTGCTGACTATTCTCTCTCAGTTTGTTTAAAGACAGGGTCTCACCATGACATTGTTGACTCAATTTCAAAAATTGATTTTTGAAAACATGCAGAGAAACTGCTGACAATACATACTGCAAAATCTAGAAGCAAAGGCTGATTACAAATTAGTGACGAGGACTTAAACACATAAAGCATGATCCATCTTGTAACAGTGAAAGGAATCACTGAACAAGGTGACTAAAGATATGGTAGATTTACCAGCGTATGAAGCTTTGAAATCCATTTGTTTTCAGCCACAGCAGTTTGTGCAATTTAGGACATGGCCACATCAACCTTTTTCCCAGAAAAGAGGGAGAGAGACTGCACAGCCAAGGGTAAGACTATTCGTTTTGTCAGTATGCTTACATCAGCTAAAAGCTTCCTGCACCCTGAGGAGGCACTGAATACTTTGTAGTATAAATAAGATTATTACTCTTGAGGAGCTTATTCATTGTGTTTGGAATTCATCCCATACAGTTCTGGATGACTACAATTGAGGTAGTCACCTTAGGCTTCCATGCTAATTGCTGAAGGAGAAAATAGAGCACAATTCTTACATCTTGGATGAATCTCATCTTAGAAGTATTTGTTTCTCTCCACTGACTCTCAGCAATACTAGGAGTGGCTGGGAGATGTCTGCTTTGTGAATCTCGTCCCTTGAACTCATAGTAGAGACAGGGAGGTGATACTGAAGAAATTCCATGTCTATTGATGCTTCCTAAGACACCTGAGGTCATAACTATGCAGTCCCTACAAGATATTTACAAAAGTAATTTCCTTTAGAACTTCTGCCAAATTCTGTTTTGTTGTGTGACATCAAGGAAGAGAGACAGAGCACTCTCAGTTTGGCCATGACTTCAGGCTGGAGGCAACAACTCAATCCTCTGGGGTAGGCACACAGAGTGACTCTTCTATAGACGCTGTTGGATCATGCCCACCTTGCTCCTGGGCAGCTGTTTAGCTCTGGAGTAAAGCTCCATGGTCTTAATTCACTATCTTGAAAGCAAGCCCTGCTGTGGGAAGGAAATCTGGGTTGGATCCCAGCAGCACAATCCATCTGGATTTCTTAAGATGTCAGATGGGGTTTCTCTGCAATAGATATTATGGGCATATTAAGGACTTTAAGAAATATCTAGCCAGAGAGTATAGGAAATTGGATTTCATAGAAAACAGACCCCAGACACCTTCAGTGACCTTTAAAGAAAGAACCAATGTCTTCCCTAAACACATGGAAGAGATGTGAGAAAAAATGAAAGAGTAAATGTCATTTATTTAATTTTTCATCTTTCTAAATGAAATTTCAGCACGATCTGAAAGAGAGCAGCATGAGCAGAGATTGTTACTTCAATATGATTATTGTCAGGATCTGGCTGTGTTTGTACTACAGTGTGGATACATTTCCATGTTTGATAAGTTACAAAGACTGCTAAATGTATTTCATTTTCGATATCAGATTTGCAGCAATCTCTATTTTTTTCATATCTGAAAGATTATATCTGTGAACACCTCACAGAGGGCTGAAATCTGGATTGTAAGTTCTAAAGTCAGTTTGTTCAAAGTTTGTCACATGGTGTTGATTTACTGATATCAGTTGGGTGGGTGTAATTCAGTACCTGTCTTGAGGAACCTTCCTTATTTCTCTGGATGGATCCAGAAACTGTGGTCATATCTCTACTTGTGACACTGAATTCTCCTGAATTCACTCAAATTCAGTGTTTGGATGCAGACACAGGCCATGAGCTAGGCTGGAGAAAAGCTGTAGCTGCATCCTGAGCCTTCCTTACATCTTAGGATAGCCCCAAATGCACATTCCATATGGGGCAGAGACCGTGCTTGGTGGCTGTGGCTGTCCCTCAACATGAAGTCCACAGTTGCTTTACAGTGGTATTATGGGGGCAAGCACCAGGAAGAAAAGTCAGATGGACTTTTCCCTCGTTGCCATCTGCCACAAGGGACTGTAGGAGTTGTGAGGAGTTCTGCTGGTGGGTACCCAATGTAAATACAAGATGTGCACCTCCACAGTACTCCCAGGCTCTTTCACAGGTGCCTTAGCTTTGATATTATTTCTAGAGCTAGATTTCATTTCCCTCAGCTGGCAGGCAGCCAATTAATTCTTTGAAGCAGTATTTAAGCAACAATGATTTACAGTTAAGATGTCTCAGCTAATCACAGCATAATTAATTGTCTGTAATACTTTTATGTCCTGGAGAAGGAAGCCTTTAATACCAAGGAGTTTTGGCTGCACTGCAATGATGGTCTGTAGGACATCACTTTTTTTAAAGCTATTGCCTTACTGTTTCAGAAACTGAGAATTCCAAATAGCTTGAATATAAATTTGACATTTTGATATATTGTTCATTACTGCAGCATTTTCAGCTCTTAGGCAGGATAAGTAAACACAAACCAGTTGAATTTCATTTGCCGATACATTGTGAAAATTCCCACTAAGAATGCAGCAGACAATATCCAAGATCATAATTCAGAAATTTTGTATGTATACCAGAACACGGGATAAAAATAAACTCACTGGGCCAGGAATCAAGACTTCTGCCTTTTCCTATCTATTTAATGAGTTGTCGTTGTAACCTGGAGGAGCTCCATGATCCCCAGTGAACAGAGGTGGTTTGGAAAAAGCAAGGAAAGTTGCCTTCAGACAGTCACAAAACCCCTATGGGAGTCAAATCTGAATTTTAGATGGCCTGTGGGAGCAGGATGGTCCGCAGGAGCTTTCCCTGGCAGAGTCCTGTGTAGGCAAACCTTTGGCAGGAGTTCATATCTGCCAGAGCATCCTTTGGTAGATCAATTATGCCTCTGCTGAAATGTTCAGAATCATAATGTTAAAAGCTGATTATGTCTCTTTTAATCATTCACAATCCTGATGTCAAAACCCCCGATGTTCAGTAGGACCCCCTGCAGCAGCACTGTTATGTCCTCCAGACAGAAGGGTTTGGAGAAGCTCTAGTGGAAGGCTCTCTGGGCTCTTGCTGGCACAGCTGATCTGATCCTGCTGAGAAAGGGACAGACATCACCATCAAGTCCTGTGGAACTTCATCACATCCTCCACGTGGAGTCCCAAGAAGCCTGGCCAGGCTCAGGACTGGATGTGCCAGCAGAAGACAATTCTAACCAGTGCTGTAGGTCTAGGCCAGGAAAATGATTCCTGGCAGCCGCTGCTTGAAAATTAAGCTTTGGCCCTTTTCGGCAAGCTTCGATGGGAGAGGCAAGCTTAATTGTGTGAATACCTTTTCCTGCTGTTTGATGGTCAGCTTTTGCATTAGGCAGTTCTTTTAGCCTTCCTACTGTTTCTGCTAGAAAGCTGTCAGCTGAACTCTTGCTGCCTCATTATAAAATGATAAAGTGATTAAAGATTTCAATTAAAATTTTTTCTTGAGAGAGAGGATTAACTGAAAATAGTTTTTACATTTCTGATAAGAGAAAAATAACCACTTGAATACTTTTTATTTTAATTTCAAATAAAGTATTCTATTATGAGTGATATTTTAAAAAACATCAACAATAAAAAAAAATCAAAACAGAAGAGAAATTCACTATTGTGTATGCAAAATTTTCTTATCTTCTCATACCAAGCCAGTTGAAGAAATTTAAACAGGTTTTCCATAAAAGGTGCCTCAAAGACACATGAAGAATCCTGCAAACAGGTTTCACATGAAGCTAGCAAAAGAGTAAGTAATGCAGAACAGTCACCTACAGTTGAAGTCTTCTGTCTTCTTAAAAACCTTTCTTGCAGGTTCCACAGTGAACAACCACTTGACAGCATTTGACCTATCTGGAGAGCACCCAGTACAGTAGCACTCTGAAAAATCACTCAATTTTATTCAAAATACCATTAGGGATAAGTGAATTTCAGTTCTTGGGTCTCTTGGAAGCTGGTTTTGCCATCTGGACTATGGATGATTTCATTAGGAGGTACACTGGCTCAGATCAGTCACACAGGGCCTTGCAGCTCTATCTGGGTCAAATTTGGCCATTACAACACAGAGAGAGAGAGAGAGAGAGAGAGAGAGATATTCCCTGAGTCTTTGATTCTCTCTGGCCTGATATGGAAGGAAAAATATGGTTTGTGCTGCTCAAAGAAGTCATAGAGAAAGGATTTGCTCTCTGAGACATTTTAAAGGAATTTTCTTTCTACCTAAGTATATTTTCCTGGAGGCCTCACTACTGCTTGCAAAAAAACCCCCAAAACCAAAACAACCCTGTTGTATTGAAGACATTTCAGATGTCTTCACAGAGGCATTGGGCAAGGACGTATTCTCTGCACAGTCCTGGGTGCTGCCCTTTAGGTAGCCAGGAAGGGGATGCCCAGCCATGGCATGGGATATCAGTTTATGCCACTATCTCTCACAAACTCTTTCTCATTCACTTTGCTGAACTGACCACACAGGCCTGGGACTCTTATCCTGAGTTCCCAGGCTTGACTCAGGATCAAATGGTTTTCTGAACATTTAGTCCATGGAGAGGTGATGGTAATGAAGAAGAACTCACAGATGGCAACGTTAATTACATTATCATCTTGTCTGCAAGTAACCTCTGAAATTTGTGCATTTTAACCACACCAAACCTATGGAACAATTAGGCTCAGGTGGACCTTTGAATAAAAATAACAGTTAGGAACATTTATAAATTCAAGGCGAATATGTTACATTTTTACAGCGGAGGTGGCAGAATTACAGATTGTTTCATGAACCCATCAGGAAAAATTTAATTAAGATCAATTTAATTAATTACTGCAGAATCAAATTAGTATTCTGTTAGTGCCAGGACTTTTAGTTTCTCCTCTCTCGTTTTTTTTGAGGACTATGGAGCTTTCTCTCAAATGCTCAATATATTCCTGGGCATTACTGTTAAATTTAAACACTAAAAAAAAAAAAAAAAAAAAAAAAAAAGAATAGTTAGGTAACAACTGCCAAGGAATATTAACCTTTTTCTTTTCTCAATTACTGTAGATCATTTTCGCTCCCCTCCTTCATTTTGGTATTTTTGCCTTGTGCACCATTTGTCATGGTTCTTGAGCTCCAAGCTCTGACAACAGCAGGTGGGATACAGCCCTCTCATTTCTTTAGGGCATCAAGAGCAAGCAGGCATCCAACCCACTCTCTGAACCTGGCAGACTTGTTTCTGCTGAGAACCATTTCCTGACAAAATATCTTATCTGCTCATAAAAAAAAAGTATCTTTTATAAAAGGAGTAAAAATGAATTGTGCTGATCCTTTCTCACTTTCTGAGGAGGGTCACGAACAGACCCTGCTCACTCAGGTCACAGTGCTTGTCTCTTTAGGGCTGGAGCACAGGAGAATACCTTTAATTTTGTGGTAGGTCTCACAGTCCAAGTTAAAGAATGGGTTTCAAAGTCTACCAAAAATATTTCTTTATGTAAACAGCCTTCAGCTATTATGCATACATCTATGCCATATGTGGACATATGTCTATCACTGCAGTTCACAAACTGATTTTGCCTGCTTTCCAAGCCAACACAGGAGAGGGCTGGGATGTTGAAAGGGATCAGGGAAATGTGTGCCATCCTACTTCTGCATCATGGCAGGAGACAGGATGGATATGTAAGCCTGACAGCATCCTAAATATCCTTGCACATCCTCTGGAAGTCAAAAACTCCACTTCCTCCTGATCAGAGGAAGATCTTGGATGAATTTATGCAACCCTGGTACCCACAACAGGGTATCACTGCTTATTCAACAATGATTATTCTGAAAATCCTCAGCTGAGAGATATCAAGTTTTTCATGAGTAGGTCCCTGCTCTCTCCTCCTCCGTGTTCTAGAACTGACACCTAAATCACCCTCCTTCTCAGCACTTGAACAGCTTGGACTGGGCCCAGGCCCAGGATTCCTTCACATCTGAAAGAATGAGAGCTGCTTTAGTTCTTCTGAAAATTACTTTCTACCAAATGACTGCATCACAAACCCTCCTGACAGGGTGCCATTCACCACGTGAAAAAGATGCAGATTACTGAAAAATGTTGCCAAAGGAGTTCCACCCACCCCCTTCACTGAATAGGTAAAGGTCACTGGGATTGCAAGGGGTTTTTCCAGCAGCCAGACTATGCGACTGAAATCCTTTGGGCATGTCCCCTCGTGTACCCCACTGTGCTCCTGACATGCAGAGGGAAAAGTGTTTTTCTAATCAGCATGCAAGGCAGGTGAGCTGTGGTTGAAAGATGATTGCTTGCAGCCCCCCCACAAATCCCCAGTATCAACAGTGTTAAAATAATACAAACATCATTAGTGACAAAGACAGATTCATTGCCTCCAGCCAGACTGTGCTTGTTAAAGGAGTTCTGTACAGCTCCATAACTGGATATGAATTCTAATAAAGTTTGTTTAAAAATGTGGTGGTATTCCAAAAGAAAATGTGCAAAACAGGCAATTCTGATTTTAACAAATCTAGTCCTTGTAACTCCTCAGAGACCTGTGGGTTTGATGAGAAAGGCCCTTTTTTCTCCTTTTTTTAAACACCTCTTACTAAGAATGCAGAAAGTTGGATTCTGTCCTTATTCCAACTCCCAAACATTGTGGGTCTACTTTAAGGAAGAATTATTTATTTACGTGTGCATATACTGTGAAGTTGCCCAGAAATGCAGCATGCAGAAACCCCTGTAGAAAACTTATTCACAGTAATGAGGCATAACCATTCTCTAATCCCAGAGGGAGAAGATTGCTTGACTTCTTTCACCAGAAGGTCACATTCACTCTGAGATGATGCTGTTGGAGCTCCCACCAGTGCTAGGTTTTATTGAAATGATATGGAGTGAATCTGAACTGACAGATATCCTGGGAACTCTTCCAGGATATACAGTACCTCTGGAAAAGTAGGGCCATTTAGTCTGTATTAGCCCTCAGATGCAGAAGGAATGAGCCTAAATGGCAATTATGAAAGCAAAAATGAAAAAAAAAAAAGACAAGGACACAACAATGCCAAGCTCAAATAATTTTCTCTGAGCACAGATGCTCCATCCCTCCTTTTGAAAAAGACTCTTAGTTTTTGTCCCAGCCATGGATTTTATAGGAGGACAGAAACCAACACCTAGAGCTGAAAGTAAGAGTCTCTGTGGGTTTTGGTGTGGAAGCTTTCATTAGAGGTAATAGGGCAAAAAAAAAAAAAGATACTCGCTTAGCAATTCAGCACTGAACATCCAAGTGGATACTTCACCATGGCACCTCAGATGTTGCTTGGCAGGACCTGCAGTTTGGAGGGATAAAGCCATAGCTGAGCAAAAGCTCCCACACATCAGTGCCTCCCACACTCTGCCCAAACTGCAGGGCAGTCCTACCAGTCACAGCTTTCCCACTTCCAGTGTGAGAGTGGGGAACAAGGTACAGGACAGGATGGATCAACAGGTTAGCTAGGTAAACCTGTGCACTTGAGAAGCTTCTGAGGCAACAGGAGGTTAAAACTGATCTTAAGGGTTCTCCATATGGGAATACAGGTACATTGAGCTTGGATCAAGCATAGTGAATAACATTAAGTACACAGTAACATAACTAAATAAGAAACATAGTAAATAAACTCCTACATCTTTCTTTATACTGTTTTGGAGAGCATACTTTAAAGAGAGAAAGATGCATTGCTGCTATTTTGATTTTGTGTCAGGAGAGGTGTGTTTCAGACTTCAGAGATGCTACAGAAGCAATTACGGTGGCAAATAAAACTATTATTAAAACCCTGACGTTTTTAACTGCTATTTGCGTGTAATCACTCTTAAATAAATGAAGGAAAAGTAAATGTTAAGAGAATAATTTGCTGCTAATCAAGAGTAATAAAGTAAGAAGCTTCATTTCCTTTCCAGACTTGTCTGATTTTAATCTCTCTGAAGTTTGACAGTAGGAGAAAGCAAAAAACAAAGTTATGCTGTGATGGTGTGTGTGGTAAGAAATTCTAGAGTCTCAGTACTGTGGGTCTTTTTCTTTTTCTCTCCCTTACATTTTCCCAGCTCTAATACAGCTGATCTGTTTAGGTGTGCATTTTTACATTGGGATTTGTAGTAATATAATGCTGAATACTCTCAAATCCTGGACACTTCACCTTGATCCTAAAAAACACTATTTCTTTCCAAAAACTGGACCCTTCTCCAAGAAAAATGTTAAAAAATATTTTGAAGGCAGATTCCAAGAGTCTGATGTAGTTCAGTTCACCCCTACTCCCTACCTCCAACCACCCAGATTGAAGACTTTCACTTAACAGTGGGACCATAATCTATTTGTAGGTCTGTAGAATAGGAAAATGGAATCAACCTCTTTTTCATAACCTATTTTTAATTGATTTTTCTAACTGAAAGAGTGAGATTTTTCTCCTTAGGAGCCCATATTTGGGAACTGAGTAGAAATTCTACTCCAAGGTTATAGCATTAGTACAGTATCTGACACAACAAAGCAGAAGTGGCCACTTAGTTCAATCATATTGAGTCCTTGCAATGACATTCCTGTGTACATCAGTGATGAAGGCACATGACTCTGCGTAACCACAGACAAAACATTCGTGAACGGGTGCTTATTATTCAGTTCTACATTGTGCAGCTAATAATTTCTGAATGGAAAATTCAATTCACTCCAATCACAATACATTGCTGCTGGTAAAACTGAATATAGCTTCAACAGTGACAAGAGAACTGCCATTAAATTTGTGCTGGATATAAGCAAGGGTGGGAGAAGCTTCCACAAATGTTGCACAGTATTTTAAACAAGCAAAGTTTGATTTTGATAATGACTCTACTCTCAAAGCACCTCATTCTTTTAATTTATCCTGTTATTAGCCCATTCAGGAGGAATTATACTGACAATAAAATAGAAATCATGAACATCAGATGTTCCCTGAGAGCCCTACAGCACCACCTCTGAACCCCCTCCTCCCTGTTTCCCTGCACCATCCCTTCACCTCTGCATGCTCTTTCCAGCCAGGGCTGGGCTGGGCTGGCTCCAGCTCTCTCCCCTAAGGCCATGTAAGTGGGGATCTGCACTGCAGCATTTGTGACTGATTTGGGTGAGAATCCAAATCAGTCCAGTGCAGATCAGCTGATAGACCTCACAACTCCAGCTCTACCTCTGTTGCATACTGAAGGCCAGAGAGAGTAAGGTCTGGTACCAAAATCCCTACCTTTCTCCTCCACCTGCTCTTTTTGACACTTGTTCTACATTATCCTAAGTACTTATCCTCATAGTCCTGTCCATGAGCTTTCCCATGGCTCTGCAGTTCATCTGTTCTTCTCACCTCCTACTCTTTCACCTACCTTTTTGCTGCCTTTGGTGTCTCAGAGCCTTCCAAAATACCTGTCATATATGCCAGGGCTTGTTCCAGGGCCAGATACAGAAGTGCTTCTGGCAGGTTAAGGAAGGGGGAGGAAGGTCTGTGCTGTGACATGACAGCTCTGTCCTTGTTCCATCCCACAGACCAGGGCAATGTCAGTGAACAGGATGAAAGGTGAGGTGATTTTTCTCTTAGATTCCTGTGAAAATCCATTTTATGTCACCTCTTCTTTCAGAATTTGAAATGGACAGAAAACAAAGTAGAGGGTGGAAGATCAGTATGTGGAACTCTACCTAAATCTACCTCTACCCGAAGCCTAAGGACAAGGCTCTTTATCTGCTTCTCTGTTTTAATTTCTAGCTTTCCATGAATACATTCACCAAATAAATTTATGAGAGGGAAGGAATACATCTAAAATCTGTGTTACAGAATACTTCCAAGGAAAGATTTCATATTCGTCCTGTTCTACCCAGACATTTGACATGGCTCCCGTTGGAACACACACACTTGTAATTGTTGCACCAGGGTCTGGCTTTCAGCAGTGTGGTATTTGCAGTGGTTGGCTTGGGCTCCATCTGAAGGTGGTGAATTATTCATAGAAATCAAATGGGAGACACTTGTAAATACAAAAAAGACATCTCCTTTTTTGAAATAGACAGGTTTCAAGGAAGAGAACTTAATTTTAGAGTAATAAGGAACGCAGTGTTCATGTCTGCTTTAGCCCTCACTTTTCCCCAGTTAGTATCTCTCCCCAAATTGTTGACAGTATCCTAGGAAGAAGAGGACAAAAATTTGAAGCCATACACCGTGCTGTGATAGGCTTTCTCAGCACTGTCCTTTGTTAAATCTCTGGCATACCTCAGGAAGGGATTTAATCTGTACAATAATGAAAATTGTTTCTATTCTAAGAAATACAAAATGTAATCACCTTTTTTTTTTTTTTTACTATCATTATCTGTCCTTGTTTTCTGGATTCCTATTTGCAAACTTTAATGGAAAACATTTACCCTCATTCAAAACTCAAACATTCAAGCTCCAAATACTACTCTTTGGTTCAGATTGGGTTTGGAGCTACACATTAATTGCTTGAGGGTTTGGTTCTTCTAAAAATTCTTTGCCAACCTTGGATCAATGAACAGTTTCTGTTAAATCAAGATTTGAGAAAAGTAAGAAAACATAGAGAGGGGAAAATAGAGTGCAAAATAAATGTCTAAGTGATAAAGCTGTGATATGACTATCTAGGGTGGGTGTTAGGAGTTTGCCAAGGACAGAAAATTGGGCCAGCAGCATTGAACTATAGTGTCTTACTGAAAAAGTTTTTGTGCCATTCAGATGGTGCCGGCATTTGAAATCTCTACACTGGAACAGTTTTTCAGAATGTGGTTCCTCTTGCATCTCAGTTTTATTTTCTTCTTTAACCTAATTCTCAAATTATTGAAGATTACTCAATTTTTTTTCAGCAGCACACTCAGAGATAGATAACTTATTAGAAATGACCACCTTTGATAGATGCAAAAACTTCTGTACAAGCATATACTGAGCTTCCCAGCTCAGCAGTCATTCAAAGGAGACCATTAAAAAACAGTCAAAGGTGACAGTTCTTCAAGAAATTCAGTCTTCTTTCTGATTCTTGTGGCCATAGCACCTCTTCTTCAAATCTTACCATCTTTATCAAAGTTATGCTTTCAGGTATTACTTCAGTTTTGAGGCCAGATCTAACTTTTGTGACAAACCTTCGCCAGATGATTCAGAGACATGTTCAGACAAGCCAATGAATGTTACTTGGAGGAACATCTTAACTAAAATGTCAAACTCCTCTCCTTTTTATGCATGTATTATATCCTCTCTGGCCTGTGGACAGTACACAGAATGTTTAATAACATCTCATGTCTAAACAGGCTTTTATCTTGCTATCTCTCCTCTTTCCTTTATCAGCAATAACAAACCCCATACTTAAATTAATTTTTCCACTGAACGCGGCTTCATCTTGTGCAAGCAGAGACAGTAATATTGATATTCAAACTTCAGCCAAACCTGTGGTGAATTTCTAAGTTTGACACAAACATTATGACCTTCTGAAATACATCAATTCTTATATAGGTAGAATGCAAGAACAAGGGATGGATCTTAACACAAGCATAAGCACTACTAGGATAAGGCTCTGTAGCTTGAAGTGCTTTTGAAACAAAACCAGCAGTAATTATATACTTTAAAATTGTTCTTTGACTTCTTATTTTGTTCCTGTAAGTTCCCATCTCACTGAGTTCTGAGCTGGGGCTGCAAAACAGTATTAATGTCCAAATAATCAATCACTGTAGCTATTATTTTAATTATGGCACAGGGAGAGATCCCTCCATTTAACCCTTCTGCAAATAATGTTGGGCTTCAGACTCTCATGTCAACTGCAAAGGGAAAGTGCCTTTATCAGCTTTTTGTGGGGAAAGCAGTGAGAAATATCCCAAGCTTTTCAACAAATGTCCTGGGAGCTGTCCAAGAATTGTGGCACTTGAGTCATTATAGCTCCTCAGCCTGTCTGGATTTGGACTCACATTTTTCCTGATTGGGGCTTGTTTAACAGACACTGAGGGCAGAGTAAAGGGAGCAGCCTTGTTCTCCTTCCTTCTAAAGCTGAATCACTGTGTAGCTGAGGGTGCACAAGGTGGACAAGCAAGAGCAATAACCTCTAGGTACTGGAGGCACTCTGAATTTGTGGGGTACATTTCAGGCACTGCCAATCTTGCAGCAGACTGGAAAACAAATGGCATGTTTAAGCATCAAGATTGCTGGGGTACAAAGTGAATAAATAGGTTTTCTATCTGCTGGCTTGTATACAGGCAGAGTACAGCTGTTCTTCAGGCACTGTGTGCTTCAGCAGTGGTAGTCCTTGTCACGGAAAACTGGTTATGCAGACCAGCCTCAAAAGCAGCTCTACAAGCTCTTGTGTAGGAATCCTTTGAGAGCTAGGAGATAGGAAGATAATGTTTCTGGGTCAGAAAGTGCCTGCCCTGCCATCACTAGAAGCTCAGCAGTACCCTGAGCTCACGGCTCTTATTCACACCTGGGCATGGGGATAGAGAGAACACACCAGGTTAGATGTCCCTGTTTTCTGAGTATGGTAATTCTTACATTTTCAAGTACGCCAACAATAACTCAGGTGGTATCAACGAGCACAAAATCAATCCCACAGTGGGCTGGGTTAGAGCAGACGTTGGATCTACAAAAAAGCCCTTGGGACACCTCTGCTCTCCTCTATTCCAACATCCAGCCTCTCTACCAAGCCAGGTACAGAACCAGTGCTTTTGGAATGGTTGTTTCTGGGTTTAACTCACACAGCTGAGCTCCCTTTAGCCCAGCCCATGAAAATCAGTTACCACAAGCTCCAGTTTTGCTTTTCAAGTATCTCTCTTCTCCTTGTTGGTTTTCCTTGGCATAGGCCTTTCAGCAGAGATGAAGAAAACACTAGACATGTGGCTGCTGTGCTGGCACTGCCAAAAAACGCATCAGTGGGAGATGCAGACGAACAGATGCAGCCCAGCAAGCCTGTGTGGACTGCCTGAACAAGGCTCTCCATGCTCCAAGCAGTGCCAGGAGCCTCAGCAATGGGTAATGGGCACCACGCCCTCCAAACAGATGGACACGAGCACTGACAAACCGGACACCACATCCAGGCATTACACATAGGCCTGTTGTGGGGCACTCGTCCTAGCCACACGAGTCAAAACAGATGGCCAGACCTGTAGATCTTTGTTTTACACTTCTCAATCACATACCCCGTTTACTGACCCTGTTGGAAAGGCTCTTTCTTTTAGGACCTTTTCTGTGTGTACCACCGAGGTTTTAAAAGAGCTGTAAAACATGTGACAGGGGAGCAATTGCCTTATGGAAAGAAGCAGCTAATTTCTCTGCCTTTGGTAGATTATGCTCATAAAGGAGGGGACTGGACTATAATTAATCAGATTGAATTCAGAGCAGATACATGCAAGTTATCCCAGAGAGAAACAGAAAAGCAGTCTCAGTGAAGGGCAGGGAGGAGGAGCCAGATATGCAAACCGGGCTCTGAGGATGTTTGCTGGCCAGAGGGTGAATGGGAGTCTGTAGCACGCTGCTGTCAGAAAGGTAGACCACTTTCCAAAATAGGCTTGTGGCCACCACCAATTTGAAGGTCAGGGAAGATGGCCTCTCTGTACTTAATAACCTTTACTAGACCTTTTTTTTCTCTGTTGCTGATTTTACAAGACCTGAGATGTAATTATTTCAAGGCCCTAATGAGGCCTTTTGGTAAGGTATAATTTTATACATCCTACATAAACAGACATTTAGACAAAATAGAGAAAGCCCAAAGGAAAGCAGGATGGGTAATAAGAGGTTGAGGAAACATGACCTAGAGAGAAAGGCAATTGAAATGAGGCCTATTTAAGCTGAGAAAGCAAGAGAGGCCTGTAATGATAGTTGTCTACACTGTCAAATGCTCTTAATGGCACCAGCAGAGCTCAGCTGTTTTTTGAAGGTGCTAGGACATGAGGTAATCAACTCAATTTTTTAGGAAGACACAACAATTTAGGATTGAAAAATGAGTAATTTTACATGCAGACTTGGAGGGGGATTTTAAGACATTAAATTATAAGTTACACCAAGTGAAAACATGACATGATCTAAGGATTGTGATTAACAAGCACTGTCCAGCTCTGATATTACCCCACAGGACAACAAAGATATTCTTACATCACTGCCATGACAAAAGTCATGCTGTCTGTGTAGGAAATCAGGACAACCTTTTACAGGAAATTTCAGAAGTACCTATTTCTGATATTTTCAATTTTCCCCCACTTTTTACAAAATCATTCTTGAAGTAGAGGTGTAGCAGCTCTCCACGTCAAGGGGGAATAGTAGAATGAGATGTTTTCAAAGATGAGCAAAGGAGGCAGCTTTAGTTCTGGCATTTTAGGCCTGATCTTGTCTGTGGGTTGCTTTCTTGCTTGCTCCAGGGGTTAATGAAGCCACTTTTACTGAAAAGTATGCTTCACAATTAGCAGGGTGCTGGATTTCCTCCATGCATACAATCTGCTGTCAGGTGGGATCTTCATGTCTATCTAGTTCCAGAACAGGCCATTTCACTGAGAAATTTTTGCTCAATGCTCCTATTTTAGTGTTTGTTTTGTTTTGTTTTTTAATTTCTTCAGTGTATTAGGCCTTGGGCAGCCACAACTTCTTTTGCTGGACATTAGATCCTTTAATTAGAGAAAGAGGTTGGGCAGCCATTCCTTTGCCAATATTGGGTCCATATTCAAAGTGAGAGATCTTGAAAAGCAGCCAACAGACACAGAAACAAGTAGAGGCAAAAACATGGACACACACACACTCCCCTTCCACACATCCCCCTTCCTGACATCATCAAGCAGAGGAAATATTCTCCTCAGTACGTTAGCCACTATGCATCCTGGTTCAGATAAATGAAAAATTTAATACTAAAAATGTGTTTCTCATTTGAATTAAAAAAAAAAAAAATATAGTCCCAGATCTAATAAGCTTCCACACATTTATAATATTCTCATTTGGAAGTTACAAGGCAGGCAAGCTGGGTGTGTGCTAAATACAAGAACAAATAACCACGAATGAAACGTTAGGAATTCGAAGCCAAAACCATTTGCTAAAAAGCATAAATAGAACATAGTTTCAATTGGTTAGATGCCAAATTAAATGTAAAAAGAGACTAACAAAATAAAATCAGAGCAGAAAATGTTATTAGGAATTAAGCTAAGAAAAAGTATACATGAATATTTTCTTACTTGCATGATTAACACAGGCCTATTTTGGGAGGTAGAGGGGCAAGTCTGAAGGGCAGGTGATAGGTTTGCAAATCAAAATAGGATGCTGTGGTCAACACCTAAGGAAGGGAAAGAAATAATGCAAAATGTTTCTTTTTCAGGTAATGTTTGTAAGAGAACAGAGGCCTCTACCCAAGTGATATTGTGGAGGCTGTAAGTGGTGGAGCAGGGGTTTAGATGCAAAGAGAAAACCTCTATTTGCTTTTCAGAAGCACTGTGAGAATATGCCCTAACCCCATCTTGCTGCATGTCTGGGTGACCCTGGAGGGCCAGTTCTGGACACGTCTGGAGAGCACTTGAAGCAGGTGGGACCCCTCCCCACCCCAGAACTGAGGTGACAGATGTTGGAGCAGACAGCCACTGGCTCTGCAGGGATGCTCTGGGGAAGCAGCAGTGGGTGGCTGTTGGCCATCAAGGAGACTGACCTGCTCCTGGACAATGCTGGCACTTCATGGAACGGATGATGCCATCAGGTTTCACCCCCCATCCTTCTCCCTGGTGGTTGAGGAGTGTAGGTTTTACAGAAGGGAATGTTCCTGGGCTGGCTGGGAGCACCCTCACCTTGACTGTCACAACAGAAGCCTCCTTGGTCTACCTTCCCTTATACTTCCAGGACTAGAGCAGTTGCTTTCAGAAATGGATGAAGCCATGAGAAGCAGGGAACAGTGTGAGAAAGGGAGAGGATGGCAGTGAGTGGGTTATCTGTTTCTAACGCAGAAGAGAGAGACCTAAGACAGATTTCTGCAGGCAGGGAGCTCCTCCAGAAAAGAGTTAAGGGGCCTAAGTGTTCTCTAAATCTTTGTCTCATCAATATGCAGCAAAGGAGCAGAGGCCAACTCTGCTGTCTCATGTCAAGGAGAAGAAAAAGCTTTCCCTGTACTTTCTGGAGTCTACTTGTCCCTTTTTGCTTTAATACCTTACCATTTAAAGAATTCATTTTGCAGGCTGCACTCCTACTGGCCGTGGAGGAAACTCCTGAGAAAATCACATCAGAGGCCCCTCTTTTCCTGTCCTGCAGCATGAATTGTTAACACAAGATCTGTACAGACGTGTATAAGGCTCTTACCAAGTACGAATATTCACACATGGTGCTATCCAGAAACAAGGGGCTGATCCTGAGTAACTTATTCCAGCACAACCTGATTTTGAGACAAGCTCTTCAGGACAAAAAACCTGTCATCAAGGAGACTTAAATACAGATGACTGAGAACTTTTCCCCAACCATTTTCTTGATTAAACAGGCATTTCCATTTTAAATTGGATGGAAATCCAGAATATTAAGCATTTAGTTTTCTGACATAAACTCGACATTTTTTCATCAAAACTGTTTTGATTTCTGCTGATTATAGATCCTTCTTTTAGCAGCATCAAAGGAGCTGTGCCCTGGGTGTGCTGCCTTCACCTCTGTGACAGCCTGTTATCACCTGGGAGGATCCACACACCAGGCAGTGTGAACCAGGATCCATGGCCAGTTCGTCTGACAGCAGGGCTGTGGCCAAACTGAAAGAGAAAATGAGACCTGTAAACAAAGAGACAGAAAGGTTTTGAGTTTATCCTCTGTGCCCTAGCAGGGAGGCTTGGTTACTGTGGAACTACCTCACTTTTACCATGTGGCTGGAAGTAATTCAGCTTAAGAGTGTGGTTTGATTGATGTGGCTTGTCTCTGCAACTTAAATTAACTGGGAGGAAGGCAAGGTATAGCCAGTGGCGTAGCTACAGGACTCACAGAGCAGTGCACTAATAACGTTTCGGGAATCTCTTTTTAAGAAGTCCAAGATTTCTGAGGAAGTGTGAGCAAAAATAAACCTCCAAGTCTTATTTTAGACATATGAAAAAACATTCTACAGCTCTTCCCATGCCATTTTGAATTGGCAAAATGCTCTCAAACAAGGTGCAATGGGAAATAAACCTTAATGAAAGCAAACAGTACCTTGTGTTTCACAGCCTGTCACTTGGCTTGTGTACCACCCCAGAGTAAGGCACTGAGAAATTTCTCACAGAAACAAATTTAGTCTCTGTGCAGCTTAATACTGACAGAAATACACCCACTGCTACCACTTCTCTCCTTTACAGACATATTATCTTTTCCATTTTCCTTTCAGGATTAACAAGACAAAACCAAAACCGCTTTTTGTTCCACACACCTTCAGCCTTGGTGTTGTAGGTCTACATACATGGAAGTGAACTTTAAATTAGGAGGGGAGAAAGTAACAAAGTAAGAGATGTTTGTTTTTGATGAGCAGCAGAAGCAGAGCCAAGAGAAGACCTTTCTGAGGAGATGCCCTTGCTCACACGTGTCAAAGGGATTTGGGCAAGGATCCATTGGCTGAGCTTGTTCCAATTTAATTGGGAGCTACTTCAGCCATGGGCAAGTGCTGGCCTTTCCCAGAGCTGCCACATGCCCAGCCATCAGCTGTCAGCCCAGATTTCCATAGCACTGACATTGTCTGAGTAGGTGATAGCTGCTTTATAGTTCTCTGCAGCATCCTGCTTAAGGCACTTGTTTAGTTTGCTCAACCTTAGACCTGGCCTTAAATCTTCTGACAAGTTTACAGAGACTGGACCTGTCAAAGCTCTGAATCTCAGAGCAACTCAACGATTTTCATAAAATCTCACCTCCTGGAGTCATGTGAATTATATGTGATTTACTCTTTTATAAAGTATAGACTTAATAATTATCATGCTTTTAGGAAAAAGCTGCCAAAAAATAAAGCGGTCATGGCATCTTAAAGACACAAAACCAGAAGACCCAAGAAATACACTCTAATAATTTCAAATAAAGAAATGACATATACTGTAGAAAACCCCCAAAATGCCTAAAGGTTGTGGAGCACCTGGCTTGCAGGTGCTAAAGTTTTTATGCTATATTTATGAAATGGGTGCTTTGTTCCCACAGAAAGACAGTCTCTCAGAGAGACCAGCTGAGCTGCTTTCCCAGAGCTGTGTGCTCAGCAGAGGCCCCAGCAGCATTTGAGCAATTTAGCACTTTCCAAGAAACCAGACAAACTAACACTGCCTGTTTATTTCCTCTTTCTTTCAGTACTCCCACGCTGGTGCCTCTGCAAAGGAAAATATTGATGGATCTGAAATATGTATGACATAGGCTCAGAGTCCATTGCAGTCACCCCCTAGCAAGCTGTTTCTGAGGCTGTTTTCTTGGGCGAGACCACAAATTATTCTCTTTCTCTTACTCCTTTTAATTTTTTTTGTGTATCTGAGTTTTCCCCCTGTTAAGGTGCTGAACAACTGCAACCACCTATGCCATGGAGGAAGAAATAGGTAAGATCACTCTACAGTAAGATGTTTGAAGAAAATTTCAAGAGTCAGTAAAGAAACCGGTTCCCTACTTAAAAAAACCAAAAAATTATTAGGGCCAGCCTATCAAATTTTTGAAAATTCACTGAAATTTCTGATGATCTATTTTGCTTCTAGAGGCTCTGAGCCTTAATTTCAAAGAAACTCCTTCCATTGGAAGGGGTAATTGGAAGGACTAATCCCAACAGAAGACTTAAAAACTCGCTAGGGAGAGTTTAAAGTGAGAAAAACAAGGAGCCAGGAGATTGCTCATGGAGCACAAACTGAGTGTATCTTATCCAACCCTTTTGTGCCAATGTTTTCTGGTAGCAAACAGAGAATATTCCCTTTGGAGGACTTGCCTGGCACTGGGCATCATCCAGCAGAGGCTACAACACAGTCATGCTGTAACTTTCCAGCAGGCAAATAGATTGTGGCAGCTCTAATAGTGCAAGATTCAATTGAAAAACAATGTAACTTGCTTTTTTTCAACGTATGCAGAGAGAAGATTTATTTTAGTTATGACTGGAGTGAGGCAAGTGTTGAAATTTCTCCATGTTAACATGCATTCTCTGCTGAGGCTTCATTTGGTCAGGAAGAAAGGACACAGCAATGTTTATATTGTATATAGGCAGCAATCTTATTTTTCCTGTCAAAAATTAACCCCTTTTCACTTTTATGCAAAATTCACAGCAACGAAAACCATTTCAGAAACAGACTATTCCTATAATTTCTTTTTCTTTCAGAAAGTACCTTCCTTTGTTAAAATATCTGGTAAAAATAATGGCTTCACCTTCAAGGTGTGTTAGATCACAGCTGGGAGCCAAAGATCAGACACATCCACCTGAAAAACCCTTTGAAACCCAAGCAGAGATACTTTAACATCCAGAAGGGATAGCGATTCATGTGGCTGCATTTTCTTTTCCTATTGTATCCCCATGTATTCACCTGTTAGGCTCCCCTGTTCCATCTCAACTCTAAGACCCCAATTAATCAAGACCCTGAATTTACTTCCTGGCAAACCTCCCAAGGCAGAGCGCCCTGTGGCTCTGCAAGGCACAGCCGATGATTGCTTTAATTTGCAATGTTTTCTGTGTTGTTAGCAGCAAATTCACACATTTATACTCAGAGACCAATGAATTTCTACAAATGAAGGCATGTCTAGCAAAAAATTGGATCAGGGCTTTTGCTTATACCTGTTTTGACAAAGCAATGTGCAGAATTATCCTCCCCCTCAAAAAACCCAAAAACCTCACTACAAAGTAGTTCTGGGGTTTGAGTCTGATTTTGCCCTGCCCTGTTTGGCAGGTGAGTCAGTTCCTGTTCTTTCCTTTTGTCCTCTGAGTTTCCTCTTCCAGACAGGATGATTTTCACAAACCATCATTCTGTGTAACATAGCCACTCTTCAAGAGAACAAACCACACCGTGTTGTGAGGAACAGTCTAAAAGGCAATTCTGGGAACAGACTGAATGAGGAGGAGGAAGGGCAAGCTGAAGAATGAGAATCTATATGAGTACAGGATTAGGAATGGGGGAGAGAGACATCAGAAAGTGTACAAGTGTCACAAGTGGCAAAAGGGTATTAATGAAACTTCAGGATGATTGCAGGGGTGATATATTTGAGGTAGGAACAAAGAGCTATGAAGTAAAACCTTGTCTTCTCATCCTGTCCTTTGCCTTCTGTTGCAAGAAATAAAACTGACATGAAGGAATGTCATCTTTTGGCTTCTCCTGCCCTGTCCCCTAAGGCTATGCCCCCACATAAAGGGTCTCCAGCTATTCATCTAATTTTCAGTCCAAGTTTTAGTCTCCTAGGACAGATCAATCTTGTGTAGGGCTTTTGGCAGGTATCTGAGAAGAGATATTGTGTGAAAAATGTGAATTACCAGCCTGAGTGATAGGACTGATGGTAGACAGCAGAAAACCCACTCCCTTCACCTCTCTGTCCTGTCCTCTGGAGACGCAGTGGCAATGAGGAGCTGCTGCTCTGCTCTACACAGGGAGCATAAATATTTCCAGAAGGGAAAGGAAAAATCCACAGATGAATATAATCCTTGTTTTTCTGAGGATATATATAAGCAAATGAAGGGGAAAACAGGAACATTGCAAGAATATTGCACTCAGCAAGACATACCACCACAAGGGGGTAAGGATGGAATTGTGTTGCAAAAAAACTTAAAAAAAAAAATCTGAAACTATAACAAAGTTGGGTTATGCACAACTCTAGCCCATATTTCAGCAGTATATTATATTCCACTGTCTTGTTTTCCCTTTGGGTATTTATTTGCATTTAAACCAGCCCAACACCTGGTGGAGGACAGCATTGCATGTTTCAATTCCTCCGCTTGGATAGCATCACTTTAGAATAAATGAGTGCCTGAATGCACTGCATTGGGAGTTCAGTGATTTGTGTGGTTGGGTTTTACACATTCATTTGGAGAGACAAGTGGGATTTGAAGCAGGTGATGAGGGAAGAACTGCATATATGGCTAACTCAACATGTACCACATATTCTGAGTATAGGAAGAAGAGTGAAAAACATGGTGTGTTGCAGGCTAGACAAGAAAACATTTTAAAATCATGTCTCAGTGATAACAGAATAGCTTTGAGGAGCTCTGCTGGCAAATCACAAGGAACCACACAAACAAGGAAAAAATGAGTAATGTTTGTTAATACCATGGCAACTCTCTGGACACACAGAATTCTATTTGTCACAATACAGTTTCTGGCTCACTATTTTCTATAAATGCGAACAATTTGTTCAGCTTCTCTGCCTGTCTTTTGTGTTGGATTTCTAACAAAATGCCCTTAGTCCTGGCAAGTCAAGCAAGATGCATGGTGACATGCCAGTTTCCCCGAAGCATCTTAGGGTCTACCAATTGCACATCTATTCACCTGCACATAATCCACTTAGGTTTCTCTGCTGCTGACCGTGGCACTCGGTTACCTCACGTGTTTTCTGCATAGTCTCTGACACTCAGCACATAACTAAAGTATGTCCCATCTAGCCTCATGATCTTGAGTTATTTGGGAGGCTGAGTCAACACAAAAGATTTTATCTTAAGTAGAAACAACCTGGAAGATAATTAGAAAGGAATCAGGTCTCTTAAGTGGGGAGACAGAGTTATTGTGGCAAAGATATGAGGGCCAAGTACATGGCATGGAGAACTCTCGACAGAATAGCCCACACAGGAAGCAATGCATGGGAGTCCCTGAAGAGGGGACAGCTGGCAAGCACACAGTCAAGAATTCAGGTCACCAACTGCATATAATAAAAAAACCCCAAACCATCCAAAGATTTCAATTTTTCTTGCAAACCTACTTATATGTTAAATTGGAACATTTGTTTTCCTCAAACCTCAGGAAAAGTACCTGTTCTTCCACTATAAACAATTTATTCCTTATTAAAATTTTACGTATATCCTTTGATAGGCTTTTGAACTGATGTTTATATGTGTTTGCTTTTTTGAACCACCCTTTGGAATGTCTCATGTCCTCCCTGTGATCTGTACAGCCCAGGACTTTTTAAAGGAAATGCAAAAAGAGGAGATAGCAGCAGGCAGCTGTACAGGGCTGTCTGAGCTCATTCTGGGGCTGAAACACATCTAGTTCAACTTCAGGGATATACTGAATGCATGAACAAGCAACAGTCCCATCCTTCTCTCAGAAAAACAAGAGCAAAAAAAAAAGTGGGAGAGGAGACTTGGTGGAGTGTTCTGGTTCAGGAACTTGACACCTGGCCAGGTAGGAGTTTCATCAATTAGAGCGGAGCAAACCAGAAAGCTGTGCAGAGCCATCTGAGAGTTCTGTAACTCTCCCTTTCCCTAAAAAATGCCTTGATTCCACAGAGCATGGAGCTACAGCACAGAACTACACTGACAAAATCAGGAAACAAGTTTCAAATGATTTTCAGACACACCGAGGCCTTTTCTGTGCTCAGGACTTTATGGATGACTCAAAACCAAAAATCACTGAGAAAACATTTTTTTCACTCTAGTGTTCCTGATGAGCAGCAGTAGACTTGCTTTCACTGTCTAAAAATGACACCTCTTTAAACACATCCTTCCAAAAAAGATAGGGTAACTTGTTGCTTATTCCTTATTACTGCAGAAGCAAGTGTCCCTAGAGCTTTTCAGTGCCAAATCTCTTACTTCCCATGAAAAAAACCAGACATAATCAAAACCAAAAGAGCATCAAGGAAATAGCTCATTTAAAATAAACACTAACGATGACTACATGATCTCCTGGTTTGATAGTTACCTTTCTTTCCTTGTGGAAAAGGTATTTATGGGCTTTAGGGCAGTTGCTTTTATTTTACTCCTGTCTCTTTGATTTCAGAGAGATTTTGCATGTAATGCATTTCACCAGAGAGGGGCTGTATGCCCTGTGTCTCAAGCAGTTAGGGTAAAAAAAAAAAAAAAAAAGATGAGCAGGTGATGTTAATTCCTTGGTAGATGCGATAGATAAATGGGAAAGCCTTGAGTATCCACACTGATAAGGGGTCTGTCATGCCAGGAAATAAGGAAAAGTGCAATATTCCTGGAAGTGCTTTAAACTGCATTTTCGTTCTGACCTACTTTTCCCACCCCAGGTTTGCCTGGTGATGACAAGGGTGAAACTAAGAGCAACTGATAAGAAATCCAGCTTAGGAAAATTAAGCCTAGCTTGTCCTGGTGGCTCTGACTGAAAATAATGCCAGAGTTGCTATGATTCTTCATTCATATTTATTTAGTCCTATCTCTGTAAATCTTGCTACTTGGAGCATTATCTGCATGAGCCTGGCGAAGATTCCAAATAACCCTTTATCAAAAAACCCCTTTTATAGTAGAAGGAGATCTCCAACTTTAGCCATGGCAATCACTTAAAAATAGCATTATTGGTGGTGAAGGATTGTCTTTTGGGCCTGGTCTTGTATCAGTTTTGACTGTGATAACCTGTTCTAGGATCTTGTCTGACAAGAGTGACCAGCTCTTCTCTCCCCTTCCCAACACTCATAAGTGCAAGCTTCCAAAGCATTCCAGCTGCTGACCACTGCCCGAGTTTATTCCGTAGGACTCCAGATACTTCCACAAGATGCTTTACCTCCTGCACTGGAAACCAATTCCATCCCATATCCCCTTTTCTCTTAAATATGAGAGAAAGAGATGCCCTTCTAGAATGTCTTAGAGGCCAATCTCTCACAATCCTTAGAGGTGCCTCCTGATACTTGAAGAAATGAAACAGCCAAGTAAGACACTAAAGAGAGGCAGGACAAATTTAGGTCTTAGGTTCCAACTCCACGACACGGTGAGCCACCTCTCACAGCTCCTGTTGAGTTCCAGCTTCCAGTTTGTGCTGAAGGTCAATAGAAAATGTTTGTGGGAGCATGGCACAATTCCAATTTCCTTATTTTTTGCAAGGAAAAAATAAGGAAAACTAATAGGCATCCAGCAGTCGCTTATGCTGGAAAATTGAATGAGAAACAAGTCCCTTGCACATGGCATAGTCCCAGACAAAACTGCAGGTTCAAGTCTGTAGTTCCTTGAATACTGAGAAGACTTCATCAAAGCACAGGAAATACATCCTAAGGATAAAATACAAACAGGAACATGGTGAATAGGATCCCTAAGATATTGCATACTATATCCCAGCAACCAGAAAAAGAAGCAATAGGTTGTTTCCATTTCCTTGTCTTCTCCCTGCATAGCCATCAAAACAGTTCCAAATGGGTTCAGCAACTTCCTCTACGTCTTGAATATCTACAGGAATTAAGGTTCTCTAGAGCTTTTGATTCACTTTTAAGTTCCAGTCCCAGGAAACATAATTTTGTATATCATCTCCATTAAACAAACTGGGCTACAATTCAGTCAAGACTTTCCAGTTCTCAGTGCTTAAATTGATGGTTTCAAACAGTTTACAGACTATAACATGGGGTTAGAAAGAAGCTCAACACCTGCATTTACATAATTACTTTTTAATTATGCTAGACTTTTTCAGGCAGAATATTCCGAATATGCGAATGTCTTTAAATAGCCTTTTAAAATAACCCCAGCTAAATGAGATCTCAGGGATATACAGAGAAATAAAAAAAATAATTTATTCAATGGGGTTTTGTATGGTTTGCTTTGATTTTAAACCTTCAGGTAATGCTGTGGATAGGGGTGTTAGAAAAAGGAACAAAACTGTGGCCACAAAGTACTTGTGTACTAGAATAATGAAAGGTATAAATCTGAGTGGACTAACATCCACAACATTTACATGACTTGAATAGTAGAGAGATAAGCACTATAAAATTAGAATAGTTCCTTAAACAACTGCATTATATGGAAACATTCCTACTGAGGTATAAATTGGCACTGTAAAAAGAGCAGCAGGGGCTAAAGCAAACCCCACACTCATTTATTCAAGATGAAAACTTGCCAAACCACATACATGTCAAATTTGCTGCTCCCAGTAATACTGGGAACTGTTCTATTAAGGGCTGACTTCCACAGGCAGAGAAACCTGGAGAAACCCTGTGTTGTTTTCCTGCAGTCAGGCACAGCCAACTGGACCTGCAGTAAAATGAGTGTCTTCCAAGCGTGTGAAGCACTGCCTGTGTTTTAAGCCCCATGTGGTACCAGGCACTCCTTCAGAACTAGGGAGTGTAGCAAAGTGATTATGGGATTCTGTGACTGATGGCTCCATCTCATGTCTGGGATTCATGGCTCACATAGCCACGCTTCAGTGATGGGTACTGGTGTGTCTGCAGAAAATGCAAAGGAATTTGCATTTTAATGTGGCTCAACCAACAGCAGAAAAGGGTTAAGGCTTGTCATCTTAATTTGCAGCGTGCAAAATAAGTGCCTAAAGACAATAGCCACAGCTTAAAGTTATGCGTGCTGATTTAATATGGCATCTGAGCCTCTGCTGTGGAAAAATCCTCAGTGGTCTGGTTAAACCACATACCCTCAGGCTCCCTAAGTTTTAGGTATCTGTTCACACTGAGTTTCAGCTTTCTGCTGTTCCCTTTCACTGTTTCTTCTGTTGCCTTTGGCTATCAGCTTGCTGCATGCTTTAAAAAGGCGGCACTGCCTCTAAGGATATTTCAGGCTTTTCTTTGCAAGATTAGAAAACCTCCACTCTATGCCTTAGCTAGAGGAAAAAGGCTACCTTTTTAGCCTTTCCATCCTTTTAAGGACTAATATCCCCTTGTTCCTCCATTTCTTTCCTCTTATTTAGGGTGGCGATCAGCACAATACTTTAAGTGCTCTCTTTCCAGAATACAAAAGTTTTAACACCACTCATCTAGATTCTAAAATAGTGTTTCATCCCACTGTCTTATGTGGAAGAACTTGGATTTTAGTGGCCGGCTTCTCTCCCTCGCCAAAATCCTCCTGCAGCTCTCCCGAGGAAATGGTTCCCCTTCCAGAGTGCTTGTTCATTGGGTTCTGCAGCTTCCTTTCAGCCCTGCAGCCCAGTTAGCCATGAAAGAGGCACCAGCGGCTTTTGGGGTGAAGCATAAGCAGAAGCAATATGGCTTTTGTCATAAGCAAGCCATGATTATAGAAGCCATATTTCTGTTTTCTCAACGTAAGTAATAAATCATGAGAGTACAGCTGTCTTCCATGTTAGTCATAATATTTAAAGTTATATAGACTATAGACACTGACAATATCCCTGAAGTTGTCCATGCCCTGTTCTTAGAGAGGGGAACATATCTACTGTTTTTCATAGGGTAGGTTCTAAGATATGGCAATATTTCTCTGAATTGTTTAGTCATAGTACAAAAAAACCAAAACAAAACTGTAGAAGAGCAGGGAACTGGTTGTCAGATTGCAACCAAGAATGTGTGCTATCCAGTATCCTTTCCTCCTTCCACATCTTGAAACCAACAAAAGTTGGTTGGAAAATGATGTTAGCAGGGGCAAGCATTGAGCGTAAGAGAAGCCAAAGAAAAGATTTCAGCACCATTCCCCTTCCAGTGTTCAGATGACTAAGAAAAAGATTTTTAAAAGCAAAATGTTCTTCCCTCTAGGCTAGTTTACACAAGCAAAAATCCCAGATCTTTGAAATCACACAGAAAAGTGTTAAAGAAAATGAATTGTTGCAAGACCAGAGAAAAGAAGCCTGGTTCCTGCTGGTGCAAGTGGGAGAACCCTGCAAACTGTCTCATTATGTTATCAATATTGATCCTGGAAGAAGTTAGAATTTTCCCTTTGCTAGTTCTTCTGAGACACTTTTCCAGAGCTCTTTTCTGCTGGTTAGCAGTTTTCTCCCATTTATGAGCCTAAATTATTATCTTTATTTTGCCATTGCTTTGCTCCTGCCTGCTTTACTTCTCTGTTTCACAGCTTCTTCCAAATAAAACCACCATCCTGGATCTTTGTCAACTGGCAATTTGAGACAGATTTCATTTCAGGCCTGGTCTAGGGCCCATTTAAGTCAACAGGAGCCTCTGTTGAGTTCAGTATGCTTTCCAAGTGGGCCTTTATAGGCTATTCCTGTAGTCAGCTGGATATAAGAGGTCTATGTTGATAAACCATTGTGCCTGACAAAATTATACCGTGAATATAGACTGCAGAATCCGTCATTTACCAGCTTTTTTTGGCCAGTTGAGGAAGCAAAGGGAGGCAGAATACCCAACATTTCAATAAGAAGTGGGATCTCACAGACGAAAAGGAAAGGCAGAAAGTGCGGTGGAACACCTCCTTATGAAGGCATTACAGTGACATTACCTCTGGAATTATTTTACTGCCATTTGTCTTCATTTCACTCCTCTGCTCAATTGGGCACCACACAAAACCAACATTCCTGGGAAGAAAAACACACAAATGCTCTTTTCATATACACACCACACACACACACACTTTTTATCACCTGGAGGAGGGAAACCCTCTAACTGTCCCAAGGTGACATTACCATCAATTGTATTTAATTATTTCAAAAATGTAGGGCTGTTTGGTTGGTGTCAAATACATCAGGGTTCGCTCATTCTAGCTTTTTAGAGTTTTTCTCAAGTGTCACCACACAAAGTTCTCTTTTATATTTATAAAGCCGTAATTTGACTTGTAGTGATAAAACCACTACACCTTAAGAGCTCAAAACAATACACTTTTAGAAGTAAAAAAGCTATTGCCAATGGATTAATTGACCAACATCACAGACTGTAGAAACTTGACGAATGAGTCACAGAGATAAAGTAGTCACATAATATGGAGCAACAGATGTTAACTGCAAAACTAACTTGAGACACAGACAAACTGCAGGAAAAAGATTGGCTCAGTTTAGGATTTAATGTGACCTAAACCAAACACAACAGAAGGGAAACTAAGGGAAAGAAACGGTATGAGCTGGAACATCACAGTGGTAAGTTAAGCCACAGCAGCTCAAAGGATAAAAAATCTGCACTAACTCAAAAATTCCTCAGCAGTTTTCCCAGAAAAGTTAGGATTGTTCCCTTTCTCTGTAACTCCACACTCAGCTTAGGAGTTGATTTAACTATTTAAATGTTTGCAATCATTAACCTTTCAATAAAAACACAGCTTCAGCTTATTAAGCTCATTAGCCTGTAACAAATGAAGCTTTTGAACATGCTAAGGAGCAAAATATAACTGGATTCAGAAAGCAATTAGATGCATTTGGAGAGGATGATAGGTCTCTTGAGGACTATTCAGCACAGAGATGTGGATACTGTCTCTGATTCAGGAGGTCCCTAGGCTGCAGGGTGGTTGGTTATATCGAGGGAGCACCGCACTTGTTTTTCTGGGTCTTACTCCGTTACTCTGTGGCCTCAGGGTCAGGTGGTTCTTTGATCTGAATCACTGCAACTGTTCTTATGTACTATTAATGCATGGCCAACAGCCACACACAGTGTCAAACTAGCTGAAAGAAAGTAGGAGAAAGCTTTGGTTTGCATCTTACAAACTGAGCAGCACAGTGATACAAACTCTAGAGCTGAAGCTCTCCACAAGTCTTGCTGTTGACCAAAGAATGAATGTTACTCAGCATGGAATATAAAAGCTTACTCAGCAGCATCTGATACCAGAGTAATTAGCAACCACACACAGTTGTCACAAAGCATTCCAAGACTTTGATTATTTTCCTTGACGTTTTTCTTTTTTTTTTTTCATGGAGGCAGGAAAACCCTTGAAACAGATAGATTTGCATTACTACACATCATAAAGGACCAGTTCCCAGTGCCTTGCAAACCTAGGCTCTGTCAGGAAGGAATACTTGGCTGTATCACCTTGCATTTTGCAATTTCAGACCATGTGCTGCTTTCTTGGAGGATCACTCTTCTTATCAAAGCTCTTTATGACATTTTCAGGACACCCCTCCTCCTTTTCCCCCAGGATCTCTCTCAGGACCAAAGCTTCACATGCACAGATTTCAACACTGCCACATATTTTTCAAGAACCAGCTTCAAATATCAGTACACTTACAGGTGACGTTTTCAGTTGTCAGATGGCACAGTTGCCTGGCAGACTGAAAACCATACCAAAAGAATAGGGAGCTATTCAAGCTACTTCTATGATTAGTGAGAGGTAAACAGTATAAATCCATTTCCAGCATAGTTTTTATTCCCGTTTTCATGCTTGCCATTCACTCTACAAATTTCATATCTTCAGCCTTGAGTGCTCTCAATGCCCCAGGGTAACGTTATTGCTCAAGTAAACGCTAAATCTCAAGGAACCACTCAAAATCACTGAGCTGACTGTGCATCTGTTTTATCCGAAAGAAAGTTAAGGAAGAGGGAAAAAAAGGAAACCAAACATTTTGTTCTGGATCATTCAACCTGAGCTCTCTTTTCTGAACTGCAGCTATGTGCCCAAGAAAAATGTTGTTCTATTTAGTGGCTGGAATTATCTGTACTGTCCATGATTCCACATGGATTTAAGACTCAAAGGAAAAATTAGTGTAAGAGACTTCTCTGCTATCAGGCCAAACATGGTTCGGAGCGTGTTCATTTTGACAGGTTTTTACTGGCACACCCAAGCCACTTCCATGAAGGAAACAGTTGCGTCCTTCAACCTCCTCTGTGTGGCAGGTATCAAAGCCACACGTGCCAGCTGTGGCCAGAACAAAAAGTAGGCTCATGCTTGTATTCTGTTTCAAGATCACGATCTTGTGGAAAGTTGTCTGGAAAGCTCAATTTAGTTTTCTGAGGCTTCAGGTTTTATGTATCACTGCATGAATTTCTGGCTGTGTCCCCGTCCAACTCCCGTCAAGTAGACGGTCTCAAACATAGCAATGTTCTTTTTACAACAGAGTACTCACATCTAGACTGTAACTACTGCACAGGTGAGGCTCAAGAATGATACTAGGGGCCTTAAAGTTCATGTGTTTTGGGGTTTTTTTTTCCCTTATTTCCTGAGATTTCATCTGAGGAGACAATAGTATCGTTGATTTTAAAAGGGTAGACTTCACAAGCAGATTAACATGCTCCATATGTCTGGTCAGTTTGTCGAAGAGCCCAAAATGTGCATCTGTTAAATATAATGAACAAGGAATGATAGATGATGTCTCACACTCCCAAGCTTGTAATTAAACAGGAGGGAGAGGCTGCGGGGAAAAGAGTGGGGAAAGCATCCTTCAGTCACAAATCCTTGACGCAGAGATGCCAGTTGCTCAAAAGAGGTTTTAACATCTCTGACAAGAGGACAGCAAGGGAATGGAAAAGTAAGCAAAACAAAGCACTGGAAGGGCATTTTAACATTGCGTTAGTCAAATGAGTGGATAAATGATGACTGTATATTGGATGGCAATGGGAGGGTTATAAACATTACAGAGACAATTGCCGCTAAATGAGGTGTATCCCAGGCAGCTGTCCTGATGCATTAGGAGGCTGTTTTCAAAAGAAGAGATTATCCCATCAACATTAAAACAAAACAAAACAAAAAGATCTCCTCCACCCAGCTCACATGCCATGAATAACTCAGCAGCCTGTGAGTCAAACCCTTCCAGAGGCAGGCTGTGTTCTGTCTGCCTCCTTTTGGGCATTGTTTTAGTATGGATGTGCTCTCTCTGTAAACCTTAATTATCGAAGCAACCATATGAGCAAGCTAGCTTGCCTTGTTTTTTGGGATTTTGGTCTTTTATGCCTCTTTGATCTATATGTGACAAATCTGAGAGCCTCCATGCTGGACCAGCCACCATTGGAGGCTCTCAGATTTGTCACATATGGACCAAAGAGGCATAAAAGACCTTGGCTGATGACTGTCTGACTGTATTTCTCTGATCCCCAAAATTAATGGCTTATTTCAAGGTCCCTTTTCTTTTTTCTTTTTTTTTCCTGTGCCATTTAAATATCTGAGCTTTCTGTATTTCTTTAGTAGAAATTTCCAGTATGCTGATGTAAATTCAGTGCTGTCTGAGGAAGAAATACCCGCATTAAAACTAGTAGTGCTTGTTTTGTTACAATTAACAATATATTCAGCTATTTCAGAGCACCTTTCTCCAGTATGCTTCAGAGTAATTTATGTCACAGGCAAGGAAACTGAGGCAGAGATAAACGCAACATCGTGCCCTGGAAAGCAGTGCCACGGAAGAAATACTATTGAAGACTCAATTGCAGTGCAGTGACCTATTCAGAAACCCTGCCTCTCTTTGGCATGCAGAGAAATTATAGCCTAAAAGAACTGTGGTTGCTACTTCAGTGAAATATTCTTACTTCTGAGACCAAGCTCATAACCAATACTCCTTCATGTCCTTATTATGCTAGAAGCCTCAACAATGCTGACTTCAGGGAATTGAAAGACTGGGTCTTCCCCATTGCATTAACTGATGGATGCTGGCAGGAGGTTTTCAAGCCACATTTCTTTTCCAGTAGTCAGTAGATCAATAGTGATCCATGGTTCTCCCTCAGGTGTTCCTCAGAATGATTGCAAATCCCTTTTAACCACCAAAAAATATGTCTAGACATAGCAACACAAAGTCAAAATAAAGGAAGAGGCAAAGTCCACAACTACGTTTTACTTGACTGGAAGTGAAATCTATTCTGGCACAAGATGGTACATGGTGTTTTTCCTAAAACACTTCACTTGCTACAGAGTGAGGGTTAGTTCTCTCAGAGATTTGTAAGCAGGCTATCCTCCTAGGAGTGCTGAGAGGTAGGATGCAGAGATTCTACCACTAGACAGCCCATCACCTTGGAGAGGAATGAGAACTACCCGCTGTTAACTGCTCTGACAAGAAAGAGCTGTGTCAGAGAGAATGTTGATATATTCCTCTGAAATGCCAAGATGGTCTGGAGCAAAAGAGCCTCTCAGTAGGATGGACTGCATAAACACAAACAGTTTGTGTAAACACAGTACTGCTTTCTACGACCATTATTGCTTCTGTTTGTGCTACAATAGCATCTGGATCTGCTCCAGGGCGTCCAGGTCTGCTGTGCACACTACAGCCCTCTCATGGAGTAAGAACCCTCTCTGTCCCCAGGGCACTGGAGCCAGGTGGGCAAAGGGAAACATAACAGTTGAAGTACAAAGAAAAGCTGACCTCTGTTTTGGGGAGACACTGACCATTTAGGTTAAAGGTCAGTTGAGAATAAAAATCTTGTAAACCAACTTGGAAAATGTCACATTTTCTGTCAAAAAAGGTGTCCAGCTGTAGAAAAAGCCGTCCCAGCTGCATCTGGAAAGTAAAGTAATGCAGCCTTCTCCAAAGAGCTGGTCAGCAGCGACTGCAGCAGGAGAGATGAGCTTCCTGAGGGAGCTGTTCTCCACCAAGCTGGTTTGCTTCCCCCTTCAGCAGTGTCCTGTGCAGCCCTGCAGCAAACCTCCCACAGGGCACAGCAGGCTCCCAGCAGCCCCATGCCCACCTCCACCTCTGCACTCTTTGGGTGTCCAGACAGTGTTTGTGCTGCAGTGCCAAGAGAACTGGGCCCAGCAGAAGAGGCTGGAAAGACTGTGTGTCCCTTCTAAAACGGCGCTGAAGTGTTGACCTCCACCCCTGACTTTCAGAAGTCCCTTTGGGACACAGCTGACATAGGGAAAGCAGCAGGAATGAAATTCTGGCTTAGGCTTGGAAAGTGATAGCGGCAGCGAAGGAGAAAGTATTTAAACCAGGAAAAAAGGAAGCATTTTCCTTCTGATCGAAAATAACTGGGCTTCTAGCTACAGCACACTATGCCCTGCTAGGGGAACTCCATAGGGGTGTTGCCAAAAGCATGTAATGAAAATCTCTCACCTATCTGGGTAGCAGAGCACCTGCACTGCTTAAGAACAGGAAGGATCTTGGCTTCACTGTATTCTGCCTTTCCACATGGCTGGGAGGAAGAAAAGGGAATTGCTTTTTCCATTGCATATCCTTTGAAAATTGTAATTTTCCTGTGGGATTGCCTCCATCAAAAAATTCACCTGAAATAATTTTCCTTCTCTGTGCCCCTCTGCCCCAGTTTCTCTCCCTTTTTTCAGCAGCTGAATATGAAATCAGTTCAACATTGGAACAAAACTGATTTTTTTCTTTCTCTTATTTTGAGAAATAAAATCTTATAATTCATTTGATGAAAGCTTCTGTTTTACAGGGAAATTAATTCCTCCTTCAACCCCACTTCATTTAATAGCAGACACTAGAAAAATACTCGTTCCCTCCAAACCTGACAGGTGCCACTAGAAGGTGAGAAGGAACCACTATTTCTTTCAATGCAGTCATTTTTAAAATATGCTATGTACATGGAAACATTTCTTCATCCATCAACTGAAAAGTTCATTTCTTCCTGCTGCCCTTCACCCCACTTTCAGGGCTCCCAAGCCAACTGTGACTGTGCAACATAACTGACTTTGGTATAAATAAGAGCTGAGGAAATGGAAGAATTTAAGAACTCCTCCAGCCCTAAGGCTAACTATCACCCTCCTATTTGTTTTCTTTGTATACTAGGCTTAATACTTTTTCTCAGCTGGGTACACAAGCTAATATAGTACATAATCAGAGGGAAAGTATCGCCTTACAGAAATCTCATTTCTTATCACGCTTGAAGTTTCAGTGGATACTGGAAATACTTTACTTTTTTCATAGTATGTGGGCAGAATAGGGAAGAAACAACACAAGGGAATAAATATTTTCAGGAGTAGGGTCTTATATGTATTAAGGAGTCTAAGCATTGGAAGTGAAAGGAGACTCAATCTTCTTCCCCCTCATGTATGCTACCTCATTGCTGAAATCTGAGTAATTTCCATGGAAGAACTCAGCTGATGCACAAAAAAAATTCTCTCTTTGGCATAGTGATGGACATGCACATTCCCCCTAGAGTACACATTTGCCAATCACAGCAATGATGTGAAACTGTCTCCTTATCCACAAAATGTGTTTTACCCCCTCTACAGGGTCCATTCTTTCTGTGTGATTGATGGATCTGCAACACACATCTGTCTGGATGGCCTGGTCTGCCAGGCCTACTCACAGGAATTCAACCTGTGAGTAATAATCTACTCACAGAGAGCCTATCTATCCAAACTGGGTCAGGAGTCTAACGGAGTGCAAGTCTCAGAACATTCCCCTTTAACCAGATGATTTTCACAGTTCGTCCACTCATAATTCATCTGTGGTAAAATAAAAAAGAGAAAAATATTTGGATAAAGACACATTAGGAGAGAAGTTAGTTAATCAATATAGCTCCTATCCTTTCAAAAGTCTTTTAAAAAGCTGTAAATACTATAACAGAAGAAGGAAATTTGCAAAAAAAGAACTTAGCTTGAATCAAATATTCATTAGTTTGAGTAGAAATTGATAAAACATAAACCGCACAATCTCTGTCCTCCAAGCTAAGCCTCAAGACTCCCCTGCACTCTCAGCTGTGTTGCAGGGCAGACTGAGCTCAGCCAGCCACACCACCTGGCTCGTGAACAAATTTGTACACTGATTATCTAGTTATCTAAATTAAATGAAAGTCTAAGATGAAAAATGGGGTTTAAGAGAAAGAACAAAAGCAAAGATGAGTAGTGCTTTTACTTCCTCAGTCAAAAATCTCCCCACTAGTTTTTTGGTCTTTGGCTCTTTCCATGTCAGAGAGTAAAGGTCTACAGTAAAGACATTCCATGGAGGCAATTTCTGCCTCAGGGCTACACTCCTTTCTCCAGGGGGGGATTTTATAGTGCCCTGAGTGACACCAGCGAGTTGGGCACGGTAGTGTCAGCCACAGGACCAGCCTCCTCCCTAAGGAGACAGACAAAGACTCTTGCTATACCACAACAAACCAGGTAAGCATCTTGCTCTGAAGGTAGTTAAACCGGATGAAAATATGCAGAGACTATCCACAGCTCTTACATTAGCTATTATTTCAGTTGCCAAGAAACTCTGAGCGTTGCTGCAAGGACAAAAGACGGATGCGATGGGAGAGGCTAAGGGTCATGCTCAGACCAACCACTGCAATGCTGGAAATGATCTAGAGTAGGGAAATGCATGCATGTGGATTACTCATATTGCCCTTATTCAAAATCCTATCACATAGTGCATAACACTGAACGTGGCTCCCTGTCCATCCTGCTGATGAGGAAAAGCTTACACACCCATACTAGATCCACTGGACTACAGCTTCTTTTTTCTCTTCAGTGTGTAGAGTTGAAATAAAATGGAGTTTATTTTAGTGTTTAAAGTGCCACCATACAGCTCAGAATATGTCTGATTATTAATCTGAGGCAACACAGAAGATGAAGTAAAACACAGACTTGAACTGACCCCTTTTAAGTAACCAACAACACCTAAATATCTTCTAAACAAGGTTCAAAGGACAAGAATATGTTAAATCTCTTTAGTCTTTTCTTAAAGAAGTAAAAATAGTTCATGTTGCTTTCAGTGTATGTTTTAGCTCTATCTTTTGTATAGATGAGGGAATATTGAATAGTACTGCCACATTTGCAATGAAAGATGTTATTTGCAAGCCTTTATTTTCCCCTGAAATCTCAGGAGCCTGAAGATATCTGATTTTGCTGTACTCTTAGATGTTCATTCACACACTATCTCTAGATTCCAACATTTCAGGAGCAACTGAAAAATTCTAATCTTCCTTTCCACTCCTTTGTCTTCTCATGAACAGCAGCAGAAAACCAGTTAAAAGATCACAGTGTGACTTTTCAAAACCTTCTGACTACTGAGCTAATATCATGAACTGTCTGGCAAGGGTTTGACTTGGGATTTATCCTTGTCTGAACTTGGCAGTGTACATGCTGGTCTACTTGTTATAGCAGACAGATGTATGATCCTCAGAGCACTTTCCTGTACTTCTCCCTGAATTGGTTAATGCTTCACAGAAGCTGGGGTAGAGAGAGAAGTCCCTGTGTCTTCTGGAGGTGGATGCTTCTAGAAGTGCACTGCTCATGGGGGGAAAGGGAGATGATGGATGTCATCAGGCTTTCAGTGCAATCAGAACCACATGGGAGTAACTGCACTTCCTTAAAGGAGATCTTTGTGGGTAGTAGCAAGAAAACCAAAAAGCCCTGCAGAGTGGCTTACTCTGGAGGTTATGCCACAAAAAGCCATGGGCTCTGAGTCTGATTAACAATAATGACTCGGAGGCAGGATCTTTCCTTTGCCCTGAAGTCCCACTTGTCCCTAGCATACGTGACTGATGCTGAAGGGCCCCCACTGAATTCGTTGGGAAAAGTGCATTGCCTGCAGCCGAGTCTAAATTGATAATCAACGCTACATATCCTTGTTCTACTATCTTGTATCATAGCAGACAGAAAGAAGGAAGAAAGGAAGGGAAATCTCACACTCAGGTATGGTCAAAATGGAAAATTATGAAGTAGAGACCACAAAGGGGTAAACAGTGAATTTGAGGAGCAAATAATGCATCACATTAACTACAGAGACAAATATTCTTTTGTCTTGGAATTTTCTTCTCTCATACAGATGTTTTTTTGGTTTCTTCGGTCACTTTCTAATCCCTAATTCAGGAGACACTATCAAAAGCAGTCCTGTTCATATCTAACTGCCTGATAGTCACCTTTTCCCCTTTGAGTTGGGCCTTTGTGAAAGGCTGGCTCCTAGATAAAACTGCAAAACAAACACAGCTTGGTTTTTGGAAGTGACTTTTTTACTCCATCACAAGATATTTACTTTTCCAGCCATGTGGGAGCTTCATGTAATCTTGAAGAGGGAGGGAAGAATGCTGTGCAAGAAAAATGGCTTGTGAGCTCTCCTAGGAAAACGTGCCTCTGCTTCCTGCCCACAGCCTCACACTCATCTCTGAACCAAGCCACAAGGCTGCACAGCTGCACATAGTCAGGGCTTCATGTGCCATCGTTTCTGTCACTCTGGATTGCTCTGTGTCTCACAACAGCTCCCAGAGCAGCTTCATCAAGCTGCTAATGCCAACCAAGTAAATAATGCATGCTTCAACTTTGGGCTAAATATACATTAGTCTGATAGAGCGTAACAGCCACCAAGTCTGTTGTGCTAAGCAGTCCTTAGCTGTATATTTACTGGATCAATGGAGTGCTTAGAGCTTTGACACATAAATCAGTATTTATGTAAGTTTTTAAATAGCTATTAGAAGTAAAAGAGCATTGCTGTGCATATATAGCAATTACATGGAATGAAATCTTCTTCTTTCTTGTGTTTTGTCTTTTTTCTGGAGTCCCCAGAGCCCTGATCAGCAAAGGCCTTTAAACACAACTGAGTAAGATGAAGTCAGTGACTGAGCTTCACTCATTTTAAGCATGACTTCAGCAGAATATGGAAGGTACTCAGAGGATCAAACATATTCCCTTGGTATCCTTTCAGAGCAGCTGACACTACCCAGGGCACCTGAATTACATCTTGTTTTTTGCTCAAGAAGAAAGAGAAAACACTCTGATGCTGGTCTGCTCGTTCTGGGGCATTGGAGTTGGAAGAGGCAACTGATTTCATCACTCAGATCATTAATACAGAATAAGAAGTTCCAGTGGCTGTGGACATTCTCTAAGAAAACTCTTAGGAATCTACATGGTGGATGCTGGAATGAAATTCATTACTATTGTGGCCACAAGTGATCTGGTCTTGCAGGTGAACACGGTTGTAAGATTTCTTCTTTCAGTCTTTTCTGTTGGTAAGCAGGATGTTGGTCTCTTCTTTTTTCCATAGACATCCGACATACAATTTGGAGTACCAAATATCTGCAGCATTTTGAGTTTAAGCCAGATAAAGCCAAAGTTATCCCTAAATTTCAGGGGATATTGCCATTTATGAGATGATGATTCCAGCTTGTCCAATTTCTTCATTGACTAGGATCTGGGAAGAGGTGAAATGAGAAGAAACGTGCAATCCAGGCGTGTTTGAGCTTGACTGTCAATGACAGCACCCAACATTTCACAATAAACTCTTGGTCTCCAGAGTCCTGACTCTCATTTTCCGTGTCAAAACATCAACTGTTTGATGCTTTCTCTTCCAGACCCCAGTTGTGTTGGTTGTGGCCTTTGTACACTACTCTGCTCCAGCCATTTGAATAATTAATATCTTATGCAAAGATCAGTACAATCTGCATAAATAAATAAGAAATTGTAATAAACAGCATATCTGGCAGCAAAATATTGGTTTAAGAATTCTAATAATGATAATGATTTATTAATGCCCTTGTCAGCATCTGTTGCTGAAAGCATTATGTATGCCTCAGTAGGATTTGCCTTGATTTGTTGAATGTAAGTCAGACAGACAACAATCATGTAATGAAAAGTATTACAGTTTCTGAATCCCATCTTTTTAATGTCTAAGGGAGAACTGCCTCATTCCTTCTTTGAATCTGCTCTTTCCATATAACTTTACTATTAGCAATGAAAAACATCTCTAAATGAATTTCTCAGTCTGTGTACCATATTCTTTCAGCTTCCATGGATGGGCGAATCCAGCCCAAGAAAGCCGATTTAGATATTTCAATGCCTTATTGTGAATTGAAGAGTAACATGCTATTTTTATAGAAATCTCTCCAAAAGGAGGAATAAGCGGAGGTGGGAGAGCTCAGAAATGGATAAACTTCAGTTCTCCTACTCAGCTATCTCCACCACCATTACTGGAGAAACTACTGACGTTAAAAGTGGACTAAAATGAGGAATGGGTGTGTATTTATACTATATATGTATTATGGTGATCATTTAGTGGGCTATTTTACAATCATGACTGATATTTCCATTTTGATTTGCATTTTCTTTATACTTTCAGATGTCCTGTCATATACCTGGATTTCCTCTCCAGGCATTTACTAGGGATTGACAAAGAAGAAAAAAAAAACCCAAAAACAAACGCAAAAGAATCACTGGTATTTTCACACATAGGTGGACAGGAGGATGTAAATTCTGCAGAATTTAAAATTCATTTTTTATTCTAATTTTCCTTGCAAAAGACCCTTAAGTGCTTAAAGGTAAGGCAGACAGAAAATCAAAGTCTTACAGCCACTGTGGAAATGACACATCTTATAACTTCTACAGTATCTTCACTCCCTGTGAGATGCAGCTCTTTTGGGTGTGAAAAAGTGGCTGAAGTTTTAGAATCTCTGGATTCTCATTCCCCTCAAAAATTGAAATTTCGTGGTTTAATCATCGAAACTTAAGGCATGAGAAAGAAGTGTCTTGTCCTCTCTTGGGCTTAAGTACCCAAATATCTTGAGTGGGATGGAGTCCACCCCTCACCCATCCTGCTACTCCACATTTCCTATCAGCTGTAGAGTGCATTTCCCTGTCTTGCATGCTGAGTCTTGGCTATCCCGTTTGAGTTAAACTAGATCCAGTTTCCTGCCAATTAGTAAAAGGCAAACTTTAGCTTTTCCCTCCTGAACCAAGCACAGGTGTGGAATCCATAGCACAGTAATGAATAGAACTGTGATTCTGAGAGAAGGTGGGAGCAAACATTCCTCAGACACTTTAGCGTTGCCTCCAGGCAGAGTGCCCGTGGGCTGATGAAAGTAGGATGAGCAGGAAACAATAAATGCAGGGAACCCTAGGAAAACTGATTTTCAGATGCCCAAATATCTTTCAAACCTTCATGATCTCAGTTAGAGCTTTACAACTAGGATTAAAAGTTTGCTATCTTTCCAACCACATCAGCAATGAGCACCTTAGACTAGAAAATGCTGGACAAAAGGATCCATGTATCTGTTAGTCGGAAGCCCTACAGCAAGACCAATGGACAGCACAAGATTTTCCAATGCAGTACAAGCCTGTTAAACAGATTGCACTGGTGTACAGAAAGGCCATTTTCTTAAGAGCCTTATAACACAGATAAATAGTGGCTTAAGGACAGAGGTGGCCTTTGCTGAACCTCATACATTCTCCTGATCTCTGAGAACCCTGCTCTCCAGAGGTTTGTTCCAAATATTCGTACAGTGCTTCTTTTTAGATAACAATAACAAAAACTGGTCTTTCCTGAGGCACATCAACTCTCTTGTCACATCTATTTCTCTGTATCTTTTGAGAGGTCTTTTTTTTCTTTCAAAGCCATTTAATGAAATACCACTTGGTGTGATATCAGTGAGATCTATTCTTTTTAACAGATTTAGTCCTTTAACCTGTTCGTTTCTGTATTGTACTTTACCTTTAGATCTCGTGTGTGTTTAGACTCCTAACAAGTTTATACCTTCAGCAGATATTTTTTTCTTAAGGAGACATCTTAATTGTAATGGTTAATTATAGTGTTAACAAAGATCTGATTTTCAAGCTGTTGGAAACCTGATTTTTGTAGTAAGGAGCAGCAGAAACAGTCTTCTTCAGAAAAAAAAAAAACCACATGAAGGACTGTTCATATTTCAGGGAAGCATAATAAAATAAATATATGGGAGGATACAACTGGTACTCAAACGAGGGTGACACTTTTTCAGTATCTCAGGGAAAAGCCACCAAGCACATGGAGCAGAGGGGAAGAGTTGCAGTTTCAGTTTCACCAAGACAAATACAGCAACTACCGAAAAGAAAAACAAAACAAGCAACAAGATTTGGCTGCCTTCATTGCTGCTTTTTAAAATAAAATCCCTGGCATGGAGATGCAATTGAAAAGATAAAGTAACAAAGCTTGTTCAGGTAACTTAAAAAGGTTTTAGAAAACTTGGAAGGATTAGTGGACAGAAGTAGACAATTTTTTACATGGCATTTCTACTTGCATTGTGTTGCAACAGTTGCTAAGCAAAGTGCAAGATGGTTTATATTGTCATATCAGATTTATGTGGTAAAATTTAATGTAGTGCTTGTCAATTTTAAACACTTGAAATATCAATTAAATGTCAAACTATACTTGACTTCAATCCTAAATGTCTGTAAAAACACAATAGAAATTTAGAATCATTTAGGCCTACTTCTCCTTTTCTCCCTGTCCCCCCCTTGCTTTCCCAGTAAAACTCATTATAGGAGATTGTTTGGGAGGAGCTATTTTTTTTTTTTTTTTCTGCTTGAAATCTGGTGATTCACTGGCCTTTACATCACCAGTTAAACTTTCTTCCCTTAAAAATCAATGGCTGAGGAGTGAAGTCTTCAGTCTGAAGAGTCTGAGACTGAAGTTTTAATTATGGCTTGAAGTAATGTAATTGTGGACTTTAATGACTCATACATCTCTTTGACAGGTCATTTGAGTTTGTTGAAGGTTTTGAAAGCAATGAAATACATTTCTTGGACAGTTAGTTAGTGAAAAGAGAGCACATTGATGTTCATTGGAATGTAGACATAATATCTCTTATACCTCTGTACTTTTGTGAGGTGGTTTACATGTTGAGGATTCTCACCAGGAGCCAGCTAAGGAGAGCATAAGGGGTGCTTGCTGCTCCTTCTATTCAGAGATAACTTATGTTCTTGATGCATCAGTGACCATAGCAGCATGATCGAATGATGAATTCAGCATTGCCAGGCCTGGCTGTGGAGAGGGTGAGCCTGGAAAGATTTCTGAAGGTTAGGATACATTAGCTGACAGTACCTGGTACAGTCATAGCACCCTATTCCAACACTCAGTGTACACTTATTCAATATCTGCAATAAGGCTGATGTTGGCTGGGTTAATTCTCAGAGACACTAACCAAATTCATTCCACTTACTGTCCAGATAACTCTGATATCCTGCAAGGGAGAGCCTGTGCCTATTAACATTCTTTTCAATGGTGCTTTTGTGGCTCATGAGAAATACAGAGCAACAGGACAAAGCACAAGGAAGAGATTTATGTCTTTTACTATGATGTTACCAGCATCTGTTGCAGCTTTGTTTGGTTTGATTAGTCGTTTCTGTTGTCAAAAAACTTGGATTGAGCGTGTTCTTGAGAAAAAGCACAAATCAGAAGGATTCAAACATCTAGAATTATTGCCTTTTAACTGAGGGAAAACCCCGGGAAATACAATGGAAAAAAGGAAATACGTGTTACTGAAAATATTAAGCTACTTTTTTTAAAAAAAAGAATTTCATGAAAAAAACCAAAGAAAACAGCAACAACAATAAAATGTTCTTTGCAAAAGACACAGAATAACAGTGTGTAAGCAATGGAGAATGGCAGTCAAAAAAGGCTTCTCAAGCGAATCTTTGATTAAGGAACACAATAGGTATTTCAAGAGGAAGGTAGTATTCATCTGAAAGTCTAGTAAAATAAATTCCAGCTTTGAAAAGTCCTTCCTAAGATGACAAAAATGGCTTCTTTAAGTGATTTAATTATTCAGTATTGATCCTCAAGAACTAAGAAGGGTTTAACTACCTGGAAAAAATAAAATAAAGTCTGAAGCATTCATTGAAGTGGCATCACATCTGTAGTTAAGGACCAGCCCTGACTTCCCCAAACAAAGAAGGGAGTGAGAGGGACAGATATTACAGTGCTCTTTGCTGCCCTCATTGGGGTAACTTTCCTTGACAAGATGTTCAGTGTCCTTTGGGACAAAATGTTATGTGATCTAACAAAGAGAAATTGTCAGAAAAATTTGCCAGTGTAAACCTGATTTGACAGTGAAAGCACAGGAAAATTGTGTGACTATTTCAACATACCACAGTGTTCAAAAATCAAGTAAGAAAGAGACCCAGACCTCTTCAATCTTCTGCTTCCCCTGGACACCAAAGTCACAAGGCAGCATCTGCCAACTGCGGCAGACAAAGGAGCTCATGTCATTTTAGCTGCCCCTCATTCTGGACATATCAACTGCTTTTCACATCAGGCGAAATCGCCCGACACATGGTCATTGCTGTCAGTGACTTTCTGATGTCAGATCAATAGCGTAGCACTGCTTTGGAGTGACAGCTCAATTAGAGAAGAATTCTGACATAAAATTTCAGAGGCAAAACCAAATCCTGCAGTACAGTGTCACAGGAATGACCCTTTAAAGAATTAAATGGTGTTGGTGAAAGATAGTTCAGATTTTCTCAGGTATTAATTCCTAGCAGCTGATTTATATGGTGTGCCAGGAAATTGTGACAACCTAGAAACCATTAAAATTTTTTCTATTTCTCTGTTTGCTTCACAAACCCCCCTCCCTCATTTTTGAACATTCAGTTGCATTGGACAAACTCCTTCAGATAACTAGATGCAAAACAATCTCTCTTCTATTTCAGTTAAATAAAAATCTGACTTCTGGTGTGATGCTACTTTAGGGTGCCTGACTGCATCATTACAGAGCTAAGCATTTCTGTTGTTAATGCAGTAAATCTCTCTTAACAGGTAATTACACAAATATACACGTACATGTGCAATAAAATCCTTTTGTGGCTGCATGCCAGCTTGATAAACAAATAAGTAATGATGTTATCTCTTAGAAATCTTTGCAAAACCTGTGCTAGGAAAGCCTATACCTCCCAACTGAAGGTTAGGAGTCAAATGAAGCTTCCAGGCCTTTAGATCAGGCAGAATCACTGTGTTTTGATCCAGTCTTGGAAGAGTCAAGGTTCAAGGTTACATCAGTTCCAAACAGATCCACTTATATTCGAGATAAAGAGAGAACGAACGGTCACTACAGTCCACTTCTTGGCCTTGAGCATTCACAGTTTAGACTTCATTGGATAATTAGATTTCTCAAGTCATTTGTAAGCTGGATTGTAAGCCTGTATCCTTTTGGAAAGGGAGTTTGAATTCACCTGCAACTCCTGTATTCACATCTGACTGGTGGTGACAAGAATACAAGGTGAAATTTCAGGGGTTTCTAATGAAACACCACACTGTGCTCTCATCCACAAAAAGTAGGACTTTCCTTTTCAAAAAGCCGACATGGAAAGCACAGGTCTGACCTTTCATCAGCTCTGTGATTTCCTCTCCAAATTTAGACTGCAAGGAATATATGACTTTAATGTTTGAATAAATCTCAGGCACCAAAATTTATCTCTTGCCTGCAGAATCAATTTCTCTTCAGACACCTTTCTGTACTCTTTTTTGCCTTGGCTGGCAAAGAGAAAAACCTCTGTCAGGACAGAGACTGGAGAGCAAAAGAAAAGCTGATGAAGAAGCAACTTCCACAGTCCCTGAATGGCCATGTTTTCACTGTGTTGGTCTCTGCTAACAAAACTCAGCCCAATATTATTTACTTTTTCTACTGAAAAACAAGACATGAATAGTAAATCATGTCTACAGGGTACAAATCAGATTTTGTACAAGTCTATCACCTGAAAACTGACCCCAGATTTCCTCCTATAATGGGCAGGGGATGGTAAGAATCCCCACCAGAGGCTTCTCCTTCTGATGTGCAACTGCAGAGACATCTCTGCAGAGGGAAACTCTGTGTTGCACTGCAAAATGAAGTTCTTTACCCAGGTAACCCAGGAAAAACTCCTGCTTACAGCAAACACTTTGGAGAGGACCCTAGGGAACCCTAAGGCCAGTAAATTTTTCTGTCTAGGGGCAGGAAACTAATGAAAGAAGGGAAAAGCAGTAATCCTTGTGAATACAGCAGTATTTTTTGATGTTTTGATCAGAAACCCATCTGGGAAGAGACAAGACATGCTAAGATGGAGCAGAGCATAAGTCAGGTCTCAGGGGCTGTGTAGACTCTGCTGTAGGCTCCCAGCACGACATTGGACAGGTCTGACCAAGAGTTCTTACAGAAGAAATGGTGGCCAGTGGGAAGTATCCAGGATATAACAATCTTTCTGTTTAAAAATTACAGTGATCTTGCAGTGCTATACTTTTCTGCACTCTGGGTTAGAGGACTGGCAGGCTCAGTTTGGGGGCTGTGGCACTACTTGGGGAGCTATGGCACCTGAACAGAACGAGAAGGCTCTTGGAATAACAAGGAAGGCACATCACCTGTGAAACTGTGTTCTGGTGAATCTTCAGTGTTTGTGCAGATGTGTGGAAGTTGAAATGGAACTGTTTTCTGCAGCCAGAATATGTAGAGGAAGAATAGCTGGTAGCTAAGTTATGTGCATTATACAAACTTGCCAGCTAGTCACACAGAGCCTGTGAAATCCACTTTCTAACAGATTAGAAGTTTCATGTTAAGGACTCTGTCATTATAATGCTGCATAGAAGACTCCTGAAAGGTTTCAAAGGCCAAGCAAGAGACGATTAACTTCAGTATCAAAGCAGAGGGGCTCATTTAGTCCAACGCTATTGGATCTTAAATACAATCTCCTCTTAGAAAGACAGCAACTTCAAAAAGAAAAATAACAATAAAAAATAAGAAAAAACCCCCCTCATTCAAAAGCAAATCACAACATGACAATTGTAAAGAAAATGAAAACATTTTATTTCAGTTCTTCCAAGAGGCTTTGGAGAAATGCTGCCCATGATTTTGCATCTAAATACACTTTGAATCAAAGTTTTTCATCAGCCAGCCATACAGAATCTTTTTAAAAGTCCAGATAAATAGAAATGCTTCCAAGTTGGTCAGCTATAGTAACACCCAATGGTTCATATAATGATGGTATTTACTAGCTTGAATATTTCAAAAATGCATCTACCTTGACTTTACAGCTCCAAAAATTCTCAGTCAGATGCATTTGACTCTCCTTTTATTGAGATCAGGTAGAGATGAAACCGAGTCTTTGAAGTCAGAGGCTTACTGCCCACATGCTGGCTGCATTTCCACTGCTAGGAGAAAATTTCATTTACAAATTCACCCTCATAGAACAGTTTTCTGAACACCGAGCCCATGTAACTTGAAAGTCACGTGTTTTTGAGTGTACCACAGGCAATGTCTTGGCCATGCTTTCGCCGTCAGTAATATTAGTATTTTTCTTCATGGAGGAAGGCAGAGACACGAGAAGCATGCGATGTACTAGTCCAGAATAACATACTGGTAGGTACGTTTCCAGTAAAGCACCAACATTGTATATTGATTATGCAGTGGCCATTGCTACTGCTTTATTTACTTTTCCATGAAAAGTGACTGTATGACTACAGCACAAAGTAATATGGAGAGATATTTGCTTCAGGATGAGGAAATCATATGTGTTTAGGCCAGCTGAAAATGCTACACCCAGAACAGACAAAAGACCCTTCCGAAGCCACCTGACAGAAGCAGAAGGAGATATCAAGAGAGAGAGCAGAGACCAAGGAATCATCCTGAAATAAGGCCGCAAGAGACCTTTGTTTCTGTGCATAAAGGGCAGGGAAGATGGAAAAATGGAAATAACTATTCATAAATATTTTGCAGTGAAACAATAGCATGGTTTGTCTGATCTCTGCCCATCAACCATGATGAAAGATGCATCTGCCTGATGTCCTTCGGGGGACCATGTAATCTAGAAGAAAATATTATAAGTGAGGATTTTGGAGATCTCCCTGCTCTTCCTGTCTCAGCATCCCTTTTTTTTTTGCTTCAATGCCCTCATTCCCCTTTAGAGTACTGGCCATTTTTGATAAAGACCTTTGGGATAATCAGGTGGTACTCACTTCAGAACAACAAAATTGAGATCTGAGTAGTACTTTTGCCACACTTTTCCAGTGATTTGTCTTTTCCTCTCATCTAAAGGATAAGCTACTACAGAGCAAGGAAGGTCTGCTAGATTCAATCCTTGCTTGCTCTGGCCATTTTGACAAAAGAGACTGCCACTTAGAGTGAATTATCTGGATTTTTGGAAATGTGCATATGAGACTTGCAGCTGCTTGTACATGTTCTCACTACATTTGATATATGCAAGCATAGCTGTCCTGTCTCATCTTTCTCCAGAAGCTCCCAGTGTTTATAACTGTTCTTTCCTGTCCCCCTGAAAACGAAAAAAAAAAAGGAAAATATTAATAATAAAAAACTAAATCCAGACTGAAGTTCAAGGTGCGGTTCACATATTCAAGGTTAAAGTGATTAGACATTTCTGTATTGCTATCTATCCCTGGGAAAGTCTGTGCAACCTCAAGTACTTTCAAACCATGAACATTTTGCAAAAATCAATGGTTTTCTCAAGACATTTGTAAACTCAAGTACTATTGCAGGACAGAACGAAAACCATTGCTTTTTTGCCAGCAAAAGATTAAAAGGAACAGTTTTAGGTGGCTGAGGACAAACGGACAATTATTCCTTCTCTGTTCTTTTTAATAAGACTGCCATGTCCGGTATACACATGCACACATTAATAAACTTACAAGTAAATGTTTTATTTGAATATTTGACTGTGATCTGTGATTAACTCATAGAGTGTTCATGCTCTCCACATGAATTTAACACCCCTTGCTTGGACTAAATTTAGAGTCCTTAAATATTATTTTTCAATTCTCCTTAGACTTCCCAATATCACTGCATTTATGAAAATTTACAATGCAAATTTATGGGTAAGAATCCCAAGGATCCTGCTAAATAAGGAGATACATTTTAGTTAAAGAATTTAAAGTGATCTCTGAAAGACTGGAGCCAATCTTTTTTTTTTTGTTACGTTTTCAATAAAGAAATATTATCCTTCAATAAAAACTGCTTCACTCTGGGGCTCATGTTACTCTGTCAGTCATTCTTCAGAAACAAAGCAAAAGCTTTACATGATATTTGAAAATGGAAAATAGACATTTTTCAATCCAAAGGGAGCCAAAAATTACATGTATTTGTGGAAATCTTTGTTACTATAATGTGTTTGCAGCAGTTCCAGTAGGAAAGAATACTGTGTGAATAGAATTGCAATGAAGGCAGCTACATGTGAAAAACCCTTTGTGCTGAGGTTTTGATTAAACACAAAGAGAAAAATAATCTAGAAATAATAACAACAGTAATAATAAAAAACAAAGACACCTTGCTCAAACCAAGATTCCTGTTTACTTCTCTGATGTCAGGGAATAGACCAACCCAGTACTATTACCTAAAACATTAGAGAATTCACATTCTTATCTAGGTAGGCAACTGTTATTTGACTGGTTGAAGACGCAGCTAAACGTAGAAGTGCTTCTGGCAAAAAAGTCATTAAGACACTTTAGCACCGACAGCTGTACAGATGCCCACTGGCACTCCTGCATTATCAAGTTTTAATGGAGATGTTCATGATATTTGCTGAGTGATTGCTGCATAAGTTACATGCTGAGCCAGGAGAGGAATGAGAGGGTTTTCCATAACCCTAAGGTTATGTGTTGATGATCCTGCAGTTATGGACTGAAAAAGTGCCTACAACTCAGTTTAATGATCCTCTTGGTTTAATAATGCAGCATATCATCGTTTGCAAACATGAAACATCTGTTACAATCACATATCAAAGATTTTGTAGTGGTAAAGAAATAAAGAAGCAGATGGGTTCCCTAATGTCAATGGCTTTAGTGTTTATTTAGAGATCACATATTGAATCTCAGGCAGTCTTTGGTTTTGGTCCCACTTCCAGCAGCAGGGTTTAGCACTGCTAATTTCAACAACATGAAGCCTTTTTGAAAGGGAAGATGGCCAGATTATTGATACTCCCCTGGATTTGTATGTCACCAAAAAAAGCTTATTTCCAGGAAGGAGGTTTTATTTTGGGGAGGTTGAAGGCTGTATCTACTATGAAAATGTTAATTTTACAGCAGTTTAGACAGTCTTATATCCAAGACAATTTGACTTCCAAGGTACCAGTAGTCATGACAAGGCTGCAGGCTTGACCAAATTTTTGACTCCACATTAAAAAGCCCCAAAGGGTTTGTACCATGTCTGCTGGTGTGCTGGTGGTGTGACACCAGCTCCCGAGCTGGATGGAACAGGGAAAGTTCAGGTACACCTGTGTGTGAGGCAAAATTATCTCCAAGATTAGAATCACTATTCCAGCTGGCTATTAACTTTGATGTTTTTGGCACTTGTCAGAAGTATTTTTATATTTTTTATAGTTAATTTTTCCTGAAAAAGTCAGATTTTCCTTAACTTTTGAGTCTTGTTCTCCCAGAAACTCTTCACCTTGTACTTTTCTATCCTCTACCTATATTTAACACCTGCCAAAGAGCTGAAATTTTCCTTGTGCTCATTTCTTTACTTGTCAGAAATTTAAGATTTGAATGCCATGATCACTGAGTCACCATACCAAGTGAGATCAGATCCCTCATAATTTTTCAGCGATGCAAATAAGTTTATTTTGCATCATTATGTGGCAGGAATTTTAAGAGAAAGTGCCTCAAGATGACTGAAATTATATTGCCACCATGCAGAGTAACTTGGGATTGTACTCTGGAGATGGCGTTTACCTTTGCATCTCCCGTCAGCAAAAGCAAAATTGCATTTACTAGCTCTATTAAAAGCAATCTTATCTCTCACTGTTCCCCTTTTTGGGGTTTTAGCTCCATCAGAATTGCTGTTAGTTATCAAATTCTTGGCTGCATCTCACACTTCTAATTAAATTTGAGGCCCCTCTTGTCTGGAAACCAGCAGAGAATAGTTAAATGGGGCTTCTATAGTGACTGATGCAAAGCAGTTGTATTCATGATGAAATACAATTAAAATTTTAATATATCTTATCTGCTACAGCCAGTGATTCAGTTGGAACAAGTCAGTTGCTGCTGCTGAGTGTGTCCTTGTAAACAGGGATTCAGAAAAGTAACTTTTTCTCTGCTGAATTGTGTGAATTGTGTTGCTTTTCTTAAAAAGGACAGAAAAAGAGGGAAAGAATCAAGGTCCAAGATGTATAACTTCATATATTTTAATTCTATGTACCAGAATTATTTTGGGGTTTTTCTTTTCAATCTGTGAAGACAAACTGATTCATGCCACTTGAATTTGTGTCCAACAGACTGTTGGAACAACAATCAGACATTTGTTTCCAAGTCAGACAAAGGCTGTCGAGTTATGCATACTCATATACAATATATTTGCCAGGTTTAGAGAAGAGATATCAGCACAAATCAAAGCAGCAACTACAAAAAATTACAATGTTCTTTTTCAGTCAATGTGCAATAGTCCATTCCTCTCAGCAAACAAGAGAAGATGGTTGATTATACGAGAGGAATTAATCATAACCACAAGTATGTATCTTTTTTAGTCTGTGATATTTGACAGTGGCTAAATAGATTTCTAAGCCTTCACCAAAGGAAGTATGAACAGAAAATCGTATGGGGTGCTTGAAAACTCTAGAAGAAATGAATTAGATGTGTTTGTATTTCCCACTGAATCAATCCACAGGCTTTCTCTCTCCTGCATCTGTATTTTTTATTGGTTACCTTAAGGAGACCTTTAGCCATTCTTGGGAAAGGAGGAAGAAATTCTCTTAAAAATGCAGGACTGCCCTTTTCCATAAATGTGGTGGGAGAGGACAACTGTGTGAAATTGCTTTGCAATCTCTATTGGAGCGTTTACAAAAATATCAATGACATTGAGTTGGAGTCATCTACCTAAAAGTTAGACATCTAGGCTAAGGAAATCTTGCATATACCAATATATATAGTCAGTAGAGTGTTTGGCATCACCATCAAGAGATTGATTCCAGCCTGCATTAGATACTTAAAGCAAATGGAAAAAATGACCCTTCTGGAGATGCCTGTGTCTTGCAGTGGATAGGAGTGCAGCTTAAGCATCTAACTTTTAGCTAAATGAAATTAAATTAAGCCATACTACTTAGAAACCAGTGTAAAAAATTCCCTATATATGCCTACAATCCACAGTTTCATTATTCATTGCAGCCAAGGGAGAGCTGTCAAATATCCACAGGAAATGTAAGCCTCTAAGGGGATGGATTTGCAGGACTCAGTCCCAAACTGTGAGACAAAGGATAAGCAGTGGCAATCAGCTGAGCAGTGCTCTCCACCTTTTTCACAGTAAGCATCAGGACAGGCAGGGCTCCTCCAGTGGAAAATCCTTTGCAGTCTGCCCTGAGAGCATCCCTACTCTCCCTTACTCCCCCCTTATGGCCAGGGAAGGCAGCATGGGATTTGGGATTGAATTCTCATCTTGAGACAAATGTTTGGTGCCTCAGCACTCAGACAAGCAAGGGAAAACATTCTCTGGCAGTCCTCTCGATACAGGCTGATTTTAGTGAGAGACAGGCAGCTTTGATTTTAAGTGTCTGAGGTGAGAATAGAATCCTCGGGTGGGCTTGTTTTAATCCATAAGAAAGGCTACAAAATATCTTTTTAGTACTAAGGATGGGTCCAGCCTACAGTGCACCTTCTGGATTGTGAGTCATGAACGTGAATAAAAGCCAGAGCCCTTTTGATTGCTGTGGCTCCTTCCACAGCCACCTCCTTAGCTTTCTGTGCTGGGGAAGTGTTGTCCTCACTCTACAAAAAAGAACAAAATTCCCTTTCCCAGACCTTCCCTGTTGAATCCATGCAGATTTATTTGTTGATGCTGTAAAGGAATGCTTTCATTAGGCTCACAGCAGTGCCTCAAGAAAGAAAAGTGTTTATAAATCCCTATTAAAGCTTTTGTGAGATGCTAGCATGGGGAAGGGGGAGAAGAGAGCGGGAAAAATGAGCTGGGGCAGCTGGTGGGGCAACTGGAAGATGAGTTGGTGGAAACACCCACTCATATATTCCCTGAACTGCCTGGGATGACAGCCTAGGTGCCATGGCAGCTCCTGCTGTCCTGTACCACTAAAACTAGACTCTGTATCCATCTTCCTTAATATTTCACCCAGACTGAACCTAGAGATGAGTTCCATGTGGGTAATTCTGGTTGCTGTTAAATCCCTTTACTTTGAACATGAATAAAGTCAGCCACTGAAGTTTTATCAGAAGCTGGGCTTGCAGCTGGCAGCACCCTCCTTGTGTTTCTATTACTAAAACCCATCAACCAGGATTTATATTACAGCCATAACATTTGTTTCAGTACACTTACGTTTGTTACAGTAGGTTTCAGGCAGAGAGCACATGAATTAGCTATTTCCAGTGACACTGACAGATGTACAAAATACAGACACCACACACGAAGCACAAACAAATCTAATCATGACTTTTTCTCCATTATAGCTATTCATAGCAGAAGACTCTGCAGTACTGAAATAGAATCACTCAGCTTTGTTTAAGCCCTGCGCACTGCCCTAGTATCACTTGCTAGAAATGTTCCTTCTTGTGGTGCTTGATGAATTTGCTTCAAGCCAGCTTTTATTTCTGAACCCTGACTCAGAAGAGAAAGTTACCAGAACCAGTCTGGCTATAAAAACTGTTCAACTGAAAACCACCCAAAACCCCACAACAAAAAACAAACACCAGAAAACTCCAACAAAAAGCCCCAACAAAAACAAAGTGATGGTCACATTTTATATTTAGTTATGGTCAATACCCAGAAATAGTTTCACAAGATCACATTTTTTTTCCCTATCACATTTAATTTTATTCTGAAGGACTAGAGTAGAAAGAGAGAAAAGGCTTTCTAATTTATGTGAGCTGGGTGACGATTCATCTATTTTTTCATGTCCATGGCTGTATCCTGACCTGATACTGGACTAACCCACAAAAGCAATTGCCTTTTTCTTTTTTTTAAATAAAACTATTTAAAAATATTTCACCCCAATAAAACCTTTTCTTCTAAATATTTCAGAGTCTGAACTTGTTTCCAACTTACTGTATTACAGAAAATGCAAGTCACTGTCAAAATTGAAACAGATTTGGACAGAAGAATCCCTGGAAATTCTCATTTCTGAAATGTAAAACCAGCAAATTCTGACTCCGTAACCTTCCTTAAAAAATGTGTGTCAAATGGCTTTTTGCTTTGGAAAAAAAATGGTTTTTACTGGATTTAGATTTTTCAAGAATGGAAAATATTGATTATGTTATTTTTTCCTTACTCTCAAAGGAGATGAAAACTTACCTGTTGAGCCCCGGATGAATGATTGGAGCCCATTAGAGTCACAGAGCCCACATGTCAGAGTAAGTGATGTGAGGATGTTCTTGTGTTCAGCTCTGGTTTTGGGACGCGTAGGGCAGAACCCATCACTCCCTGTTGTGCTGGGAACAGTCACATACACAGAATGCCAAGTCTAACTTATGCAAGTTAACCTGCATCAGACAGAGAGGAAACAGAATACTGCCGTCTCCCACCTGATAGTTCAAGAGGATTTACATATATCCAGGGAATAAACTTTAGAGATTACACAGGAGAATCTCTTGGTGGTTCTTTGGGTGTTCCAGAGACAACTCAGCAATACCCTAAATGCATTTTCCCAGATATCAAAGCAATGCCAAAACGTAAATATGGTTATCCCACGAAATAATAATAATTGAGCATGAATCTTCACAAGCCAATGGTTGCCTCTTAGCTATGTGTGTAAAAATAAAACAATAATAACATTGTGAATATATTCTTAAATTGTAGTTGTGTAAGTAAAAACATGTAACCATGGAGTTATTTTTCTGATTGGAAATTTTTTTGCATTTCCTAATATCTCAAGGATGTTTTTAGCTGTGACTGATGGATTGGATGTAAATAATATAATGCTGCAGGGAAGCTTCTCGATCAAGCCTTAAAATGAATGGATCATTCTTTGAGGAATAGAGAAAAAAATCACTTGAGATTTTCCTTTGCCTTGTAAGGATGCACCACCTTACCAGCAACTCTGTCTCTGTTCCAACAATTATTTCAAATTGCAACAAACGAGCAGAATCAAGCTAAACACATAAAATTAGATGCTTTCAGCCTAGATGCATCTTTTGTTTCTGGGAGATCTGAAGAAGTCAGAACTATTTGACTATTGAGCTCGAAGTCTGATTGGCACTTCTGTGGTGCATGGCTACAGCTTGAAGATTCAGAACCAGGAGCTGACTTTGGAGAAGTGAAAGTTAGTGAAAAACAAACTTGCAGAGAGCAACCAAAAAAACCCCAAAACCATGCAGAAAAAAACAAACCCTCCTGTGACAGATAACAGGCTGTGGCTAAACCCTGCTGAGCTCATTTTCAGTTTTGCTTCACAGACCTTGATTCAGATTACAGCACTTCAGGGACCTTAGGAGGTATTGATTGGGGAAGTTTTCGGAAGCCACGAAGTTTGTCTCAGGCTCTTGAGAGGAAGAGAACTGAGTCAATGCAGAAACCTCACTGGAGGAAGGGAATAAAGCACATGGAGTCAGCACGAGCAGCTGCTGCCTTGTTGCAGGCAGTAGCTGTGTGACAAGAAGGGATTTATAGAAATGAAAGAAAGTATGGGAAGAAAGAACTAATGATGCAGATTATCGAGAGTATTATGCTGAAATCTTGGTAAGAAGGATGTGACTGTGCCAGTTGCAGTGTGGTGATTTCTCTCAGTGATTTCTCCCAGACTCTTTGTAACCGTCTTTAGATCTGAGCAGAGGCATTCAAACCCCTTGGCATTCCAATGAGAACCTGTTTTCTCTGGAAAACGTTCTTTAGAAAACTTTTCCAAACCAGAAAATTTCCATAACTTTTTTCACATCCATTGCAATAGTTAAATCTGTTTCCTTCACTCTTCAGAAAATCGTATTTTCAAACAGAAAACCAGGATATGCAAAGCAGGCAAAACTTAGGGCATAAACATTTGGTTTGGATTCTTCCAGATTTTGGCAGTAGTCAGGTTGGTTTTTAAGTGGTGATAGAACTTGAACCAGAACTTGAAGTCTACCGCAGTCATCTGCCTCCTGTATGAAACCTTTGGAAACTTAACTGGTGGGGTCATACCTGGGCTCTGAGATTTAAGTGTCAGTGAATTAATGTCTCTAGAGAGACATGATCCTGGAGAAGTGAGCTATGGTAGATTTCCTTGTAACTTGCAGAGTTTTCTACCTCCTTACTACATCTTTATAGCTTGCCTCAATAAAGCTGCAAAAACATTAATTTAGCAGCTCACTCTGCCCTCCCACTTGATGCACCCTTGTTGCTCTGACTGGACACCTGAAACAGAGGGGAATACTCATGTCTGGTGACCCTCAGAAAGGATGCAGGGGGTCAAGCACAGCCCTGGGGACTGTGTCTCACAAGTTTGTGTCTGATCTCTTTCTATTTAATGCAACTCACAAATGCAACTCACAAATCTACATGTGTTAATACTTTAAAATTATATTTGGAGATGCCTCAGTGAATTCTAGCAGAAAAAAAATGCAAATAAATGTAGATTTCTGTTATTATCAGCTTCATCAAAGCAAACAGGCAGCAGAAGGGCCATTATTAGACTTTGATAAGAGTGCGTATTGAATGATTTCCCTAAGGAATTTAGTAAAACTCATCTCATTCCGTTACCTTTTATACAATAATATGAATTGTTTCACACTGAAACACCTGCAAAAAGTGTTGTCTGACCTCTTTATTAATTTATTTTATTTCTTGAAGGGGAAAAATGCAAGAACTGTTCTTTTTCAGTACTATATTGTAATTTCAAAATGTGAGAAAGAGCCTGGAATAAAGGTATTCAGACAGAAGCAGAGGAAAATAGTGTCACAAATGAATAATCCTGAATTAATAAAGTAATGTCTCTGCAAAGAAAATGCTTTTGTGACAGAGATGAAGAAGAGACTGAAAAAAAGGGAAGCAGGAAAAATAAAATGCCGAAGAACAAGACTTTCTTTCCTGAGAACAAATAAAATGAGGGAATTTGCTATGAATAAGTAACTTCCACGTCTTACAATATTCCAGTGGTATTTGGCAAGTAATCAAAGTTGATTTCCTTTCCATTCAAAGGCATCATCAGAATTATTAGTTTTTGTAATACCTATGTATATATAAAGCTGGGACATGTCTTTAACTCTATTTCAGTGCTGGAAAAACCTTGAATAATACTGTACAAGGTCACCCACGAAAAAAAAAATCATTCCTAGAAACAATCATGTCCCTGATGTAAAAGAAATTCTGCATGCATTTTATAGCTGATATTAAGCTGATATTATCAGCTTTGTAGAAAACATCCTTGCAAAGGAATCTATTCTTACATGGAATGTTTTTCTCCATGAAGGGCTTGTGAGGAATTTCAGGGGACAATTTACTGTGAGCAACAGTGATCCAGTGCAGCCCTCTGATAGTGATTTACCGTTCTACTCCTGTGTAACCCTGCCAGACTTGTGGTCTAGTTGGTTGGCAGTATTTGGACTGTGTTAAAATCATTAATCATAATTGGTAATATAACCACTAGCAGTTCCATCTAAAGAGAAAGGTGCAAAGATTTTCAAAATCTTTGCTTTCTTAGATAGGGAAAATTATGGGGGAAACTTGGGCCTGCAGAACAGAGGGCTGGAAAGACATCACAGAGCCTAAGACTCTTCCACATCCTAACCAAGAGGTATTTTATTCACAATCAGAAATTTATTACTCTATTTCACCTTAAGGTTGATGGACTGTCTTACCTTTTTCTGATTCCCACTCTTCCTGAGCAAAATCTGCTCCACAGCTCCAGATCATTAACAGACAATGGGTTCCTCTAATTTTGACGTACTCAAGATGTATTATATCCATCTATTTAGGACTGTATCTTCCTTAGTTAAAATACTCCTTTTTTTCTGAGACAGAGGTGATCGGTAAATGCTCTTAGTACTGTCAGAGAACATAGTAATGGGAAATGGTCACAAACCATGGCTGAAGAGGTTCAGGCTGGACATTAAGAAAGAAATTCCTGAGTTTATTGGCAATGACCATCAGGAGAGGTGTGGCAGCCCCATCCTAACAGTTTTATAAGGTTTGTTTTGACAGAACCGTGGTTGACCTGAGCTACCGATGTTGAGAGTACTGACTCAAGCTGGGGCTGGGCAAGAGGAGCCCTGGCAATGCCTTCCAACAAATGAGTCTATGGCTGCTCTCAGATGTCTAATCAAGCAAAATTATTCTACCTTCTCTTGGACTTTGTTCCACCAGATGAAACAAAATTAACTTAGTGTCTCCACTGTCTTTACAACCCCCTTTTTCACGACTGCTTTTGAATTTCTCTGCTCGTTCCCATCTCCCCTCTATATTTGTAGTCTGGTGTAAATGTTGTTTCTAGGATCCAGCTGGCAAAAGTCTGTTCATTTTTTCTAATGTCTTTTGCAGAGACATTAAATACTTTCTCTTGGAGGAATCTGTGTATATCCAAATAAATATTTGCATTTTTCTTGGTCACATCACCCAAGTGGCTCTTGCTCAAACTATTGTTGACTTATTTATCTAAATATTACTTTTCCTGTGTCATTTCCTAAAAAAGGATTCAAGAATAAATATGACTTATTTTTGATGAGAATACTGGCTATGCTTTCTGGGAACAAGTACTTGAACTTTAATCATCTGATTTCAATTAATACAGACCTTAAAGTCATCTCATTCAAACTAGTAATATTTGGATTTCCTTTAATTTTTTCCAGTGCCTCTAACTCTGTATTGTAGCAAATTTCGTAAGCACAGCCTCTCTATGTAACATTTCTGAAGAAATATCATCCTGATGCCGGTTCTAGGGAATTCCAAAAATAACTTCCCTTCAGCTAAATATTTCTCATTCTAACACATGCCGTTGTAATCTCCTCTCTAATCATGACTTGCCTTGTAGTTATTCTACTAATAATGATTTTCTGCAGTGTAACTGCTATATTCCCAGGCTGCACCGTATCAAACGCAGCTCTGGAGCCTGAATAGGTTATTTCCCTTACCTGAAAGAAAAGAATGGTTCCTTATCAACAGAGGAATTAAGCACTAATAAAAGACAGCAGTTTCCCATGCTGAGAATTGAAACTATGGCTGTTTAAACATAGGAATATGGTGTCACTTAAGATATCCTATGGTATCATGTCTGGTCACCAGCCATTGTTCTAGAATGTCTTCTGTAAGTCCTGTGTCATATCTGCCAAACCTGTGTGCCTGCACTGGATAGCCCAGGAAACCTCAAATAGCTCTGCATGCATTCATCCAGAGCACCAAACTGAACCATTACTCTCCTTGTAAATCACGTGCCTTTTGCAGTGCAAATTCATGGGGGCACATGGTGTTTGTTTCACTGGGTGTTCAGTGATGTCCACAGAATGACGGTTCCTCTTGGAAAAGAGCTGGAATTCATTTGAAGACTAAAAACATTATCCTACATATCTAGGTGAGAAATGATGCCTGACCTTCCAGGACAGTCAAAAAAGAACCTGTTTTGGAGACTGCAGAGCTGCTCATTCAGCCCACCAGCCACTGTCTGCTTTAGAAGGACTGGAGTGTCCACTGACTTCAGCAGCTTTTTAAACACCTTGCCCCAGTGTAAGCACCCAGATATGGATATCTCTACTTAGATGCTTTGATCTAGCATAGATTCCCATCCTAAATTCCTGCTGCCTACAAGTGAAGTGCTGAATGCCTGGATGTTTCCTTCCATTCCTATGTGTCTATTCACTCCCCAGCAGAACATTTGAACAGTTCAGTGCTTCTCTCCAGTGTGGTTTTAAGTGACTTGTTTGATGGAGCGTCCAGCTCAGGAGACTGCTGCGTCCTCTAATGAATCTCAGTTAGACCCTTGCTCACGGAACCTAACTCACATTTTCGCTTTGATCAGTGTCAGTCCATTAAACCCATCTATCAGAGATCCCTGTGCTCAGCTTTATGACTGTTGGGAAATCATTAGGATATGATCATAACCAAATAGACATGCCTGCTCCTCTGGGCAATGATGTCATGGTCATTTTCTGGTCTGACACGTCTTGCTTGTCAAAGTGATCCAGCAAGAATTTAAAGGAAGGTAAATTAACCACAGTGTTGTCTTGTGCTGTGAATTCCTCCATTTGTGGTTCTTTGGCCAATCACTTGCATTGCTCAGCTGCAGCCAACGAAATGAGACCTTTTACTGATGCAGCATTCTTAAAGTCATTTGGCCCATTGTTCATTATGTGCTTTTAAAAATCGTTATAGTAGATTAACTATCTAATGGTGGCTGGGCAGGAACATTATTCCTGGGTAGATTATTGCAGAAGCTGAATTTTTGCTTCTCCTCTTGGGAGCAGATGGTTCTGGTCATGGTTGGTGAGAGAGGACTGGGCCATTTGGCAGATCCAGATTAGGAATGCCAGTGTGGCAAAGGTTTTGTAAATACAGAATGTAAATACAAATGTAACGGCCTCAGAAAATGTGAGTGCTCTGTGGTGTATAATGGCATGAAACATCCTACAGCCCTTCATTCACGGCATGGGGACTTCTGAACCAGAGCTGTCCTGGAAAATAGTCAGTAACTTTTAAAATTGATTATCTGGTTTGATAGGTGATAATGTAAAAAGCTTTTGTGCATTAGAAATTATTATAAAAAAATGATTTTGAGGTATTTAAGTTTCAGAGAATAAACATGTTTCTTTCCTGGGGATATTTTGAAGTATTTTTACCTCTCCTCCCCTTTCACTTCCCTCCCTTCCATCTGCCAAGTAAAGGGAAGTGCAGAAGTAAAAGGAGAAATTTAGAGTAATATTAAAATTTAGTCATATAAAGAGTCTCTCAGCTTCAGAAAATTAACTTTTTTCCTTGATAAACCAGAACACAATTTACAGAGACAGGAGAAAAAAAGAAAGAATTAAGAAAAGCACACAAAATGAAACCAAGCCAAATCCAAAACATTTCAATGAGAAGTCTGTATTAAAAGAGGATAAACACTAAGTGTCTATATACAATATAAATAATATTGGAGCATGTAAGAGGCATTAGAGTTAAGGCTGGTTGCATGTTGATTTCCACTGGTGTGTAATTTAGGTCTAATTTCCCATGGAATCATAATTTTTAGTCCTTCAAATCTAGGGATAAGTGATAAAACACTAAAGGATTAGATGAAAGCACCCATGAAACAGAGATCTCCTTTCCAAGCCGTTCTCTCCGCCCCTCCTTTTAGACAGAGAGAAATAGTTTCTCATCTGAGACGGTGAAGATTTTTGAAGCACTGGGGAGAGTATCTATGCATCAGCCTTTCTGTCTGTCCATCTCTCTATAAATCTCTGTCACATGGGGTCACGCATGGGTGCCAACAAGGGGAGGAGTGAGCACACAGTGACAGGAGACACCACTGTTGTGTCACCACACGTGGAGATCCCAAAACCTGGTCATACGAGGTCACATGAACTAATGAGACAAATGGAGGTTCATCAGTAGCATCACTAGCAGCTGATGCTGCCAACAAAGGGGCATTGAGGCTCAGGGTTCCATTTAAGAGTTCAAAATTGGAGCAATCTAAGCCACATGTAGACATGGGTTTCTGAATTACTCCCTGCCCAGAACACCAGCAGGGTTCAGGATTGTAATGACCCACACAGTCGTGTGTTTTTCTTTTGGAAGTGGGAAGTCTGCAAAAAGGAAGAAAAAAAAGAAAAGTTTCTCAAAGAAAGGCAAGAATTGTAACTGTAAATAGAGAAGGTGCATATTTATGAAGCTTGCCTTCTCTCTAGACAGCAAGGAACAAAACTGCATGAAATACAGTGTTTTCCCAGGAGTTAGATCTTGATGATTATTTATAAGGTGTTCCCATAAACCACTTTAACAGTATTTTAATTTAATGCACTTAGTGTTTTCACAGTTATTGTAAGCAAAGAGAAGTTTTATGACCCAGCTGAATGTGCTCTGGGATACATATTACTGGCACTGAGAACACAGGAAATGATGCCTTGCTCCAGAGAGCAGCCCTGCTGGGCACACAGATGAGCTACCTACACATAGCCCTCCTGGGTCCCAAGTGAGCTGATAAGAACAGCCCACTTGTCTCCATAGAGAGTCTTCTAAACAAAGTAAAAAAGAAAACCTTCAGATAAAATTGATATTTTTGATTCTTTTCTCATCTTGCTTTAGATGGAGCAATGCCCTTTGGTCTGGAAGAGGGAAATAGGCTCGCACTTTATCTGCCCTGGAAGTAGCTGCCTGCTGTGTAACATACCTGTCTTGGCAGGATTTAGCTGGCCACAGCTACTGGGGGAGGATAACAGCATGAACTTCAAGGGCCTGTGCTATGGAGGAGTGCAGGCTGAAGACTTTAGTGGTTCCTCTCATTGTGAAACCTTCAGCAAACAATTAAATCCCAGAAAGAACCTACTCTTGGTTTGGAGGTGTATCCAACTGGCATTATCTGTTGTGAGATGTCTGCCTATTCCCAGAGGCAGCATATTCCAGAAGAAAGAGCTCCTCTAAGGTAAATGCTGTGGTGAACAGATGGAGTTTGAACCTACATCTCTTTTCCAGTGTAAAGGAGATTAATCCACCCTGAAGCTTCTGTGAGTGTCTCCGGGCAAATCCTTAAATTCCCAATTGTCTTCAGCAAATCATGGCATTGAATAGCAAACGATCCACTGAGACCATGGGCCTTGCCACAGTTCTACTGCTCATCTATGTGACAGAGCAGACAACAGACTCATTCTCAGCACCACTGATGGTTGCTGTGTCACTGAAAATCCATTTTACCAGCTTGTTTCTAGATGTGCCCTCCCCATCCTATGAAAATTCAGGTGCACGTATGCCCTGTGTAGAATCAGAAAATTCTGATTCTTCTTGACACCTGCAAAGCTGTGGCTGCTTTTCACCCCTTCACCCTACTTTCAAGAGCTGTGAGCTTGGGGCCCATTATAGGACTCTATCAATGGACTGTGGAAACTCAGTATTTTGAGCTTCCAAGGTAATTAACTCTGCCAAATGTTGTGATTGCTTACAACCAAGGTTGGTCAGTCTGCTGTCACCTTCACAGTAAAAAGCCCAGGCTTCATCTATGGAGAAAGTGTAACCATTTGTAGCCACAGGCTTCTGAGAAGAATGGAGATATCCTGCAGAGTGATTGTCAAAAGCAGACATGGATTTCCCTGACGCAGTGATAGAGATGTACAGCAAGTTTCAGCAATCTAATTAGTTTCTTGATCAGATGAAGACAACTCTTCAAGGCAAATGAAAAGGTCATTGCAAACCCCAGAGAAGTATTCATGTCTTTTGCCATATATGCTGACAGATATTTAAATACAGCCACTCACTTTTCCTGTAGATACTGTCAGCAGATGCCAGACAGCTGACAAGCAGCAATGAATTTGTACCACTGCCCTGACACACCACCAACAAGGAAGTGGATAGAACTGCTAAGTGTTCTTTCTGTGCTGCTGGGAGATAGATCCGTGGCAGCAAACGCTTACAGGTCTAAGTGATGCTTAGAGGACATAGTGACTTCTCTGATGGTTTAGCCTGGTGAACAATACTAGCCAGGAAAAGGAAAAGTGTTCTCTCACTGGTGAACTATGAGAGGATGTGGGTGATGGGATCCTCACAAGATTTGCTGCATGACCTTAGCAATTTATCTTAAAATGTTTCAGGACTGAAACCTAACTGCATATTGACTGCAAGACTGACTTCAGGTGCTGCAGATGAGGCGGGTTTATTCTCTTTCAGTTCTCTGCCTGTAAAGCAGGGACAAAGGTACTTCCTTTCCCCACCTTTTCATTATAACTTCTTTTAACTGTAAAAGTTTCAAGGTAAGGATAGGTCTGGATACAATTATGATTTGAATGGATACATTCCCATTATAGCACAGGATACTGCATACAGAAGATGTTGACATGAGGAGTAACAATTGTTATTGTTTGCATTAGCTGTACAACAAGGTTTCAGTATTAATCAATACTTTTACAGTAAAACTAGAAAAAGTACCAGCTGCTTCCCATGATATCTCATTCCTTCAAAGAACCTGACCTTCTTCCACTGTCAGGATTATTCAGGGTCCCTGTTCCATTGTGTCACGTTTCCAGCACACTTCCCAACCTAACACGGAAAGGATGTGTGTTGATAGGGCACATGGACACTTCTCAGAGTGTGGAACAGGTATCTTGAGTCTTCCTAGAAATTGTGTTCTTACAGACTGTGAACAAGAGATTGCTTGCTGGGAAAAGACTTCAGGAGGGAGAGTAGGGGATTTTACTTGGACTTGTATACTGCAGACAGGTCTTCGTCTGCACCTAGAGACCTGGTGAATCAAATCTCATCTTTCAGATTATTAGATGATAAATGCATAAATCAGTTCATTTATTAATTAGCAATGTGCATATGAAAGTAGAAGTTACTTTGGTTGGAAACGTGATGGAATCGGGATGTATATCATATCCTATATTCTTGAAGGAATACTAATACATGGGTTAATGGCATGCATGTGTTAGAATCATAAATACATATCTTGATAGGTGCTTTTACATGTGTGAATTTATCACTCACTGATCATATCTCTCAAAACCAAAGGTAAGATTTCACTTTACATGGAATTGATGCCCTGCTAGTATGCAAATGGGCAAAATAGACCTGTGAAATATCTTTAGATGTTCAAGAAAAAAAGAAGGAAGAAAGACATGATGTAAAAGCAAAGTCAAAGAACACAACTGTTCCCTAGGAACCAGTGAGCTTTTTTTTCCTATTGTTTTTCCAAGTCCTGCATGCACAAACAATACATGAGATACTCAGAAGGAAAATTTGCCTGTTAGTATTTATATCCTCTTGAATAAATCTTCAGACAGAACAAGACTTACAAGTCTGACCCATTTTAATCTCCAAGTAGGCCAATGAATTTAATTAATATTATTATGGAAGTGTGAGGATGGTAGCCCTCCTTCCCATCAACACTGGTTAATTTGGTGGCTACACCTAGGTCAGGTGGGGAATTTGTGTCATTCACATTGTGTCTGTCAAAGCTTCAGGTACCACTTCATAAGGCTGAACTGCAACTTGCATTGCTTTGCAAGGTGCATCTAGTGAAAAAAAAAAATGTTGCTTGATCCGCACTACGACCTGAAGAGAACAACATCTTCCGTGTTGTTCCTCCCATAACCTTTATGTCTCTCTCAGTACACATAAACTATATTCTATCTACACACACTGCCTCTCAATAGCCATGGAAAATGGCTTTCACAGCATTTACGAATGTTCAAGGAGAAGAAAGTGGGTTTGTAGGGATACTGAAGCTCAGATTCATCACATCAAACAGAGAAGGCTGAATCACAAATCTAAAAAAGGAATATCGAGAAGGAATTTAACTTTCTTAAAATCTGGTGCTTCTCCTATTTTTCTTTCATCAAATTTCTTCCTGTATTACACAAACTCTAACCCCTTGTGAATAAATTCAGCTTAAGAAATTAGCAGAAAACCCAGCTTGGGACAAGGAAATTAGCTCTTTCTAAAATTGTTTTTCACCTGACCAGTTCACAGCACAGTCACACAGGTTCTTGTAGCGTTGTAAAATAAAGGATCATGCATGGAGCAGGAGTGAAAAGCCAGAGCTGGGAGAAAGGTGGAAATGTCCTCTCTAGTGGAAGTGCTGGTTCCTCCCACTTGAACTGGCACGGTAGGTACAGCGTTGGCTGGCTCAGCTTAGGTCCTACATGCACAGGTTGGGATGTCTCTTCTGAGTCGACTTTATAGACATGAAAGAAAGCAGGAATATTTTAGAGCCTGCCACCAAGCTGTCCACCTTGGACAGATGAGCTGTTTGAAGTGTCAGCACTTGGGAAAAACTTGGCTTGACATTGAATGCATCACTTCACAGGACAGCTCCTCCCATCCTCCATTTCTGATCAGACCTTCACCAGGAAAAGGCTTCGTAACCTGGTTTCCATACCCAGTCCCTTGCCTGTGTGCTCTGACTTGTCTTCTTCCTGTGAGTTTATAAAGTACAGTGCACTTGTGTTCTTTTTGAAGTAGGCGTGATTATTTCACCATTCTGTGTACATGGCAACTGAGAGATGCAATTATGCTGTGACTTATTCAGGTTGTGAATGTGCCTTCAGAAAGCCCCCAAGCTTCCCAAGTGTCCTAGGTGCTTGTTTTTGTCACAGAAGTGCATTTGCTCTGAATCAACTAACCAAGGAAATTAGTCTCTTTTATTAATATACCTGTAGCTCAGCTCTTTAAAGAAGGAATATCTGTTCCTAAACTGTCTTGCTTGGATATAAATTAACATTTGAACTCCACAGGAAGAAAAATCATGTCCGTTTATGATTTCTCATCCTGATATTTATCATGTAAAACTAGCATGATCCAGATTATGGTTCTAATGAATTTTGACAAAGCATTTTTTTAACTGAATAAATAAGGTTAAATTACAAACCTTAAATTATCATTTGAATTTCAACTATTATGAAAAGAAATACTAAGGAAAACAATTAGGAGGTAAAAGAAAATGTGGCATTTAAACTATACAAAAATAGGGAGGTGGTTCATTTGATTGTTTTTCTTTAAACATTTGTATTTTGCTTTGTTCATGGATTGGAATGGAATCTATTTAAACAAGAATCTGAGGTTAATCTAAAGTGACATTTATTTTAGTTTTAAGTCAGGAATGCAAAACAAAATCTTTCTAGTCGGAGCAGCCCACTGTGTTTGTTGAGTCCTGATGGACTAAATAAATTTAAAAATAAAATCTAAGTATATTTCAAAGCTCACCAGAATACCAAATGTAGGAACAGGCATGTTTTTTTCTGCAGAAAACATTTAAAGAGCCTGAAGCAAGTTAACAGTCTAAAAGCTATTTTTGCCTGATTTCTTTTGCCAGGAACAGTGGCAGGAATATTCTCCCAGGAAGTTGTGCAACACAAGATGCAAACATTTTGGATAGGAGCTGAAGAAACATTTTGTAGATCTCAAGCTGCAGAGGGAGTTCAGGTGCTCATTTAAAGATTATTGGCAAGTTGAAAGCCCAGATTTCTCCTTACCTGATGAAGCCTAATTATAAGAGACCAGTGGACTAAATTAACCTCTGGAGGTACCTACAGCTCTTCATTACCTCCACAAGGAGTGTAGGGTGAAAATGCTCAACAGTTACCTGGGTAGTAAGTACAATTTTCAGAAGTTAATCATATTACTGAATCTTTCTCTCCCCACCCCAACCAATTTTATTGGTTGCATAATATCTGCTGGGGGTGCTGGGTTTGTGCAATTTGGAGAAGAGAAGGCTGAGGGGTGACCTCGCTGCTCTCTGCACTTTCCTGAGAACGGGAAGTGGAGAGGGAGGTGCTGAGCTCTTCTGGTGGCTGATGCCTCAAGTCTGTCAGTGTTTAAGAGGCATTTGGACAAACTTCAGGGATGGCCCTGGAGAGGTCAGGCAGCTGGACTAGATGATCATTGCTTCTATTTCTTCTAACTGAAATATTCTATTCTATTCTATAGACATGTAAGCTTCTACATATATTCATATACACATTCCAGACTGTGACTAACACTGCAGAGCTTCCAAGATAGAATGAGGCTCTTTCTTGTTCCTGGAACTCCCAGCTGCTCTGCACAGATAAGTTTGCCTGACTTATGGAGAGATACTGGACTTATTTTCACCTGATTCATGCATCATTCGTCTAAACCCAACTGTTTCTGGTCAAATGTCATACGCAATTTTTTCAATGTGAACAAAGTTGAAAGTGTACTCTCTTACTTCCTTTGTCCTCATGTTAACTACTCCAGGACTGAAATATTGCAGATTTTCAAAGGAGAAGGAAAGTCTGCAGCCAGGGGACTCGTGCCAATGAGAACACAACTCGTTCTGCAGACAAAGAGTCTGCAAAGAGATTCAGCACAACACAATCAAAAAAAGATCAGTGACATTCATGGCAGATATCTTTTAAAGCCTCTTGTCTGGAAGAAGCTCCTGTGCACTGACCTTATATATGGTTTGTGAGACTGGGCTGGTATTCTGACTGTTAAAGTGACAGGAGAAATAATACTTGTCTTTCTAAAGACTTTTGTGCTTTTGGTAACAGCTTCAGCTGTGATGTCTCTCAAGACCTGTCTTTGTGACAGTTTTGTCATTTCGAGTGGGCAAAGAAAGGAGGAACCCTTTAGTGAGATTTGGCTGCACCACTACACTTGTCAGATACCTTTTGGTATGCAAATCAAGAATGGTTCTAGTTAAATCCAATTCTTTCTACTTCTTGAAGTGTATAAATCCTAAACTTTGTAAACCCCTCCAGACACAAACATTCTCTCTCACTCACAAACACAGAGCCAAGTCTTGTTTTAAAGAAGTCGAAACAATAACAAAAAAACAAAGACACTTTAGGATTGAACAGAATCAAAAAGAAATTCTGCTTGTGTACTTACTGGAAAAAGAAGAACCCAAACTCAGAAAAATATCTATTCAATGTGATGCTAAAATATGAATGTATATACACACACACACACACACACACACACAGACACATGCACTGGTGTTTCTGTAAAAAATCTCTTCCAGATGGAAGAAGAGGTTTGGCAATCCAGATACAGATATAATATTTAAATTCAGATATACTCTTGATGGTACAGAAAGGTCATCTTACAGGTGAGCAGAACAGAGTTAGAAGAGAACTGATGGGGTCAGGGTTGCTCCTGCCATCACTTCTGTGACGCATAGTTTTGCTGTTTCCAAAATCCACTAACTACAGACATGCCCTGTGGATTTGCCTGGAATTTAAGAGGCCATACCGAATGTGTCATTCTGCTCCAGCTTTTTCAAATACTTTCAGATGAGGTCCTAAGGTCAGTTGTTGTTTAAACCTCCATGGACTCTTCCTCCAGAAGAGGAAGCAGGGGATTAAGAGGTTCTTGCCAGGAGTTACCCTCTCAGAAATGCTGTTGACTGCTCAGTACTTCGGTGTGTACATCAGCCTGTGAGCTGCAGCAGAAGGGAAATTGTACTAAACTGCTCGTAACACAGAAACCTCCGAGTAGGACAGGGAAAACAGCTGGAGAAGACATCTGTAATATCCACAAGTATTACCAAAAGACTCGATCTTTTCTTCCTCTCCTCTTTGAAAACAAGGAGCATTGCCTCACAGTATAGTATGAATAATTATAATTATATATATATTATTTTAAAAAAAAATTAAAATTATGTGACACTCAACTCTGCTGTTAATGGAAAATACTTGAGTGCCTCAGAAACATCAATCCAACAAGCAATCTGACCTCTAACAAGGAAGTATTTTGCCCTTCAAAAGGTCTAAATCCCAAAGAAAGCACCAAGATTTTAAAGAGCTTGTCTTGATAGGAGGAGAACTGTGCATTATTAGTCACAGCAGAGCACAGGCAAACTAATGTTCTTGCAGGGGAGGGAAAAGATCCCTCTACACAGTCAGTCACAGACATTTTTCAGTGATTATCATTCATCAGCTCTTCCACCTTCAAGCCATTTCAACCCTGCCTGGTATTTCCTCAACATGGAGGACGTGACAGTAGAGTGTCATCGCTCCTGACAAAAAAATTTTGCCGTCTTGTAAACATGGAAGTTTAAGTTTACCTAACAACTTTGAAACAAAATTTAGTGCTACTCATTGGAGCCATAAATGTCAGCAGTGGCACTTCAGTAGAGAAAATGGTCTCAGCCATTGCTGTTCATCCATGCTTAATGAGAGGTATAGCCAAATACAATTGTAGTGCTGGGCAGAGTGAAACTCTCTGGTACCACTACATTTTATCTCCAGTAATAAAATCGTGCCCATTAGGCCTTCAAGAACTTGAACATGACAGCGGGGAGATAAGCATGGTGCAGGGATAGTTCATTTTTAATTGCTAAAGCATTACCTGCTAGAACTCTAATGGCTGAGATGAGGCTTCTCTTACTGGTTTAAGTATTCATAGTTTCTTCTGGCTTTGAGGGAGGACTTCAGGTTGCTCTGATTTTTGAATAGATACCACAAAAGTGGAGGGTGATTGATGTAGGAAGGTAGAAGGCATCATAGCTGATACTCTGAGAGTGAGGGGTTATTCAGGAAGTGGTTGTTTATGAAAGGAGTTTGTGATTTCATTTTTTCTCACTCCAACAGCTTTATTTACCTGTGCTTTTGATTTCCAATTTTATTTTTTTTTTTGGACCTTTCTTGGTTGGACAGAAGTGAGAGGCCTACTTTACTCATTCACTTTATGATGGAAGACATCAGTTTTCCCTACAGGCTCAGCACTGCTGAGGGGAATAGGATTTAGGGTCCCTGAGTCACAGCAGTGGGTTAATAATGTAGGTCCATGTTCAGGGATGAAGTAAACAACGTGGAGATTTAATGTCAAACCCACAAATGCCTTGCTTTGGCTTTTCAAGAATGGGTATTTTAGGGTCTTGCTTATTTTAGGATCTCGGAAAAATCAGCTGACAGACATTCCAGTAGCTGTCACAGGTAGAAAACCTGAGATTTCTTAAGACAGACCCTGGTAAAATACATGACAGGTTTCCACAGCAGTATCTGGTCACACTGGGAAGGAAAGCATTAGCCAGTTCTAAAGCAAACATACAGATCAGAATTTGAGGAGGATGTCTCTGCTAGTAGGTTTTGCATTTACAGAGAGAATCAGGTGCTCTATAATGGGTAGCATGCCTCAGCCTGCTCTGAGAGTTCCTAGCAGCAGTTTGGCTGCAGATAGCTCGTGTCTATGGGCTTTGTTGTGTTTATGGGACAGTTTTTTAAAAACCAATAGCCTTGGTAAAACAGTTTCAAGATAATTTAGCAATAACAGCAATGGGCGATGTGAGAAACAAAAGCTAGCTTTTTGTTGAAGTGATCCTTAATAAAAAGATTATGCTGCTTGCTGCTTTGAAAGAAAATGTGCAGGTGAAAAGACATGAAAGGAATAGATCATTTGTCCATTTTTTTTCATTCCTGCTTAATCAACACAGCACTAAATGACATAATCACTGTGAGCTGCTGATGTTCTTTCAATTTTTCCCACAGGCAGCTTCTTCCCTTGGTGTGCTCATGTCAGATGGGAAACCAGGAGCCGCTTGCTGACAGTGATGTAGGTGAGGGAATGAATGACCACTGAGCTGCTGAACAATCAAAATCTTGTTGGACAAGATTTTGAAGAAAAGGAGGTTCTACTGCCAGTCTGCATTACTTTCTGTATTGTTAAAGAGAATTTTTTTTTTCACCAAGGTAGCAAAGGGAATTAGCTGGACAAGCCTTAGGAAAGAACAGGAATGTTGTATGTAATAGAATAAGGTACGTCTGTGATTCTCGCTTGTACCAGAGGGACCCACTGAATCCTGGGGAGACATAAGCTATTGGGACTGTAGATCAGGAGGAAAAACCAAGGTGTTTCAATGGATGTGTAGCTGTAGTTATTCCCCTAAAAAATAGTGAAAGTGCAAGTGGGCAAGGGCCTAACAGCTGACATCTTCCAAATACGAAAATTACTTTGTGGAGGACATGACATTTCTGAGTTAACATGATTGCCTGGGCGAAAGCCAAAATATTTTGTATCTTATTCTTTCATTTCAGCTTTGCCTAAATTGGGAACTCCTTGGATCAGTGGATCACCCTATGGGAAGTGCATGCCTTCTACTCACAGCCTCTTTGTGTTGGCCCTCACTGTTGAACATTTTTTCGAACAGAGCACATGGTTCTCTTCTCTGCATCAAATGCCACAGAGATCCTGGGAAACTTAGGTTAGTTCAGCTCAGGTTCTGTAAGAGATGGGGCATCTGGATGCCAGTCCCCACAGGCACTGCAGCAGTGCAGGCAAATGTTTCTCAGTATCAAAGCAATCTTCAGTGTGTCAGATCTAATGGCATGGAGGCACAAGATTCTCCTATTTCTCTAAAAAGACAAAAACCCCTAAAAAGCTCCAAAACAAACAAAAAACCAAACAAACAAAACCAAACACAAAAAAAAAAAACCCCAAAAAAACAAAACAAAACAAAACAAACGGAAATTTTTTACTTATTGTGACAAGAACACCAACGTGGAATTATCAGAAATTTCAGTTTCTGGCAAGCTTTAATAAGTACTGTAAACATGAATAAAACTATTTTCTTTTAGAGAAGTTTGTAGTTGTACCTGATTTGTTGGGAGTGAGAGATGTACCAACTATACTTTGCCAGTGTAAGGTATCAATTAAGCAGCAGGAGGTGCAGGGCATACAGCCTGTTTATAACTCACATTTCAAATTGTTTCTTTTTGTGGAGACAGAAGTAAGTACCCATCGTGCCTCTTGCCAGAAGGTTTAACTCCAGCCATCCATTCATTATGATACTTTTGTGTGATGATTGCCTATACAGTGGCATCAGCAGTACAAGTTTCAAACCCAGCTGGCTTCCCTCTGATACAAAGGAGACAATTCAATTCCTCATGAGGATAAGCTGAAACTCTATCTCTTTGTTCCATGGCTTCTCTTTCCAACAGGAAAAAACAAATTGTGCCATTTTTGGGGGCAGATGTACATGAAAATATTAGAAATAGGGAATAGTAACAAGTGCTTTCTCCCAAACAGTGGAAATCCCGATGGTTCTCCCAGAATACTTTTATGATCTTGAGGAAATCGCAGTTTCTCTGCCTGGTTTCCCCATCTTCCACAAAGGGCAATAATATCTTGGTATTTCAAATGTATGTGGCAATGAGAAATACTTATTCAGAGATGCTCAGGAAGAGGACATGGTGGAGGTAGATTCATAGATAAGTGATATCCTTGTTTTTAAGCATCCATGAAAACAAGAGTGATTAAGCCACTTTGCAGAACAAAAAAAACCTGTTTAGTTGTAAAGCTCTGTAAAATGGAATTGTGTGACCTTCAAACTGCTAAGTTTAAGAAGTTAATTCTCTTTTTCTCTGCTTGTCATGAAGTGCCAGCTCCTTAATGAAGGTAGGACCACAATTTTTTGACATGGAGTATTGCATGAGTCATTTATATATCTGTTCAACTTGACTTTGGACTTTGTCCAACTTCATCCAGCATTCAGCTAAACACCTAAACACAAGAACCTCATCTCTTCAGAGCCATTCTACATAAAATAGACAGTGTCCATGGACAAAGTTTTGTCTTCATCTCTCACTCACAGTATTAGATCCTACAAGAGAAGCTGCAATTGTTAGATATGTTCTATAACGCCCAAAAATTGCAAGCATGAGGCCAGTTTATATAAAGAGATGCCCACCAGCATCTACACATACAAATTCGATGAGGAAACAGGGTTTTTACTCTGTTTCAAGAGAATCCCAGGTCTGGAATCCAGTGAAGCACTGTGTAGCAAACTGCTGGAGTCTGGACTCACCGCTATGTGGTCCCTTCTAAGATTAGAGACCTACCATTAGTGGGATGCCATTTATGAGGATGTACCAAATTGAAGTTTGAAAATCTATACAATAAATGCATGAAGAAAGCCAGAATGATGGATTCTTAGAAGACTTTTACTTGCTTCATTCTTACCCCACATGAGACAATGAAACAATATGTTACAAGGAAAACTTGACATTATCATTTGTTTGCTGACATTCAGAAGTAGATCTTCAGTGATGGTAGGGAAGAACAATCTATTTAAATCTCTCATTATCACTGTTGGTAGTTATTGCTTCATGCTCCTGTGAAGTACGGGGGTTCAGGCTCCAAAATCTCTGGTGTAGAGGTGTGGAAGATGGAAGTGGAAAGACAACAGAAGGAGATGATCAGATCAGAAATCGCTGGCAAGACCCAGGAAGATGTGAGGTTTCAGTGGGGAGGAAGGCATAAGACAGAAGACATAAGTCAGAGGAGACTTATGCAGCAGTCTGATTGTCAAGAAGAGAAATTGTTCTCATGTTTCTTTTTCCTCTGGCAGAACCAGAACCACAACTGAAACAAATGAGGTGAAACACTGATCATAAAAGATCTCCTGCCTGCTGCCATGACCGAGATAAGAACAAAAGAAACTGGCGCGGGACCTAATTCAGGTCAAGTCTGGGGCTTTGAAGAATATAAAGCAAAATGATAAAAGAAAAACAAGACTGGGATAAGTGATAAACTGTGTCCTCCATCCTAACCCTGTCATATTTGCAGCTAATAAACATGAAGATTAATTGACAGAAATACAAAATTCACTGCCGTTCATGAGATTGTCAGTATTTGCAGCAGGTCTGCCCACTATGTCACTGATGTTATTCTTTCCTTCCCTAGAAAACAGAAGAAATTAGCTCAGCTAAATGTGATTCCATTGAGGCTGGGTACTCATTATACCAGGGAACTATACACTGAACTGTGTTGAAGAAAAAAGACAACAGGCAAAAAATAGAAAATGAAAACTGGAATGACCTCAGTTAGTTGAGAAATTGTTTCAAATTTTGCAGATAATATCAGCACTTCTCCCTTGTAGTAAAAAAAGAAATGGTTTGCAGATAATTGATTTTTAAAAATTAAAACTATAACACTTCACTACTGTCAAAATGAGAAATAATACCCTGGATGCTAAAGCTCTCACATTTTGAGAATTCTAAAATAAAAAGTTATGAGTGTCTTTGTCTTTGTTTTAAATGAAAACTTGGCAGTATGAAATGTATTAAAATGTATTTTAAAAAACATAAAGAATTTTTCAACACCAAAATAAAATGAATCACTTTTCTTGGTATTGAAAATATCTGCAGATGGTTTTTATGAAAAATAAAAATGACAAAGAAGATATCTCCATTTTCATTTAATCTACACCAAATTTTTTTCCTGATTTTGAAAGTCAACCACTGAGTAAAAGATCTGTTCTTCATTCTGATCTAGTTGTGATCTAGACAGGGTGATGTGAAGATAGTCATAGTACCTTTAATTTACAGATAAAAGAAATAGACCACTGAGAGAACAGATGACTTCCCAAGATTACATGTGACAAGTAGAAGGAATGTAACCTAAACACCATCTTAAATAATACTCTAATTTTACCTCTCCTGCATGGGGAACAGCAAATGGACTTTCAGTTTGCAATATACCAGTAAGTTCCTTCTTTGTATAAAATAAGACTTGCCTGTCTAGAAGTAATTTGCACTGCATTTCAAGGTATCCATCCCAGGTCTCCACATTTGCTGACAGGGATGAGTACCTGTGGATAAGACAGCCACAAATTTATCATTATCTGTTGCAATGACTGAAGATGAAATTCCCTTTTCATCTCTGAAGTCCTTACTCTGCAATACATCCAAGAGTACACCTGAGGATTTCATGAGCAATTTTTCTACCACAATGCAAATGAATCTCTTTGAGCGCCTGATGTTTTTTACCAGGTGTCTTGACTAGAAGTCATTTATTTGGCAGAAATGATGCAGTTTCTTTCCTCATACCTCTGTGATATACTCAGAACCTGGTCTTTCCCTTACTGTTGTGTAAGAATCTCAAGGTTAACAGCAGCTGAGAGTGTTCTGTTCATCCAAGGCAAGGAAGCACAACACTGAGGTTAATGCATAGTCGAGAAACGAAGTTTGAGCCCCAAATTCCCACTGATTTCCAGAGGAAATGGAAATGCTCTAAAAGTCACTCACTGCAGGCCTACACCTTACTCAAGCCAGGATTTCTTTCTGAAGAAGGTTGTTCAACTTGAGGCCTAAGGAGAGTAGCTGTTTGCTAATGAGAACAGAAATGGGATGGCAACATGACAGTTCTGCAGGTACCAATCTGACACTGAAGGCACTGAACAGGAATGGGCATTCAAGGCTTTTTGGAATTTAAAGTCAATTTGCCTGCTGCTGTCTTTGCTTTCCCAAGATGTATGTGGAGAAGAGAGAAGACACAGAGTGAGAGCTGAACTGAGCTGGGCTGGGAATGAAAATAAAATTGAACTGTGCTTACATTGCTGAAACTTTTGAGGACAGCATTGGACCCTGCTCAAATAATGGTGCTTATGTTGCCTGCCCAGGGCTCTGGAAACCTAATCCCATGTCCTTAGTCTGAAAAGCATAGGTTGCTCTGGAACCAGTTACTCAACATATATTCAGACTTTCAGAGGTGGATATATTGTCCTTACTCAAAGTCACATTTGTAATGTGAGCACCAACACAGTGAAGTGCTCAGATATAAGATGACTATTTAATTATCAACAGACACAGGCCCAGCTGCTGCTGCACTTAGTGGAAATTTTCCCTTATTACACAATAGGAACTGCAGAGAATCTATATTTTAGCTTTTATTTTGGCATTCATTCAGCATCTTGTAATGACCAGCATAAAATCTTTCAAATCACTGAAGGACCACTCACTACAGGGGAGGAACATCTGTACACTTCCAGAGAACCATGACCTTCCTGCGCTAAGATCAAGAGCTTATTTGACTGAGATTTCAAGCCCTTTTTAGATAAATGGAGAGGCAATTACTCCCTGGCTCCTCTCTTTTCTGTATAGAGGGAACTTTGGCTTTCTGAAGCACCAATTAAAAAGCCCCACAACTCTCTCTTTGAATTGCTTCATTGCTCCTGTTAATTGTCTCGTTTAGTCTCTGCCAGAGTGAAAGTACCTTGTTACAGAGCTATGAACCTGCAATCAACTTTGAAAACTTCCACTTTACAAGTGCAATCTTGTGCTTTTTTTTTAACCCTAAATGAAAGGGGAAAAAAAATAGAAAAATGTATTAGGTGTTTCCTAACTCAAAGTCTTTAATAACATGTTAATCTAAGTTTTTATAGATTCTAAAATGCAGTTATAGACAGCTGAAATTTTCCTATGGCATACTGTCAAATATACAAGAGACTGTTTGGAAAGTCTGTAAGCACTGTAATCATGGATAAAATATATTCTGCAAGGGGACTCTAAATCTGCAGTAATTATGTACCATTTAGTTAATCTGTCTACATTATTTATGAAGATTATTTTGTAGTTAAATACTTGAAGAGTTGACAGGGTAATGCTCAACAGCTACTTGGAACAGAAGTGATGGAAAGGCAGTAAAAAAATAATTTCAATTTTAAATTACTCTCTTTGTGTTCATTTCCATGTTTGTTTTTAACTCAAAGACATAGTGTGAGATCTCTTTTTCAAAGAAAGATAAAAATAAAAGTGTGCTGTGTCAGTGCATAACTTCTGTGTATATCTGTAAGCCAACACCCATTTTACAGTGACACACAAATTGCTTGGGTTTTTCCAAAGGCCTCAGCTACCTGTCCTTTTCCACACTCAGTTCTGTGGATGCAGTTTCCCACACTGATTTTTTTCATTTGCAAGAGGAGCAGAATAGGATAGAGGTCAGTGCCACAACATGTTTGTTATATCACATAGCACATAGAAATATACAAGTGTACTGAACCCTCATCCTCACGGTCATAGAAAATGCAGAACAGGAAAGACAGAAGGATGCAAGGATGCCTGGGCTGTTTTCCTTGCCCTTTTTCCACTACCATGCAAGAAGGGGACCAGGACAAACCACTTTTCTGCAATAACACCTGTAATCTGGGAAAAGTAGGAAGGAGAGGTGGCTCCCAGATGGAGAAGACAATAAGGGTAGATAGAAGACAAGAAAGTGTCAAATGCACACATGTCCAAAAGTGGGCCTGAGTGATAGAAAGTCAGGTGAACAGTCCCCTGACTTCACAGGAACTGCTGTTGTACATTTCTGAATCCCCTGGGGGTAGAAGGAGGGTGTCTGTGTGCAGGGAGAGGGGAGGATTGGGTACATGTGTACAAATCCTCCCAAAGCACCAACACTACAACCAGCTGGGACAGGTTCATAAATTATTTGCCCTTGTTTTTCTCCACCTCCTAAACCCTGAGATTAGCTGTCATTAGAACAAATTCCCATCTCCCTCTGGGATTTCCTCCATGAATAAAATCTGCTTCATTTGCCCACGTGAGCTGTCTGTACAGCCTGTATCAGATTCATGTATTGCTTATAACCTCGTGAGACATAACATGCAAAAGCTGTTCCTTCAAAATCAAATTAATGCCATTCATTATAAGGTGAGTGGTGACTCACCACCAGATGACAAGCCTGTTGAACACAGGATTTATTCCTCATGAAAGTTAGTGGCATGAATTCTTTTTTTTTTTTTCTTTGCAAGATGAAGGTGCATGCTCTCACTCCCCCAGAAGGGAACAGTCAGTCAACCAAGTTTTATCAGGTCTTACGGAACATGCAAAATTATTATTTTTGTGATTCACTAACATCCACTGTTATAGGAGATGCCTGTAAGGCACTGCCACTAAAATAAGCTTTATTTGAATCAGGTCTCTGTGCTGCTTGGGGTTTTTTTACTGGTTTGGAAGCCAAGGGCTTAACCATGTGGTATGTGCTGTAGTATGTGCTATGGTATGTGCTATGGCAGTGGCTTGATCCAGCAGGGTTATGTGCCACATGTGGCACCCCAGGAGGGAACAAGCAGCTACAAGAGAAAACTGCCTCTTCTGGTGGCAGCCTTCATTGTGCTGGGTTTGATGAGGTTCTGGTAGCCTGAAGGGAAAGCAGATTTGGTAGCAAAGTTCCATAGAGATACAGGCATTTTTTATTCATGATTTATTCCCTGAAGTCAGAGGACTGATTCCGTGAAAAATCCCAGGTTCAATTAGGCAGCTGCACAAGATAAACACTTGTCAGAGGAGGAATGCTAGTTTTTCTCTTCTGATTCCATGTCCAGAGGTGTGGGACATGTCTTATAAGTTACTTTCTACATTCGTTTTTCAGTAAAATGCTGTGAGGGTTACTGACAAAAAGAAACACATAGTACTTCTTTATGAAAATAAAGAAAAGCTGCAGATGTAATCCGCTGATGGGAAGCGTACAGAGTCCTGCCAGGTTCTATAGGACTTGACACAAGAGCTGCCTTCTCTGCCTCATCAAGAAATGAACTCTGGGAATCTGTCAGAGCAGCACTGCTCTTATTGCTGCTGTGGTAAGAAGGATGCAGCAGGATTAACTCATCCAGATAATGCCTAGTTGGGAACATGGCAGCTCTGCCCCTATCATTCCTAACACATCAGAAGAAGGTGACAGCTTATTGCTGCCTGATTGCACACGTGCTGCTGTGTACCTGTCTGAACCTTTTCTTGACATTTTTGCTCTGCACAGAGGGGTGAACAGCTAGGAGTCTCTCTTTGTATGTATTGTTTCCCATCTTCGGATTGATCATTCTGAGATGCAACCCCAACTTTCCAGGCATTGATCCTTACCAGGGCCTGGAGGCTGTGACATAGACAAGGGGCAAGGACCAGCTTCAGTGAGGAGAGAAGGTGAAGAGACAGAGAAAGATCTGGGTCCAGCTACAGTGCAGCTATTGCAACATACTGCAAATAACCAATTCCTCTTAAATTTGCTGTTTAAATCAGAACAGTTTCAGCTAATGTTAACTTCTCTAGCTGAGAGTAGTGTTGTAGTGTAACTGTAAAAGGACAGAGCCCAGCAATTGGTACTCAGGTAGCAGTCAGGTGCTCCTTGGTTTTGCTGTCAGTTTTGTTTTTAAGCCATCTTTGATGTGTCTTCCCTCTGCAATGCAGACATGAGAAGAAGGTTACTTTATACTGAAGCTAATGCAGAAAACACACCCGAGACGTTACTGACTGGTTCCCCTCAGCTTCTTGTCACCTCCATCTTTGCCATCCTTGGCTCAGCTGCACAGCAGTAAGTACAGAACCTGTGCTGACTGAGGAGAACTGAATCAGCCCTAAAAAAAAATGATGAGACTTTAGTCACCTTTTCTTTTAGGATTTTTTTTCTTCCTTGTACAGTTATAGAAGGCCACTGACCATTACAGTGACAAGGAAAATAAATAGGCTATAAAAATCATGGTGTTAAACTCCTATAGGTCTGAACTCTCAAGTGTTGGACTTTTTAGTTTCTCCTCTCCCTTTTTGGCATTCAAGGTAAGCAGGATATTAGGAGATGCTGGGCTCCTGACCAGGAAGCCATCCTCTCAGGAGCAATTGGCATTTACCACAGGATTCAACAAGACTTTGAAACACAATTCCTTTCTGACTCACCCAGTGATTTTGCTGAAGAGGGTGGGTATTTTTGAAAAGGATTGCCTTGAAGGATCGATGACACAAGAAAGCAGTTTAGCGAAAAGGAGCTGACAGGTTTCCATCTACTAAGCAGGTCTTGCATCCCGATTGCAGAGAGTGATGAACACATCCAGATGCCCAGACTACACACAGTTATTGACACTCACTGATGAGCCGTAAGTGCCACTTGCTGTGGCACTGCTCACTCACTGCTTCTGCAAATGCAGTGGTACCCTCAGACCATGGTGGAAGTAAGGCTGTGCCTGACTTGCTATGAAGCTAAATAAAGAGATGATTGCTAAATGCACAGATGACAAGAACCTGTTTTTATGCTGGTCTCTGAAATCTGAGCAGCGCTACCCACAGTGTATGAAGTCTGGTCTGAAAACCATGATTCTTCCAGCAATTTCTGATATTCTGTTCAACACGAAAAGCTGAAATGGGGATAACTGTCAAAAATTATTTTTTTCTAAACATTTTTAAAAGCACTGAACTTTTAGTTTTTGAAATTATATGTCAATATGTCATTTTAAAAGAATTAAATCATATTTAAATAGTCTAGTAAAATGAAATTATGACATACTGATTACAGTGTGAAGATTACACAAAATGTTTTTACCTTTTTAAAATGAAACTTTTTCAAATTAATTGAATTAGGAATGTTGAAGTAATGTCATATTTCTTCATATTTTACCACAGGAGATGTTTCCTGTTCAGAAATGTAAACTAGATCTAAGTTTTTCATCAAGTGAGCATCTGTCTTTCAAAATAGTGAAGAAAAAGGAAAACAGTTCATTTTGGTAGGGTTTAAGGCCATTTTTTCAACTGAAACTGAACACAACTTTGAGATTTTTTAAAGGAATAAGAAACAAATGCACTAGCTGTCTGAAGTCTTGAGTGTGGCTTTGACTTTCCTGTGGAGTGCAAAGAGAGATCAGATATTCAAGGAGGAATATGCCCATTCTATAAGCAAATTGGAGACTCTCAATTATACAGGGATCCTAAATGACTTTCAGGGAGAGTCTACCAGCCTTTGGGCAAGTGAAGAAGTTGAATTCAGGCCATTATATGCACATATACTGTGACACCTCTGACGGATAAAAGTTACAGCTGATTCACAGATATTACCCAGGCTCTTATGCACTGAACACAATAAGGGTGCTGTGTTAGGACGGGAACTGAATTCAGACCTAGGGATGGTACTTTAGTTATTGCAGGCAATTGGAGTTGCTGCTTTCCTTTTGTTCCTTTTAAAGCCCCCTGCTTATTCCAGATATGAAAATCTAATGAACAGTGAAAAATAGCAAGCTTTGTTTGTCTCTTTATTTTTTTTTTTTACCTCAAAGGAATGCTATTTAAGAATGAGATTTATGAACACTGCTTCAAAGTCCTTTCACCAGAGGGCTTTAACAAGGAATATGACAGGTGCTAGGATAACTTTTAACCCAGTCAAACAGATAAATAAATAAAAGATTTGAAAATTCAACTTTGTTCTGCAGGTGGACGTAAGCAGTTTGACATTTCAGACTGGAATCCCAGATTGTCTGTTGAACTCAAGGATTAAAGAACGACAAGTATTTTTTCCTTTCTTGCTTTTGTAAAAGTGCTCAAAGAAAGCAAGAGGCACAGTCCCAGAGAGCAGTAAGTGAGTATAACAACATTTCAAAGGGCAGAGAAGAAAGAAAACAAGGAATCTGCTTCCTCAGGAGTCTGGTGTTTTGCTTCTAAACTGACTTGAGAGATTTCACCTTTGTTTTATATCTGCATTAGAATTAAATTCAAAGCTTTAATGAAATGGAATTCTGTTAAAATTCCCCTTTCCACAATAAGAAGGTTGGGGGTTTGGTGAGTTTCAAAGTCCTTGGAATCATCCAAGGTGTCTTCTCTAGGTTTTAGGAATATTTCTGTCTACAGTGCCATTGGCCAACGAGTTGTTAAAACCTGGTTTGATCCCAACAAAGCAACATTTGAAGAAAGACAGAGTTTGTGCTCTGAACAGCCCTACAAAGGATCTTGTCAGTGTTTGGCAAGTGAGACTGTGTTCACTCTCATCTGCCTTGGTTATGGGTCTGGCACCTCAACCACCTTCCTACCATCAGGAAGGATTAAATCCTCTATTAGAAAACTACTTTAGGCTCTGTTCAAGTAAGACAGGTCTGTGAGTGGTATGAAGCTATGAGAAACCATCTTGTTTCCCTCTTAACATTGATCAATTTGATATGCTGGACCCAGCCGGGGCCAGAAAGCTCAGCATTTTGGAAGATCAAGGCAATAAGCAGTTTATTGAACTGCAGAAATTATCAGTTGGAATTCTCTGGCTTGTGCTCTGCAGGTCACACTGATTGATAATAATGGCCCATTCCAATCCTAAAAGCTAGAAATTGGTGAGCTTAAGTAGACTACTAATATGCAGAAGCCTGTTCTGGACCAAGGCTCAAAGTAGCAAAAAATAGAAAAAAAATCAAAGAATTGAATTTTTTGCTGCTTGCCCATCAATATTTGATTCCTTCATTTATTTTGCATCTTCTGATCTTTGTCTTTTGCACCAAAATTAAGATGGACCCGTATGAACTCCTGCACACATTTGATTACATTAAAGATATTTATCCTGAAGGGGAGAATGGTAGTGACTGGTTACTTTTTTTTCCTACTGGGCTGTTGCACTATTTGACTTTGCAACCAGTGTTGCTTATAAGCGGGGAAAGCAAATGTTATGGATGTTTCTGTCCTCCTGAAAGTCCTTCTTAACTTTTCAGTTGTTTTTGCTGTTGGTTTTAACATAAAATCTGAATTTTGGAACCAAACCAAGTGCACATGACATTTTATTTTAAAATTAAATAGTCACTCAAAGGACAAAGAGATTCAAAACACTGATGGATAAAGTGGAAAAAGGTTAATAGATTTCCTTCACTGGTTTCTTTGAGGAACAGAAGGTCTCTCCAGTGTGTCTTTCTGCCTGCTGTCTCTCCCCTCATCATCGTTTGAGAAGCCACAAGGGAAATCTCAACATAAGTGGCCATGTAAATGTGAGACAGGGATCCTTCCACGATAACTCACTATGCTAAAGGTGGGAATGTTGGCCCTCACGATTTAGAAGACAGAGAGGTAACAGAAAAGAAAATCCTTACACATGGCCAAAATGGTGGGAAGAGCTTTAGCTGTGCTCTCAAGGCACCAAAGAACCTATGTCCAGGACCTGTCTCAAGCAAGACCTGGATGTCTTCCCCTCATGGTTTTCAGCACAGCTTTTCCTAACTTTTAAATGGGACTTCTACATGTTTTCCGCATTTTTTTTTTTAATTTATAGTAATTTTGGTAGTGAAAATGTTGAATATGTCTTCTCTAAGAACTGGTGGCCAAAGTAACAGCTGGAGTGGTTATCTCAGCCTCAGTCCTCCTCAGTTCTCTATAACTGACTGATAAGGCTTCAAGTTCATTTGAATAATAATAGCCTACATTTTTCCAAACATCTAAGTACGTACATGACCTTCATTGTCCAAGGACTCCAAAGCACATGAAACATACTAATTAACTAAATCCCACAATCGCTAAGTACAATAAGCACGAGACTGACATTAGATTACTATTTCTAATTATATCTGGGATACCTAAGGTATATTAAGGAAAGCTCAAAATCTATTAAAAGTATAAAGATTAATCTCACTTTCCCAAAGGCAGAGCTGTGAAAAAAACTCTGGATTCCTGCCTTCTGGCTCAAGCCATGCACGTGATTCCTTTGTTTAACTGTTTGCCCATTAAAGCCCTGATTCAGCAATGTCCTTTAGCACAAATTTAATGTGAAGCCTACAAAAAATTCAATTAACTCTGTGTTGCATCTAATACTTTGAGACAGGCAAATACTCTGTAGAAGACCTGGTTGAAGAAAGCAGTTAAGGATGTATATCAGATCTTCAGTTAAGTAATTCTCTGATGAAGGCATTTTCCTAAATCATTCTGCAAACTGATCTACTAATCACCCTGCAGTCCTTCTAATAGTTCAAATTCTTTAAAATATGTTGCTGATATATTGCATTTCAGTGCAATATTTATGTATTTCGTTGTTAGTATGTGCACAACCCCACCTCCACTAAATAGATCGTGGAGGACTCTGTGGAACAATGTGTCCACCAACTGTCATACATTAGAACAGTTCTATAGTAAAATCAGAAACAGCAAGTTTATTGTCTCAGTAGATATTTAATGAAGGGCATTTAACGTGCAATGCATCTTCTGAGATTGTGTTTTTATTCTCATACCATAGCTTTAGAAATGCTTTGCCCAGAAGCACTCAGCTTTGAAGGACCGAGAATGCTGCTCTGTCAGGCCTTGCTCATCTGATGAAATATTGATTGGAAACTGCCAATGCCTGAGGGGAAAAAGGCAGATGCAGCTCTGAGGCCGGCATCATGTGATAATGGTTTCACTCATTTGCAGAAGGAGTTTGCTTGTTAGAGACCCAACACCATTTGTGAAATCACAACTCTGTATGGATCATTCACAAATGCCGCTTTTCCCCACTCAAATACAAGGAACTGAACTGAGATAACACGAGGCAGTCCTTGACAAACCCAAACTGGATACCAGATTAGAGAAAGCCATTGAGTCTCTGACCATTGAACCTGCTCTCCAACAGTGAGCAATGCCACATCATGAGAAACACTTTCATGACGAGCAGAACAAAGACTGGGTCCCCACAAATTTGTACCACTTGATTCACTGACATCTTATAGAATAAACAGACACCTGAGAGATGCTTTTCTACAAAGTTTTGAGTTACTTATGAACAGGCGGTGGAATCCCTTTTCTTCTGACAAACGTGAATGGAATTGATCAGGGGTTTAGAAGGTTATTATTGAGAAATGGAAAACCAAGCCAGCAGGATGTGACCTCTATGCACATGCAATTACATGGGTGTGTGTGTACACATTGTACAATACACACAACTATACATTTGATTCCTCAATTTCCTACTAGAACCGTATACTGAGAGAATGGTTGAGTGTATGTGAAAGATAACATAGCTGGATTTTTCACTCTTGGCCGTATAGAAAGAATATTCATTCTGTGCCTTGTGATAAATTTACTAGGTAGTCTTAAGTATCTGCCTGCCAGGCTTATAGAATTCAGTAAAATTATTTTCCAGACGTCTCTCCCATGGTGGTCCCTCCTCTGTGGGACTTCTGTTCTGTGGCACAGAAGTAAGAAGGAAGGACGGCTGGAGGTCTGAAACTGCAGTTACCCATGAAGGTCTCTCTAGAACCCTATTTTCAGTGCAGAGAACAGACTCACTTTGTATGTGGCTGATCTGACCGACATTGGAATTTCCTTCAGTCTGAAAGGAAGTTTGCCCCCGAAGGATCATTGTGGATCACCACGGGTAACAGTGTGGAGCAGGGAGCTCACTCATCATTAGGCTGAAATAAGGAACATTGCGTGTGACAGAGAGTTGGCACCACAGAGGCAAGGGTCCCTGCAGAAGAAGATTTGGCTCCCACACTCTTTCAGAAGTTTGCTTCTTATGTTCAACCCCACGGGCCATTAAAACAGTGCCAGAGACCTTCAGCACTTTGTGAAAGGGAAACAAAGCCGCAAAATGGGCTTTACACTTACCATCCCTTCCTGTCTAGAAAAGTGGGCTGTTTACCCTCCCTTTCCTTGCTGAAGTACCTTTCCCCTTTCACAGCTTCTAGGAGGCAAGCTGTGCCCGAGGAGATGGGAAGTCTGGCCTCTCCAGCTCAGCTGGCAAGAATCAGGCACTGGGAGATCACGGGGCAGTGTCTTCTACACTGTGTGCTCCTGAGGTTGCCACTTAACTGGATACGGAGGTAAATCAATCCATTAACTTATCCTAACCATGGTCCTAATTAGCTGCATATGTATAATCAGCATGCTCACAGGCCTCTCATCAGGGAATAGCGGGCTGACAGACACAAATTTGTTACTCTGCATCTGCTGCCAGATTTGGAAATCTGAAGTTTTTGAAAATGAATTAAAGCAACAAAACCCAACCAAATTTGCCAGCTGGCAATGTTCCTTGTGAACAGATGGCTGGGAACACCTTTTTTGAAGAAAGCCCCTTTTGACAGGAGGACAGTATAAGTTCACAGTTAGGATGAAGTTATACCTTTCTCTCCTTTTCTGGAGTTTATATATGCATCATGAAAGACAAAGAGAAGAACTCAGTGCTTTAATGCCTGATACCATGCAGAGTGTGGGGTGGGGCTTCATTTTTGGATCCAAATCTCTTATTTAGCCTGACTGAATTTGCATAGTGAAAAGATGCTCCCCGTAATGATTAACCCTTAGAATGGTAGGTGTAGAGGGTTGCAAGTCAAAGTAATTCCCTCATTTGTATTAGAAATTATTGATTTTGTAGCTTACAGTGATGTTTTTTCTTTGCAGCATGATTTTCATCTGAAACCATAATGTAATATTGAACTACTAAAAGAAGCCTGAATTGTTAGTAAAGGAACTTGTATAGATACTCTCATGGGCTTGCCAGTGTATCAAAACTGGTGTTTTCTTATTTTATGTGGTTTTTATTACACACTTTTATTTGGTATGGATAAAATCATAGTTTTTCTTAGACTCCCTAAAAGTTTTAATCATGCGCCTTATAAAGTTTAGCCTTGCTGAATTATAGTATTAACATATTTTTCAGCTCATGTGGTTTTTGGTTGCCTTTTTTTTTCTCCTTCCCTGAATGCATGTTGAAAGAAAGAAGTTAGATTTATGGGCTCACTTATATTTGATTTTCCACAATTACAGGCTACATTGTGATATTTTCCATGGTGATAGACTGTTCAATGATATGTGACCTTTTTTCTGCTCTCTTTATCTCAGTTGAATATTTTACATATTTCAGTTATGATTAGGAGAACAAATATACATAGAAAACCCATCAAAATAAATATTAATATTTCCAATAAATCTTAACATAGTCGTTATTAACTAACTGTGAAAGCTGGAACCATAACTAAGAAATAGGCTTGCAAAAAACCCCAACACTTTAAGCAACAATATTGTTCAGAGTTGACAAGATTCCACAGTTTAGATCTGAGGGAATTGTAACGAATTTTAACAATATGGTTTAATCAGTTCAGTAACAAAACCTCTCTGGAAAAAATTTTTGTTTTCTCATTAAACCAGGCAGTGAACAGGTATAGTTTTGAAAGAATTATATGAAAAACTGTAACTTTTTAAAAGGATAGGTGTTTTTTCTTAATTTTTGGAAGGCAAATGTATTATTACAATTTCCTTCTTTTGACAGAAAAACTCAAGTTAGAAATTAACATTTTTTCCCAAGGAAATTTACTTTCAGTTGAGAAACATTTCCTTTTAAAAATGTTTATTATTTCATGGCAGAAAATAATTAGTTAATCTCTAAATTTTCCCTTTGGAAAAATGAAATTCTGTGAGAGCTATCTCTGCAAAGTTTGGGACAAAATCTCTTATGTTACCCCAGAGAGAAAAGGTTTTATAATTGAGGTAAAGATTTAATAGTTCTCTAGGGAGAAGGCTGATACTTAAAAAGCGGCCAGTAATACTCTTAGCAGGGACCCAGGATTTTTTGAATGGTCGCTTTCTGAGAACAAATCTAATTTTATCTTAAAGTTGAAAGCAAATTTATCTGCTTGTTGAGTCACAGCAACCTAGTTCTTTGTAACATCACCCTGAGTTAAAACAGCATCCAAAAAGTAATTTCAATTAGAAATGATCAAAACAGAACACTGGAAGATGAATTTTTGTTACTGAACTTCCTCTGGACTTTAGACAGACCTTTATGGAAAAAATAAATAGGTTTTTATGTTCCAATTAATTTTATAGTTAATTAATAAATAGTCTTAGGTCATACTGATGACAAAGAAATGTCCACGCTAATGACATTTCCAGGGCTGTCTAAACTAAACATAACTTTACAGAAGCTCCATTCCTGAGCAAAATTTCACATTAAATCTCCAAATTTACTGGCGTTCATTCAGTATGTTGGATAGAAAAGAGTATTGGTTCTGCTTAGAACCTCCTGGACACACCAGAGTGGAAATACATATTCTATTAAAAAGGATTGACAGCAATTTGGCACTATGAGAAGTAGACCCTTCAGAGAGCACTCAGCCCAGAAATACACTCAACCATGCCTTTCATTGTGCAGGTGAAATAAAGGTTGTTGAGAGCTCATCTCCTGCCCAGGGCTGAGAACACCGTGAGAGCAAACCATGCCAAGGCACTCAAGTTAATGTGCACAGCTGGCAACGGGGAGATGCAGGACCTGTCCCTATTCAAATGGGAACTTCATTCTGGCCACCCACCTGCTTGTCTCAGCGAGCTGATTGTCAAGGCAGCCACCTGAAATCCATTACTGAGATGAAAGGGAGCAGCTCTGGCAGTGAGGAATGGTGGATGAATTCTCTTTCATTCTCACTTTTCTGAAATTCCATATGACTTGAGGGAACTTTTGTCCAATTGATAGATTTCAAGAAAAGAAATCTGTTTCAGTGAATCAGTTTTTATTTTCCAATAAAGCATATAATACAGAGAACCTGATTTATATACCGAAGGTTTGAAGAATCCAGCCTATGCAGTGCTTTTCCTCTTCAAAAGTCTAAACATTTTATAGAAAGGAGAGTGGAGAATCAAGTTTTCGTTATTACCGACTGAAGAGTGGTGATTTAGGAAAAGAATGGTGTTCTACTGAGAGTCAGATAGCAGTGGAGATCACAGACCAACCCACAAGTCTTGCCTCCTAGTTCATTGCTTCAGCAGAGTTGTATGAAATCCTGTATCCTCTCTTCCTGCCTGAATTATGTGAATGGTCAAGAGAATTTGAAAAGGTTTCTAAAGAATTAAAATATATTCTTGTGCAGATAACTTATGTGTTGATTTTTTCTCTGGAGAGATTTTGGTTATTTTTGGCTGAGAAAATTTCAGTCATAGAATAAAGCACTTTCATGGGTTGTTTTTGGTTCTATTCTAATATTTAGTTTGACAAAATAAGCATAGCTTTCATGTACCTTGATCTGACAGGATGCCTCCTTTGGTACCCACTTAAAATCCATACTAAAATATAAAAGGGCTTAACCAGCTTTTCATTTTTCCATAGATAAGGTGCACGATGAGGCGAGAGGAAGTGTTTGATGTTTCTCAGTCCATTTCTCAGTCATTAATGAAACCCCCAATGCCCTGACATCTCCAATTAGTACACTTATCTGTTACCTCTGCTTTGCTCAGGAAGGCTGATCTATTATAAAAAGAAAACCAAAGCAAAATAGTTACTGATTAAATATTGTGCTTAAACAGAAGGGAGAATTCACGGGGCAGCAAAAGGGAAACAGACAACCAGGGGTGTTAGAATTACTGATTTAGATAATTATCAGCGCAGAGCTTCAGGCAGCTTTCCAAATCAAGCCCTGGCTGTGGGGCACAAATCTGACCAGTCATTCTGGAGGTCCTCAGACAGCTGTAAACTGTGGTTAGGCATATTATGGGAGGAGGTAGCAAAAATGAAGGCACTTTTAAAATTTTCTAGAAGATGCTTGTCTTGTCCAGAGAACTCATTTTTTGACTCCAAATGAAAAATTGTCAGTCCAAACTCACCTTGAATGCTGAGGTCGTGTAAAGTGAATGAATGTTCATGGTAATTTCTCAGCTCCCAAGTTTATTTTCTTTGCTGTCTCCTTACAGGTGGTGGCTTCAGACTGTGACAGAGGATTAAATAAAAAAAAAAAGAGAAACAAGAATTAGAAAACCTATTAACTAAGATTTATATGGTGTTAACAAGCATGAATACGTTTGACAGATTCAATATAAAGGCATCCTTTTTTGGCTTACGTTCATGAATCAAACCCTTAGCTTCTGGCTCTGAAATTCTGCCTAGTAGTAAATTTCACAGTTCGACTTGGAATAGATTCTTCTTGTTTTTTTGAAAGGGTCTTTAAACCACAGTCATATCTAAACTGAGAAAGCAAAGCTTTCCTTGCAATGAATAATTGCCTAAGTGATACTAAAACAAATACATGCTTACTTGCAATTCTCAGCCTAATACAGTATTGTTGGGAGAGCTGCCAATAATGCAAATAATGTAAATTAGAGTGAGTAGAACCTGTGTGTTATGAAGCAGGTTTGGAACAAAGCTAGTGAGCTCATTTCACTCAGTTCTGGTGATAAATACTCAAGTTCATTATTAAGCTTCTTTGGAACCAACATCAAATCAATGGTGTAATCAAGGGTAAATGCAGAAGAATGCAGCTCAGCCATGTTTAATTTTAGCCATATACACAGGAGACAGAACTTCTCACTGCTTGTTTGGGAACAGCAGTTTGGTAGGTTTACTCACTTTTTCATGAACCACTTTACTGCTATTACAGTGAAATTTGTCTTTGTAATACTTCTGCAGAGCTACCTAAATCTGAAGTGTAAAATAGAGGCTACCTTCTGTGGATGGAATTATGTTCCTCCTATTTACACATTTATTTTAGGATGGGACAAATCAGCCTACAGAAGCTCTTCACCTTGCGATTGCTTTACAATAAATGCCTGCCTTTAATGATGTAAGATGTGTCTTGTGGTGAGACCATGCTGTCAAACTGTTTCTTCTGAGTTACCAGCATTAATTATCTGTTGACTTTGAAATGTAGCTTGTGTTCTGGCTATGTAATTAGCTCTTAGAGTTGTCTCTGTTCATGGTAGTATTTTGCTTTGCGAGCTTTGAATTGGATGAACTAAAAAACTGGATGAAAAGGACAGAAATATGTCAATTTACTGAATAATTCAGCTTGGAAGAGCCCTTCAGAAGTTTCCTGCTCAAAACAAGGCTCAAAGTTAAAAAAGCTTGCTTGGAGTCTTGTTTAGCTAAATTCCAAAAATCCACACGGAAGGATAATCCAGAGCCTCTTGGCACTCTGGTAGAGGGCTACTGCCATGGTGGATTTTCTCAAAAAGTGAAATTCCCGTTGCTGCAGCTTGTGGGTCTTGTTCCTTCTCCGCACCCTGAAGTCTGGCTGCTCCTTCTGCTAAAAGGAATGACTGCCCAACTCTTGTTGAAAACAACAGGCAGCTCTTTTCTTAGCCTCCCCTTGTGCAGGTTGACGGGTTCATCTCTCTCATCTATTTGCATCAACATTTCCATGTCTCATTTGCATGGGTGGCCCACAACCTCTGCTACTCCAGAGGCCAACTTAACCAAGTGCCAAGTAGCAGAAAAAGTTAATTCCTTGGATTTGCTGTTTATGTCCACTTTTAACCCAGATCAACACTCAGCCTTCTCTGCTGTAAGGATGCCTTGCTGAGAAATATTCATTTTGCTGCCCACAGGCATTGCTGTGCACTTACTGCAGAACTGTTCCTTGTGCAGCCCAGTCCCTGCTTACATTGTTGCATGGAGGTTTTATCTCCTGGTGCAGGACTTTGCACTTGAAATATTTTAACCTCTTGAAATTCCCATTGGCCTGCTTTTCTAGGTTTCTGTGACCTCTCTGAACAGCAGCCCTACCCACCAGGCTTTCAGCAGCTCCCTCTCCCCTGCCTTATGAAATATCACCTGGGACTTGGCTGAGGGTGTGTTCTCTCCGGTCAAGCAGGTTGTTAATGAAGATATGAAATATCATTGTCCCTTGACACCTGAGGAAAAACACCACACCATTTAGACTTGAAACTCTTGTACTATTTGAACAATTCAGCCAAATTTTCACCCACTTCGTAGCCCACCCTGCCCCCCCAGTTTGGCTCCAAGGAAGCAAGCTCAGATGAACTATGGTCACCAGTCAGCCCTTATCTACAGAGTTACCTTGAGACAGACAATTTTCCATCATCTGGGTGTGGAAGAGAGGGGGGTAAGGATTACTTTCCATCAGGAAGATTTGCACACAGAGGACAACTCTGGTTTCTGTTTTCCAGTTTATCAAAAGAAACCCACAGCCTTCTGCTGAGTGTGTGACAAACTCCACATGTGGAGGGTTTAGTAAGGCCATTATTTATATGATGGACAGCCCAGAGCAATTCACAGTAAGTGACAAAAGGTAGCTTAGGACTGTGAAATCTGAACTCCTTTGTGGATCTGACCCAAAGAGACTTCTAAAAGCCCTACCTTGGGTCTCTAGCCTATCATTAGAAACAACTCTGCTGCTGGAGGGGAGAGGAGCAAAATGAAAGGCCCTTTACCTTAGTGATCAGTAAAGAACCTCTGCTATTCCCAGGGCCCTAGGCACGTTTGAGTACAAGTCCTTTGTCAGTTTAAAATATCCCCTGCAGCTTCAGCTAAAGATCTGTCTGCTTTTAGACTGCAGTACTGCGCTCTGTTGGAGATTGTTGTTCTCCTACGGGGTTCAAAGTATTAGCCTTCTAGGGGGCAAAAAAAAAAACCAAAAGGAAAACATTATTGGTACATTACAAATGTTTATCTCTGTTCACAAAGTTTTAACTATCCTTCAGAGAACAAACAAACAGAAAAGCCCTGGTTCTAATTGCAGCTAATTTGCTATAAGGTGGATGCTTTATTGTCATTGCTTTCATGTGAATTATTCAAGTTTTACACATATTGAAGCGATATCTGACCCAAGGAATCTATTAATAAAGCTGTTGAATAACTCTAGCAAGAGCATACCACAGCCTAGTAAATGATCAGGGAATAATATGGCATGAACCAACACTCTGATGCTTTAAAACTGAGATTTCCCAGTGCAGTGACCTGACTGCCTTCATCAGTCACTGGGAGGGGAGTTGCTTCTTGTGTGCAGGGCAGACAGCTCATTTCCCCCACTGCTTCTGCAGGGAAAAGGGAGCTCCTTGTGCCTTGCCAGGAAGATGTTTCCTCAGGAGGCTGTGGTTTATGTGCTGTGATCAGGAAAAAGTCCACAGCCCATGCAAAGTCATCTGCCCTCTGGAAGAAAACAGTGAGCCAGGTAACCTCAGTCTGACTGACAGGCTCCAAGGCAAGGATGTACCTGAGTTTTTGAGAGAGGGGGTTGTTTTCTCTATTTTCTTTTTTTGTTTGTTTGTTTTTCGAAGAGAGAGAGTTTGTGGCTAACAGCATTACAAACCCTTTTGTAACACCAGTCTCTAGTCCTGACACGTTGCTCTTATTTGCCTCTTCCAAAGGCCCTTCCTGGCTCATCATTTTGTAGTTCTTTCTTGATACTTCACTAGTTAGGTGGATAGGGACCTGTCCATGTGTCTGAGATGACTCCTGCCCTTCTTTGAAGAGGCTGCAAAGGCTGCATGATTTGGTAGGGTATTTCCCTTTCTTCAATCCCACTGCAAAGATCTTCTCTAGTTCTTTCACCTGCTGAATCCACACTTTGAAAGCTCTGGCTCAGTCACTTACTCTACAACAGACAGGGGCAGGAAAAAAGGATTTTCAGATGATCTCCCCAGTGGAGCTGACACTAGGGGATTTTGTAACAACACTTTGAACTTCTGTGGTCTCTCTTATCCAAGAGGCTCCAAAAGGCTTCTAAATTCATTAAGTCCTGATCCACTAGCATTATTATCACTTCTTGGAGGTAAGAGCACCAAGCCTTAGAGCAAGCTCTGCAGGTAAATGACAGGCCAGGACTGAGAAGGGGGGGGGATGTCACGCCCCCATGCTCCAGCAGTAACAAGAAAAGGTAGTTTTATCAAAGCCTGTAGATGTGACACTCTGCATTTTACATAGCTTTCACGTAGCACTACATGATTTATTTTAATGCAAATGTTCATGTAAAGGTGCATAACTTGCCACGATCAAAGGAAATTTATGATATTCCTAAGGCAAAACCACTTGAATATTAAATTATATTAACAATCTCAATTTATATTGTACATAATAATGAGGCTTTAGAGTGTAAGGTAATTGGATAAATGATCTCCTTGTCCATCTCTCTATTTTGACTTTTTAATTGCAAAGTCTAAAGAAAGAACACAAAGTAGGGGGAAAAGAACTTGTATCTCAATACCAGAGATGTAGCCTCTACCACACTCCTGACAGAGATCACTCAATCATGGTAATCCATGTGTGCTCAGACAGCTGTTGATGCTTGACAAAATTGACAGTAACCACAGAAGGTCTCTTTGTTGTGATATACAACACTGCAAGGGCAGGAAACTGAATATTCTAGGAAGCTCATGATGAAAGGAAAATATAAATGTCCTGCACAGTCTTGCTTTGTGAGCACAAATCAACAGGCTGGAGGCTGCTTGCTATTCCAAAGTCTGTCATGGATTTATAGTTTGACCTTGGGAATAGCTCTTCTTGTTTCCTTTACTACCTTTTGCATTACAAGAAGGGGAGTGAATCGGAGTCAGATGAAATTATAATATGATTGAAAGCCAGAAAATGGCCTATTCCCTGCCATGCCACCCAAAGCGTAGGCTGTCCTGGTTATTGGGAAAGAGGCAGAAATAGTGCAGACCTTCTCTCTCATTGTATGTTGCCTGCTTTGAAATAGCAACCTCCTCAGCTCCCAGCCACCAGCCACTGCTGCAACAATAAATAATCAAAATGATGTATTTGCTGGGATTAGTGAAGTCTTGCACAAATAGAAATAGCTGTTCACACTTCCAGGGAAATAGCGACTCACGAACAGGCAGCAAGGCCGTTGCTCAGGTAGAGCTCACCACTGAAATTTCGGGAGGGAGCAGGAGGGTCTGCCTGGTGCTGCCCAGCCCTCCCCATGCTGTGACCTACAGCTCCCAAGCACTCAGCCCTGGCTCAGCTGCAGAGGCAGGTGCTGCTCTCTGTGCAATACCACATTCTGTGCATGCTCCCTCGCTCCCTACAAATCACTTTGGGTGAGCCAACAGCCATTTCAGCCTTTCAAGGAGCTTGTTCTTATTCCTCAAGAAAGAGTTTATAGCTAGGATTTAATAAGTCTGTAGTGCTTTATATTTTGGAAAAAAAAATCACATTCTGCCCAACACAAGCTATGTAAACAAGAGCAGTGATTATACATTCAAGTGATGAAAAGAATGCAATGTTTATACAGTAGGATAATAGAATATTTCTGATTCAATTGGTGGTTATTTGTCATAACCAATGGAATTTTTATTTTAGTGCAATAGGCTCTGACATTTTCACCCTGGAGTAATTGTGTTCACAAATTTGGTATTTCTCCAGCCTACCTCCTAGATATTCTAGCCCAAGATTTTCATGCTGTGCAGCAATTAATTTTGTGAGGCTTCAATGTGTGTTTTGGGTTTTTTTCAGAATTTCACTCTTTATATTCCTCTCACACGATTTTTCAGCACAACTGAAACTCAACTCTATTGGTATATAGTGCAAGGCAGTCTTTCTTAGCTGAAGTTAGAAATCTGGTTTTTCTTCTTCCTTAAATCACTCTGACGATGGCAACTACACGTACTAAAAATGTAATAATACATTTACTTCTTTACTGTCATTTCATGTTCCCCTTTTCATCTCTCTCTTAATTTCTTCCATCTCTTTTGTTTTGAAATATTCTCTTTTCCTTTATTCAATCCTTATCTAAGAAAAATGAAACACCTCATTCTACCTTGTCTTTTTTCCTCCCACACTTCACCTTCACTCTCTCACTACAAGATGCAGAACATCAGGCTCAGCAGGAGCATTAAAAGGGAGACAGACAGGGCTGCCTAGAGCCTTCAATTAGAACCTTCCACATCTGAGTAGAATATGGATTAATGAAAGACTACGCATTGTGGTTGTTCTCATATTTGTTTTTCTTCTCAGACAACAAAGAAGAAATCAAAGTCTTCATTATGGGTATGTCTATCGAACAAATCCAGTAAAACACCTACCAGACAGATCACACAACTAAAGCAACTACCTGTTCTCTTTGCTGTCTTATGTACTTGGAAGGAGCTGAGGAACCTGTACAAGCAGCCAAGAAATCACCAGAATGTCTAAATCTGTTTTGTCTAACCATGGAGATGGAGGAGCCTCCTAGAACTCGCAAGTTTGAAGTGGTGGAAGAGACAAAATATTCTGAGGAAAGGCACATTAATGATGCAGAATACGCACTCAATGAAGAATAACTTTCTGCTGATTCTTTGGTATTGTTTAAAGTATTTAAAACTACATGGGACAAAGCAATAAACTTCTACCACATCTTCCAAGTAACAAACATGAGAGATCAAAAGCACTTCTTACCAAAGAGCTTTTATTACTACCTTGTCATTATTGCTGTAGGTCAGAGACCTTGTATGACCTGAGGCAATGCTTCTTGTGCTCAGGACTCTTCCTATAGTGTTTTAATCCCTTTATAAGTCTCTCTGTGGCCTCTGTAATGGATTTTTTTGTTTTATTTTTCACTCTTCCTCTTCATACTAACAGGAGGATTGCAAAGGTGTACTATCTGTAATATCTACAAGAAAGCAATAGGTCCAGGACCCAGAACAAATGACTTTTGTTTCTTATCTTTTCATTGTTTCTTTCCTTTTTCATACAGAAAAAGGTTGTTGTTCAGAATAGATGATGAAGATACATCAATATGTCTGGCTTGGTCCATGCACAAAATTCAGGGCTATTGTGTATACAAATCCCAGCTTTTGTGGTCAGAATATTTAGACTATAAATGAAGAATAACAAAAATAAAAATCTGGGGGCTAATGAATGTACATCAGTACTGTGGACTTAGTTTGATGCTTCTGGAGGACATCTGCCTTACAGTCTGTTAATGAGTGAAGAGTACTCCTGCCAGTGAGGAAAATAATCGTGCTGCTTTCCACAGATGGGAAAAGTGCCTGTTAATGTGGGCATTCATAAAGGCTACTCTCACAAGGATAATACGAATCTGTTTTATTGTCCAGAGCATAACCCAGAATGGGTTTTCAAGGTGACTCTGTTGAGAAGTTTCTATCTTCCTTTTGACAGAGGAAAGAGTATAGAATGTAGATTTTGGGAACAACCTAAGACAAGATTTCTTTTCCTGGCTCAGTTCCTAGATTTCCAGGATGACAATTGACAGAATGTATCAAGAAGCTGACTTTAATTAAAAAAAGCAAACAGGGAGAAAGTGTTATCAGGTGTGGGTGAACAATATGGTGTTCTCCCCCAAAGCATTTTGAGAAAAGTTAAAAAAGGTATTTTTGCTAATGTTTGCAAGGGAAACTTGGAAACTCAAAACTTTAACCATTTTTTTTTTAAGTAACAATACATGTAGAATTATTTTAGGTTACAAAAAATAACACAACAAAGTTAAAATATTTGTTTAGATGTAAATTTTTGCATGACCCATACCCTCTCATGATTATTAATTTTAAAGTACTAAAATAGATTTTGTGTTTCAAAAAAAGAACCCAAAAACTTTCTAATGGAAAGAGTATGCACAGCTTTTTTCCTTCCTGTGTTAGAACTTGAAGACGAAGCAAGGGCAGAGGAGGTCCCTAAGGTTAAGATAACTTTACTATGTGGTTAAATCTGTTTATTCATCTGTACATCTCAGAGGACTTATGTCAATTCATTCTAAATAGCACAAGACTGTTAAAAATGAGTGTTAGTCATATAATGTGCCAGTGTATGCATTACTTGTTCCTCTACTGGCTGATTTGCTACAAGATAATAGCCTATTATTGCTACCAGCTGCTAATTAGCTGCTAATTAATAGGTTGATAGGCTCTGAAGCCGGGAGGGACCATTAGCTCATACAGTATGACCACAGAAGTTTTAACACGTCTCACCCGTGCTACCAGAACTTGTGACAGGCTGTTAAAGCCAGTCCTTGGCAGCAGCAACCACACTGCTGAAGTCATCTAGAAATGAAAAACCTCCAGGTGCTTTTACAGTTATTCCAGTATTTTACCACCACCAGTGATAAATATTTAGACCTTGGTTTTCACCGAATGTGTTTGCAGCTATTAGTTGTTCTCCACCAGGACAAAGAGCTTTTTATTATCTGATATTTTCTTCTGACAAAATTGTTCACTTATTGTAAAAAAGGTGCCTCTCCATCATACATTTCACAAACTAAATAGATTGTTCCCATTGACTGTCTGCCCACAAGATTTCTCATTAATCTCTGGAATTATTTCCTATACTCTCTTCACAATTGTATTAACTTTTTAAAAAAGCAGTGAGACTAGAACATCTGGGAGGTTTTACTAGGCGCAGGATTGAAAACAAGCTTTATGCATCCATCCCACAAAAATGTCATCTAGATACTGTCTTGAATTTGTTAGAGGTGATGAGGCAGTTTACCACACTGCTAGATGCTTCACCACCCCCATCATTCAATCTATTAAGCAATATCTTCATTTAGAAGGGATTTTTTTTTTAAACACAAAGGAAGGTGATACATCCTGCACTGAAAATGGCTTTAGTTTTTCGTATGAACATGCAGATAATCATTCTTCTGTCATGTCCCAAACAATGGGAACGTGTATTCAGTTTCAGCGTGTGACTAAGAGGTGATGGAAGAGTAGGAGCAATTCCCTGGAAGCAGACTGGCAGAAGCACAGCGCAGTAACCCTGGCTCGCCCCATTCTTGCCCAAAGGCACTTGATTTGGCACTCTGATTCTTTAAGCTTTTATTGTATCTTCCAGCAAAGGTCACACCTTCATTTTCTGTGACACTAACTCTGAGGAGATCCAATGTGATTTCCTTTTCTTACTTCATGTTCTCTTCACTCCTCACTCCGCCCTCTCCCAGCGTTGGTTTATTTTATTTATCTATGTGTAATTTATGGAATATTTTTAGGTTCACGTGTGTGATACATTATTCCATACTTGATTGCATGTAGCCTTGTGTGATTATAAGAAAGGAAGCAGAACAGTGAATTGGTTCACAGCCTCTTTCTACCACTGTTATCATTCTCGGTGTCCTAATATCACGTGGAGAGGGGTGACACTAAAGGCACTTTATTTTGTGTGCGTTATTCTCCTGAGACAGACATGACAACATCACAGCTTGGGTGAACTAAAACACAGTTCTGGGAATACAGTACCAGGCTACACAACCAGGTACAAAAAAAGGGGTACATTCAGCAGCACACAGCACACAGGGTTACTACAGGCTCTTAAAGTTTTGGTGTGCTGTTCTCCTAAGCCACCCAGACACTAAATGTTCTAAAGAATCCATAGATATTTTCAACTGTGTTTATTAAGAAACTGTTCATCACAAAATAAATTAACCATCAAGGCTAAACCACTGAATGTTTTATTGCAGTCTTTTCATAGCTTCTCAGCTCCCCATTTAGATTTTCCTCAACCATGGGGAAAATACTCCTTTTTCTTCAAAAAATATAATGAGATATTATCAATATCTTAATAAATCCCATAAGATCCTCCTTTAGGAAGAAATACATATTCTGGTATACACACATGCACAGGGTTAGCTTATTAATATGTTTTTGTGCAGACTGGTTTGGTTTCTTCAGCCTGGCTTTACTGTATAAATATACTTATCAGTCACCTGTTTTCTGGACCAGTCTTGTGAGCTGAAGTTCCTATAATTAAAAGTTATATGTGAATTCTGGGAGTATAAAGTCTTTAAAACAGACACATGCTGAGTAAAGGGTTGTACAGTAGCTACCATGGTGTGGTCACCTCAGCTGACGGAGTTTGAAAGCTTCCAGTGCTATGGGTTCAGATCACTGGAGCTCAACAGCTGCTTTCCCCACATGGTTTGGCCTCAGCTCTCTGTTTCCATTCTTTGGAACAGAAACAATTAATATGGTGCTGCAGACATTACTGGAGACAGCAAAACATAAAACATTAACTGCATAGTGTGCAATCATTACTGGTATAAACAGCCAAGAACATTTCCCAGTCCACTGGCTATTTTATTAAGCCACAAGATGCATCTTTTGTCCCAGTCTTTGACAGCAAATCCCCATGTCCCTGTTTCATGAAACACAGTGGTGCAGTGATTCACTGGCTTCATGCCAGGAGCTAATAGAAAAGCCAAACATTCTATTTAAATCTTTTCTGCCCAGCTAAATTCTTAATGTAGTAAAGAAGTACTACCTGCTAGTCCATGGGGACATAAGAACAGTCCTGAGGATGTGTGGTACATAATTTAAAGAAAGTCCCAAGTGATGGGAACTGCCCTGTACTCCTGGACTGTCTGATCAAGACCCACATCCAACTGAAGGAGAGGGCACGGATCAAGCAGGGACAATTGTGTCTATTATTTACTGATGTTCCCTCTTCAAGCTATTTTTTGAACTTTTCCTCTAAGATATTGTTCCTGAATATTGTGTACAATTTTTTTTTCCATGATAAAACATCCATTGTTGGAGCACAACAACCCAATAGCTCCCAGCAGAAGCCCCCACCATGTACATATATATGTATATAAATGTAAACTTATATATATATAAACAATTTATTCTCTCCTATGAGTAGGAAATAATAAATTTAGACACAGAGGAAAGATGCTAAATTGTTTTTATTGTATTTCTTTTAAATATAGAGTATGCCAGTTCAGCTCTCAGAGGCATTAACTGAAAGAGCCCAAAAGCAACATAAACAAATTCAAGCACAAATAAAAACAAATTCAGCACTCACAAACAACGCCGCCATAATCTGACTTCTATTTCCAAGTCAGGGTTGTGCCCAGAGAACCTAATATTTGAAAATTAATTTTTAGGCTCTTTATATTTTTCTGTTTCTGGGTATAGAATCTCAGGATTTTTTTTTTTTTTGACAGTCAGAATAAAATTTTTCTAATCACTTGTTGTTAGATACTACATAGAAAAGAAATACCAAAGGAAAACTTTGAAACTGTTGAAGGAAATGCAAAAAATAAAAGAAAACCTATTACAGCTGCAAGGTTCAATAACAATAATTAAGGACCTTATTGCTGATTATATTACAGAGTTTTAATTGGTTTTTTGTACTGAATGCTTATGGCATGTACTTTGTCTCAGTAGTACCTACCAGCTCTGTGGGGAAACATCAAATCTATTAAAGTAACAGCAAAAAAAACGTAGAAAAAGGTATTATAAGCAAATTTCTCAGATGACCTGAAAAAGGCTCATTATTTCCCAGCAAAGTCAATAACAACTTCACACACTCTACCAGGAAGGTCCCAAAATTATTATGATTAATATCAGAAGAGCAGGTCCTTTAAATGTCTGAAAAAACCTGGTCTTTCTCTAGGACTTGCTACCCTGGCTTTGAAAGAAAATCATGACCAGCCTTTTCAAAAAGGCAGCCTTCTATCTGTAGCCCACAATACTCTTATGTTGGCTCCAAAAGGCATCTCCTGGCACTTGCTCCACTGCTAGTCTCCAGATTGTCCTTTTCTGACCTAGATAAGTCAGCAAATTGTGTGCTGATTCATTTATAACAGCATACAAAAGAGATGGATCAAATCTTGGCAGAGGAAACAGAGAGACATATACATTAGTGGGAAGGTGGACAAAATGCACTATGTGTTTTTCAATAGTAAATTAAAATTGGACAAACCTGATACCTTTCTGTTATTTTTAATTAGAGAATGGGTTTGGGGTTTTGTTTATTTGGTTTTTTTAGATAGAAATGGGAGAGAGGCTAAGAGAAAAAACACGAAATGATTACTCTCTTTTGTGTTGCCCTTGACAACCTGGACACAAAGTCCTGCCATATCTGATGCCAGCAGCATTTGGTTATGATGCAGACACAGAGAAACGCAAAGTTGGGACAGAAATACGTCCATTTTCTGCCTAGGATTGAACATGTGCAGGTGCTCCATGCCTGCTCTCCTGGCTCGGGATAGGAAAAGTTGTAACAAGTTACTGGGAAAGGAAAGGAAAAGATGGAAAGTGTTTCTATGGACATTTATTACATGACATTCTGGAGATTTTATTTTGCACAGTCCAGTGGAGACATATTGCAGAGATGCTGTCTTGCCTATTTAAAAAGGAATGGCTGAAAAGAGATTCAAATCAGCCACTGACTAATCTGATAGTTATGTTAGGAGACTGGGACATGAGAGAGCCAAGTTTAGTAACTGTCTTGGCATCCAGTTATACTTACATGATCTTAGACAAATGAAGGAATTGCTCTGTAAACTGTTCATCTATGAAATGGGGCTAGAAGTATTTCCTGACTTAGTACTAGTTGTTGTGGAGAAAAATACATTAAAGTTTACAATATCTTCATCTCCTTTTTTAAAAGGGTCTATGTGAGCATCATTCTTCTGGAAGCTGCCATGGGATTTAGTGGAAACTGAAAATTTCCAGTGAAAAATTTAGTGCCTATTAAATTTATCTAAACATTTAATGGACTGTGTATCATTTGATTCTAGCTGCTACATCTGGGAAACTCAGTTTATTATATTATTTGATTTCTAAGTTTTTTGCTACCTGCAACTTCAGGCCTTATATTGCTTAAACACCCTTCAACTTCTAGCGCTCCAGAAAAATACCTCTAGTGCTAAGGAAATATACCCTATCCATGCAGGAGAGGAATCCTGCTTGCCCAGTTTGGGCTGTTAGTGCTGAGGGGCACAGCTGTTCAAAGTGTGCAGTTGCAAGGCTGAAATTGTGCCTTGCCCGCTGCCATAGCTGGTGCCTCCCACACTCATCATGAAACTCAGTTTAACAGATGTGTGCTCACAGGAAAGCTGGGGACCTGTCATCTCAGCACTCTCCTGGATTTAGTTCTAAAAAAATAACTGCTGTTAAAAGGCCACCAAAAATAAGCTGAATTGGAACAGAATGAGAAGAGGGCAAGGAGAGGAAAACATCTCAGAAACCTTTTTCATTTAAAATGTACTCTTTGGGGAAAATGTCACTTACTGCAGATAAAAATGCAGTGCATTGCTGAGCAGGTGTAAGTAATTTTGTCTAATTACTACAAATGGGTTTTCCATGTATGTGAACCAGCTGGGATTACTGAATGGTGAAAACATGTAGGAAGAAGGTAGATTTGGAAAAGGAGGAAAGAAATGCCTTTAATAGCTGATTACAGTGAGTTCTGTGGGGTAACAGAGGCATTGAAAATGATCTTAGGCAGTTTTATAAAAAGAAGTTATTTCAGCAAGATGTTTGGAATAGCCTTTAGGAGGCACATAAAAAAAAAGTGACATCTGCAATGGTTTTGTAAATCTCTAAGCATAAGAAATCCACTAAAGCCAGGAGAGGCATTGCAAGTCCCATGATCACCAATGTTTCCAAGAAGTTGCCTGGCTGTTATTAGGATAGACTAGTTATGCTACATCAGAAATCGGCTTTCTGACGTTAAATGATCAGTGACAAAATTTAGTGGGGAAAGAAAAGAGAAAAACTGATGTGCAGTAATTTGTTTTTGTGGAACTGAACTAGAGACATGGCAAAGGATCTTATGAGTTCTTGCAGACGTCTACAATTCGGCAGTGGAGGAAAACTGTATGAAGAAGGCCATAAGAAAGGGAATCAGGGCTGTTTGCAATCATACTGACCATACCAGCTAGGGCAAGTGTTATTCATATGCATCAGCTTTTGGGTGGTCCATCAGAACCTGAAGGACTGAAACCATACCATGATCCGAGTTACCAAGCAGGAACCTGGTAACATTCATACCTAGAAGTGAGGGAGTTCTGATCTTCTCCTACAGAGGATGGCAACTATACACCCTTCGGCCATCATCCTGCTCTCTTTGGCTTTCTCCTCCAGAGTTCTATGTTTGACTGTCAACCCCTTAGTGCCGCTGAAGTGTTGAGCAAACTGCGTCTGCCTCGATAAAAAGAGGTGAGCACCGACCTCATGCATGAGCTGATTGAGACTTTGACACTGTGTGGTTTAGTACCTCACTCTGTCCAAGCTGAGATGCCCATCAGCTCCTCCTGTGTATGGAGTGCCTTGGGAGCCCAAGGCTCACCCTATTTGCCTGATATTTTGACATGCAGAGGGTGAGATACACAATTCTAAAAGGTCAAGGACAAAAGCCTGTTGCTACAGGTGGGTAGACATTATCTCCTCTGTGTGATGCAGTGCTGTCAGCAGCACTGAAGATATGCGCTGAGGAGAGGGGTATCTATGTCATGATCTATTTCATCTCAGCTAAGACAGGTGATGCATTGTTCTTTGAGCAGCAGCACAGTGGGACCCATCCTTCATGCACTACAGTACCTGAGAATCATTTCAGTGGTTTACAGCACCTCATTGAAAGTCAAGACTTGGTGGGGAAAACAGGGGTTGGCCTGAAAAAAAGATTTGTTTTATAAGTGAGGAGGGACAAATTATAAATATGAAAGATATGCTGAGCATGGTTATGCCAGTGTGGTTTAGAAAGCCCCTGGTTCCCAGCTAGAAGCTGAATTTCCCCTTCAATTGAAGTAATCTCTGATCACGTGTGCATTTACAGCTCCTCACGCTGTGGAGTAATCCAGGGTGGATTACAGCAGCTGTTTCCCTCCTTGTTACTGTGCACAAACAGCCACATGCACACTGGCAGCTTCTCATATCCTTCTGCAAAGCCATCGGCACTGAAACTGCCGCATTACCACAGCACAAGGTTCCTTGAGTTTGCTCTCTGGATACAGACCGAGCCCTGTTCAGAAGGACCCCACTCTGCAAACTTTGTCCTGGGCCTAGTGATATCTCGGAGCAGAAGGTATGAGTATGGACCTGCATTGCAGTTATGCTACATGTACTCTTTTATTCCCTTTTTTTAAATGCTAAGATCACCAGCAATGTGACAGGATTGAAAAGAAGGCTTTGGAGTTCCCTGGAAAGCAGCTTTCTCTGGGATGGATGACTTGACCTATGAGAGGATATGTAATGTTGCTTTGTCAGGTTCAGGACCTGAGGAAGGAAGGATCTCAGAGCCCATAGATGCAGCAGAGGAAATAACAGAGCAGTGGGCAGTACTTGAACCTGGACTGTCAGAAGGCAAGGGTTAACTCTCTTTCTGTTTCTTCCTATGCAGCCACAATACCCTACACAAACATGTCTCAGGGAAGCAGCTGCCTTCACTGCACTCTCTTTTTCCCTCTTAAGCAGGAAGTCTCTTAAACCATCAAGCTGTGAATTGAACCACATTGCTCCTGCTGCCCAAGGCATTGTCCTTGACCTAGGCTAGAAGGACAAATTGTCCCATGGATCTTTAAAGGAGCCATAGGGTGGGTCTTATGCTCACCATCTATAGTAGCGGGGATCCTCCACGGGCTTCCTCAGCATCCAGAGAAGTGCCAGACCCACTCCTCTCCCTGTGCCTGACTCCCACAGCTTCCCCTCTCCCATATTCTGGGGTTGCCAAGCAACCTCCTGTGAGAGGAGTGAGCAAGAGCTGTCAAGTTTATTATTTTTTTGTCTTAAAGTATCAATGTCTCCTACGTAACTGAAAATTTGTAAGAGAGGATTAATTGTTGGTTGAACATCACAATTAGGCCTCATCTCCCTGCCTCTCCCCATTCCCTCATTTGGTGTCCTGCATAGTTTCAGAGGGCCCAGGAAAGGGTTGCACCTGAATACATGAAATGAAACAAAGTTTGAAGCCCACTCTATTTTTCACATTTGCAACTGGTTTAGGAATGAGTGGACCAGCAGGGTCTCCCACACTGTTGAATTTAGAATCTGGAACACTGCAGGAAATTTAAGCCACAGGGGGTTGTATTTGCTAAGGGCAGTTAAATTATATGTATTTAAAAACAAAACAAGATGTAGGTACAGCTGCAATATATTTCTCATAGTGATTGGCATGCCTAGTCTATGCTAACTGGGGTTCTTCTGAATGGACCTTAAGAGGTGACAGAAATAACTGTAGAGCAGAGGAGCGGTGGCAGTCACATCTGAAGTCACTCAGCATGAAGCAGTCTGTGAGTAATGAACAAACACGTTCACTAGCACATTTATGGACCAACACCTCAAGTGTCATATGCTGCTACCTTTTGGGAGCACAGTCTTTGCTTGCTGGTTATATTCAAACAACTGATGGGCAGTAATGGAAACGCAGGCTTGTGATCCACAGGCTTCAGGAATTTGCACCATGTCTGCATTCTCTGTTCATTACTTGTCCTTTTTTGGTTTCTTTGGAAAAAAGAAAAGGAAGTCAGTCGTGGAAACGAAGCAAAGCTTTTGGGGCTAAACCACACCAGTGATAATTATGGGAAACAAACAAATAGCAAGCACGATCATTATTCATCCACAGTTAAATGGGGGAATGGGAAGGAGGAGTTTTTGAAATATTCACAAACCTGGGAGAAAAGAGCTTGATTTTTTAGTTTGTTTTCTCCTTTTTAATCAGATTTACTGGCTGTGCGTCATAATGAGATGGTGGTGCCCTTTTTTTTGAGGTAGAACATATACTTCTTACAGTAAGGAACAGTCATTAGCAAAATTCTTCCTCACAAGTAGCCCTCCTTATCTTTTTCACTATCTGTGCAGAGATTTATACAATTTTCAATTTAAACATGCAAGAAGTTCAGGTAATGATAGAGCAGGTGTGCCTTGGGAGGATTAAATTATGGGAGTCAATAAACAATTATGGGGTAGCAGCTGGATGATTGAAATAATGTTAGCAGTACTAATAGTTACAGAAAATAATGATTTTTCTGCTCCATGTGGAGGTCTTTCAATGTCCAGAACATGAACTTACAGATTCAACTGTTTTTTGGGTTTGAAACTTCATAAATAAGACCAATCTTGTGTTTATGTGACCCTGGTGCTGCCTTAGACTCTGGTAAGGTCTAGTCTTTGCAGTATTGAAAGTCCATAGTGTGACAATAGGGGACAAAGATGACGCTCATGGCAGAAGATGGAATAATTTACATTTATTTCAGCAACATTTCCATGACGCCATCATAACTCTTAAACCAGATGAATTTCCCACTGAAGTCTAAGAAAGTTTGATTCTGAACAGTTGCGTCTTCTCCCGTGTGTTAATCCCTTATACATCAACATGTATTTATGCAAAAGGTGGAAGGAACAGTACCACTACTGGACATGGCTTTAAGGACCTGGACTCTTCAGAATGTCAGAATTCAACAGAATAGTGTTTCAGAAGTGGCTGGCACCATCCCAGCCCTTTTAACGGCAGGGTACAGCTGTTTTTCACACTTGTGGTTACCTGATCTCATTGTCTGGTACCAGTGTCTTTAGTGAAGGCATGAGCAAGCTTTGGAGCAAGCTGTTAAAAACAGCACAGGAAATCACTTTGAATATCAGAAATACCAGTGACAGTGAGAGGAAACCCCAGGCACCATGGTACTTTGAGAGAGGCATCAAGAACTTTAACAAATATAGCTGAATTTTTTTAAGAAGGGTGGTACTGACAGCAATTTTGGCATATTCATGCAGGATTACAATAAAAAATAATATTTTTCTTAGGAGGTTCAGATGAAAAATAATCTGTAATATACAGTGCTACACAATTTAGAATGTTAATGAAAAAAGAGTCTAAAACTGATGATTGAATCTTGTACTTAAGCCACAGGAGAAATGAGCTCCCTCAGCTCTTTCCTTTTTGCAACCTCTGGAGTATCTTTCTGTCATCCAGAATATGAGAACAGATTCTTCAAAATGTAAATCTGGGTGTGCAGTGCCAGTGTATGAATTAAAATAGACTGAACGATAGAGGTGATTTAGCAAGCAGTTGATCAACTTTGCTTTACTGAGCTTGTTCTTGACAAAATAGACCAAAACTAGGAAAAAATGTGTGAAAGCATCCAGAAATGAGGGTGCATTTCTGACAAGATGTGCTTGGTTCTACAGATTTCTTCCCCAAAGTTCAAAAAAAGGCAATGTCGATATTTTGTAGTGTTGATAGGTAAATCACCACTGCAGACAGACCATAATGGTATTATGCTGTTTCCCAAGACACTTGTCTGTGTCCCTCTAAACAAGGTGAAAATTCTAACCCTGGTGCCACTCCAACATGCTTATGTACAAAAAGCACTGGAGCATTTGAACTTCCTTCAGGATGCATCTTATATCAAAACCTGTCAAATTAAAGCTTCACAGCCTTGACTGCTCAATTGCTTTCAGTCACTTCTAAAAGTCTGATGTCCAGCGTCTGGTGACTGAATGAAATGTGTTGAATTCTGTTGTCCCTTGGCAAAGTCTTCTTCTGACTGTATATGAAAGTGGAGAGTGGATGTACAGCATACTGACCTGTTGATGACTCCAGCTGGAAAAGATTTATCCTGGGCTGTTAGATGATCCATTTCTCAATTCTCTGCAGTACTTTATTAAATAAAACCTGTGGTGGAAAAAAGAAATCTCTTCCAAAATGTCATTTTCCCTAGAAAAATCTCTGCCTTGAACAGAGGAGTGTCCATTTAGATATGAATCTTTGGCAAGGGTTTTATTATCTCAGAGGACGTACTTTGGGGATCAGGACCGCGCCTAAAAAGACAGGATTTGTTATCACTTGAAGATGGAAGCACTGCAGATAGTTGCCATACAAACTCATCACCAGGATTGCTTTTTGGGGCCAAAATGTCTTTGATTTTGCATATTGGCATCAAGTCTGGATCTAGGATGTGTTCAAAGAGAAGTCTCATCCCATGGGGCTTGGTTATGGGACTGCTTCCACGCGATGTGGAGACAGGACACCCTTTGGATCACCCTCTGTGGCAAAGATAGCAGACCTCACCCAGCCAGGTTAAAGCCTGATGGCTTGTTGTAGCCAGCAGAACTCCAATAAAAAATAGGACAGTTCTCAAGTTCATGGACAAGCCAACACTCCTTGATCAACTAAGAACAGATAAGGAGGCCTCAGCCCCAGTACAGCTGACAAGTGATCTTGCTGATCAGTCACGTCAGTCTGGAGTAGCTTTTATGAAGTTGGACGCCCAGTAGCACATTGCAATGTGTGAGAGATGTGAAAAGGTTCTCTGCAGAGAGAAAAAACAAATACTGCTGAGCCACAGACTGACTTTGAAGGTTAATTGGACATTCAGTTTTAGCTGCTGTCACAATAGATCAGTCATGTCACAGTGTAATCAAAACTAACACCTTCCAGCAGGCTTGTTAACTATTCTAACACAGGAGGCAATTGTTTCAGTAATAATGGCAAAGGTAAGGAATATTCCTTTGTGTGTTGCAGACATTTATAGCAGCAGCACCACCTGTCCCCTGGAATTATGAGCTGTTCTGTTTGTAAAGGAATGACCTGATTTTTTTGTTTGTTTGTTTATTTGCTTGTAACACACATAGAAGTCTGGCTGAATCAAAGTAATTCATGGTAAAAGGTCAAAAATAAAGAGCTGCTTGGTCCACAAGATGTCAATAAGACTTATGTATAAAATCACAGCCTGCAAAAGACTGTGGCTGTATTTTTATATTGGAATATATTGTATTCAAATATATTAAAAGATAAGCCTAACACGTTCTCAGACAGAACTGAGGATCTGAAGATAAAACAATTTATTCCACAGAGATGTGTCTAGAAGGAAGACTGAAAACAAACTTCACCCACACCACAACCATGTTGACCAACAAGAGGCTCATGTTTTGGACCAAGGGGCACAACAGAAAGAAGGGAGGCTACATTCCTTTTAGCATTTTAGCACCTCCTTTGTGGAGCTCTGCCCAGGAGCACCTCCCAGTGAGCATCTCCTGACATTCCCAAGGCTGTATGGTGCCTTAAGCTTATCACTGATACAACAGCAGATTTGTCAGCCCGCTTATTAGTCTTTTCATGTCATTATCCCTTGATTGGAAGGTTTCCATGTTTCTTTTGGCATGATTTTTTCAGGAAAGACTAAGAAATGAAATGGGAAATACCACACTAAGGAGCAGTATGGATGTGAAAGAAGATGCAAAGGAAGCTTTCATAAAATTTTAATACTGATTAAAAATATTTTAACAGAATATGATGAATCCAAATATTGTATTCTAGTGACTCCTTTGAGTTGTGTTATTGAAAACACCATTTTCCCAATATCTATATGTGCCATAAAATAGGGACACAACTTTTCTTATGGTGTATTCAGTCTGAGCAGACTTCTTTAGAGAAGGAAGCACGGCAGGAGAACTTGGCACAAAGATTAAGGAGCCAACGAAACAACAGTTTTCAGGAAGTTCAGTGCATCCCACTGAAAAAACTGAAAGAGTTATGAGTATGTCTGAAGATGCTTCATTTCCATGACAAAAAAATAAAAATTTGAGATTTACTAGAAAGAGAAAAATATTCATAAATATCATTTTCCTCATGATTGCATTTTCAATTCAAAGTGTTGCATTTACAGACATATATGCCCCTCATCTATATATGAGGGGCATAAATATTTTGTGATAAAATATATATGAAACTATAGCAAGAGCTGTTATGGCAATTGGAAGAGAACTACTGTAACAAAGTGGTAAAACTCTGTAATACACTCTGGTAAAAAATAAAAAGAAGAAAGAAATAAAATAAAAAATTAGAAAACACACGAGCAGAGGTGAAGAAACTCATAGAATAAAGATGCAATTCTTCTTCAAGACTGAAGAAGGAAGAAAAAAAAAGCCCTGGTGAAAAAAGGAGGTCTGATCTGTATTTAATAAGACCGCGTTGCTACATAGCCGTGACACAAGAATAAACGTGTTTTACATCCAGTACCCTTTAGGGCTGATGACTCTTTTAGCCCCCTTCATAACTCTGTTCCTGAAATTAGAAAACAAAAAGCTTCGAAGTAGTTTTGTTCCTCGAGCCCATGATTCAGGTGTTGTGAACATCCGTGTGTTCCCCCTTCCTTCAGGCTGTTTTCTTTGGCAGCTGCTCAGTTTTCCCACTCAGATTTGTGCGTTGTAGTGAAGGCTGCTGATAAGTTGCTGTGTTCATGGCTGGCTTGGGCATCTGCTGCTTGAACCTGCTGGCAGTTTCCTGGTAGGGAGGGATTAATTCTCCAAAGGAGGGAAAATTCTGTGGTTTATAAATACATTCTTTATGACTCAACCTGCAAGAAACTTGAACTAGAAAGACATTTTTCTACTTTCTTCAGTACAAACTCATTGCCTAGTTTTTTTTTACTTTCTTCATTATTAATAGATGCTTTTCTCACTATAGTTGCAGCTGACCTCTCTTGGATGGATGAAGTGTCAGACAATGCTTCACCAATAATTTTCTTGATATTATAGAGCAGCTCTGATTCCTTTGCTGGACCAGAAACATCAAGTTTCTCCAAGTGTAGAACATCGGGGACAGAGACCCAGAAGCAAACTATGAGCAACCCAACCCAGAGCCTTCACCTTTGTCTCACATATGAGGCTTGTGCCTTGTGGCAAAACCTCCCATAAACCATCCTCCACAAATCTGGCTACTCTTTTCCTTGGGCAGAAAGCACAGTGTGCCATGCTGTGAACCCCATGTTCCCCTGAGATGTAAGAAGAATTACTGGCCTGGGAAAGGCAAAGTGCTTCTCTCTGAGCCACAAGCTGGATGGCAGCCACCTCCAACGCACGTGACTCTCAGATAGAATCATAGAATGATTTAGGCTGGAATGACCTTTAATATCATTGAGTCCAACCATTAACCTGACTCTGCCAAGTCCACCACCAAATCATGTCCCTAAATGCAGCAGAAACCTGTTCAACTGAACATACATGGGCTTGAATTATTGCTAACTCAGATCCAGGGCATCTCAAGTGGTGAATTCTCCACTTGGTAATTTCTCCATCATCCTCCCTATCCTTCTGCATCTGTCCTAGCTTGAAAGGATTGGGAGGTTCCCTTACATCCTGCAAGGCAATCCTGCCTGTCATGCTCAGTATGTAAACTGGGAGAAAAGATGACCAGGGATCACTGGTGAGGGACTGGCTGGGCATCAGTCAGTGAGTGGTAATTGTATTGTGCATCGCTTGTTTTGTGTATTCTAATTCTATTATTATTATTAGTAGTAGTACTGTTCTTATAATAAATCTTTGTTGGCCCCTGCAAACTGGTTGGAAATTTCATAACTAGAAAATTCCCAATATCATAATTTCTAATTCCCTTTGTAGCAGCAGACTCTGCAAAAAAGCATTCTCCCTCCACCTGAGCCTCTAAGGAAGAGAAAAAAGAGAAATCTGGCCAAGCATCACTCTCTAATCAGCAATAAGTCTTCCCCAGGAAGCTCTGGAGGGCCTGATTAAAAGCAGATATGGGTAATCCTAATGAGGGAAAAAATTACAACTTCTGGGAGAATTAAAAGCTCCATGAAGGCCCCTTGACTCCGTAGCAGACCTTCACACAGGATTAACAGATTTGGGCAGGCAGCAAGCTATGGTTTTACGATGCTTTTTATTAATCACAGGAGCTGTGAGTTGCACTGCAGGATGAGCAGAGGGGACGTGTTAAAGTGCAGCCCTCTCCAGCCTCATGGCTCTAAAATTGAAACACGGCTTTGTGATCACTCTGAGAGATTTGTCTTCCAGATATCCACGTGCTTGCAAGTATCCCTTTTTCAGTGTGCAGTATCTCCTTGAAAAGCCTGGGGGTAGAAGAGAAAGATTCTGCCAAGCAAACATGCCAAAAACAAACCGTGGTGAGGGGGACAGTTTTACTCTGACAAATTGGTGATGCTGGTGGGTCTCTCCAGCTAAGAGGCTGAGGGCTGACGTGTTCCCTTCTGACCCTTCTGGCAGGGAAATGGCAGCAAAATTTCCAAAAGTAATTAAAATTTATCTTCAGCGACAGGAAAAACAAAACACACAGGGAATGCCTTACCTGGCAGCACTGTGAACAGGATATTTGTGTTTATAAAAGAAAAGAGCAGTTCACACATCAGTAATGGAAGGAGCTTCAAAAAGCATTAGTGGGGAAAAAAATCACCCTTCAAGACTCTCCAGTTGGAAACTTTTCTCAGCAGCTAAATCCAGTGATTTTTAACTGCTTTTAAAATTCCTGGTCCTACCAAAGCTCTCTAGAAATGAGGATTTAGTTTGGGCATGTAGCTTCCATGGACTGCATTCACATGTATGAACTGGCATTCCCTCAATGCCTAACAGGGGTGTCTCAGATGCAACTGTAAATCACAAAAGGCTCATAGACCACAGAACTCCACTCTTGCATTTGGCTGGTCTATTTATCAGCCTCCTCATCAAAAGGCCATCTGAACATCCCCGCAACATGTTCATCCTTACCACATTCCCACAAGACAAAGTGGTACTTCAGACCGTATTTCGGACTAGATATTTCTGACAGTCATGAATAATTTTCCATATCTTTTTGTCCCTAAAATATCTTTGTCCAGATTGTTTCACTATTATGAGTCAGGTGACATGACATGACATGACATGACTTAAGAATTTTCTCTCAAAAATTTTCTCTCTAAAGAATTCTCTCTCTTTCATTTTACAATGCAGTTTTATTGTAACTGTACTTTTGACAGAAGAGTTATTTTGGATGAATTTTTAAGCTAAAAATGGGCCAATGTTGTCCAAAAAATTGCTCTGACGCTCATTAAAGGAACAAAAAAGTGTTTCAATTTGAAGTGCCTTTGTATTTAAACATTAAGCCAATTTTAGTCAAGTCTTTTTTTTTGAAGTCAACATCTAAATGAATATTTAATGATTTTCATTTTGAGCCTTTTCAGTGGGCCCTGACAGAACACATTTTAGTGTGACCAGTTTGGGGGAAGATCTGTGATTTGCATTTTTCAGGTTTAACGTAGAGTTTTTGAAATAGCAGCTTGAGTTTGGTTTTCTTCAGAGGTGAAATTTTGTTTCCCTGACTCAATTTTCCCAGTCCTGTTCACTTGGGAGATGATTAAATAAACAAAAAAGCTTTACTATTTCAAAATATCTCCTGATATTCATTGTAACTTTTTTTAAATGGCCTCCACACAGCACAGACTCACAGCTATGCAAAATAGAAAATAATTTTGCGTATTTGGATATGCATTTACATCCTAGTTAAAGAGATTTCTTTTCTAAGGTAGAATATACTTCAGAAAACCTTGAGGAAAAAACAATGGTCTCAAAGGTGGATGACTTTTTGCACCTCAGATTCCAAATTTGTAAATAGTTTTAGGAGACCTTTTTTCAGTAAAGCATTTATCTGTAAACTTTGGGGGTTCTGTAAATTCATCAAAAGGAGCATGGATTGAAAAAAAATGCATCAAAAAGAGTAGGAAGTCTCCAGAAATACAGTGTACAATCAAGAGCATCTGAAAGAAAGCTGTTATGAAAATGTGTGGAGATCCAGAACATGTGTGTGCTGAAGAAAATTACATATTATCTCCCAATTTAAACCAAGATGAGAATTAAGAAAGGACACTGGAAATGAGCCCAAGCTAACTTTATAAATGATTAAGTGATAATAATTCAAAATTAATTCTAGTCTGCATAATTTAGGCAAGTAATCTACCCACTAATTTTGGTCCTCAGAGAAGACTTCTTCTAATGTAAGCACTTGAACTTCCCCATCACATCAGCAGCAGGAGGTGCTCTTGAAGACCTCCTGGATGATGTTGTCTCCTGAAATGAAGCCTTTAGTCTTCAGCTTTTTTGTCTGCAGACAATTTCAACCAGTGCCACTGCTGAGCAGAATAGTTACTGTGTTTGCTGTGGTTTTGATGGTGAAGGTACAACCACAAGAGAGCCACAATGGAGATTTGGTGTTTATCTGACCACACCAGCTAGCAGAGAATTTCCTGTAGGATTTGTTGAAGCAGAGAATAGAGCAGTTTGTTGGCTGATATTTGTCTGCCATGCAATGCAGCTCACTCACTCTAACACAGACACATTTACCTCCCAACTGTGTTTACACATCAGCTAATTTCCACTTGGGCTGATGCTGTTTATAAGGAGAACCAAGCAATTGTTCCTAACAATTCTCTAAAAATAAATGTGCTGCCTTTACTGGGGTAGTTAGAATTCTAAATAGTGCATTTCATGATCATTTATAATGCAACAGCCTTAACGAACAGTGCCAAATCAGTGTTCTTGAACTATTCATTGTGTAGCTCCTCTCTCTCTTTCCATTGCCTTTATGGAAAGAATAACAATAAGTTCCATTATATTTAGAAAATTCTTTTTTATCCAGAATGAATCAAAAGGATTACCAGGCCTCCACACAGTCCTCAAGCCCTCATTCTAGAAAAAGAAAACATCAGCCATGACGGGCATTAGAGCAATTACTGGAGCTGGATTTATCTGTATTTATTTATTTTTGATGCAGATATTACAGAAGAACAGAGTAGGATGTAAAGTATTCTGGGTCACAACCTGAACTACAGAACAGAATTTGCTCAGCTATTTAGCATTAATTGCTGTTCTTGAAGAAAATTGACATGAGCTTTTTAATGACATGAATCAAAAATTCCTTTTTTAAAGGCTTCTCTGAAAGGTAATAAGCTCAAATGACGTGGCCCTAGTAGCAGTCTTTGGATATTGACTCAGTATGGATCTGTAGGTTAAACTATCCACCAAGGCTCAACAGGACCACTTACTTCTATTGGGAGGGACTCCATCCTAGTCCCCTAACTAGCTCTGTGATAAAGGTTACATACTCTTCAGCATATTTGATGTGAGCTTTTCACTAGAGCTGAAGCAATTGAATCCAGTGCTGTGAGTTCTTCTTAAAAGGGACACTGGCTGAGAGGAATGAATGGCTGAAAGATATTGATGAACAGTGTTGGATGGCACAGTGTTTAATAAAAATGAGTCACACCTTGGCAGCTCTTGGGAATGACCCTACAAATAATTAGGAAATTAAACTTACTGGAAAAGAATCCGGTGCAGTCAATTTTTATTTTTCTTCTTTTACGTTCAAGGGGTTTTTTTCCAACGGCACTAAAGTCCCCTTTGAAAGAACCCAAAAATTCCAAAGTTAACTGCTCCAGAAGTTACACTGCACTGTTGACGATTTTCTTTTTCTTACTTGGTATTTTCTCTTTCCTTTTCTAGCAGTGACAGGGCTAGGATTCATCTGCTTGGTAGAGGACATCAAACATCTTTACCAAGTTCCCTCAGGCTACAAACTGAATGTCCTATGAAGAATATCCAGTGAAGATATTTTTATTTTTAAAATCTCTTAAAATACAAGCTTTTTTTTACATTTTTTTCTTCTCGTTTTATAGTAATTTTGGGGAGAAGGGGAGGAGTGGAGTATTTTAGGAAGTATACAACCATTTACAAAATGTATTGGCTTTGCATGGTAAGGTGTTAGTAGCAGGTGGCTTCTGAGAGTAGTTAAACAAACTACAACAAAATTAAAAGGCTGAATCAAAGTTGAAAACCACAACATATTTGAAATGAAACACGGCATAGCTGTGCTATTTGAAAGAAGCCTCTCAGGCTGGCATACCAAAGGTGTTTTTCTCTTTCACACACACATTGTTTTTACTCAACTATAAGCAATTATTACTTCCCAATATTCCATTTGGATATTTTAAATCAAAATGGCAGCTGTTCTGCACATCAGTTTAATCCAGATGATCCATATAGTGAATGAGTGAAGTTGTGGAAAAGAATTTTTAACCTTTGCTGGATTTCAACAGAAAACAAAACATCACAAAGAAGAGATGCCGAGAATTAACTGTGTCTAAACAGTGTAAAATCCCAGCAGAGTACCGAGATTCCACTGCCTGCTGGTTTATTGTCGAAGGCTATAAAAGACAAGAAAGCATTGGCATAAAACACAAGTTATTGGTATTTGGTCTGTGGTGGCAACAGAGGAGCTGAAAATACAGGGCAGCTCAGCACATTGTTTTATACTCCCTTACTTGCATCCTACCTGTTTGTAATACACAGCTTGGTGAAATTCAGCTACCCTCCATCTGCTTATCTTAGAAGCAGAAGCACCAGAAATATCAATGGGTATGAAACATATGAATCATCATTACCAGTAAGCATCTGGCAATGCTAAAAGCAGAAACATGAAAAAAAAATATGCGTAGTAATCATTCATAACTAATACAAATGTGTGTGGAGGAATAGTACTCAATAAACAAATTCTAAATGCCTTTTTTTTTTCCCAGACTGAGGGGATCATGGAAAATTAAGTGCCTCGATATATGTGCAAACAAAGAGGAAAACTTTCCAACTTCCCATAGTTCAGAAAAAACTTTCATACACACCCAAGTTGAAACAGGGACTTTTGGATATATAAAATATTGGTTAACATAAACCAACAATAAACCAGTTTAAAAATAAATAAATAGCAGCAGACAATGAAGTGCAGTTAACATTTCAGGAGTGATGTAAGAAATGCAAGTTTGTGTGCAGATTTTGGCAGCGAGTGAGACAGCCACCATCCCTTCCATTTATCCCTTTCTGCTTGCAAAGTCCTTTTTATATGCTCATGATGTATCACTTGCTTAGTTTTATAGTCACATACAGAAACCCAGATTTTTCTTAGCAGTTTCAAAGTCTATTAAACATATGCTGTTTTTAGCTCTGTGACAGAAATAGACATTAAGAAGTCAAGGATATGGCAGGTGATGCTTGAACGGTGCCCTGGACATGGGTGTAGCAGTCACTTAAGATCAAGACTCCACATGTATTGCACCTGGAAGAAAACAGCCACATCCCCCTTTGCACCCTGCCATGTTCTTTAAAGACACATGTATAATATATAGGGAATTCATGTAGGAAGTAAATCCATCATTCCTGGTGAACCACTCCAGAGGCAACACTAATTCAATTCAATGAAGCAGAAAAGTCCTGGGAGGTAACTGAGCTAAGGTAGCTGTATGAAAAGTTGAGCTTGCGGTACAGTGGCATAAAGAGCTGCAAAGAGTAATTAGTGGAAGGGGAACTCAATTAACTGAAACAAACAACTGATTGTGCAATTAAGGAGCACCCTGTAAATCATTGCAAACCTCTTGTCATGGAGCATTTCTCCACAGTCCTGCTGTAGTGGCCCTGCTCAGTCAGCTCAGAGTCAGGGCTAAGCTGCAATCATGTTTTGATTGCTGTATTATGAACCACTAATGATAATGACTTGTGTGCTTTCCTTAATTACCTTGAATAACAATGCACATCTCTAACCCTCCATCTTACTAATATTTTTACATTCAGATCGTGTAAAAGGAGGAGTGCAGGAAGTCAAACAGAAATATACAGCACCATGTACCATATACCACATGCAGGTTTACTGGTTTGCATTTGTACTTTTTATACAAAAGACCAGCCCTCCAAGGGAAGGCACAAAGCTCCTTTATTATCAGATCATTTAGCCAGAATGATACAAATGGTTATATTTTAAGTTTCGAATCCACTCAGGCATCATTGGGAGGAAAACTAGATTTGCACTTCTTTGATTATAAGGTTTGCTTCTATTTAGAAGAGATAGGAAAAGAGAGAAGAAAAGACCTCATTGCAGTATTATTCAAAAAGGGAATAATAGAGAAAAAAGAGATCGGTACAACAAAGCAAAATAGTGAGAATATGTGAGAAGGAGAGGATGTAAAAACTAAGTTGGCACAACTGTCTAGAGATAAGACTCCTTGAAACTTCACCTTTATCAGCTTCCTTGATGTTGTTTCACTAATTCTTTGTGATGAGATTGTCGTGTTGGCTGAGGATATTGAGTGTGTTTAGTCTCTAAAATTTCAGTAGAACTGGATGAGACATAGGTAAGAGATGGAATTAAAATGTTTGTGCTGCATTTTGTCACAGCCTTTCCAGCTACATGAAAAATATTAATGTAAAAAATAAAATCCTGCCATTGTTCATCTGAATTTCTTAGGGGGTTTTGGTTTTAGTTTGCTTTTCCTTTCAATCTTTATATGTCAAGAGAACTTTGTTACAAAGGCAGCAGCTGCCCTCATGGTGGTTGGGCCATCAGTGTCACCTGGAAAAAAAGGAAGCCCTGTTCCCCAACCTCCTCTCTGCCATACTGAGATGCATAGGCAACTTCTTTCTGAAAGCACAACCACTGCTATGTCCTCCAGCACTGACTGCTGCTATGAGCAGTGCCATACTGCTCTGAAGAAATGCCATCTTTTCACACACTGAACAGTACAAGCAGCTGTTTCCTACATTCCCCTGGCTAAATGCATTTTTAAACCATGTTGGCAAAAATAATCTCTAAAGGAAATTTGCCTTCTGTGGCCCATTGGTCCTTGGCTTGGGTTTAGAAAAGCTGCTAACGAGGCTGGTGATTAGTGACAATTCTGATGACAGTACGTATGGCGGGAACATCTGGCTAGATGCTTTGAACTGGATGCAGATCCACCAGCCTGACCCACAATTTGCTACTGTGCAAATGGCTTTATATTACAGAGACTGCCGGGTCATTTATCTTCATTAAGTGACAGTCCCTAAACCCAATAATTAATGACAACTAGTCTGGGAATGGCTGTGCAGAAATGTGAGTATTAAGGGAATAAACAAATTCTAGTAAGAGGAAAAAAGTGCAGGCTGGAGGGAAAAAAAAAAAAAGTGAATATATTTTCCTCTCTGAAAGCTTTTGGGATCCTGAGAGGACATTTTAGTGTGGAGTGAACCACTGGTATTTCTTGACCAAAGTGATGAGACCTATGGCTCTGTGAAGCTGTCTGAATGTGTGCAAATGATGCAGCTGGCAGAGGGCAAGCCTGGCAGCTTTCCTGGCACCCCAGGCATGGGCTGCACTGGCCTCTTGCTGTCTGTCCCCTGTTATTGCCAATAGATAGCAGAGCCACAGCTGGGACTCATATCTGCAAGAGGAATAGGAGGTGGCTCTTCATATGACGTGTAGGCAGGGTCTGTGTTTTTTCTTCTTTCTGTGCATCCAGTCCCAAATTTCAGCCCATCCTAGCTGCCCACTTTCCTGAGCTACCTGAATGGAATTTTCTCTATTCTTGGAAGAGAGGTACCACTTCCTAGGAAGCTTGGTATTCAGCCTTTGTGAATAAAGTGTACAAGGCATGGACATGAGATGGTTTCCACAAGTTTCCCAGAAAGAAATCTTCAGTGAGAAAAAGTTGACAGCTTCTATCTAAGAAGGACAAAATAGTGACAGCAGACTTAAAAACACACTTTAAAAATCCAGTGCACTCAAGGAGCACAGCAGAAGGAAGCCTAGTATGCAGCTCTCCCCAGCATTATGGGCCTCTATTACAATTTCCCCTAAGACTCCCAGTGACCATAGAAAGAAAGGTGGTTTCTAAAAGCTGTGGTTTAAGGTAAGAGGGAAAGTGGTTTCTATTTACTCTTGTAAATACTTGAGAATTGAATTTTAAAAAATATTGATGGGAATTGCTGATGGCTCTTGTCCAGTCTGTACAGAGAGGGTTTTTTGTAGTTTCTAACCAGCATTCAGCACTAAAAATGCACTTTCTCCCCCTGAGCCCACTGCTTGACTAATCACTTTTCATTACTTCCTAGTCCTTTCAAAAAACGGGGGAAATCCTCTGATATTCTTCTTTGGCCTGTGCTGCAAAGAATGGCACATGAAATCCCACTTCTCAGGGCTATGAAGAAATTTTAACTTTAAAATGAGAAAATTCCTTTATCAGCAAATCCCAGCAATGTTCCAATTGGACTAGTGGGGGAGAAAGTTCTAACTCATTTAGAGTAGCCTTGACAAGTTTATAATGAGCTTGTATGAGGAAGCAACCTCAGGTCATGGAGGACTGGACTTGATCCAATAAATATGTTTTGGTTCCAAGTTTTAAATGTGCTGAAGGCTGTTTTATATTATAATGAAATTCAGTAATGTTCAAATACCTTTTCTTCTGGTGTTTCGGTGGTTTTAAAACATGAGTAGCATTCTGTACTTACTGAGAAAAGGTACAAGTCTGTAACAGCAGAAGAAGCAGAAGTAAAAATGATAAGGCAGCAAAGAAATGAGATTTGGGCTTATTCACAGGCCTCTATTTTTTATAGTAAGGGTAACATGCATTGACCAATGATTGATAGGCTGCTGGTGGTCTGCAAAACCATTCTAAAAGGCTCACAACTGCTCTAAGAAACAGTGTCACCTTCCCATAGCTAAGTCAAGAAGAAAAGTTACTCTCTTAGCAGGAACCAAGTCTGCCTTACTGGAGAAGCTCAAATTTAAGCTTCATCTTAAATTTCTGGACACTCAGACAAGAAGGTCCCTGCATGGTGGTTCCCCACACCGAGATATAATTAACCTGCAGTGCGTGCAGTAACCTGCAGAGTTACATGTGCTCATCCTCATGAGTGCACATCCAGAGATCCCATTCCCTGGAAGGGAGGGAGAAAGTCCCTCCCTGTGTGCTGAGCATGGGTGATCACCTCGTGTAGTGGTTGTGGTGCCTTGGTTTGCAACAATATATGGACAGGGGCTGGTGGGCAGCTCTGGTATGGCCATCTCCACACGCCAGTCAATGATGGAACTCAGTTAACCCATTTGGCACCTGATGGATAGAAACCAGCAATCCTATTCAAAGCCATCCCCTCCCAGGGGGAAAAGGAGCAGTGTGACCCTGCATGAGCCAATTCCCTTTGTATGTGTGTGTGTGTAACTACCAGCCATTGCGAAGGGCCGATGAAAGCCCCCGGGCACAACCACAGTACTAATAATTCCTTTGCTATAAAAAGAGGTTGCTACGCATTCCTGCATAAAAATTCAGCACAGTTTTGTGAACTTCAGCCTGTTCCTGTTTCTCCAGTGAGTGCCAAATGTCAGAATCTGGTCACTGATCCTCTGCTTGTTAGGAGCAAAATGCTCAAATAATAATAAGCAGGAAACCTGTAGGAATGCTCACCGTTTCAGAAGGCTGTGAAACAGACGGCCTGCGTACAGCATCATTTCCCTCTGCAGTAAAGGTTTTGCTTTAATTCTGTGAGTACAACTGATCTGTCTGAACCAAGGGGATCCTAGAGGTTTTGTCAGTTTAGTGTGTCTGTTTGGGGGCAAGACAGAAAAGTTGCTTGCCATGAAAAATTAATGTTCTTCAACACAGCAAAAGAAGGAGGGAAAAAAGGAGACACATTATAAGCAAGGAAACAATGATTTTTCATGAAGGACAGGAAGCAAAGCATAAAATAGGATATATGGGGAAAGAGGGCAGGCAGAGCCCCATCTTGTGGAAGAAAGTCCAATTCCTGTTCCTCTGTCTGTGGATGAGCCACTGTGTCCCAGTGACAGTGTTGTGGGACATTGCTCTGTGCAGCTGGCCTTTAAATATTTAAATGTAGTGGACTACAAGAAAGATGTCTGTTCTTTGCCAAGCAGCTGCCTATAAGCAGTTTTCTAAATTGCAAGTCTAGACTGCACTAGTACAATCTGGAAGAAAACAAGAGGAACAGTGTAATTAACTTTCCCCTTTTTTTTTTTCCAGAAAATAATCTCTTTGTGCTGGGCAGGCAAGGATGGGTCTGAGTCTAGAAAGGAACTGAAGTGATGCTGAGCTTTGTTGGTGTTTGTTTGTTCAGTTTAGGAGTTTGCTGTGGTTGGGGGCAGGAATACAGCTACATGCTGACTGCTGGCTGCTCTCTTGTTAAAGATAATTTCTCCAGCTCTCCCTTGCACCCCATCCAGCTATCAAAATAGACATTTCTTCAGGTAATTTCATCTCCCAGGAAAGTCAACCCACTCAGGTAGCTGCAGGCAGGCAGCAAACTCTCAGTCAGTGACAAGGAACCTGCTATTTCGGGATTTTCATGGTCCAAGAGCTGCAGGAGTGCAATGTAGAAGTCTCTTCAATTTGTGTCCTGGACACCTGTCCTAGGATTTCCTTCTGTGAATATACCCCAGACCATCTACTGCATGTTGAGGAAGAGAGGAGCAAATAACTTGCAGCTATGAATGTCTCAGTCATACCCATGGGACTGTGTGAGAGAGATCAGAGCTGAATGCACCTTTTTTTTTCTAGCAAAGATCCATACCTTTAAGAGATTTTGGCACATTGCACTGATTCCAACAGGAGATGAACTTTCTCCTAACTTTTCCTAAGTACGATCAAATTCTGAAGTTTCATGACTGGGGATTTTCCTGACATAAAGATGGATTTGTCTGAGTACAGCTTACCTCTGTAAGAGTCTGCCTTAGGTCTCCAAAAAAGATTGGAAATCATTACAAAGTTCTCTCCTGAGCCTTCCCTTGCTTTCTCATCTCTGTTAATGAGCATTTATACATGGAGAACACGTTCTCCCATGTCATTTTGTTACCTTTGCATCTAAAAATGGAGTAAAATGAGTAAAGAAAAGAGTTTTGCATACTCATAAGTTTATTAGAAACCTTTGTCAAGTCAGATGTTACATTATGAACTTGGTCCAAAATTCGTAGACTACCTGAGTTCACGCAGGTGTCCTTATGAAGAACTTCCTAGAAAGCAGATTGATGAATCATTTTGCCCATTTATATTTCTGGCCCTCATAAGAGTCTGTGGGGGCTCATTTCTGCTTTCCTCTGAGTGAGTGTGCAGTAAAGAGCTGAACAGAACCCTTCACATCCCACAGACACCCATGTTCGGCGCAGACGTGGCCACTGGTCGCTTGTTAGCAGCCTTTGCCATGTGGCTTCTTCACATTCTCAGTCCAGTTCCTCAAGGGTGGGAATTTGCACCACTAATTTGAATGGCAACGTGTTAGAAAACTATCAAATGGGATATGTCCTGCATTAGGACATCTGTTCCTAAGAAGATAATCTTAACTTCTTTCTGAAGAAACATTTTGTGAATGCAGCAGCCATCACATCCTACACAAATCAGCCTTTTTTATTAACACTTTTTCCTGTTGGAAGAATCCAATTGTTTTTGGACTATGCTACACTCTGTGTGCTGCAAGCAGGACTTGAGGGAATCCAGTACCTAAGGCTGAGCACAAGAACAAATGAAAACAAGGTGAAGTTCAGAAACAGAACCAGGAAAAGGATCCATATGTTTTCACTTAAGAAATCATGATTCGTGCATTGGGCCGCACTCATTTCCTTCCCGCTCCTTTAGCCTAAGCTTTTTCTGCCCTATTGTGTGTTCTTTCCTTGCCTGCAAAAGATGGTGGCTCTGTAAGAGAAATGGCTGGACAAGAAACAAAATCATGAAGTATGAGCTGTAATTTATGATGGAGTGTTTGATAGAAACACTAGAAGAGCATTCACTGGAAGATCAAATGGCATTGGGGAACCTTTGGATTTATGGGATGGCTTGCTGGGGCAGAGGGAGGTGACATTTGAGCATGCCAGAAGCTTATTTACCATAGAAAATATGCTGATACTTTTTTTGATTTTAGACAAGTGCCAACATCTCTCCTAGAGGCATCAAGGGACATAGAGGGATCTTCACTGGTAGAAAAGGAAAGCACAAATGCTGATAGCATGAGCCAACTGTGGATTATTCCCTGTTTCTGGAAGAATGCAGAAATATTTTTGTTCAGTATTTTTCGAAGTTTTGTATTTTCCGTTAACAGACGTTAAAAATACTTCACAAGGATTATTTTCAAAAGGTCAGGAAGTGGTATTAGTCAGGTTTGTTTTGCTGAGCATCCTTTGTAGGCTGTTTTTCTACAGTAAACAAAAACTTGAGAAATCCTTAATTGGCAATTATTTTTTTAAAAAGGGCATTTAAAAAAACCTCAAACTGATATGGGGATAAAGTTTCAGCTTGGCTTACTAATGCTTTGTACAAATTTGTTCTCGGTGTGTAATATGTGAAATGTGAAATAACACATTTCAATGTGTTATTTGCAAATGTTTGCCCAGTACTCAGTTCTCGCTCCAGCTAAAATTTCTTTATGATTAATGTTATATATTATGTTTCTCCCCAGCTATAATTCACATGTTTTCTTTGCAGGTGCTCAGTTGCTGGTGTACACATTTTGTTGCATTATGCAATGAACTTTCTCAAGAGCTTTAGCTGAGCAAAGACCTTGTGATTTGTGGGGGCCAGGTCCTTCCAGGACACGTCACTGTCAGAGTGCTCTGAACTCTGGCCTTCAAAGGCAGAGCTGGGAGTCGTTGCAGTAGTTGCCAACATCCAAATCTAAACAGAGTATGCTTCATTTTTCACAGCAGCTTTCAGTCAGGTAGAAAACCCTATGGCAGCAGAACTGCCTTGTCTTTCCAGGTATCACTTTCCCATGAATCCCACAGCCCTCTCTGCACATTCTGTAACCTAAAAGAAGTTTTCTTGCCCCTCTCTCTATGTCCCTTCACACTTGCCAAATGCAGTTTCTTGTCTATTATCTGTTTATGCCTGCTCCTACCTACCTTCATTACTGACCATGTAACTGAACATATTTAATTTATTCTCCATGAACCAGCTAAGCACCACTCCTTCTGTAATTCACACTGCATCCTGCCTGCTGCTGACTGTTGTTTAATTCTGTAAAGCTTTCCAAATTAAAGCTGCTATGCACCGTGTCATCTTGTATTGGCATCTTCAATCTTTATTAAAGTTGTTCTCAAATAATGTTTCAATAAATGAAATATACCTGCTGAGTTGAGATTTTGCATATCAACATGATGAACAATGGCATTTAATGGGAAAGGAGATAGAGTCAAAGAGAGTGATAGAGTAGCTTAGAAAGAAAGAAAAAGAGCCTTCCCACTATTTTTCTTTTCGCATTCAGAGATTTCAGTTCTTTTTGCCCGAGATTTCTCCCACATAATTGTCAAATTTAATTATTTAGAACACATACCTAATAAAGCACTAAGACTAATTCCCTGGAAAACTGTCAAACGTGTAAAAAGGAGTGGGGAGAAAAGCCCTGTAGGGATTCTGTTTAACATTACTGCAATTCAGAAAAAGATGTCTGCATCAATACTAAGGGCTTGGGTATTTGCATATGCATGTAGATGTGCACACGTGTTTATACACGCGTATGTATTCATTTGCATACTAAACAATTCCTTAAAAAAAAAGAAAAATAGGTGGCTGAAAACTGTCTCTTTTTAGACAGAAAAAAAATCCCCCAGAATATCTAATTTCTGGCTCTGTGTGTTGATACAAACAGTTGATGGAAAGATTAGTGCTGACTTATTTGTAGTGAAGAGAGGTTTTCTGTGAGGATTCATTATGCCGTGGAAACTCAGGTCTTTACAGGTGCAGAGGCACCTAGCTACAAATGAAAATCAATAAGAAAGAATTACATCCACCTCCTTAAGAATCTGAGCCAGAGCACCTCGTCTGAGACCCATTTTTTGGCTTCCAGGGACTTGGGAACAGGTGCTATCTCAAAGATGATGCAAATAGAGATGAGGCCAAGGTCTGCTGCTCAGCCAAGGGAAGATAATGTGTTAAAACCTTGGGGCACTCAGCTTCCTGGCAGCTTCCCTGTGTCCCCAGGAGCAACAGGGATCAGGCAGAGTTAACCAGCTAGAGAAGGACAATGTCAGGACTGGAAATAGCTGAGAAGCAGGAAAATGGGTGCAGGACAAGTAGTTTAAATTACCAAATCTAGTCCAGATATTCCCACTGCCCCTTGGTTCTTTGTTCATGAGTTAGCACTGATTTACCTCGTAAAGCTGCAGGAGGGACAATACACCAGAGCTGTGCTGAAAGGAACTGCAGACATGTCCTGAGAGACAGTGGGGGGAGTCTCCCAGAAGCCAGCCAGGGTCAAGCACTCAGCTGAAGGGCCTCGGGAGAGCATGGACAGAGGAAGCAGAAAAGGATGCTCTTCATCTCTGTTCTACTTCCAGAGGGCACAAAGTTTGGTGGAGAGGGGCTTTTGAAGAGCAGAGCCCAATAAAGCAGATGGAAGCCCTCCCTGGCCTGTCCCCTCCCCTTAAAAGTTTGAGATTTTCATCTGCACAGAGCTGTCAAGATGGATGGAGAAAGGAAGTACTATAGTAGACATTAATTTTGTGTCTGAGAACACTCCGAGGTTTCAAAGGCCACAAGACATGGTGGAGCCTACTCCTTAAGTGGTGTGCTTGCTTTTCCCCTCAATTTTGTCTTTTACTTCAAGATGTCGCAGACTGATCCCATTATCTTTGCTAGTCTTTTATCAGTGACTTTTGTGTCTGCTCAGGTGTACTTTGTGCATATGCATGAATGGGCACGTGCATGAGATTGAGGTGTCTGGATTCTGTGCATGTTGTTTTACACAATATATTGATAAAGCCTCAGGCTTTAGGAAGAATAAAGCTGGGAGAATCAGCAGAGATAGTAATAGCTTCTGCTAATGGTGGCAATTTAGAGAGCAACCAGAAACTAAATCAGGTACGTTTAACTTTTTGCCAGTATAAAATAGTGATCTTGGTCTCTTGCTTTACTCAAGAGTATCCTGGAAGTTAGAATTGGGGACAAGCAATTAATATTATACTTCTCAGATGTTGAGAAAGTGTCTCTTGGGAACAATTTCTATTATTCAGAATAAAATTAGAGCCTGTAAGAGCTCTGCCACCCAGTATTAAAACTCTTCCACTCCCTAAATATTCCTTGATTTTACCATTTCTGTGAGTACCTGAGAATGGACGGTAATTCCCCTGAAAAGAAACCTTAATAGCATAATTAAAGCTGCAATGCATCCTTTCTGCTCCAGTTTTGAACTTCAGGGGAGCTCAGTGTTGTAATCTCCCTTGTGGGATGATATATATGTGGCTCCCACTGAGTTACTGCTGATTCTGAAATGCATCATCTGCTGTCATTCCAGGTCTGCTCCTTCTCTCCCCTCTGCTTGTAGTATTGCTGCAGCACCTCAGGACCTACTGTCCCAACACTCTCCCATCCTAAATAAACCACTAGAAACCAGAAAAGAAATCTTCTTGCCATTGTAAATGTGAGCTAAGTAATTTTTAGCCAGTTTTTCTCAGCCAGGCCAGGCCACATGGTCTCAAACCAGCCATGGTCTGGCCTTTCTGAGGTTTCAAAGTGGGAGAATTTCCTTTCTCTTCTCTCCTCTGTCTTAAGACCTGGACTGAGATTTCCTGAGATATTGCAGCAGGGAAAAAAGAAAAACATGGTCCACCCTGGCATGAAACAATTCTTGAAGGGGCTGCTGTTGACAGGCCTATAGCTGACCTCGGCAATATGATGGATTGCTCCAAACCATCCGTAACATCTCAGGGAAGATGCACAGACATTTCCTGATACACATCTTTCAAATCATTCATCAAAGTGTGGATTACACAGTGGGGCAAGAGCTGAGGGCTTGTTGATCTTCCCAAGCTGTTTTTGCTTAGCAAAAACCACAAGCAGACAAAATTTTTATCTGTAGTGTTTGCTTGATATAAACAAATTACATTGTAGGTCAGGTGATGTACAGAAGCTGTCCTATTAGCTTGACAGCCTATAGTGAGTATCTATTGGTTTTGAAAAGGAAAACAAAGACACAATACTTTTTCTCAGTTAGAAAGTTTGGGTTGTTTTACCATGAAGTACAGAGAACTGTGAAGTCAGGCTGTAGTAACCACAAGTCCAAGCAGGATAAGTGCTGAGCTAAGCATAGCAGAAGTCTTCTGGGTAGCCAGCAAGAGTTATATCCTCATGTGGGTAAGAGATGCTTAGGAAGTGAATATGCAAAAGAGCTGCAATAAAGTAGGAAAGGCAAGCCTGAGGGGGTGGCTGTTTTCCACAGGACAATATTTCTAGGTGTCAGAGCACCCCACATCTGGCAGGTTTGTGTTCAGGTAAACAAGGCACAGAACTGCTTTGATGTTGGAAATACGCAGAAATTTTAACTCTGTTTCCTGATTTTTGCTTAAGCAAGCCTGTGACTTTCCTTAATAATCTTTGTGTGACTGATCAGAAGCAAACCAAGCAGAGATAAAGAGTGGCAATTGTGCTACTTAATTTCAGTGTTATCTGATGTTTGTGATCCTGGTCTTCCATAATCCAGGTTATTGATACAAAACCAGTCGATTCTTCCCTGTCAAGGAAGTTAAAGCAGGTCTGCATTCTGTCCAAATCTCCCTTTGGATGTTATTGCTCGGAGAGAGACATTTACCTCTGTCCTGGGGATACAGTCATTAGGAGAACAATTAACAAAAGCCATCCCTTTCTTTGCTGAGCAGTGCAAGGTGGCTTCACCTAGACAGTCGAAGAAGGGGGTGAAGAGTCTAACTAGTGATGCTCAGTGACACAGGGTTTGCACCCGAAAGAGATTGATTGGGATTTGGGATGCATGTTCCCCAGAAAAAAATGAATTCAAGCATTTCTGAAACAGTTATTCAGGTGTCTTGAGTTTCACAGAGTCTGCAGGCAGCTGAACATGAGGTGTTGCAAGCTGAGAACAGCTGTTGCTCTAATTTATACCTCAGGGCCTTTTTGCTGCTCAATGTCTGTTGAAATGGAGTGGGCCTAAAGGGAATGTAAATTCATCTTATTTTTGCCCTTGCTTTAGTCTGTTCTCCCGGAATATACTGTTGATACACACTGTAGTTTCCTATGAATTTCCTTCTGATGATCTCCTCAGAATACTTTTTTTTATTATTGTTTTATCTCATGGCCTATAGTTGATTCCTATTGCCCAGTGTGTGAGAATGCAATGAAACTCATTTGGCCTCCTAACACCTATGTAGAAGTAGGTAGTTTTCCAGAAAAAAAATGGACTCCTAAATTCCCCTGGAATGAAATGCTTGTTTTCTCTGAGTCTCACTGAAAGGAAAGGGAACCGATTTGGTTTATAAAGCTGTCTTTAGCTCCTTGTAAGAGCTAGTGACAGAGACTTGAGCTGGGCCCGAAGGATAGCAAGGAACATGTTAAAAAGTCTAAAATCCTTTTACTTTGAACTAGTGACTCTTTCAGTGAAAGAGTCTTCCACTCAAATACATGTGCCACTGACAAAATTAGACCATGCCACTGAATTACAAACTCTTTGGGGTGATTAGGCAGTCTTACCGTTAATATCTCCTCTTTTATTAAGATTGAATACTATATTCTCATTCTGTGTGGGCTATATTTTAACTTGTGATTCTAAGTTCCTCCTGGGAATCAGTCACTGCAGTATGCTGGGCTTATATCAAGGATGCTGTAATTCTCCACTCACAATGCAAAATTCAAAGGCTTTATTAATATTTTGCAGTATTCTTGCATATGTCTCATTTTGCATATAGCTAGACTCCTATTTAGCATATGTACCAGTGACACGTGATGCAAAGGATATAAACTTAGTTACAGAAACAGAGCTGCACCCAGTGCCTTCCAAAAATAGCTAAATATTCTTTATCTTCTTTATAGATAATGCTTCTGGAAGCTGTCAATATATATGACAGCTTCTGGATCTAATGTGCATTGCTCAGAAAGGTGCTCACAGGAAATGTGATGGGGCCACAGTGAGCCCATGGGAATATTTTTTATACCATCAGAACTGAGGTACTTGGACTCATTTTAATTTCTGCTCTAAAGAAGAAAGAGCAAGATTCTAAGAAAGTGGCATTGTCTCTTCTTAAAACTTCTGAAGCTATATTTATTCATTTGGAAGTCACCATTTGCCTACTTTGCTGGGTCTTTTCTCATAGATTAATATGTAATATTTCAAATAGCAATAAAAACACAAAGTATTTGTGTTTTGTTAGAATTAAATGTTTGTGAGGACCCCACACGATCCACTCGTGTTGCCCTTGACCACTGGGTAGAGCTCTCCTTCATGTAAAATTTCAAAATTTTCAGAGGTTTTTCTCACCTGGCACAAACTCAATCTCTGTGCAGCTCTGTCACAATAGAAGGGGTTTTTTTCTATACACTTCTCTCTTCTAGAACCATCTGGTTTTCAAACTCTTTATTCTTGGTAACATTATTTACCTTTCTTCACATTTCCCATTTCAGTAAGCAGAGTTAAAATTTCATCCCTTTACTCTCAGGGTTTCTGTAACTTGAAGACAAAAACAAACTGAAGGCATTTCTTGGCCTGATCCTGATCTCATCAGTTGAAAATATTTGCAGAGGCAGAGCCAGGGGACTCAACTGACCATAAGATTTGACTTCTGTGGGTTAAACCCAATGTTTTTTCTAACTCCCTTCTGACCCTGGCCAAGGTTCCGTGTCTGACTGCATCCTGCTCATTTGCTGCAGGAGGTGGTTGAGTTTCTCTATGTAGCTAGCAGTTTTTTTAGAATTCAAATCATATTTGGATCTCAGAGACTATTTAGAGAAGTTTAAAAAGAAGCAGACTTCTGGCTTAGGGGAATGTGCTTCTTAACTCTGTGCTTTTGACATTTCATTATTTCTTGTTTTCCTGACAATAATACTATCAATACCAAGTTAAAGGGAATTCCCTGGTTGAACTTGTTTTTTCACAGACCTCTTATCTGTCTGAACATTCATCTGCCCAGAGCTTAGATCCTGCCTTAAAGTTTTACAACATTTATTTTTATCAGATAGAGATATTTTTTTTGAATATTCTTCCTTTTCTCTGTTAAAGACGACTGATTTTCATGTAGAGCACTTGCTTTTATCAGATGGAAGGGGTTTTGATTTTTCTTTTTCTTTTTTTTTTTTTTTTTATTATAAAAAGACAGATTTTCATGTAAACTTCATATTGCAGAGTCCTATGGTAGCTGCAGAGTTAGCCTGGGATTCATGACTGAAATCAAAAGTGGAAAAAGAAGGAAAGAACTCTAATGCAGAGGTATAGCAGCTGAGTTTTTCCATCATGGGTTTAATGCCAAGTTAAACCTCAGGTTTTTTTCAGTTTGCCTTTCTTACACCAAGGACATCAGTAACATTATGGTGCTTAGAGCATTTTCTTATTTGATTTTGGGTATAGATACCGTAGTAACTCACATGTCCTGTGAGTTCATTCAGCTTTGGATTGATCTTTTTAGATCTGTATGAAATGAAAATGAAACAGAGTCTACTTGATGATGAGAAGGATTGAACATTTGTCTGTCTTGTGCAGCAGGTGCATTTTTTAACCTTTTGGAAGCCAATAACATATAACGAGGGCATTTGTCTAAGCAAGTGCCACTGACATTGTGGCAGGGCTCACCAGACCTTCACAGACTGTAAGTAATGCACAGTTTAACCCACTATAAATTAATCAAGTGGGCTGCATCTTGTTGGTCCATAAGAGTATTTTGCTAGCCACAGCCCCTGACACTTAAATCTCTGGGTGTTTATAACACTGACTGCAAGCTGCTCCTTGCTACCTGTGCTTTATCACCTGCATATGAAACAAACATTGCTTTTCTGCTGTATCATTTGTGCTTCAGCAGGTAAAACTCTAGAAAAGAAACACGACTAAGCCAACTTTGAATTTTAGTGAAATGCTTTAGCACATCACACACTGTGCACTCTGCTAAGCCCTTCTAAACAGCAAATAGAGGATGTGACACAATTAAGTTTGTGCCTGCTGCCCTCTGTCACAGTTTGGCTGCTAAAACAAAAGCTTCTCCCAACACTACATTTAAGTTCTGCTAGTGATATTCGTCACCTCGGGACGCAAAGACAGATTGTGTTGGGAGTGTTACTGCCTGGCTCACAGTGTCAGATCACTCTGCTCTATCCGATCAGAATATGACAAGATTCTCCTAGACTTTTCATAAATATCTTATTTAAGGCACAGAGTCACACTGAAAAGGTATTCATAAGGAATTAATTTATTCATTTTCTTAAGCTAGAGCAAATAATTCAAGAAAATAGTTATTTAACCAACTTGACTCTGAATCACACAGCTTCTTTGCTGCTATGAAATGACATAGCTCTTTTTTATTCAGTGGCGGTATACTAATTTCTATTTCTGGTGAATCTGGCCATATCTCCTCATTGTGCTAAGGTTATCTATGTTCCTGAATATCCTCTGCTGCAAAGATCAGCTACTCTGTATGGAAGTCAGCTCAGGAATAACTTGCTAGATCATATTATTCCTGACTGTTGTGGTGAAATACAATCAGAAATGCAGAAACCATCTCTTTTTCAGAAAGGTGAAAGAGCAATACAGAAGATCAGAGACATACTAATACATCTAGAAGATGTCATCTTTCCTAAAATGCATTTTTTGCTGGCATTTGATTATAAAATGAGTGATACACCTTTGTATATTTCAGACATAAATTACATTCTCTTGAATTATTTCCTTTTCCCTCAACATTTTAATGGAAAAAATATTTTTAAAAAATTATTAAAAACTCTTACTAAATAAGAGTAGTAGTAAAATTTCACTATTATAGAAAGTGTAGGTATTTTCAGATTTATACCTTAACCTAAAACTTATATTTCTATGTTTTGAGTATGTACAACAATAATAATAATGATAATAATTGATCGTTGTAGCTGACAAGCTCAATGAAAATTTGGAAGATTTTAGTCACATGCACAAGCAGTCTGTTCTAGTACAGGTATTTTTTGATTAAAGAGATTTACAGTTCAATTTTGGATGAAATAAAATCAAGCATTTCAAAATACTTTCATGGACAATTTTAGAAGCAGGCACAAATGACAAAAATATCAATTATGTGTACAGTATAAATGGAGTAGGAAAACGGACCTCCTGCTTGTCCTGCATTTGGGTAGCATTTTCAAGAGGGTATGAAGGTAAGTGGATTGGGGTCATCTGTAGAAGAGATACACTTGAGTAGAAAAATCACAATATCAGGTATATGAATCTCCAGCTTTCATTTCTTCAATTCTATTAGACTGATTTCTGGCCTTGCTTGCGTCTCTCTCACCCAAGAGAGAAAGGTCTCTCAAAGTTTCATGGACTCAATTTCCCACAGGTCGGTATCTTCAACAGGAGAAGCAGCATGAATACACAGGGTGTGGAGTGGGGCCTCCAGAAATAAGTCAACAACAAGAAAAGATAATGAGGGAGTTTTGTACAGACTATCAGAACTCCATGAGAAATAGCAACACTTAAACTTCACTGCTTTGTGTCTCTCAGTTGAGAGTTCCTTTGTCCTCTGTTATTTCTGTGATCAATATTGAATTACTATCAGAAACTTTGAGGCTGTCAGATAACCCTTATTCCCGGACCCAGCCCCACAGCTGCTGTAGTTAAGCAGAGATTACTTCAGTTTGCGGTAAGAAATCAGGCTTTTTCAAGTTATTGCTTTTCATTTTGTTAGAAATGTCTTTCATTTTTCCTCCTCTGCAGCTAAAAGACTTTTTCCCTGGCTCACAGCAAGGAATGGCTTCTCTTGGGAAAGCTCTAATTTCTCCTGTTCCCATCTGGCCATCCCATCCACTCTGATCAATCCTCTGCTTCTTACTGCTTGGATGGTTCAACTGCAGCCCTGCAGACTGAAGAAAGCTAAAACCTCTCTTAGTTTACTTTAAAATAATTATGCATAAGCAGCAATGTTCCCTCAGTACCGCAGCCAAGGTAAGGGAATTTCAAAGGGGCCTTCAAAAGTGTTTATACATTTCACCACTCATGACCCAAACTCCCAAATGGTTGGGGCTCATAAAATAAGGGTGTGATGGCATCTCATTCAAAAAGACATCCCTTTGTCTGCAAGAAAATCTTTTTCTTCTCCAACAAGCTCCCATTTTCTTAAATTAAGGGCTAGGCCTAAATAGAACAGATGTTCCTCATTTAAGTGACATTTTCTCTGGTGAGGCTTACTCGGTTTGGTTCTTGTCCCTTCTAAAGAAATTTGATCTCTTCCCAGTAATGCCAACCTTCTGAGCCTAAAGACACATCTTCAACAGGACTGAAGGAAAGATGTCAAAAGCCTCACAAAAACTACAAAGCAGCAGATTTGGTGCTTGAAGACAGAAACTCACTAAGTCCCAAGGTTTGTTAGCAAGCAAGGACCCAATATCTTCCATCCATCCTTCTGCCTGAGGGAAAGATGCAATCATCTGGCACATGTTTGCAGGGCATGAAATAACAACTTGGCTGTGACATTTCAGGTCAGATCCCTTCTGCTGCTGAGCTTTGAAGGATGGGGGGAAGGTTGGGAGCAATGTGCCTGTGTCTGTATGTGCCGATCATTTTCTCCCATGCTTAGGATTTGATGTAACTGCATTAGAACCCGCTGAATGGAAAACTGAATTCTTCCGGCCACTTGAATGACAAAGCTGCCAAAAGAGTGCTGAATATTTCTTTCAAGGCTGATAAAGTAATCTATCAGTGCTGGTCACCACTGAGTCTCTGGGAAACCTTCAAATGCAATTTTCCCTGTGTAGGGTTGTACTTATTTTGATTTTCAATGAATTGCATCAGCGTGAAACCACCCAAAGAGGACACACAAGGAAAGAAAAAGATTTAACTGGTGGGTTTCTGATTGACTGTGTAGTTCAATATTGTGCTGTGAGCTGCATTATCAGTTAAGCTTATCCTTTTCACAGGGAGTGGGATGCTCTGGAGGGAAAGCAAGTTATTTAAGCTATATGAGGGACAATAAAATGTGAAGACTGGCTGGAATGGGGTCTTTGACATGGATGAGACAGAGTAAACCACCACCCACAGTAAATCTAGATACTGGCATTTACTTAAGAACAAGCCATATCCGAGCTTTTTTTATTAGAGCTTACTTGATCATCTCACACATACACTCACTGTCCCCCAGCACTGCATTCACCGGGTCTCAGCTTCCCTCCCCACTGGGAGGTGGCGTGACCAGCCCAGGCCACTGACTGTCCCTCAGCGTTTATCTTCCTGATCTCCATGATGTTCCTCACATCTGACATCTTTTCCCCAGCAGGTTCTTCACCTTCTTCTTTCTGGTCTCACTTCCTCCTTTGGAAACCACTTCTCTTTGGGACCCCCTTTTTTGGAGTCTCCTGCCACAACAGCGGACTACAGTAGATGAACAGCTGAATCATTCAGTCTTGGTCATCCACCCTCTCTCACATGCACACCCAGTTATCTGCTGCCAGTCGGCATTCACTGTATAAAGTGTTTTTTTCCTGTAACAGTTTCAGTTGGTAATAGTAATGCAGTTGGAGAGTTTGATAACTCTCTCTCAGAGTCAGCAGAGCTGTCCTGATACCTCTGAGTTGTCTGGCCCTGAGACCCTTTGCCCGAATTCCACAGGCAGAAAAGGGGACTTTAACATTTTCAGGGATCTTTGTTTATCAGAAACTAATCCTAGAGGAGGGAAAGTAATTTTCTTACTTGCTTGAATATTTGTTTTACTGCTTTACAACAGGAACATGATTTTTCTCATTAAAATCTTGTGTACAATATTGTTTGAGCATTGTGTAAGCCCTTCATATAAAGAAGATTTACTGCTTTTCCTCTGAATTTTCCTTGTTTAGCTCAAGTCTTGTGTGATTACTTTAATGCAGGGGTTTGCCACTGAGGGCAATTTGAAATGCAATGCTTACTACTCCCCCAGCAATGAGGTTACCTAAATGAATCCCAAGTTGGAACAACTCTGTGTGCTCAGCTCCATTTCATAGTGATGCAAAAAGCAACAGTACAGGGAGAGCAGGGACTGAAAGAGACGGACAACTTCCCAAGTAAGCTTGTCACATATATATGTATAAACACACACACACATATATATATTACATGTATGTATACCTTGCTCCCTTCTGTATTAACTTCCAGTATGCTCAGCTTCTGACATTTCTGATATCTCCCCATTCATAGCATTTTGTTTCTGTGGTGCATTAAACCACTGAAATACAATGGCAGAATGATGTTTGCATGTCTGGTCTCAAATTTTGGCAAGTTTTGTTTCTTATCTCCTGCTTCACACTTCTTCCTCAGGCAGTTTCACAGATTTGATAGAAAGAATTATGATGAGCCTTCATGGGTCCTTGCCTTACACTGCATATCACTTCTAAAATGTACCCTTTGGAAAATAATTTTAGAAAATTATGAGATAATAGTCTTTAAAAGGCACCTCTGTGTGCAGACAGAGCTGAACTCCAGCACTGCTGTTCTGGGGTAAATGCATGTTCTTTGGTCCAAGATATTCAGACCCACCTCAGCTGTGCTGGTCCCTGATATACCTACCTTTAAGTATATTGCCTGCCTTGGCAAACTTCTGGTGAGAGTAGGCTCAGCTGAGCAGCACAGGCTAACCTCTGAGTGCCTCTGTCTGTTAAGAGTCTAGGAAAATCAATGATTTGATATTTTTGAAGCATGTGAGCCAAAATTCTAAGTTTCTCTATGGTTATTTAAATCCAGTCTCCCCTATCAGGGATGCTTTGTCCCTGTGACAGCACTCAGGGTCACAGAGGCAGAGAAGGCATTTGATGGGATGCAGGATGGAGCTGCTGGCATGCAGACTGTGGATTTCCCTTTCCAGAGGTACACACGTGACAAGAAATGGGAATTTATTAGGAAACCCCTCCTGCTTGTTGTGCAATAGATAGATGACATATACTGAGGCAGGATGACAGGTTAATGAAAAACAAGACCTGGGAGCTTTTAGCTGCTATGGTAAAGCAAGGAAGCCAGGCTGCAGTATCTGTTTTTAGTTTGAGCCTTCTCTGGTTCTGAAATACTGTAGAGAGCAAAAGCCAACTCTGTGCAAATAGAAGCAACCTTATTTCACATTTCTATGGGCAATGCATTTGTTTAGTTGGTGCTTCTACTCTGTTCCCTGAAATGGGGAGCAGCCCCTAAGCTGCCCCATTCATATGGTGGCAGGAATTACTCAGGAGGTGCTTTACCCCCTGCTAAATAAAAAAACTCCATCTAGATAGAACATCTGAACATTTTGTATTACTGAGTTGCTGCCTCTGTAGAACCGTGGTGTAGTGCAAGAGACAGCTCCCTCCAAAGACTGTTTAATGTCCCAGCTTACAGCTGGGGGCTATCATCCCTGCTCCTTTTCCATCATAAGAAAACTTTCCAGTAACTGCTTTTTTTAGCCTCTGAATCAGCAGCCTAAACATTTAGATTCAGAGGTTTGGATTTGTAACTTTGGAACCAATCAGGAAAAAGCTGGATTTATATGCAGTAATTCTTTAGGGAAGGGTGATTTGTTGCCTGAGAAGAAATCGAACCCCACCTTTCTGCAACCTTCTTTCAGGGAATTGTAGAGAGTGATAAGGTCACACCTGAACGTCCTTCTCTCCAGACTAAGCACCCCTGCTCTCTCAGCCATTCTTCATCAGACTTCTGCTCTAGATCCTTCACCACCTCCATAGCTCTTCTTTGGAAAGAAAGCATGTGGGATTTGCAGTATTTAGTAGCAGCAAGGGATGGTTTTTTGCTCTCACCAGAGACATATTGACAGTACAGCTCTCCTCTGTGTCCTGCTGTGGCACAGGGGCCATCCTGTAGCCTACTGGCTTGTCACTGCTGACACCTGCAGCACCCCCGGGCTTTGGGAGGGTTTGCTGCTCTGCCTCCTGACCTCTGAGCGTGTGTGATCTGAGATGATCACAACCTGCAGAAGTATAGCCACGGGCAGAAACAGAGGATATCAGCAGCTCTGGCTGTTCTGAACTGGAGATGGGTAGATGATGAATCGATGCAGGCAGAGAGGCCCCATGGGAGCAGCAGAGCGCTGCGTGCAGCAAGGGGCTGGGCTCTCTCTCGGTGTCTGATTTATGTCAGCAGGCTACAGCTGAGGTCATAGTGCTGTTCACACGGATGGGAAAACAAGGATTATCAAAAGACATAGCCAAAAGATACATTCTGGGAAAAAAAAGGCTGAAAGATAAGGAGCTTGCCTAGAGGTGGCCTGCAGCTCCTGACCTACCCTCCTCTCTCGGCCCCTGTCCGGACAGGGCAAGGGGAGAGGAGAAAAGGATCAGCTCCATTTCAGGGCCACAGCTCAGCTTGACCCTCAAGGCCACAGCTCAGCTTGACCTCATGCTCTTAAATTCACTGTAAATCCTTGTACCAGCTCTGCTGCTGACTCTCTGTGCCAAAACAGACAGGACTGAATATCACCAATAACCTGTTCCAGGCAGGGAGTCAAGGAAATTACAGGCAGGGTGTCAGCAGAGATGAGAAGAGAAGCCACTGCTCATCGAGTCTGAACTTAGCACTGATCCACGCACCCAGGCTAGCAGAGAGTTAGAGAAGAGAGAGCTATGTGGACCTTTAAGGATCACCCTAAAGTAATTAAAAGAAAAAAGAAGGTCATAATAGCCACCAGAACTTTGACCTGAAATGGGTGATGGCTACAGGGGTGCAAGCATTTTTCTCCCTTTTAATCAGATTTCGGGACATAATAAACTGAGGTTTTTTATTTTCCACATATCTGTGTTAGTTTTCCTACCAGCACAGTGTCTGGAGCAGTCAAGAAAATAAATATATATTCTTTCATGTAGTTAACAATTCATAAGAAAATTGCTTATTTCAGCAAACACTGCCTCTTTTTTCCCATGTTTTGAAATGACAAGAAATTAACCAAATTTTGTCATTTTAGCTACAAGAATTATTTGTGTGCCCTGTTACCTAAAGCTGTATCTGACATTAAAAGATGGTTTAGGTGGGTGAACACCTTAAACTCTGCAATGGGCTTGCTGTTGCTATAGCTGGGTATTTTAATTTCTCCAGGCAGTAAGGCACTATTACCACATTAACATTTTAGAGCACAGTTTGACCTGTCAGCTCAAGTTCTTCTTTCCCTGAACCTCAAAGATAAGGTAAAAGAGCCAGGATTAGCCTAAGACCATTTAAAAGGTGAAAGTAAATGAGTCACTGCTGTTTCCTGCTTGGCTGTCGATGAAGTAGTCAGGGAACTGCTACTATGGGGAAGCAGAGGTGGGTATTTAGTGTGACTGGAGCTGATCCCAGCACAAATGGGAAAAGCGGGGGTCAGAGGAGGAAGAGCCGTCAGTGCTCAACTCTGGGTACTACCAGGGAGATGCCAATGCTGGACTGAGAATTCATGCCAGAGCAGATAATCGTGTGAGAGGGCTGAAACAAGAAAACACACAGCTTGGAGCTCTGCAGTATTTTCAGATGTGAGTAGTTAATTACTGAATCTGGCCTTCTGTTCCTTCACGTGCTCAATATCAGGAGAATTTCCTCGGTTTTAGAGGGGAAAAGGGAGCGTTTGATTCCAATTCCTGCAGGAGTGTTGTGTGAGAGCTTGGTGTTCTTGTAAACTCTGGGTTAACAGGTTATGAGTTAAAGACTCCAGCATAAAAGGCAGATGAGGTTTTAGCTGNAGTGCTCAACTCTGGGTACTACCAGGGAGATGCAAATGCTGGACTGAGAATTCATGCCAGAGCAGATAATCGTGTGAGAGGGCTGAAACAAGAAAACACACAGCTTGGAGCTCTGCAGTATTTTCAGATGTGAGTAGTTAATTACTGAATCTGGCCTTCTGTTCCTTCACGTGCTCAATATCAGGAGAATTTCCTCGGTTTTAGTGGGGAAAAGGGAGCGTTTGATTCCAATTCCTGCAGGAGTGTTGTGTGAGAGCTTGGTGTTCTTGTAAACTCTGGGTTAACAGGTTATGAGTTAAAGACTCCAGCATAAAAGGCAGATGAGGTTTTAGCTGCCAGATCACAGAAATAGTTCTGTACATGCAGTACCATGTTCCAGGGTATGGTGAGTGCTGGGCACTTCCCAGATGCCTGGAAATCTCCCTCTGCAGTTCTCCTGTTGTGGCCCAGAAATGGAGTGCTGTTATGTAGCCACCTGAGCAAATATGCTCTTTTTGTTACCAAGAGACATCTCATTGACTTGGTTAAAGGAACTCTTTTCCCTCCATTTGGGGCTCCAGAAATATGGTGTTATAGCAAATAGAGCTGATCCTATTTTGCCCATCACCTTACACATACCAGTGTCAATTCTGGCAGGTGTTTTTTTGGGTAATAACCAACCAGTCAAAAGCTTCATTCTCTCCCAGAGCTTAACAAAACTTTCTGCCAGGAAGTTTTTCCTTGTGCCTAGTGAACACTTCCCTAAGTTACCTCTCTGCAGCAGCCTCTTAGGCATATTTGAAGGATGAAATGCTTTCCTCAGTCTTTCCTACTGATCCCAGTTATTCCTGCCTTTCTTATGTTTTGGATCTCTGATGAGCCTTTTTTTTTTTTTTTTGAGTTTCTCCAGTTTTCCCTATTTTTTAAACTGCGGTGTTCAAAATTAGATATATTCCAGTAGTATTTTTAACAACTACAGTGAAATGATACATACCTGTATCTCCACAGCTGAGCATGCTTCATGCTTATTGATATTTATAGTTTACATAAATCAAGTTTCTTTTCTGCAGAATGATGCAAGTATTCCTCATTTTGCAGCTTTTGCAGTTCAGTATTCCTGTGCACGTCTTCCTCAATTTATTTTCCAAATCAGCTCATTTAAGATGACTTTCACATTCCTGTTTTGATACCCTGTTATACTCCCAGCTATAATTCCATCATTTAGGTTTTTAAATCAAGTGCAGTTTTTAAAATAATAATTTGAAGGAAGAAGACATAGTGATGTCTTTGCAGGTGTTCTGAGATTGTACCCTAGCACAAGGGGCATTGGAAGAGAAAGTACAAAGTGATATTTTTAAGATGTAATATCAAAAATCAATTATCATAGATGAAAAGTGAGTCAAGCTTTTAGTGCTGAATAAGACTAGGTGGAGAGGAGCAGGTTGAGCCCTAACACGAGTGCGTTTTGATGTGAGAAGGAACTGAAAAATACAGAGAAAAGGTGAGGTGGAAATAGCAACAGGCTATGGAAACATCCTGTAGCTGTGGTTTTTGGGAGCTTAAACTGGAGGAAATGACCTATACAGGATGGGTGTGCACTCGAAAGTGTAGCATGCTTGCACTTGGATAGTTTATTTGCTTTCTGACTCATTTTGGGTTTGAAATGGGATCACTGGGACAGCTGAGTTTTGCTGATCCTGATGAGGTTCATGGCTGCACTGCTAAATTTAGGAAAGTTTGTGACGCTCATAGCAGGATGTAATGTTAAGCAAGATTTGATGTGATGGTCAAGGATAGTGTATTGATGACCATGTAAGACTAAAAGCAGAAGAAAGTTGAATAGTGCAGACTGAGAGGACAGATAATGTTTTCAAATCAAAACTTACCTCTTGCATTATCATACCTTGAATTTTAATTTTTGAAAGGGGATTTATATATCAGCCACCCTCAAAACAGCTTTCTATGATAAGCCAAACTGGCCTTCNATGGAAACATCCTGTAGCTGTGGTTTTTGGGAGCTTAAACTGGAGGAAATGACCTATACAGGATGGGTGTGCACTCGAAAGTGTAGCGTGCTTGCACTTGGATAGTTTATTTGCTTTCTGACTCATTTTGGGTTTGAAATGGGATCACTGGGACAGCTCAGTTTTGCTGATCCTGATGAGGTTCATGGCTGCACTGCTAAATTTAGGAAAGTTTGTGACGCTCATAGCAGGATGTAATGTTAAGCAAGATTTGATGTGATGGTCAAGGATAGTGTATTGATGACCATGTAAGACTAAAAGCAGAAGAAAGTTGAATAGTGCAGACTGAGAGGACAGATAATGTTTTCAAATCAAAACTTACCTCTTGCATTATCATACCTTGAATTTTAATTTTTGAAAGGGGATTTATATATCAGCCACCCTCAAAACAGCTTTCTATGATAAGCCAAACTGGCCTTCGCAAGCAAAGAAATTTTGATAATTCTGAGAAGCCTTTTTGGAAAATAGATGGTCCAACTCCTTCTGTGGGCATGCTCTCATCAGAGGAGGGGTTTGGTTTGACTATTTTACTAGCAGAATGTGTCTCCCTTCAACTGATGGGTGCCTTTTTCTCTGTAAAGGGTGTGTGTGGGGAGGGATGCCTGGTGAATCATCCAGATGAATGTCATAAATAGAATTATTCTGGTTTCACTGGGTTTACAATGACTCTACACCACAATAGCCTCATTTATTTTCTCGTGTTATTTTAGCATAAATATGAAGTGCACATACAGGAGTAAATGACTGACAGATGTAGTAAATTCCATCAGGATTGGACTTTGGAGCCAGCAAATTATAAACACCAGAGACTGCTTCTTGCATTTTATTTGCATCTGAGCATCGGACCCACAGCAGCTCTTCCCAAACACTGCTTGTTTTTCCTGAAGGTGATTTTCTTACCTAANCATGCAGTACCATGTTCCAGGGTATGGTGAGTGCTGGGCACTTCCCAGATGCCTGGAAATCTCCCTCTGCAGTTCTCCTGTTGTGGCCCAGAAATGGAGTGCTGTTATGTAGCCACCTGAGCAAATATGCTCTTTTTGTTACCAAGAGACATCTCATTGACTTGGTTAAAGGAGCTCTTTTCCCTCCATTTGGGGCTCCAGAAATATGGTGTTATAGCAAATAGAGCTGATCCTATTTTGACCATCACCTTACACATACCAGTGTCAATTCTGGCAGGTGTTTTTTTGGGTAATAACCAACCAGTCAAAAGCTTCATTCTCTCCCAGAGCTTAACAAAACTTTCTGCCAGGAAGTTTTTCCTTGTGCCTAGTGAACACTTCCCTAAGTTACCTCTCTGCAGCAGCCTCTTAGGCATATTTGAAGGATGAAATGCTTTCCTCAGTCTTTCCTACTGATCCCAGTTATTCCTGCCTTTCTTATGTTTTGGATCTCTGATGAGCCTTTTTTTTTTTTTTTTTGAGTTTCTCCAGTTTTCCCTATTTTTTAAACTGCGGTGTTCAAAATTAGATATATTCCAGTAGTATTTTTAACAACTACAGTGAAATGATACATACCTGTATCTCCACAGCTGAGCATGCTTCATGCTTATTGATATTTATAGTTTACATAAATCAAGTTTCTTTTCTGCAGAATGATGCAAGTATTCCTCATTTTGCAGCTTTTGCAGTTCAGTATTCCTGTGCACGTCTTCCTCAATTTATTTTCCAAATCAGCTCATTTAAGATGACTTTCACATTCCTGTTTTGATACCCTGTTATACTCCCAGCTATAATTCCATCATTTAGGTTTTTAATTCAAGTGCAGTTTTTAAAATAATAATTTGAAGGAAGAAGACATAGTGATGTCTTTGCAGGTGTTCTGAGATTGTACCCTAGCACAAGGGGCATTGGAAGAGAAAGTACAAAGTGATATTTTTAAGATGTAATATCAAAAATCAATTATCATAGATGAAAAGTGAGTCAAGCTTTTAGTGCTGAATAAGACTAGGTGGAGAGGAGCAGATTGAGCCCTAACACGAGTGCATTTTGATGTGAGAAGGAACGGAAAAATACAGAGAAAAGGTGAGGTGGAAATAGCAACAGGCTATGGAAACATCCTGTAGCTGTGGTTTTTGGGAGCTTAAACTGGAGGAAATGACCTATACAGGATGGGTGTGCACTCGAAAGTGTAGCATGCTTGCACTTGGATAGTTTATTTGCTTTCTGACTCATTTTGGGTTTGAAATGGGATCACTGGGACAGCTGAGTTTTGCTGATCCTGATGAGGTTCATGGCTGCACTGCTAAATTTAGGAAAGTTTGTGACGCTCATAGCAGGATGTAATGTTAAGCAAGATTTGATGTGATGGTCAAGGATAGTGTATTGATGACCATGTAAGACTAAAAGCAGAAGAAAGTTGAATAGTGCAGACTGAGAGGACAGATAATGTTTTCAAATCAAAACTTACCTCTTGCATTATCATACCTTGAATTTTAATTTTTGAAAGGGGATTTATATATCAGCCACCCTCAAAACAGCTTTCTATGATAAGCCAAACTGGCCTTCGCAAGCAAAGAAATTTTGATAATTCTGAGAAGCCTTTTTGGAAAATAGATGGTCCAACTCCTTCTGTGGGCATGCTCTCATCAGAGGAGGGGTTTGGTTTGACTATTTTACTAGCAGAATGTGTCTCCCTTCAACTGATGGGTGCCTTTTTCTCTGTAAAGGGTGTGTGTGGGGAGGGATGCCTGGTGAATCATCCAGATGAATGTCATAAATAGAATTATTCTGGTTTCACTGGGTTTACAATGACTCTACACCACAATAGCCTCATTTATTTTCTCGTGTTATTTTAGCATAAATATGAAGTGCACATACAGGAGTAAATGACTGACAGATGTAGTAAATTCCATCAGGATTGGACTTTGGAGCCAGCAAATTATAAACACCAGAGACTGCTTCTTGCATTTTATTTGCATCTGAGCATCGGACCCACAGCAGCTCTTCCCAAACACTGCTTGTTTTTCCTGAAGGTGATTTTCTTACCTAAAACATCCTTAAATATGGATTTTGAAGGGATGATAAATATGCAGATCTCCTCTTCCAGCACCTGTAAAAAGTTGTGCCTAACTTTAGTAATTTTGTTTTTTCCCAGATTCCCCTGAACCACCCCCACCCCATTTTTTTCTTTTTTTATTGTTTTTCTGAATCTATTATTTGAAATTACTGAAATGGATTCTCTGGGCAATCTGTGCCAGGGCCTCACCACCCTCACACGGAACTATTCCTTCCCAATATCCCATCTAACCCTTGTGTGAAGCCATTCCTCCTTGCCCTGTCACTCCAGGCCCTTGTCCAAAGTCCCTCTCCAGCTCTCCTGGAGCCCCTTCAGGTACTGAAAGGGGTTCCAAGGTCTCCCCAGAGCCTTTTGTTCTTCAGGCTGAACACCCCCATTGTGTAAAAACCATCACACTTCAGAACTTAAAAGGAAACTCAGGAAATCTGTGGTATTATGATGAGTATCTGGTCTTCTAAGGAGTTCTGCATATCATATCTCTTTTGGGTTCAGTTTCTTCCTTTGAAAAGCAATGGCATTTTGTTACTGATCTCTTTTATAAAGAGCTCAAGAACTGAAAATTATTAATACATAAAAATACCCCTATCTTTGGCTAAAAAAAAAAAGTGTGAAGAGTTGAGCCTGTAGGTATTGTTCCAACTAGCAATTTACATCTCATTATCTTCTAGTATATTAACTTTCATCACATGGTGTATTCTCCTTACACTGTTTCCTTTCATACTTAGTTGACTGTAATACAAAATCACAGGAAAAATCTCTCTTGTTCAGTTCAAGTTAATTGCGCTGTAGTTGAGGGATTTTGATAAATTGATACGTCACCCCCATCATCTTTGGACCTGAAGAGGATGGAAGAAAGAAAGAAAAATGAGATTTTATCCTAGTATTTTGCTTTGAAAATGAAAAAGTATATGTAATTATTTTCTTCTGCTACATATGATTCTGTAAAGGCAAACCACACATGGCTGTGCTGCCGATGGTCGGGCTCACAAGGGTGATAGGGTCTTTAGCTCAGAATGTGTCAATTCCCCTTCGAATGAGTCTGAACGGTATGTTTGGGGGAAAAGGACACAGGTTCTCATTCTGACCTCCTCTGGCAGTTCTACAGAGGCACAGCTATCCATGCTACATGGATTGTGTCTCTGTGTCTGGGTTATTTTCCCTGCACAGGCCTGGCCTCCATCACACACAGATCATGCTGCTCATGGGATCAGCAAGACAGGAGGTGACTGCCTTGACCCTCTCTCCAAAAGAAGCATTTTAAGCCCATGGCCAGCAGCAAAAAATGTTAATCTTTTCAAGTGGATCATCCTAGTGCCTTTGCAGGGAACTCTGCCAAGTCTGACCTGCTGCTTATGGGCTCAATCCAGTACAAACCTAAGCCCACCACTGAAGATGCTGAGGGCAGACTCACAGGAGCCATCTTTAGGCTCACTGACAATGTGGGCTTTGTAAAAGGAAAAGACTGTCTCAATCCCACTTTCCCAATTTTAAGGACCAAATACACCTGCTGGAAATCAGAACAGTTCACCTGATTCAGAATAATCTTAGTGGTTTAGCACATTGTCCTTATGCTTCTTTGAAAGTTTTTTTTAAGGAACAAGTCCCATCTCTCCTGTCTCTGTTTCTTTGCAATTCTTTCATTTGGCTTGATGTAGCAAGATGATTTACAAAGCTGCAAGCATTAGCATGATACCAATGTATAAAGAGATTTCTGATATTAGTAATCCTCCTGGCCACCTGAGCTATCTTTTGCAGATTCCTTTTCACATTTCTGCTTTTTCAAACATATGTGTACACATTTTCATAGACAGGTGTAGAAGATAGTCATTGTTTATTGAAGAATTGTTTCATAAAATGTTTTATTTTTCCCCTCAAAAATCCATTTTATATGTTAAATAATACTGCAGAAGCTCACTACTATACCCCCCTTTCCCCCTGGATTATTAGAGGCAGAGGCAGCATTTAATCAGAATAGAGAACTAAAAGTTGCCTGTTTTCCCTGTTACATGGTTTCTGAATCCGTTAAAAAATATGAAGCAATCAATAGATGAAGCTAAAAAGAAGTTTGAAGTGTTTGGGGTTTTTTTTCCACAAAATATGTGCGGTCTCTGCACTAAGGTTCATAGATGCACTCTGTCAGAGGTGTGCGGCCTACTCCTTTATTGCTGCAGATTAATTTGACACCAAGAATTGTGTGCTTTGTAAATGACAGTCATGCTTTCAGGCGATGCTGAGGAGTCTTCGTGTGCACTAGTGAACTAAACCGAGCCCTTCAGCAGCCTCTGATAACAACACAATCATTATCACAGGATGAGCTATGGCACAGGCAAACTGAATTGTCACTGTCACTCCCAGACAACTGCAACCCACCCCACACGCAATTTTATCCAACTTGTGTGTTACCCACAGCATCACTCAATAGCACCATCTGCCACACTTTCAACTTTCCATCTTCAGACCCCTAAATATTTTCTAGCAGAACAGTGATTGCAGAAGATCAGATTTAACCTTAATGATTTTCTTGGTCAGTTTTTCTTTGTTCCACTAGAGATGCAAAACAAGCTTAGTGGCAACAGAAAAATGAAGGATCCCTTTGCCACCTAAGTGACACAGATCCTCCTGCTCCAGAGCAGGCTTCAGAAGAGAAATATTTATTTGTCTTTGGAAGGGACCATGGTAATAAACTTCCAAAATCTCCTATGTTTAGTTACAATTTGCAGCAATATCACTGCTGGGATAGCTCATTCCTTCTCTCCAGACAGGAATGGAGGGTACTACTTTCATGGCTTCTATGATAAATGAGTGTGTACAAATTCCCAGCTTCTATTCAGAATGGTATTTTCAAATGTAAGGTTTCCTGCTAAAAGGCTAGGCAGTTCATTTTGTCATCTCTGCTTCGACTTCAACAGAAGCAGAAAACTCATTTCTCTCTTTGAAAAAAATGTAATTTAAAACAAGAAAAAGAGCAAACTTCCTTACAAAAAGAGGCATTTTTTAAAATCTGGATGTTAAAATGAAACTCAAAGTTAATTCAGGAGCGACTATGATTTCTTTCTATTATTTTTTTTCTGCATAATTTATATGCAGATTGGAGGCACTTTTCAGCAAGTGTCAATGGGGAGAGGACTAATGACACCTCAGGGGCTTTAGGGAAAAATTTACACCTGGGAAAGAACAGAGACATCACCGAACCAAACCACGGTGGATTTTCAGTTCGTGCAAAATCTGTTTTCAACACCCCAGCTTCTCAGTGAGGTCTCAAAATGGCATAAATCAGAAAAATTCCGCTGAAGTTCATTACAGTATCAATAAATTGGGGTGTATCTTAGTCTTTGAAACAACAAAGCTGATGAGACAGTGCTTCAGTCTCATGCAGGGTCATTTCTGCAATGTCTTCAGTAACTACACGGGTAGTTATTTCCTCCATTATTTGCATGGGTTTTTTTTATTTAATTACTATTACTTTTATCTACAACAAATGTTTAATTTCCTACACAGAAACACAAGATGGTCAGGGTTGGAAGGGACCTTGAAGATCATCTGGTTCCAACCGTCCTGCCATTTTAATTTCTGCAACATACCAAAAACAAGTTTTCCAGTTAAGTAAAGTTACAAATATTTACTTCAGGTGACTGTTTATCTAATATGTCCTTTTACTCAACATGAAAATGAGAGGTGGAAAACAACAAACACAATTTTGCTAAATGCAAAAATGGGCATTTCTGATTCTGCACAATTGTGTTGCTGCTGCAACATGGATTTCTTTCTGCAATCTTTCATATTTTATTATGCTTTCTGAATTGAAACTCCTTTTTTCTCTCACTTTCCCAAGTGTCTCACTTTTGGGGCACCTGAACTCTTTGATTTTGCCTATCTGCCTCAATTTTTTTTTTTTTTTAACTAGTGGATAAAGCTGAAGTGCTTTGCTTAGGTTTCTGTAAAACAAGCAGACACAAGCTTTCTATGTTAGACATCCAAAAAAAATGAGATGGAGTAATGCTTCTATCCAGAAAGATATTCTCTATATATTTGTGTTAGTGATGGAGTGTATTTTCAGATTGACAGAATACTGGATAATGACCCAAATGACTTGAATATAAGACCTGTTTTTCTAACTGGCTCTGTCAAGACAATCCATGTGATAATCACTCTCTATCTTAATTTTCTTTCTTATACACCATCACCACATGAATTTAGACTCAAAGCTGGTTGATGTAGAAATTGCCTCCTAATGCAACTATGGCACTGCACACAAAGAAAGACTTTTCCTATATTGGAACCTCCTCTTATTTACTGATAAAAAAAAAAAAAAAAATCTGTCATGGTACTTCCAAAACATCCCAGATATACTGGATAGGGATGTGAGGAAAGGAAGCTTCCAAGTCTTATCTGCCTTACAACAAAGTGCACAGAGAGATGATGAAAGACTTTCTCTAATGCTGATCACAGCTCATCGTGCTTTCTGTTTGCATTCTGATTCCAAGTCCTGAATCATCACCATACCTATTCCACACAGCCATCTAGAAGAGTCAGTTGCAGATGGGAGCACGATTTAAAATAATGAGCCAATCACAGTTAATTTTCTTGGTATTTACTGTAATAACATTAATTTTGATGAACCCTCCATTATTAATGTGAATGTCACAAGTGCTTCTATAGCATTTTCACTTGGATTCCGTATTAATTACCTGGGCTGTTAATCTAAAGTGCTACTACAGGAATATAATAAAACATAACCGTGAGGGGAAAAAAAAAAAGATTCCATAGTCAATGGGAAGGTATGAGATTAAAAAAAAACCAAAACCTTTTCTCACTGATTTCTCAGGCACAGTAAGGTCTCAGTGCCTTGGACAGAGTCACGGTCCCATAACAGATGCCATTTACTGATCTGTAACGTGATGATACATGCCTGGATTACCATTTGAACTCATCCTTCTTTACATGTAATGGACATAAATTGCATTTATGTTTTCTTTATAGCCCAATTTAGTGCCATCATGGAAAAAGCTTTAGAATAAATGAGAGAAGACCCACATTTCTTATCCAGTTTTCAAAACATGGACCAATCTGACTTTTTCTTACGGAGTTTGAAGCTTAGCAGAGTATCCAAAAAAAGGACGACATTTCCCTCTGTGAGAAGCAGTATGTCAGGTTTCTATACTGTGAGAGCTGTAAAGCTAATCTCTCCTATGATTTCTGTCCAGTGCCCCTAATCACCCTCTTTATGAATTTTCTATATTGCAAGGGAGCACTATATAATTCACTAAGTGGGCCTATCTGTTATACTTTCCTTTTATGAGCCATTCCATGCCCCGTTAATACAGATTACCCCAGATAATTTAGATTCCAGGAAAAAGCACTCTTCACCTCTTCTATTTTATTTTTTTAAACCTGGGTTGAGTGGGACAGAGATGGATTAAAAACATCATTGTTAATGTAAGCTATAATACATGCTTTTTCCTAATACTCTGAGATAGCCCTCTCTCTCAGACTGTGTTGTTGTCATACATTTTCATTGACATAATCTAAAATTCCCTCTTATTCCATTGCTGCATTCCAGGAGGTCCTCTTACCAGCCACTCCTTCAGATCCACAGTTCCCATTCTCTAGATTCTCCTCCTGGTGCCCAGATGCAGTGCTGGAGGTTCCAAAGGACCCTTTGTATGCTTCCATGGTACCACCGTAAATTACTCAGCTGGACTCCTCATCTGCTCCTCACTTTCCCAGGAAAGCCTTTCTAGAACTTCAAAAATGGCCCGTCCATGTCTCAAATCCCTGAGTAATTTTTCTTCAGGGTCTATCTAACACACTCATGTCTTGTCTCCACTCATGTGCTCCCATCTTCTTTTCTTGCCTGTCTTCAAGCTTCGGTCTGCTTCTTGCTTTCTTCCTCTGTGTGCATAGCTTACTATGGAAGAAAATAGAAACCCAGGTGCGCACCCACATGCCTTGCTCTGGATGACTGTCCTGATGTGGTATTGGCACTCACAATCACCTCATCACTGCTGGCTGTGATGGTCAGCATAGACTTGTGCTTCATATAAAGCAAATCCTACGCACAACTCCTGTGTTTTCAAAGGAGAAACTTCCACTTAAGAGTATGATTTGAATGCAGATTTTGATGACTTGCTTAACTATTCCTCACAAACAGAAGGTGGTCCATGTGCCATCTTTGCTAAGAGCTGTGCTCTGTGAGTTGTCTGCCTGGAGAGGTTTGGGTCCTGCTTTCTCTTGAGTGATTGGAAATTGACTGGAAATGCATGGTTTTAACTGCAGAAGAATCCATATCACTGATTTTCTCTGTGGGTCTTCTCAGGTTTGGGAAATATCAGCTTTCATATGCTTTCATCAGACAATGCCACATCTTATCCAGAAAAATGGGAGTGTGTTTAGCGTCTGTCAACACCAACTTCATCACAGTCCTGGTGAAAAAGAGCGATGAATAAGTGAGAGAAAGATATGAAAGCATAATAAGACTTATCTATCTCTCCTAACACATCACTGCTGAGGAATTATGAAGAACTCTTTTCTCAGCCTCAGCCTCTAAGATCACAGACCTTGTCAGTCAAGCTTCTAAAACTCAGGGTTGCTAAACATGTTACAGTATTGTGATGATGTAACAGATGGCAGGGAGCAAGACACCAATGGAATTTGATTATATCCTAAGGAAACTATTTTAAAATATGGCAAACACATCCAAATCTCATCTCGCATATTCTTCCAGGCCTAAATGTAAAATAACAGCTCAGCAAGAACATTAGTGAAGCTCAGAAAAATTAAATGGTAGAAACTGCTTTTTCCACCTGTGATAGAAACTACCACCTATGTTTAAAATAATAAGAGCTTTATGTTGCAGCTGGATTTCTTAAAAGAGGAGCAGGAGTTGCCAAGCACATTAATTATTAGGGAAAAGATTTAATGATGATTTTAAACTTTGGTGAGAGATAGACTGCATGAACTGAGCTGATGTGTCACTGCTTGAGAGAGGATTTTATTTTAAAGGAAACAACCTTTCTAGTCACTGTGGGCTGCCCTCATCACTTATGATCCTTACAGAGTTTCACATGCCAACTGAGGACATGGTTTAACTTGTATATTTTCTGCAAAAGCAGGAGAACAACATCAATTTACAACATCCAAAAATCTGCCTCTTTTGCCAGGTTGTCTCTCACAATGATGTACAGCAGGCTTTTCAGCATTACCAGCTCACAGTTTTATTATGAACCTTGTTTTCATGACTGTCTTCTGCACAGGATTTAATTGTTTGAATTCTTTTTTATGAGATCACCCTTTCGACAAATGATTCACCTTAACAGCAGGGAAAATTTGATTGCAAAGGGCCCCAAATTAGCAGTCAAATTCAACAAAAGGCATACAACTCCTTCTCTTTAAGATAAAGAATTAGCAAATTTAAGCCCTTTTTGTGAACGTTTTTTTATTTTCAGTCACCATTTGATATTTCTGCTTCCAATGAGGTCTCTTGGGCTGATTGGAAAGCTGAGTCAAAGACAGAGCAATTAGCCAAAATGTTCCAAGGGTGTCAGTATACTCAGTGCTGACATGAGAAATCTGGGATTATCCAGAGACAGCAACCAGACACTCCAATGGCAGCCCACTGCCTCAGTGTCTGACAGTCCCAAAGACACCAACATATTCCTGGAGGGGAGGAACAAGGTCTCCATGGAGAAATCTCCCAACAGAGTCAATCCCGTAACTGAGTAGCTGAGAATTGCCACCCAGAATAAGAAGGAAAGTACATTTATTATATTCCTCCCTTTCAGCTTTCTCATTTTGCTGCTCCTTTATCAGCTACCAGAAAATGCCCTTTCTATCAGCATATTACTGCACAGACATCGTGTAAAGTGCTGGGGAACAGACTGAGCTTAGCCGAGAGCTTATTAATGAGGGACTTAACCAATTAATAAGCATGCTTTCTCTGCTCTCTGAAAGCCAGAATGGAAATATTTTGGGCTCCAATTCCTCTTGCTCATGATGTATTTCTTTACTTTTGCTTTGTGGGGTCTCTGATTCATGGATGCTTTATACAATGTTAGCATATACATTAATTAAAAAGGATTTATCAAGTTGAGCTCATGATGACTGAGGGATCCTTTCTCTCTTGGCAAGGTTTGAATATTTGACTAGCTCATTAATGCTTCTGCTTTTTCTCTTTGTAAGAGGAAACTGAAAAATGAAAGAAGGGATTTGCTGTGCAGATTTAGCTGAAAGGTTGGTTCATTTATTTTAAAGCTGTCTAAAGGGGTTAAGCCCTACTCTGATTTACACCAAAGGGCAACTTATAACCCCTCAGCAAAATAATTACTCATTTACATTGACAGGCACCATTTATTTGCAGGATTTCTTGAATGTAAACAAGAGAAAAATTGATATGAGCTTTTTTCCTTTAGAGGGCATAAAATTGACAGAGCTCTTCTGAATCTGTGTGAATCAGGAGTTACCTTAGTTGACCTGGTTTTGATATTTCAGACCATCATAGCCTTCAAATTACAGGAAAATACCCTTCTTTATGCCACCTGGGGATTTGACCCTTGAGTTAAAAAATAATGTCCAGTACTTGACTCTTATTCTGCCATTATTCACACCGCCCCCCCACCCCAAGCAGAATTAATCCAGATTTACCTTGGCACAGGTGAAATCCCTGCATCTTCAGAACTGGAGTGTCCATATAATAGTTAGGAGTTTTGAAGTAATTTAATGTATCCAAAAATATACACATATATTTTAAAAAGGCCTCCTATCAGTGCTAATCTTCGATGTTTGGCTGGATTATTATCTCATGGAGATTTTAACCCTGAGAGTTTTACGTGCCCACTATGTCTTCCTTTTTTATTCTTTCCAAAGTAGTTGAAAGACCCCACTGAGTCAATTACACACAGTACCTCTTAATAATGTCCTCTTCCTGGCACATTATTGTTTTCCTTTATGTTTATTTCAAAAGGTTAAATTAAACAGGAGAGTAGAGATAAATCCACATTATGAATTATAAAAAGTTACCATGTGCTCTTGAGAATGCCTGGAATTTTGATGGGGAGGATTTACTTAAGCAGTGCCCTGGGGAAGTCAGTGCCAGAGAAAGCCAGGATTGTTTAAGTCAGAGGAAAGCTGGGTGCATGAACTTTGCTGTTTACAAGTTTATTTCTTCCTGCACTAGCAGTCTGGTGCCAAACACCCTCTTGCTTGCTGACTCCGACAGCTCCATTTGCCTGCAGATCCCTGCACCACATAGAAGATCAAGTGGATGCCAAAGAAAGTGGAGAAAGTCCCAGCAACTGGGAATCTTCAGGAGAAGAGATTATTTTGACACCACCCAAGACTGATTTAGGTGCTGACCCTCCTTTCAGCAAGGTGATCCTTGGAAAACCCTCCAGCTCTGTGATTATCTGAAATTTTGCTACAGCATGGAGTTACACTGTGTGGCGGAGAGAGCTGCTGCTTCATGGGAATAGCAACAGTGGGCACCTGAGTGCTACAACTGAATCCCATAACCTTTCCTGGTGCTGCATCTCTTCAGAATGAAAACTTAGCAGGCATCCTCTTGACTGTGTAGGGCTGTATTGAGGACTGGATTTTTGGGGGCATCAGTATTTCAAATTCCAAACTAATGCTTTCCTAAAATATACAAGTGTGTAATTGCATGGTTCAATTTCCCTCCTCCTTCTGACAACATATAAAATGCTTTGTCCTCTGACTTCACCCTACTGACAATACCTTGCTGTAGAAATTCAACAAGAATTCAACCAGTGGGTGAATATAGGCAAGCATAAATCAACACAGCCATCAATAGCCCCCCACTAAGAGGTACTGGCACAGCTAAGGGACTTACCTTCACCTCTTACCTTGAGCTTTGTCATCGTTGTGGGCGATGAAACACTGGGCACATCGCTCACACCAGAGTTGCATCTCATAAGGAGTGAAATATGATTTATATTGCCTTTGAGTGAGTACATAAAGCACCTTACGAGCCTTCCAAATATAAAAGGTGATCTAAAAGGAAATAGTAATACACCCACATAAATATTAAGGAAAAACTGACACTTCCCTTTTTTAAAAGCAATATCCATTCCTTGCTTAATATTTTCTAGAATATACTGAAAGATAAAATCTGCATGTCCACATTTTATGGCTATATTCTTGTCTACAGAATTCATCTGCAATTTGCTCACCCTCCTCATTTCATCCTCTCCTCACCAGTAAATCATTAAAAGAAATATGGCTTGTAAACCTGTTGAGTACAGGATTCCCTGAAATTCTTGTCAAAAAAGGTCAGGAAGGAGAGGTTTGTCCTGAGAAGCAAGTGATGAGAAATGAAAAGGAAAACCTCAGCTTTTTATGCTGCAAAAAGAAGAACAGGGTTCTGAATCTTAGAATCAGGCAGCAGCAATAAATGTCAAGCATAGTGGGTAATGAACTGTATCTCCAAGAGTATGAAGAGTAGCCAGTGTGTTATGCAGGTCATCATTCCTGCACTGTCGTATTTTCAGCTTTCCCATTGCACATGGCCACCTGAAACTGGTGAAGTCTGTGGACAAAAAAACCCCAAAAACCAAAAATCCAAAGCCAGGCTTTCCCTTTGATAGTGATAAAGCCTATTTGCCATCTGCTGTAAACTGTTGGATTGCCTAACATAAATTGGTTTTGCCTGTCACTTCAGAAGTCTCTGCTGAAATTGCAACAAAATGGTTCTCTGGCCCCACTTTCATCCTCAGTGACACTTCATTAGAATTACCAGCACTTCCATTTCTGGCTTTCTTTTTTGTCAGTACTGTATCATGAGGAAGATACCTATAATATGGAATGGGATATGGGGTTATGACACTTAATTGTAAGTATTTGCATCAAGTGGTTTTGACTTCCGTGTCTGAACCAGGGTTTAATTCAAATAATCTGGTTTAAAGGCTTGTGGAGTTTGAAGAACCAGTAAAGGCAGTGATGGATTATCTGAACCAGCCATTATTCAAGATTGTATCCTTCCCGAGTGACATATCCACCACAGCAGAGACGCACAGAATGAAGCTGCCCCTCTCCCTACTGATTTTGGAAAGGGCAGTTGGTAAAAGCAGAGGGAGCAGAGTCCCAGCCATCTCCAGCTGAGCTGCTGCATGGCTGCACTGCCATTGCTGTACAGGCCACTACCTTGGAACAGGGACAGTGCAGGTTCAGGGGTTGAGTACTCAGCTGTACCATGTTGGTGGAGTAGCTCACTCCCTTTAGCTTTGGGACTTCTGTGTCACCCTTTGCTGAGGACAGGTGGAGAGGCCCTGAGAGAGGAATGTTACATCCAGCTCTGGAAGCAGAAATGGTGTGGGAAGCAGCTACTAAAATTAAACACGCAGGAGATCCTGTCTCAGTGTTTCTCAAAAACTTAGCCAAAACCTCACTTGCGGGAATGAGAAAGCCAGGGCTGGACTGCTTCTGCCACAAGGCAGGAGTGAGGAACTGAAGACACTTGCTGCTACCGCATCCATGAGGATGGCCACTTGTATTTCGAAGGAGAAATGCCTGTCTTTTTCTGTGCTTCTTTCTCGGAAGGGAAGGCTATCAGCACAACCCGACTTTTCCCTTGGAACCTCCAACCTGGGATGCAGGGTTTTAATGTATGCAGAAGGGGGAGCAGCCTTTTTTTTATCTCAGATTTTTGCTACACCAGGTCACTACCTGCTTTGCTTGAGGCTGGAGCTGTCTCTGGAGCAGTCCCTCCAGTGATACCAATAAAGCAGAATGTCACAGTTCCTGTGGCTTTGCATATTAACAAGGCTATTATGCCTCCTAAATGACATAGTATGACCCTCCTCTTCTCATCCCCTGCGAACTCCTCCTTTGCAAAGAGATCAAATTCTTTTATTTACATGTGCGGTGAAAGTCGGGTCAGGTAGTCATTTCAGAAAACCTTGTGAATTTGCTGCATTTTTCAAAACCAGTCTAAGTTTGGAAATTTTTCTCCCTTGGAGTCAATTATTTTTTAGGTTGGAGTCTTGTTTTGTTTTAATTTTTTTGTTAAATGGCATCCTGCTTCTTTAAATGAATCCTGAATCCTCCAGGCCTTTAATGCTAAGTTGTGTAACTGTTGACTTCTGTAGAATAACTCATCACAGAATACATATATTCAATCCATCTGCTTTATATTAAACTACTTCTTGCCCCACCAGTGCTGTTGTCTCATTTGTTTTCTGTCCTGACTGATTATTATTTATGTCAGGCCAAGAATTTCCTGCAATGACTATTGCCCTTTAAAAATCCCCATTTTTCAGTTCCCTAATTGCCCTTTAAAAAAAGCTATTATTAAGCAGCAAAATGGTCGTAAAAAGGCTTGGCAATCCTAACAAAATCTGATCTATATGAACTCTAACAGAAAGTCATGATAATTTCACACAATTCCATTCAGATATTTCTGGATTGGAACATTTTGATTTTAAAATTACTGAATTGATGGATTTTAATTTTATTGCATGTTATAGATTTTTAAAGAAATCATTTGGAACATAAAATGTAATGTTTAGCTAGATTTTTTTGGTCAGGCCTTTACTTAAAAAGAAGCTGGTGCTTTTTTCTTTCAGTATGTTTGTGTGTGTTTGTGTGTGTCTGGTTTCTTTGGTCCTATTATAATCTCCTCCCACAAAAGACCCATCATAAAGGAATTATGGCAAAAATGTTATTTGCATCTCTGGCCAGTTACAAAGAAACTAGTTATAAGAACAGATTCTGTACATGGTTTGAATTTTATATGCAACTCCAATACTGCATGACTGCCCCACCTCTTCTTTCTCGCCGACAGGAATAAAAACCACATTGATCCTTAAAACAAAATAAAATGTGCACAGTAAGTTATAGCAAACACCCTCAAAGATAGAATCTTTTCTAGTGCCCTGTAGTGATTCCTTTTCTCTTCCTACACTCCTAATACTCATTTAGTGGCTTCCTGAGTTCCTAAAATTGTGTTGATCTTTCTAAACTTGGCCAGTCTCAGGAAAATATCCTGAGTGAGAGAAGACCTGACCCAGAAGAGTCCTGAAACCCTTCTGCCATATGTTACTAAAATCTCTTAGACTTTTCTTTGGCTTCATGAAAACTAAGCAATTCTCAGCTGAGGTCCAATGTTTGAGGGATCGTGGGAAGATGCTGTCCACTCTTTTCTGCACTTTAACTACATTACTTCCCCTGGTCTACCTGAAGCAATGGGTTCATCTGCAAAGTTCAAATGAAGCTGAAGCCAGACTTCCCAAATATTTCTGCAGACGGGATGAAAGCCCAGTTAAGCCAACTTTCCCCATCCTTAATTCAATTAAGCTATTCTTGTGGGGCTTTTCCTCTGAGATTTGGAAGAAGAAACTCAAAGAGAATGAAGAACTGATCCTTTCAGAATTTCTTGATATTCCTGACTTACTGACAGTGAATTAATATTAACCATGAGTAAAAGCTTGAAAATGAACTTTAAAAGCTGCAAATTGCCCCTGTTTATGCCTAATGATCATTTTCAAAGTAACAGGCGGCTGATTGAGATCTTCAGCTGTCTTAAAAGATGATAAATTATGTTAGTTCTTCTCCAGGTGCTGTTGAATTCCCATATTACCCTCAAAAAACATGTCTTTTCCTGTTAGCTAATATTTCATGGGATGTCAGAACATTTATAAAACTGTCATATTGCTGAGTGCCAAATAGCTGAGAATGACAAAAACCATTAACAGTGAAAGATGATGGCCTCAAATGATTAAATTAAAAGATCAAGTAATCACAGAAATAATTGTTTACCAAAACTCCCAGTGAACAGGACCAGAGTGTTATTATTCCTAATTCAATTTGTCTTTTTTCACACACTATTTCTCCATTTCCATTTTTTTTCTGAGTGATTCTGCCCAGTTCATCACTCTACAAATGAAGTCCTCTTCTTCTGAGTCATTTTGTGCTGCTGTTTTATAAAAATAAAGGCAAACCTCTAACCAAACCTTTACGAATCATTGCCTTTCCTGATTTAAAATTCTTCAAAATCCTTCTTTGAGGAGGCCTACAAGTGAAAATCACATAGAGACTATTATACGAAGTGGTTAGAGAAGACATAAGATCAGTGAGTCTTAGAAAGATATTATACAGGGATTATTCAAGGAAACAAGCATCTACCAGGAAACAAATAAATGCCTGACAATTGGTGATGTGATGAGAGAAAAATACTGTCACTTTACAGTTCAGAAGAAATCTGAAGTCATTGATTTTACTCATTTTGCACTTCATAGAAGTATTATAGCTTGTTGGGATCAATAGTAACAACTCATATACTGCCAGTCACAACTGTTATTCCAAGAAGCCATTCATCAAAGGCAATCATGTCTTTTCTTCAGAAATCCTGCATTAAGCAGAAAAACACCTGAAGTAAAGCCCTGTGCCAAAATCAGCATGGTGCAAAAATATCAGTCATTTGCAAGAGATCCCAACTTAAAAAAAACAAACAAACAAACAAAAAAAAAAACAAGGAGAAAAAGACTAACAGGACAGAACACAGACATAAGACATGCTTAGAAATCTCAGAAATAACACTTTCCAAAAATATTAAAATAGATTATGCTATGGTTCCCTGACTGATGGCCAAATGGCAGATAAATTTTTTCATGATGTGACTACATGTAGGTATCTCTCTGTCCTGGCTTTCATTAGCAATAACAAAGATAATTTCAAAGGTCTTCATTACATCACAGTTCAGGTCTCTTCTAGAAGGTGGGAAATCAACCCAAATCACCTATATAGAGTAGACTTCTAAAAGTACTGTTGAATAAAATCATTGTGTTCATTTCTTGTTGGGGAAAAGGTGTTGGGGGAACCAAAACCACATTCAGAAAATCTATTTTTGCTTTTTTTTGGCTCTCAGCCACAGGTGAATGATAGCTGGAGTCATCTTCTTTGGAAGGAATTTCTCCAAGAGTAACAACATCGCACTGATATATTGGTCTATAAGAAGAGATTCCTCAGATGTGGCGGCTGGCCAACACTAAAGCTAAAAAAGGTGCTAATGTCCCCAAAGAGGACATCCCAAAGTCCTATTTGCTGCTAAACAGTAGAAGTCTCACAGAGCCGTTAGAGCACTTCTAAGCAAAGATCTTTTCTTTCTTCATGTAAAATACTTTTATCTAACATTTGAAAACTGCTGGAATAGCTGTGACTGACTGCACACTGAGGACACATTGAGACTTTCTACAAGAAGGTGGCACATTTTGTAATTCTCTGAGGCCTGTTCTCTCTAGCTCCTGTCTTATACCAGCTGAGCATTTCTCCAGTTCCATCCCTCTGGATTTCTTCTGCAATAAGCTGCTGTTTACTCTAAAGGCAAAAGGTGTATTATATTAAAATCATAGAAAATATTTATAAGATTTTTAAGGTATCACATTATTACAGAACATAGTTGGCAGAGATTACTGGAGATTAACTAGTCCAAGCTTCCTGCTCAGGCCCCCGGAGCAGGTTACTCAGGATTGTGACCAGATGGCTTCTGAATCTCTCCAGAGAAAGACACTTCACAGCCTCTCTGGGCAGCCTGTTCCAGGGCTTTGTCGCCATCAAAATGCAGATTTTTTTTTTTAGATACCCAATTAGAATGTTATTAGAATATGTTATTCTATCCCATTAGTTTTCACAAACCTATTAAAAAATATCTTTTGCACTTTTCTGGATAATTCATCTGGAAGTTCAAGTGGCTACAGTAGAAGGGGCTATTAGACCACCACAGCCATGAAAATTAATAGGAGTTGTTCCTGGACTGAACCCACTAACCATAACTCAGTTAAGATAATTTTACCTGGAAAGATAGTTAGGACTTCAAAGGATCTCCAGATCTGCAGAATCTATCACCTTCATAATTTCTACAAATTGTTGCTCAGTTTCAGTGTTCAAAATCTTCATCTTGCCTCTCATTTAGACATGCCCAACTTTAAACTGCCAGCTCTCAGCTCTGATTAGACTCTTTTGGCTGGATTAAAGAGCCCTTTAGGAACTGGTGTTTTCTCCCCACAAAGGTACTTACACAGACAATCAACACAGTGACCTCCCGATTTGGAGTGCGCATTTAAAAGTTTTACTGCTTAATTATTGGAGACAAGCAGCCAGGGATTTCATTGACTCAGGCGACCCTGTCATGGATCAGAGGCAGTGGTAGCACAGCTGAAAATAGAAACAATCCTTCTGGGCTCTGCTTATGTGCACTGATCATAAGCTATCTGCCAGATAATATTCACACTTTGCTGGAGTACACAACCACGAGTGCATTGCTCGAGACATAATATGTTGTGCCACTAATGGAAGGTAGCTCCAGCGGGATGGGGAATCCAACCAAGAGGAAACTTGGAAGGAAGTTTGGCAGTTCTGCACTGAACTCCTCCACTGCAACAGACTTCTTCTCTGATCTCAAGTGTGTTATTTAAATTTGCCATGTTCCACCTAAAAATACAGCCCTGACAATACAGTGAGGGGAGAAGAGTGTGAGACACTCGGATTCACCCTGCTGCAACAGGAATACAAAGCAACCTTCAATGCAAGCGACATGAAATAACCTTTATGATCCAAATTCGTGTTACCTGGCTGCATCAAACACCACCCACTCTGAGCATTTGCATCACAAACTCGGGGTTCCCGAAAGTGCAGAAATATGAGAGTACACGTTAAATTAAAAATAAGCATTTCAATCCTTGTATCAAGAATATGTGAACCACAACAGCTTAAAAACACAAAGCAATATTAATAAATAAAGTTTTATAGTTTCATTTGCTTTTCTGCCTTTGAATCAATTTTTGGTGGATATGGCTGACTATAGCAAATCCCCAAGGTAAATACATAAGCCACAATTGGTTTCAATCTCCTGTTACTGCTGAGGGTTTGCTCTGAGTAAGGACATGTAATGGCACATCAAACTAGAGGGTTTCAGGTTTCTTTTCTGTGTAATATTAATATTTAAATATTTCTTCTTTACTCAAATTCCATAGATTTCTGGTCTTTATTTTCAAACTGGGTTTCCTTCATTCATTATCTCTGAGCTTAGATAGTGTTACTTTCATATTCATGCCTTCACGCAGAGGGCAGTTGATTCTGAAAATGCAAATTATTAAACATATTGAAAGAAGACCCTGTATTTTAGAAGAAAATGTATCCTTATTAAACAAAGTATCTATTTTGAGGAGCTCAGTCTGAGGCAAGGGTTTTGTATGGTTTGTTTGCTTTTTTTAAGAGAAACCAACAATGAAAAATAAACTTCTAAGGCACTAAAGCTTGGATTAGAAAAAGTATTTTTCAGATACACAAGTGCTCCATTTAAAATTACGTATTTATTTTTCTATCCAGATTAGGCTTTTGGATATTGTCTGCTTTTCTAGTTTAACAAACCCAATGCCACATTGTGTAATTACTCAAATGTGTCTCTTTAATGGACAAGATTTATTTCAAATAATGACTTCCCAGACAAAAACAGCTTTAAACAAACCTTGGTGCAACAGCTGCTTCTAAATTCCAGCTGAATTGTGCCTCACACTCCACAGCACTGCGTGGCCAGGCGTGAAGCAGTGACTGCCTTCTCCAGCCAAAGCTGGGCACTTTTTCTACTGCCTTCACAGATATTTGTGTATCTGTATTGATACCACAAAAATATCCAAAATTATATTAAAGGAAAAATTACTGAGTAACAGCTTCCCCATCTCTTGCCTGGGTCATGGTTATGCCTTTCCCACCCCTAGGCAGAACAGTGACACGTTTTTTAGGAGGATTTTACTACCATATCTGGCCATGGCCACACATTCACTGTGGCTCCAGCCCTCTGGACATGTTCGTATTAGAGCTGTGCATGCACACAAGTATGTGCACTTGCAAATTGGCCATGTTAGATAAGAATTAGGAAGCACACTAGGTAACAGATTAGCTAATTATCTTAAAATAACCATGAGGAAATTTTGCTGGAGCGGGGCATCCCGCCAGCTGTGTCCCAGCATGGGCCAATAGCTCTCTGCTGGGGAGCATCAAGGCCTTTTCTTCTGGGGACTGGAAAGCACTTTAAAAATGATAATTAGATGCAGATCAAAGATACCCCTAGGAGCAGTCAGATATTAACATCCTTGTTCTGAACTCCTGTTCTGAGTAAGAGGAACCAAGTGCCTCTGTAAACTTGAAATTGGTCATCTAGAAGGCAGAATCAAGAACAGCTCCATGGCAGGATACTCTAACTTGGGAATATGATTGCTCATCTGTAAACCGGTGGTTCTGAAGACGTCTGATGTTCTCAAAGTGAAATGCACACACCCTGAAACAGTTAGGAATTGCCCCCTCTTTGCAGAAGAAGGGCACTCAGCTGCACTGCCCGAGGAGCACAGCCCGAGTGTCACACGCCTGTGCAAAGCCTCTGAGGTAGGACTTGGTCATTTCCATCTGTGACAGGAAGGAAAAGGATTCTCCATCTACCAGCATTCCCCACTGGATATGTGATAATTCAGAAAGCTGCAGGAGGCTAAACATATGTTTTGAATACAAAGAAAGAGATTTTGTGCCATGGGGGCAAGCGGACAATCATTACCTTTGCCTGCAGTGACACAGCTGGCAGGCAGCACAGCTGGGAGCAGGAGCTGTTTTTTCCTACACCAGCTCCAAGGAAAGGCATGTGCTGTTTGCAAGTATCCAGTACAGTAAGGATTTACAACAATAACTCTAGAGTTTGAAGTGGTCATTAGGTCAAACAGGTAACAGCAAACACCGCTTTCCTCATAATGATTTGTCTCCAGTTGAGTCTCAGGGCACTCGTAGGTGCTTGCAACAGGATAATTCATCCTACAGATTTTTGCACACACATTATTTCCCTGGTTCAGAAATGGAAAATGTTTGACTTTTTGATTTAAAAGCACCTTCTCTCACACTGGTCCTGACAGTCTTGTTAGCTGTACCTGAACTCTGAGATTTTCGGGGCTAGAGTAAACCATGGGGTGAACCTGCCCCATGCTGCAAACACTGATATTCATTAAAGCTGAACAGCAGCTGACCTGAAATAGAGCATTGCTGTAGTGATATTTTCCCTCTGATCTCATTTCCCTTCATTCTCTGATCAAACAGATGAAGACACCTTGTTTGTTTTTAGAGAAACACATTAAAAAAAGAGAAAAAAAATCCTAAAATTTAAATATTACTGCTTGCTGTGGTCAGAAAATTGTGATAAGTTGCAACTTTGTAACTCTAGTTGCCTCCATATCTTCTTCCATAAGCATTTATGTTTTCTCAAAGCACTCCTAATGGGGGAGGTTGAAAAACAGTGACTTTTTTTACACAGAGTGGCTGTCTTTTCAAACGATGTTCCAGTATGGAAACTGGCAGATTTATTAGCCATGATTTCATACAGATATTCTCTTAATTATTTCCTTGGGAAAGTATAATTTTTTCTTTTTTTATGGTAGTAAGGAGAAGGAAGAGAGATCTGGTATGCATTTTTCTCCCCAAATTCTTCCACTTTCTCTGTCATCTTTCATCTTGCTATTGAAAGCAGAAGAAAAGGGATAGAGAATATGCAGAGAACGCACTCCGGAAAAAAAAAAAGGAAGACTTCTTTGAAAGTTTTCAGTCTAGGGAGAAAGGCTACTTTACGGGGGCAAGAAGCTCTAAAAATGTTAAATGAGTACTTCACAATTTGACATTTCAGACTTTGATGTCTATTGCTGTAGGGTAAACATTCGATAGATAATGCATTGGAAGCTTTTGTCAAGCATAAATCTTAGATTAGTAAGATTAAAAGGTCATATATAGATTTAAATAGAAGCATTAGAGACTATTGAAATGGTGATTATTTGAATTTTTGGTTTTAATAGTACCGTGACCTACACGTGAGAAAGGAGGCCCAGAGATTTATTATCAGTTTTTAACTGTAAAAAATGTTATAACTTGCTTAGTGAAGGTGGAGGTCAGAGTTAAAGCAGATCATAGGATATTAAATTAAGAAAACAATCACTCTGGGGTCAATGAGACAGAAAGATCTTTTCAGACTGAAATTGTATAAAAAGAGGCAAAATGAGAAACTAAGTAAATTAAAAATAAATGAAAGAGAGTTTATGGAATCCAGTGGGAAAAACCTGAGGGAAATAATTACGAGCACAGACAGGGATGTCAGCACTTCTGCTCCTGAGTTCAGCCACTGCTTTGCTTGGTGACCACAGACTGCATGTTCTCAAAAAATTTGAGTTTGCAGCTGGTTAGCCTCAGAAATGTGATTATCAACAATGGGAAAGCATTAAGAAAGGACTGCATGTAATGAATAGAAGGAAGCACTTCCAGATGGTGAAATTAATTAGAAAGTGAAACATGAATGTGGGGAATTTCTAAGAGCCTCACAGCAAAGGTCACTGAACACAGGACTGAACCAAGCATGGCAGATATCTGCTGAGGGATGTTTCATGGCCAGCTGTGGTTTGCTCTGTTACTCGTGAAGAACCATTTTTTCTTTGGGGGGAGAAAATCTTCCCAGAGTTTATATCAGAGGTCTATTTCTACCAACATTAATCAGGTTCCCTGAAGGACCCATTTTCTTTAAGTAACATGTAGGAAATTTCAATAATTTATTCACCACACACAGCTGGTACATAAACAGAGGCTAGATGCAAAACAGCAGAAAGGACTTGACTACTTGACATGTGTGGCATGATTTCAATTGCCAGTCACAAATTTCCTTTCAGACGTTAGTCTCCAGAAGATGAGCAAGACTCTTCTTTGAATTACCCAGTAGCAGAGTCTGTGGCTGTATTGCAGTCTCACCTGGGGTGTGAACACAGAACATGATTTATTCATAAATTTTGCCCAGCACATACACACATAGTGTGGAGAAGGACCTGAGCAAGGCAAGGTGCCATAATGTGAACACAATTCTTTTCTCATCCTGCAATTAAGCTCACAATACGCCCCGGGCCAACTCTGCCTCATATCAGAAGGATACTCAGTCTTCTGATAGCAAATGACACTGCACTAATGCACTGCATAATTTACTTTCCAAGGGGTGGAATGGGGATTTACAACAGCTAAAGATGTTCACGGATTAAGAAGATATCCATCCCTTCAAGTGCTCTGTGTTTACAGGGACTTCTGGGAATGCTCCTGAAGTACAGTGATTTCCAGCATTTGTTTCCTGCACAAGTAATAAATGAACTACACCATGAACTTAAAGTGAAGAGTAAATATTTCTCCACAACCAGAAACAAAGATTTTGGGGGAGAATCTAATGATCCTGGGAGAAAAAATCAATCATTTCAATTTAGTTTCAACATGCACCACCTTTATTGTATATTGATTTTCTACCTTCACAATCAGCTTCACACCAGAAAGTGAGATAGGATGGTGACCCACCTCCCTGCTTTACCACTATCAGCTTTTACAAAAATCTATCCTCTGCCACATCACTGGAACAAATGTTGCATATACATGGCTGCTAAAGAAACTTTAAAAGTGAAAAAAAGAAAGCAACTTCATGGTCAATGTTTTATGACCAGACACCACAAAGGGAAGCCAGTAACAAACAGCCAGTAAAAATGTAAGGCAGAAAAGAGTTTTAAGCAAGGTGGTGGCCAGCAATGCACTGGAAGGATGCAAGGGTGCTCTTTGAAAGCCAATCTGACTGCTATTGATCTGTGTCGAGAACTGAGAAGTCAAAGCTAAGATGTTATAATAGGAATAGTGCAGGGTGCCTGTAGTTACACAGAAAAACTAAAATTTGCTTCTAATGCCCTTAGCAAAAACCAAGGGATAACTCTCCTGGGTTTAACCAAGTTCTAACAATAGCATGAATCAGTTCATGGAAGTTGGTTCTGCTATCAGCTATCAGTAAGTTCTCTTCAGCTGCAGTGCACAGATATAAGACTGGATCAGATTTTCTTTACATTTTCATCTTTTATACACCTTTTTTTTGTTGTTGTTCATGAACTGACCTGTGAGTTTCTCTGGTTGAGTAGAGTAAAAATGGTAAGAATCAGCTGGGGCAACTTGGCCTGATGACATAGGCCCTGAATGCATAATTCCAAAGATGCTAATCAACCTGAATTCATAACAGCTTTCCAGATTTTAATGGTATTTTTTGAGGAGTAACTGCAGGACAAAAAAACCCCAATGAAAGCCCAGTAAATCCATGCTGCATCTCTGCAGGACTTGGCTACAAGATTTGTTCATGTCACACCGAAGATCAGATAATCCATTCAATATTTATTGCTATTTAATAGAGTGAAAGGTTTCCATCAGCTATTCAATAAAACTGCCAAATTAATGGTCCCATGCAAGAATTTGGTGAAGATTTACTTGCTTTATGCTCTTAGCAAACTTTCTCACAGTATTCCTAAGCTCAATTCTTTCTTCCTATATGATCCTGACAGAGGTTACTCTAATTTCCGAGAGGTTTGTGCCTTGTGAATCACTTACAAAGAGTCTGCTCAAAATCTCCCACAGACTTTTTCTTAGCCATAACAGCAACACTGCCAGGTTAGTTTTCTGCTTACTTCTGTCCTACTACAGCACCCTTAGAGCAGTGAACGTCAGATGAAGAAGAAAAAGAAAACCTATCTAAACCTAATGGTGTTTTGAGATATTTGTGTTTATGGGACCAACAGCATGATTGCTGAAAGCTGATGTTGGCAATATCAGCCCCTCCAAAGGTGGATGATTAAAGTAAATGTTGTTATAAGTAATCTCCATAAGAGAGCATTCCAGGATTCTCAGGAAAAGAATAAGAACCAAGTTGTGCAGATATATAATGTAACTAATGCCCTACTGCAAGGTAAACTTGATATTTCTGCACTCCTTTCTCAGAATATGAAAGAGAAAAATATTCAAGTATATTAAAATATTGTGGATTTTAAATCATAAAAAATTTTTAAAAAGGTATAGTTGATGATACTTATGAGAACTTCATATGATTGTATACATATTTATTTACACAAATATGTACATAGGAATAGACATTAACTTTGGAGAAGTTGGATGAAACACTAGACAATAGGCAGAAAAATTTCATGGCTGATGGGAAGACTTTTCCCTGTAGCTCTGAATCAGTTGGAGTTTGTTAGAGCATAAACATCCAATCTATTTTCAGGGTGAGAACAAAGACTGGAGGGTGGAAAGAAAACTTGCAAACATGAAAAAATGAAATGAAGTCGGCAGAAAGAGAATAAAAGTCTGGGGTAAACTTCAAACTTTCTGTCCCACCAAGCATACAAGACGCACCTGCCGCAGGCCTCTCTATCTGTTGCTGTGGATTTTGGAAGTGTTACAGCCTGGGGTAAAATCTTTCAGTAGGATGAACAGTCACTGAGCAATTCTCTTTCAGGTTTGCCAGCCAGACAGATTTGCTTTCAGCGATGTGTACAGGGATCTCTAACTTACCTGTGATTGTTTCTAGCTCTACAGCTTCACAGTTTTCCTTTTAGCAGCTGGACCTTTCTCATTTGAATTTCAGCCTAATTAGGCTACAAGATTTTGGCAAGCTGTGTCCATTCCTATTATTGCAAATGGGCCTCAGTGTATTGCAGAAGCCTGTCCAAGTCAAAGAAAAGAGTATTTGCTGTATTTTCTTTACTGAAAATTTTATAGGCCTCTACATGCTCTTAAGCTTGGCTCAGCTAGTACACCACCCGAAGTCTCTCAGCCTGAAATCTGCTGGTCAGCTTTATGCTTCTGGAAGCCTTGTTGAACATCTGGGCAGGAAACGAGCTTGATCATTTTAAAATACTCACTTTCCAGAGAAAAATCAAAATCTGAATGGCTTTAGAGACATTCAGGGTAGCTGAAAATTAGAATCCAGGTGGTGACGGATGATCCATAATATTGACCTAGCTGTACCAGCAGCACCTCCTGCAGACTTTGGATCAAGTTTGTGCCAAAATTCTCTTTGGACACTGCACAATACTGAAGGTGGATAGATGCATAGTATAGCAACAAAATGGCATCAGGAAGCCAGTTAGGATGTGTCTGTGACTTCTTACTGGAGAAGGTTGTTTCTTGAGGAAAAACCTGTTTCTCAAAACAAAGACATGTTAGTCAATCAAAGGAACATCTAAATACTATTGTGTGGCCTTTGATAAAACATTTCATTACGATGTATTCAAAACGAGATGCTGAGATTTATCCAAAAGAAAACCAGCCAAAAAAATAATGGCTTTGAGATTTACACTAATAGATTTGGATTTTATTCATAATTAAAGAATGAAACTAAGATCCTTTTCAACATGAAAGAAATAAAAGAAATTTAGCAAAAGAAATAAAACATCTTTTGCATAATTTATTACCTTCTACTATTAGTCTTTAATATTAGTCTGTTTTTTAAAACAATCACCTTGCATTTGCCCAAGCAAGAATATAATACAGCAATTGTATAAATCACAGAGTGCATGCCTTTCCTTAGAAAAGATCTTTTTTTTTTTCCAAATACTGTGAGTTAACCATAGGAATCTAATCAGTCTGTTGGCCACTTTATCTTATCCAAGATTCTAACACTCCTGTCCCTTAAAACGCTGCCTCATTAACCTGCTACATTTGCATATAAGGGAGCCCATCAGTTTATGCAGCTCAAAATAAGAATCACATTTTCATGACAGATCATTCAGAGCAAGTATTTCTGTACAGTAAGTGGGAATACAGACAAACAACCTCGGAGTACCCAGGAGGGAGAGCTGTTTGGAACAGCTGTAACTTGATTATTAAAAAAATAAAATTTAATGGGTATAGAAACATAAAACCCACAAAGGCTAGAGTTTCTTTATGTGTAAACAAACATTGGCAGCCTTGATGATAATGAATGGCCTTCCATGCCTAATCTTTTCTGTTTAACAGGTGGTATTTCATACTCAGGCTTCATCAATGGGATAATTTTCTTGTTAAAGGAAATGGATATTATCTTAACAAATAACTGCTGTTTCCATGCATAACTGCCTTAGTAGGGTGAGCAGCAGGGGGAAACCCTGGCACTATCAGTGCAATGCACATTTACTTGCATGGTGTCTGAGAAAGGCTGTAATGGGCTGCATAAAGGAAAGTTTCCGAGTGGGCAGCTTCTTATGTTTTCAGGTAGGTGTTCAGCAGCGGCCTAATCTTGTGATGCAGATGGCCAAGTCTTCATCCAAGAACACTGTCTTTTAACTGGATGGGATTAGAAGAAATACAGAACAAATTTTAAAGTCATTTGCAGTATAGCACCATCTGTAAATCCAAACTAAAACTCAGTAATGTTTTGTTGACAAACATATGGGAAAAGAGTCAGTCTCTTTCCCAGAAAGTTTACTGTCTGAATTAGCAGGAAAAAGGATAAGGAAAAATATTTGGTGCACTTTGCAGGTGCAAGAAATATGTGCACAACTGAAGCCAGATTTACTGAATGCTCATCTTGCCTTACAACCGCAGAACACTCTTTTCTTCCCAGCTGTACTAGGTGCTGTATTTTGATGGAAATGATTGTATACTATGCAGATTTAGACTCAAAAGCTTCACAGAACTGTGCTTAGAGCTCAAATAGTAAGCAATTTAACTAAAAGAATCACCCATCTACTTGTTTCCAAGTTTCAGATGTCTCAAAGCATTTTTCTGAGAGGTCCACTCTTGTGACTAATGATTTACATAAATATTCACAACTTCTTAAAAAGACTAAAGGAGGAAATATTCTTTTCATTTCATGTTTCTTTGCTGTCTGCTCTCTGACAAGCAATAACATCATGCTTGGAAAGCTCAGTGATCCCTCAAATACCCAGGTAATGCCATGAACTGGTTGAAATTGGCCGTGTGATCCTCCCACAGTGGTAGCTGACATTCATAAAGGTCTTGGAAGTCCATCAGCCAGGACTCAGCCAGCTCCCGATGCCAGAGTCCCTTCCGCTTTCACACTTCCCTGTCACAACACCACCCACCCACCCAGCTCTGTTTTCAAGGTCTTTTGCTGCAGAAGAATTGGAGTCTGCAATCCCAACAGTTGCTAATAAAGATACTTGGAGGGACTTGCCAGAACAACCAGTTGCTTCTGTTATCCATCACTGAGCTCATTGGCTTTAGCTAATCTTCTGCATTAAAACTGCTGACGGAAACCCAGCAGCTGCCAGGGAGCAAAAATTAGGAGGAAAGCTGAGTAGTTTTATGCTATGTGTTTAAAAATAAGGAGAAACTTGGACAGAACCATGCATTTGTAACAGAAACCCCCAGACTGTAGAGATGGCACACGAGTGCATCATGCCTGTGCCACAGCAGCAGTTTTGTCAGAGACTGCATTAATTCTCAGAAGAGGAAGATGAAGAAACGCCTTTATCCAAGGGCATTAGGAGAAGTGGTGATTCAACTTGACATAAATAGGTAGAATAAAATCAGAGATTGTTCATTAGTAAAGTGACCATTAGCAGAAATCAATTGCTGCCCAGTCTGCATTTTCACTGCAAACTTGTCTGATTCTAGTAATGGGAAGGGGGCTTAAAACTGAAGTGCTCCTGCTGATTTGAAACCCAGAAGTCTAAAGTAATTGAAAATAAACAAATATTTAGCTGATATTGGCTGTCATTAGCTGACAGTCATTAGCTGATTATTGGGGGTTTTTTTCCTAGTTCAAACCTGAAACATTCTTTTTCTAATTTGGCTGGAACTTCAGTGGAAAATTAGGAGGGAAAAGAAAAAATAAAATCAGAAGATAGCATAAGCATCTTCTTAGTGGAAGTCATTCATGATTGAAGGTGTCACCAACGTATCACTTTCTTTCATAACAAAATTAGATCCAGTTTCCTTGTATTCTACCAAACATAGAAGCTATACAGTATTTCAGCAGATATCTGTTAGTTTTTAGACTTGCCCAGAAAACGGTGGTGAAAAAAAATGTGGTGGGAATTTTTAAAATTCATCATGAATAAGTGCTAACTTCTAAAGAGGACATATTACTTTTGCATTACTATTGATGGAATAAGTGCTTTTTGATTTATCTTTTATGTTACCCTTCCAGATCAAACAATCTATGGGAGAAAAAAAGGTTCTATTAGGCAAACTTGGTCTTGCTTCTAAGAAATGCACTCAGACTGTAAAAGGAAAGCTAGACTTTTGCCTTCTTTTCTCCTCTTCACATTGTCAGAAATGAAATTTTGATTACCATGAAAATGACAAACTTTCATACCAGAAGAAGTATAATTGTGTGCTTTTATATTTTGGTAGAAAAAAAACCATAGTAGGTTTTTACACCCACTTAAAAATCACTTTCTTTCCGTACATCCACACACATATGCATGTGAACACGTACAGATTTTTCCTGTTTTTCTCCTTAGTCAGATAAAGGGATATAGGGATATAGGGATAAAACTGCTGCTTCTCACCCAGTTTTGCACATGATCCACTGTGACCTGTACTTTAAGGATGGAGAAAGTCACAACTTCATCTCTTGCTTTACCAACGCTATGAAAACAGCTGATACATGACGGTCCCAAAGGCACAGAGAGCACTTCAGCACGTCCCAACAGAGCAGTTCATAACAGCCAATCCTCCCCAGCTCCCTTCACTTTCAGGAGACTACAGATAATCTCCCTGAGCCATCAAATCAATATCTCCTGCTCCTCAGTGCCAGTTCCATGCCAAACAGTGTGTGTATGCCCAGCATGGGTCTAGGAGGTTATTGCCAATATCAAACTAGAAAAGTCTAATTAATTCATCTCTGAGGCCACAATGCAAATTAGGGACTGGCTCTGTTTGACTCTACAGGATGTTCTTGCAGCTGTCTCCCCCTTCCCAATCTGTTTCACCTCAGAACAAGAGAAGTGCAAGGCTAGCCAGTGTGCATACTGAATTATACATTCAAATTCCTTGTGCTTAAACCTCTAAAAAAAACCTTAATGTCCTAATTAATCCAGAAACTGCACAATGCATCTCCCTAAATCTCAGCTTCCAGATTGCTCTCCCTTTGAATGAGACAGCAGTGTGACAGTAAGCATAACTAAGATGGCAAGAAATTTGGTGATATGATAACTTCTAACCCATTTAAATCACCTCATTAGATATTGGTCAGGGAAATGTCTTGGCATAGCAGACCATAGGAAGCACCCACTAGGATAAAAGAAATACCAATGTGTATTCCCCATGTGTGTCTGTGGTAGGAAAACAGGCTTTAGCTAAATTCTGTGCGCCCCGTCGGCCTTATCGTATACAGAGATATGCAGAGGTCATGCTCTTCAGAGGGGCAACAGCCATTTTCAAAAAAAGATATGTGACGTCTTTCTTTCAGAACAAAGCTGAAAGTTAGAAATCCAAGACAATAATATTCCCTAGATTTTTCTCCTGTTTTTTAACACAAAATTACTAAGATTTTTTTTTTCAAAAGAATGATGTTTCATTTATTATTTTGTTGGTTTCTACCAGAGACAAGAATGACTGTCCTATGTCAGAGCATGTTGTGAAACTGAAAAGATCATTCCAAAAGGAGAAATATATTTTTCTTTTGTTAAAAAACCTTAAATGATATATTTATGTAAAGATTTTCTCTCCACAACAGATCTTCTATCTGCTGTGTTACTTCGGGTGCTCAAATTTGGTGAAGACTGGGGACAGAAGGCAAATTGTTCCAACTAAAATAAATAAAATTCTATCCAGAATTTTCATTTTATGGGTATCACTTCCTCTTTCCTAACACTTCTCTATACTAGGATAAAAAAACAACCCAAAATTCAAGTTTTCTGTCATTTATATCACACATCGCACACTTATGTGTATTTGAAACACATAAGACAAGTTGGAATGTTTGTTGTGTGACCATGGCATCTGTAATTAGGATGAGAGTGTGAGCTCCAGCTCAGAATGCTCAGCAGCTGTAATGAACCTGTCCTAACATATCCCTGTCTTGTCCTGGCATCAGATCTGCAGGTGGCCTCATTCCCAGCGAGTCCCAAGGGAAGGAAGTGACACCACGAGCTGCACCCTGCAAGGCAGCACTTCGTGCCTGCAGAAGGGGCATTTGCACAGCGCTGCTTTGCTCAGATCCAGCTCCTCCTCCACACATCAGGCCTGTCCTGAGAACCACAGCCTCAAATGGGCCCTCAGATCACGCCTTCACAGAGGCACTAATCTTTTTCTCTTCCAGGATTTCTGCTGCCAGCTACCCAACCCTTTTGGAAGGTTTCTGGAAAAAAAGACTTTGATATTTTGTTGTTGCAAGCTGAATACACTGTTAGAGGGCACCTTCCCCAAACACAGCTGTCTCTGGAGTCCTCTCCCACGAGATCTTTGGCAGCCAGGCGCTTGGCTTGGCTGTCCTGATATCCCCCATGTGACAGTGAAGCAGCCACCACATGACTGCACATTAAAGGTATTTGTTACATTTATTTTCCTGACTATTTCTTAATAATATGTATTATGTGGCATAATAATTGAGTTTCATGTGCCAGATTTCTGAGTATCTGATGAAATGAGGCTGCTTCCAAAAGGGCAGCGTGTAGAGGAAAGAGACTAGAATCAGACTGAACTTCTTGGCTGAATCTGATCCTGAACTACCTCTGCTCCCCCAACACATGCCTAAGTTACTGAAGCCATTTTCTCACTCTCTTAGCTTTCATAATATCTTTCAAGGTTCTTTGCTCACAAGAGGACAAAAATCTGAGTTATGCTAGAGAAAATAAAGGTGGGGATCCTTTGTTATACATGGGAGCTGGCATAATGGGAGACAGAAAGGGAAATCAGCTGTGAATGCAAAAAACAGAAGAAAAATAGACAGTCCACTATGAAGACGAGAAATCACCACAGTTAAGTACTGAAACTCAACGTTTATCCAGTGTCACTGCTGATTTTGTTTTGGTTTTTTTTAAACTTGGATTTCTTTTTAACCATTGTTTCAAACTCAAAGTAGTTTATTAGAGAACTGCAAACATGCTCTTGGGTTTCCAGCCTGTCTGTAGCAATTAACTTGGACAGCAGAGTCAGGGCCAGGACAGGAGTCCCTGGTGACCACCTGAACCCCTCTCTCTTATCCCATTCAGATGTTAATGGGGTGCAGAGGACGCTAATCTGCACTCCGATATCATGTTAGCAAATCAAAATGCCTTGTGACAACAGGAATACCCCATGGTATTAGTGACTTTCTGAAGTGTCTCATTAGATCTTCGTAGCTGTGCAAATTAAACAGGGTCAGGTTTGGCAGAAGCAGACATGGCTCCCCTGAATGCTGATTGCCTTCAGCTGCAGAAGCAAGGCTGGAATGGAGAAACTTTGCAGCCATTTTTCGGGTTCCAGAGCTGTCATATCCAGGTCAGAGAGGTACATGCATGCACTGAACATGTGTGTGAAGGAGCTGGAGCACAAGTCTGATGAGGAGCAGGTGAGGGAGTTGTTTAGGACTAAACAATAGGTGGGGTTGTTTAGCCTGGGGTTGTTTAGGAGTAAAGGAGGCTCAAGGGTGACCTTATCACTCTCTACAACTCCCTAACAGGAGGGCATGGCCAGGAGGAGTTCAGTCTCTTCTCCCTGGTAACGAGTGTTAGGACCAGATGAAACAGCCTAAAGTTGCACCAGGGGACATTTAGAATGGATATCAGGAAAAAATTCTTCACTAAAAGGTTGGTCAGGATTTGGGGCAGGCTGCCCAGGGAAGTGGTAGAATCACCATCCCTGGAAGTGGACGGCATGTGGATGTGGCACTTGGGGACATGGTTTAGTGGTGAACACGGTGGTGCTGCCTTAATGGCTGGACTTGATGATTTTAGATGTTTTTTCCCCAACCTGAATGATTCTATTTGATTCTATGATGGAGAAACTTAGGGAAGAAGTGAAACAGTAACGAGGTCTCCAGGTTGAAAGGCTAGGCGCCTAACACTTTTCCCCCATCCTTTGCAGAGATCTGACATGACCCTTTAAACCAGTCACCTCTTGTTTTCCTAATTTCCCCCAGTCAGTTTTGTCTTTCTAAAAGGCTTGACAACTCATTTTTCAATGCACATCCCCTCGTATTTTATTTACCCATCTAGTTAAGCATCTGTTTTGACAGTTAAATATTCTCTCCTTGTCAGAGCGATATTGGATTCTCAGAGAGACCAGGTTGATTTCAGTATTCTGAACTTATCCTGGAAGACTAACCTAATCTTGATGTGCATCAAAAAGTGCTTCCTGTTCCAGGACCATGAAAGGGGTAAAGGAACAGCTGGACTTGCAGCCACTAAGTCAGAACCATCCTGAGTAGATTTCAACCTGAATCGCTTGCAGAAAAGCAGGAGAAATACATCAGAGATTGGGCTACAGGTAGGAAAACGGTTCGAGTGAGCCTAGGAAATGGTTTAAAGAATGTATCAGAGAGAGTCCAAAAGCAAAGGAAGGATGAATTCAGTCACAGCGTGGAGACTGGGAGTCAAAAGAAAGGATAGGTAGAAAGGATGGTGCAAAGTGCTGTGTGATCCCTTCACCCTCTCCTCCTTCTAGTGACTTAAAAATGAGCTGTGAACAGCCATAAAAAGGAACAATTTATGAACACTTGTACATTACTTCAACTCATGTAAGCATGTGTCTCTTATCCTAAAGACAAGTTCAGTCCCCTGATAACACCCCATTATTGTGATATGGGAAAATGAAATGGTTTTATTGCCTACACCGGCTTCTGCAGCAAGGAGTGTATTCTAATAGGAGTAGCTACAGCCGTCCCCAACCCCATTTGTTTCACACTGTCACAGTGTTTCCACCTCTGTGATCGCATAGCTTCTCCCTCCCTTTCCCATGGGAAGGGCCTGCCATGAGGAGCGTGGTGAATTGCATGGTGTCAGTAGGTAGACATTTTTCATAACTCTCCATTTAGTAACCAAGGACTCAGCAAGGTGGGAGATAAAAAATTCCAGGGCTGGTCAATTACTGATGTCCTCCTACCAAGAAGGAAAGCAGCTCAGCAAGGTAAATGGTCCTGGGCCTTGGCTGCACTGCTGAAGATAGAAGAGAAACGTCTCAAGAAAAATGGGAGTGTCCTGCTGAAAATGGCCTCCACAGCAGCAAGTCATCCTGAAAGATGAGCCCTTTCCTCTTGTCAACAAAATGAATGGTGCAGATGGCTCTGTTTAAAAGGGAGTTTGCATCATAGGATGAAAGATTTTCCAGCTGAGAGACCCAATTAACAGAGGTGGCCAAATCATTTAATATACTTTAAACATGGATCCTCTGTTTCCCTTTCAAAAGAGCTGACAGGTAATTAACTAAGAAACCACTCATCATTTTCTATCAATGTAGATTGTGACATGGTAAAGTTCGTGTTTTAAATTAGGGAATAGATTTAGACAGTGAGGTCATGAATTGCAGATCTACAGACCCACACATTCAGTTCACCAGCTCAGGGGGGAATTCGGCTTGAAGGCTGAATCTGAATTTTGGCATCTTCTTTTAAATGTAAAGTAAAGCTGTGAAATTCAAGTCAGTAGCAGAACTTTTACAGAGCTCCATAGGTGCATGGATCCATCTGCCAGAGGACGACCAGCTTTATTTCAAGCTCAGAATAAAGGTAGTTATATTAAAATATGAAAACTGCAACAGCTCTGAAATTTGCTTTACTGAACACATTGCCACAGTTTTACATGTTCAAATCTAATTTGTATAAGACTGGATATTTTTACTAAAAACAACTTGAGTTTGTCTTTAAGAATGTTCCTCAAAACTTCCCAGGCCTGAAGACTTGTCTGGCACTTCCAGCAAGATTTTCACATCTCCATGCATTAAGGCAGAAAATTCATGGAAATATCAGCATAGCAGTCTACTGACCAGAGCTGTGAAGCTCCTGTGAAAGCTAGGAGATATTTGAGACAAGCATGGAAAACATTTTATTAAATAAAAGATAATTTCATAATCTGGGGAGAATCCATACTGGCTTTTTAGTTTTGTTTTGGTTTGTTTTTTTGTAAAGTTAGAGAAGAATATCTCAAATATCTGTCAAGACTGAACAATGAGGGGAATGCCCCAAATGTCTGCTAGAACTGAACACTACATATTGTGTATCTGTCAGAAGCTTTGATTCCTTGAAACAAGTGAGCTCTCTCAGTGTTTTGATTTGCCAGATTTAGCTGCCTTTTTCTGATAGAGACATGGGAATCTCGGCAGCCTCAGTTGACTCAGAAAAGTGCATTTAATACATTAAAGCAATGGCTTTCTTGGCAGTTGTTTCTTTTTTTTTTTTTTTTCTTTAACCAGAGCAGTACTTCAGGAAAGAGCTTAGGTGTAAAAGCAAATACATCCATTGCACTTATGACTGTATGCAACAAAGGAAAAAAATCCTACTCATCTGCTGGACCTGGCACTTGCAAAATGCCACCTAGGAAACTTGATACAGCATCCGTTCAATGAAAGTGTCCCTGTTCCTGGGACCCTTAACCTTCTGAGCAGCACAACTGTGACATTAGATGTGGTCTTTCACATGTGCATGGATAAGAAGTTCCAGTACCCAAAGAATCTAGAACAGACCCATCTATTGCAGAAATGCACAATGAGACCCATTTGGTACACCGAGCTTGAAGAAGTCTAGACCAGGATTAAATTACTGATTTTTACAGTGAGTGTGGTTAATAGGTAGATCAATTGTCAAAGGAAAAACAGCAGCTTTTCCAGTACTGAGAGTCTCTAAATCAAAACTAAGTGCTGAGAAAATTATACAATCATGAGAACTAGAATCAGCAAAATATTTTCCAAATAAAATTAAAATGCCTGTTTTACATATAGTAACTATAGCAGTCCTTTATGGTTTTAAAACATACAAATATTTAAAAGGAATCTAACTGCAGGCCCTTATTCAGCAGAGGGAATATTTGAACAACACATTTCAACACTTGAATGGCCCATGTAGAGCTTTCATTTGCTTCAGCTAATGTGCTGCTCTTGCTTAATCCAAAGCAGTCATTCTGCTGGCTCTGGGCCAGACAAACTGCAAGGTATTTAGAAAACTGGCTCCCCTTATGTTCAGTTGGGTTTCAGTGTCCAGTTTCCTAAATCCTATTAAAAACTTGATGGTTAAATTAACTTGCTGCCTATAATGGAGGAAAATAATAAAATAAATACTTCCAAATAAACTGTCCACATCACCAGCTTCTGATGTCTCTCACACTTTTTTCCTTTGCCATTCAAGCAAAAATTAGAATCTGGCCTGAGAGGTCTGCAGCAACAAACCCTGGAGTAGACAATTCCTGAAAACAAGAAAGGACATCCCTGCTTGGTAATATTATTTCTCATCCCTATCAATGTAGTTTAAAGGCAGCTTGATCTTTTTCACTCATCCCATGGCCATTTCACTGCTATGAATTGTTACAAGTTGCTTCAGCAAGCCAAGTCTTCCAGAGGACTGGGTGTTGGCAAACATATTTAAAGAAACCAGCATATTCTGGAAGGCACTAGGCAGAAATACAGGCAGTGGGAGGTCTGTGTTCAACTCCCTCGTTTGGAAATCTGTTGGCACACAAACTTCCAATCAACTCCCTGTAAGTTTTCATTCAGACTGAAATCTGTCCAAAGTCAATCATGCAGAAGAGTATTTGGCATAAGCAAAGGGGTTTCTGTCCACCTGTGAGGATTTCATTGTGCACAGAAATGAATAAAAAATTCTACCAAAAAAATTGCAGGTGCCAATGCATTAACTAGCAATATAAATAAAACTGAGGATAGAAAACAATGCCAGTCTAATTATGTCAATGCTTCCTGATGATCAGGTCCTGAAATGAAAATTACTCCTGAATTACGTGCCTCTGCCTTGCACCAAAGCAAAATGTTGGATCTGAACCATTCTGAACTCAGCATCTCCCCAAAATTTCAGATAGTTTAGCACTCCTTAGGGCAGTAGATGAAGAAAACCTTTCTGTGGTAGGAGAAGATCCATGAATGCAGTCACAACTTCCCTGACACCGCAGGTAAAAGGACTCTTCCAGTAAAACATTTTTCATCTTCATCTGGCTACTATTTGGGTCCCAGCTGTGCTATTGCAGCTGCTGTAATAAAAAGTGAATAGATTGGGGGAAGATTTTTATTCCATAATATTGTATTCCAGCTCTAGTCTTGAACAGCAGTATTTAAAGTGGTACATAACTGCAGCCCTGATGTTCATTTTATGACAGCATAGTAAGTTACCACCCATCAGCTGCCTGCAGATACCTTAACATACCCCTAGGGCCCTTTAAAAGGCAGTACTTTCATGGAGGTTGCTTATACTTTTAAGAATTTGACTGTACTATAATAAGTGCAAATGTTTATTTGATGTTGATCAACTGATGATAACATGAAAGTAAGACACTGTCAAAACAACTAAACTTAGGCACAGTAAACTTTCCTTCAGGTTCCACTTTTGACCACTGACAGGAACAGGATACTGAGCTGGAGGTGCCTTTGCTTTGAATAGTTTGGGTATGGAGTGGCTAAATCATAGGCACATACCCTAACAAAGAAAGGAACTAAGACCACTTGTGAAAGGGAATATGAACTAGGAAAGAGGCAAAAGTAAACATAAATTATTGTAAAGTTGCAAACTATCCATCTGCTGATCCATCTTACCATTTGCAGCTCTCTCTGCTGCAGGTCAGCTCTGGGCTAGAGATCTCACTTCGTGCTTCACACTCGTGATGCTTCTGCAGACAGACTGTGCTGCTCTCTCCATCCTGCTGGTCAGGGCACGGGGTTTGCTCTGTGCAAACAGATGGGTTAGAGATTTGTTGGGCTTCAGTGAGACTGCTATTGCTGTTCTCTGACAGCATCTGTTAAAGAAGCATTAAGGCAAATGGCTGTGTTCTAGAGAGGAAAATGGGGAAGGCAGTCATTTAACACTTGTTAAGAAAAATTTTGTCCCCTCCACGCTGCATCTCTCTCTATATTCTAACTGCTAAACCTAGCACAAAAATCTTAAGAAAGTGTTTTGGCTCAATGGGAACTTCAATGCCCTACATACAAAGTAGGTCTATGATTTGAAATTCAGCTATGGAAGGTTCCAAGTCCCCTGTCTCCAGCTCCCTCTCCTCTCATCTTTCTGAGGTCTCACCACCTCAAATATTTAGCTTAAATGGTCAAGGCACTCATTATACAAATATTAGATTCATCCAACACAGGATGAATATGGAAATACAGACACTTTACTCTCTGCATGATATAGCTATATGAAGTAGTGATCCACATTAGCAAGAGAATTTTTCCCATATTTTGTAGTGGTCAACCATGTTTGGTGTTCAAAAAGCTTCAAATGTGTGTTTTCAGGTGCTTCAACTTTTGCATTTTGCCTAGATGCTCTAGGACTCCCAGGCTGATAACACTGGCTGAGATACTCAACCTGGTTCCATCCCTTTGTGCTTAAATTCATTCCTCATCATTCTAAAAATCCACCTACATTCATCCAAAGAGGAGAAAAGAATAAAATCATCCTCTATCAGCTTAGTGGAGAGAAAGTCCTTTCTATCAGTGAAAAAGACCACACTATCAGGGCATTTGTCACCATCACAGCACGCTTTGGGAATTCAGAAAATATTGTTTGCCCCTTTACTTCTTATTAGATCAGCTTTCAGAGGATTTGTATTAAACAACCAAGAGGAATTGTTGGTGCTAGGGGCTGTACACATGCAAACTGCCACCACGGAGAATGTACAAGTGAAATATGCCACAAAAAACAGCTGGGGACAGTTTCAGATCTTTCATGATCTGGACATTGAGGTGGAATAATTCACCCTTCTTCATTCCTGTCAGTGAAATGGCAGCACCCATGGATTTAGGGCAACTTCAGTTTGAAAATTGCTTTTAAACTTGTTTGTATTCTCAATCTAGGTAGATGTGTTTTTCAAAGCCAGGTAGAAGAGCTCACTAGCATGTATTCTAGGGGTACAAGCTTGTTTTAGGCAGGGGAAAAATTGAGGAGAAGCAGGCAGATGATGTCTGAGAGTCCTGGCTACTCATGGAGACATCTCCAAGGGGGTGTGAGGGACAGGGTTTGCCATGACCTCTGCTTACCAGGGAGGTATATGGAGGTGCAGTGTGCAGTTCTGGCGAGAAACATCATGCTTACCTTTAATGCTTATTTGTATTCAAAAATGAGAGAGGGAAATAGAGAATTATATGTTGTATGTTATGTATTAGATTTAGAAATTTTATAATCAGAGTAAGAAATAATCAAAATTGGCTGAACACAGCCCAGAAAATCTGCTTTTCATAGTCAGGAAATAACTCCATATGAAAATCCCTTGCTGTACGTGTCTGTCCCATATTCTGCCATAAAAACTGTTGGTATTTCTTATGTAGCGACAAGCAGAATGTCAATCTAATTCTTACTCTAGCTTTAAAAATTCTTGTATTTTAATAAAAACCTTTGCTGACAGCTCTCTGGGTGAACTCAGCTTCTTTTTTTGTACACTGAAGTCTCATAAAGATACTGGCATTTCAGAGGAAATTTAGCTTGCTGGGGGTGCATTTCATCTTTCTATTATTTCATTTCACCCTCTCCTTACTGGATTCCATCTGCCATACTCTCTTCACCGTGGACATCTTTTATTCCATTTTTCATCCACATGCTGATCATTATATGATTTTGATTTTTCCTAGCCAAAAAACCCAATTGCAATGACCCCAACATCCCAGAAGTCAAGACATCAATATAAGTTTGGAATGAAAGCAAAATTGACTGCCAGCACTTCTATAATTCCTAGCAATCAACTCCAATCTCTTCTCTCTTAATGATAGATAGATAAAACATTTGACTTCACTTTTCCAATCTATACAAAGGCCTTCACCATCCTTTATAACCCTCAAATTCAAGACAATTAGGACTTGATTAAATCCTATCATCTCTCAGGTCTCTTAAGCCAACTAATGGCTTCTTGGAGAAGCCAAGTAATTTTGCAGCTTCTCCCATTACCTCCCCCTGTTCTGGTTCATGTGCATTTCTGGCTCTAAGCATGAGTTTAATTAAATGTACTTGACATCCAAAATAATTGAGGAGATGATTCTGGACTTTTAAAGTAGAAGCTTTATGTTTTTATTAGCAATTTGGCTACAAAAAAACCCCAACATACTTATAAATATTTTATATTTACATTTATATTTGTATTTTTACTTACTTATGCACTGTATACATGTGGACATACATATATGCATACGTAATACAAATTCACAGGTCTCCACTTCGTCTTGATTCACATCTCTACACTGCCTCCATGCATCCAAACTGATTTCCCCAAGAACTAAATAGAAAGTCCAACCCAAATGTGTTGCATACCCACTAATGGATGCCCCAAACTATGTGGCAGTCACACCACAAATACCTAACACACATTCACCTTCAAAAGTACTGGTTGGGATTTCCCACACCCTTAGGACATATGTTTTATAAAAGACTGAATCCTTAAATAGTCAGCTCCTTACAGACATTTCACTCTGCTTCTGTGACAGCCCAGCCTTATATCCTCAGCCCTCCTTACTTTCCAGTTTTAACCCATTTTTACATTTTAGTCATCCTATATTGTTTTGGCAACACCTTTAATTGAAAACTTTAATATTTTCTCTCTTTACACCATTATTTCTATAATTCTTTTACACTTGTATTCCATGTTAATATTTGCACCTTATATTCAGCACCAATATAAGGGTGGTATGGGCTGAGATCCTCAGGTAATAGTAATGTTTACATTGGGATGCAAAGGATCTATTTCTTCATCCCAACCAATTTTCATGTCCTAAAGGAAGAGCAATATTTGCTCATGATCTTCAAAATCTTTGGCAATGGCCATCAATGACTGTTGATGGTCCTGCCCAGGCTGAGGGGCAAAATCTGCTTAGGTAGAGACTCTGAGTTTTGATCTGTTCAGAACTGTGCTGAAAATGTTTGAATAGGAGGGGAAAGTTGGACACAGGCAGTCCCTGAGGTCTCAAATGAGTGCACATGAGGGCCCTGATCCTTTTTGGCTCAAATGGCAAGAGGACAATTTTGAGGAGACAGAAAGGAGACACCAAGCATCACAAAAATGTGATTTTATTTCTGTTGCAAGCAAATGAAGAGAGAAAGACAGAATTTCATCTGTCAAGTTGTGCCCACACAAGAAGTGAACTTGCTCCCTGCTAATCCCAGAACACCCTTTAGGAAGAAAAGCTCAAAGAACACAGCTGGGTCTTGTATTTGCCCTATAAAATATCTGTGGCCTCTCTTCCCATCTCTGGTCCTGAGAGCTCCCTGTTGCCCAAATATGGTCATATAGGGCTAGGCCTGCAGAAAGAAAATATGAGATTGGGGCTATTTTTAGTGATCAAATCATAGGCTATCAGTCTGCAAGGCAGAGGAATCCACCTAGAAGTCAGAATATCAGTCCATATTACTGGACATGAGAGAGGTCAGTTTGCAGTCAGGTTCCATTTATAAATTGTTCATAAAGAGCTGACAAATGACTGAGCAAGGTTTTAATAAGTGATTGTACTTCAGTAATAAGGTTAAGCAATTATGACATGGAAACATTAGTAACAAATACTAATTGAATTTTTAATAAGCTCATAACAATGTGTATTATAAATGGCACAGACTTATAGAGAATCAGCATTGAATAACACCTTTTAAACTACATGTGGCTCCTCACTCTTCCAACAGCTTAATTGATGTTACTGTTTTATCCTATCAGGAAGACACAGCAAGGTAAGGGAAAGGTTGAAGAGATTCCTTTGTCTGTCCTGTACTGTAAAGGATAAAAGGTTTCTGGCTTATGTGCACCCTGAGGCACATTGCTTTTCCAATAGCAATCATCTCAGAGGCAAAGTGTGGTCCAGCAGTAAACGTGCCCTCTCAGTCACTGGAAATGTAGCTCCAATTTCCTGCTCCACTGCAGAACACTTGTAAGATCTTAAGAAGGTTGTGCTCTTTCTGTAACACCTAAGATACCGTTTATCCAAGGTGAATCTGCACCAACATTTTGAACTGGGGACCAAAGCAAGGATCTTGCTTGGATACAGCAAAGAAAGCACCTCTGGAAAAAAATTTAAAAATCCTAATTTCAAGGGAAACAGTATTGCTGTTCTTGTCTCAATAAAAATCAGCATGACATATTGAAACCAACATTATATTTCTTCTTTTGTCTTTCTTAAGAAATGACAGAAATATAGGAATAAAAAGTGAAAGAAAGTGAAAGCTCAGTTTCCAGCATGTCAGAGGACTGCGTGATGATTCTTTAAATAAAAGGTCAATTGAAACCAACCTGGGTAGAAACTATAGACAAGTCTGTTGTCTAAAACAATTATGTGTTGCCTCTAGCTGTGCACTAGGTCTAGATTATGTATTTGTTCTTTTCCATCTCAGGTTACCATGATGTTATACAGAGTCCTGAGACAAAACTGTGAAGAGCTTGATGCAAAGGCAAATTGCTCTGGGGTAAAAAAATCGCCTTTCCCTTTGACGCAAAGTAGATGTCTCTGAGAAGACAGGAAAGGATGAAAACAACATCAGTAATTGTGACTTTGCAAAGGAAAGCTCCAAGGCCAGCTGACTTAATTATGCTAATCACCCTATCAATCTTAATGGAAGAGAGATTGTAATCCTAAAAATACAGTCAGTGAGGCACCAAGAAAATTCCCAGTTTTCTTGCCTTTACTAAGGCCGCTGATCACACGGCATTGTTATAAAGGTATCACCTTGCTTCAGATCCATTCAAATGCCCAGGTGGAGATGGCTGGCACTGACTGCCACACGAGATAATGAGGCAGCTCCCAAAGCTTGTTATGCAAAAACCTCACAGAGGAGAATAGAGACAGAGACAAACTTTTGTTAAACTTTAAAAGGGCTGTGAAAAAACACCTCTCTTCTCTTATTCTCTGCCCCTTTCTGGCTCCCTTGTTAAGTTCTTCCCACTTTTGTATTATCAGGTGGTAATGTAATTCAGACCATGGAAAGAATATGAAGCCTGAGCCTCTTGAGGAATGGTGCTCTAACTCAAATTTTAAACCAAGAGCTGTTATTAATAATGGAGGTGAATTTTTCTGAAGAGGCACACATGTATCTCAGTTCTCTGTAAGTTCTAAATGAGGGAAATACCTGTGAGCATGGAGGGGTTAAAGGCTGCTATTCCTACCTGGTAATGAAGGAGGAATGGGAATCTGATCTGACACATGATCAAGCTTGTTCCTACTATCTCAGAGAGATATACTGTGACTGACATATTTTAATCCTCCAAAGCGATCACCCAAGTTTACTAAAAATGCTTACATAGGACAATATCTGCCCATGTAGACAACAAAGGAAGAATCTCCTCCACTTTTTGAGAAATGTATTTCCATCTCAGTTCTCTTCTTCAGCTGCCTGATGAATGCAGATGGTGCCTGAAGTTTTGGCTCCCATCTAATTTGTTCCTTTATCTCTCACCTTCCTGAAAAAATCCTACCACTTCTCGTCAGCTCTGATTTGGTCATGTTACAGAGTACAGCACAAATTTAGCAAAAATTGAGTTGAGTTTATAGTTTTATAGTCTGTTTTACAGAACCACAGAACATGCTGAGTTGGAAGGGACCCACAAGGATCTTTGAGTCCAAGTCCTTTGTGAAGAAGTACAAGTGAGTTAAAATGGAAGGTCACCAGAGACTATGTGGATGAGGGGATACATGATACAATATGCTTATTCTTCTCTCAGCTTGTTTCAGAGTGGATGTTGAGCAGAAGCTCCCCAGATGTTTTTTCCCTGGAAATGATTTCCCCAGATCTTTTTTTGATGATGTCTATCTTTCCCAAAACAAAATCATCCAATATCTTTAGTTTGAAACTTGAGCATCTCCAAAATTCAACTCACACCTGTGTGGGTGGCGTTTAAGCTAAAGAGCTGCAGCATGCTTAGGAAGACTCCATGTTTAGAAAATGTATCTCCATTTCCTACCACAATGGTGATAATACCATGTGAACTGTTCACAAACAAAAATAATTAAAATTTAATATAGTTTTCTGATCACTTAGCAGCCTTTTTACTGTCTTGCTCCACCTAGATGAATCAATTTTGTGCTAATTTAAAACTAAGATAAAAACCTTGAGGTTTTTAACAACTACATTCATTATTTATGTCTAATAAACTCTACTGGGCACATTCTAATTTTAATGGGGAATGATGATGCTTTCAAAAATGCATGGTGATTTCTAAACAAAGATAATTTTCAAAGTAATTAAAATTTTTATTTTAAAAACAATGAAAGTATGAATGAGAAATATACTAACATGGACCGGAACTTCTAAATTCTGCACAAATTAATGAATAGTTTTGGTTGTCTTGAAATGGATTATAGTGAATATTCAATTCTTAAAAGAAATTAAAGATGATGGATGTTATTTCAGAAAAGAACATTTTTTGCATCCTAAATCCAGAGATTAAATAAATATGTTATTTTAAATCGTGCGTTATTGCATGGATCTCAGGAGAAGATGTAAATCATAAACACATACTTGGTTTTACTTTCAGTCATTTATACTATTTTTTAACTTTTTTCAAGTAGATATTAAATTACTGAATTTGAACCACTTGAAACAGTCCAGTCAGCTCATCCTACCCTGTTATGTAGGACGTGCCAGGGCAATAGGCAGTAATCTCCATCACAGGCAAAACTCTTTCCTCACTGCTGATGCTGATGTCACATCCTGAAAGTTGATATCAGGTTACTTGATCTAAGGTACTCAGAAAGCACAATGATTACATGAAATTGTTCAGCACTTTAATAAATCCAGCCATACCTTTTGGATTAGATGGTAATCTAACATCCTGAGCTACAGCCACATCTATACTGTTTTAAGTAATATATAAATCTTCTATTCATTCTTAGCTAGTTTGGTTTTTTTGGTAGTAGATCAATTGCTATTATTGCAATATGTGACACCTTACATATGTCACAAGAAGCGTAAAAACAGAGAGCACCCAAATTCTACGTTCTTTGTGAGGCAGAGCACTTAAATCTCCACTTCCAAATAGCCCCTTTGATTGATACATTGAAGACTGGATGGAGAAACCAATGTAGTTACTGGAGTTTATTATGCATAAATGAAGAACATTTTTTTTAAAAAACAAGGCATTTACACCCCACTGTAATATTGCTCTGGCTTTAACAATTTTATGAAATTCTATGTTCATCAGGCACAGCATCTCCAGCCAGGCAAAGGAGGGGATTGTCCTGCTCTACCCTGGGGCTGCCTCACCTTGAGGGATGGGGGCAGGTTTGGGGGCCACAATGTAAGAAAAATATTAAACTGTTAGAGACCACAGGAGGGCAACAAACATGGTGAAGGGTTGTGAGGGGAAGCCGTGTGAGGAGCAGCTGAGGGCTTGGTTTGTTCAGCCTGGAGAAGAGGAGACTGAGGGGAGACCTCATTGCAGTTAAAACTTCCTTGTGAGGGGAGGAGGACGGAAAGACACTGATCCCTGCTCTGTGGTGGCCAGTGATAGGACCTGAGGGAATGACCTGAAGTTGTGTCAGGGGAGGTTTAGGTTGGATATTACANGGAGCTGGACTTCAATGATCTTTGTGGGTCCCTTCCAACTCAGGATATTCTGTGGTTCTATGACTCTATGAGGAGAGGGGAATAGGCAGGGAGAGGAGACATTTGGCAAACAGAGCTGTCTCAATTCCCAGGAATCAATGCCCAAGTGCTGCCCAGAAGGAGGAGCTTCTGGGCTCAGCCTATAAAACCGCTCAGGAATCGACTGTGATTACACCAAACCAGGCTTGTAAGACCACAGCTCTGAGCTGTGCAGAGGCCTGTGCGAGGCGCTGGGAGGGCGGCGGGGAGCAGAGCAGGGAGGTTCTGCCGCCTCGGGTTCCAGGGGCTGGGTGCAGGTGGAATTTTCCAGGTGGGGTCCACTGAGGTATCTCTCTCTGTTCTGTACAAGAAAGACTAGTAGGGGAAACAGAAGTCAGTGAAGCTGAGGGTGCAGATCTCTTTTGGCTTTATGCAGCTGTATGCAGCTTTCAAATAAGAGTGAAAACTCTTCAACTTTCATACATGCCAGCAAGTAGAATGATATTAAAGCAACATTTATTAAATCTTGGCTTTCAAGTCTTAGGAATGGCATGTCCTGATCATTCCTGTCCTCTTTGGATTCTTTTCATCTGGCCACCTGCACATAAAGCAGGCCGAAGAAAAACTTTGCTGTGATTCACCACAACTTTTTGAGCAACAAAGAAATACACTGTGTTCTCTTCCACTGAGTACTCTGAGCTTGGTTAAGTTACATCTGCAGCACACATAGTCCTATACAGGATATATAGAAAGCAGAAACGTCTTTGTTTCCTGTGGTGCAATTGCAATGAGTGCAAGGAATGTTTTACTTTAAAAAGGAGAATATTTTCAGAAGGCACCAGCTCTAAGAGAGCCCTCTCAGCAGTATCCACTTTTCATGTATAGCTGTAAGCTGTGCTGATGTGCTGACCCAAACACCCTCATAAATTTAGACTATATGGAAGGCACTGAATGTAATTATCTGAAGCAGCTAGAACATTTATTATGATAATTAAAGTCAATTACTTTTATGACAGGATCAAAAAATAAACACCACCTTTAACACTTCCCTCATTTTCCTATCTCTTGCACAATATAATATTGCCACAGTAATTACTGTGTCTCACCATCCTCCTAGAAAATTCCAAAAGCATGGACATCTTAATTCACTCGTCTAGTTTCCTTCCACATGACTGCTTCACTTAGCAGCAGTAGATGGATATCTTCCTTGAAATGCTGATAGCAATCTTGACTTGGTTTGCTTTAAAAAATGAGTAGTTTATTGTTGTCAGAACACCTCTGGATAATGAAGGATGTGGTTTGAATTATTGCTAGGAAATTATTAGCTCCTAAGCAATGCGAGACACATCCTAATGAAGTGGGATGTCATTATTACTATGGGAACAGTATGAGACTAAGAATATCCTATACCATCCATTTCTGTGTAAATGTCTGCTCTGTTTGGAGATGGAGCAGAATAACAGTCTACTAAAATAATCACAAACTACTTTTCCTCTTGGGATTATATTCAGGGCCCAATTAACATATTAACCAACTTACTGACAGTGTTTAGAAAGTTTGATTGTCAAACTCCGACTGAAATGTGCTTCAGTTTTAAGGCAGAGGATGCTCCATTTAAGTCAAACAAGGTCCCTTAGGGAAATAGAATGATGCATTTTTTTACCAGCTATCCTGTTCAACATCAGCTGCCTGATTTTCTGTTCTTTTCTTGGCTCCCCTTTGCAATAGAAACAGTAGTTATCTATGTCACAACAAAGCCTTGTCCAGGCCTTATGTCCGAGGTCACAAATCTTTAGTGCTGTGGGCTGAACCTACACTTTCTGAGAAAAATTCCCTCTCCAATATTTCATATGATTTAAACAAAGACATATGCAAAAAAAAAACCCCAAAAAACCCAAACCAACAAGCAAACCTTATTGCAGTGAAGCTTAATCAGTGTCAGCTGGTTGCTGTTTTCACAAGTGGTGGTGTTTTCTACTGTGAGGGGCATCTCCCAAAAAGCTTTATGGAAAACCCTTGATGGACTCAAAGATTCAGCAGCACCTGGAGAAATAGAGAGAACTCCCTGTATTGATATCCCAGAACCTTACTTGAAAAGATAAATGGACACAAAGGGCTGCATTGTCAATATAGAATGATGCTTCCTTGTGAGAGTGTAAATCACATTGTGGCAGCAAAGCCATGGACAGAGAATGACCAGGAGCTGGAGATACCTGTAGGGAGCTGAGTTCTCTGTCATGTTCTTACAGGAGATTCACTCTGGGGCAGGCAACAGCCCCACGAAGCACCTGAGATGTAAGAGACTGGTCTACTGTAGCTAGGGTTTGATTGCCAGAACTTTACTACCAGCCCTGGAAGCACTGGATCACTGGTGGAAAGAAAGGTGTGCTTTTCTACAAGCTCAGCATAGGAAGGAGAGGATGCACAGCCTGCCTTGCTATAGATGCACTTTATTGGGGCATAGAGATGCTGTGGTGATGGGAGACTGGAGAAGGAAGCCTCAGCTTTGTGCCCCAGCAATGCCACAGGCCATGAACAAAAGCTGGAACTGAGATAGATTTATTGAGCATGTAGATGATGTGAGTGTGTGGAAAAATTTTTCCCTCAGGCTGTGCTTCAAAAATACAAGTGTAAAATAATATTGAGGAGACCTGGGATCCAGCAATATGCAATTGCTGTAAGGCCCCATGATTTGCCTGCCTGTTACAAAGCAAAACTTGGAGTCTTGGGGTCTTCATATTCCTGAGCTAATATCCAAAGTTAATTGGCAGGTCCTGCTACAGGTCAGTCTACAGCATTACAGATGTCTTAATGTTCTCCACCTTGTGGGCCATTTCAAAGACAGGAGTGAACATGCTGTGATGGATAGTGACCCTTAAAATTCTCTCTGATCCAGGCCATGTGCCATTCTATGAGTATCCATGCAAGCTAAGCTGAAGATAAAAATAATTGGCTAAAAGTCAGTGTGAAGTGCAGTAATTGACATTGGATGATGTAAGTTTCTTTTCTCCCCTTGACCAGTTTTTCTTTTGCTCATACCCTGCTAGTCTTTTGGTCCCATTATATTCCGTACTTGGGTGTCTTAATTTGAATCTGTTCTTCCCTGAAACTCCCCAGCCTTTCTTAGGAAGAACTTCTTGGTGAATTAAGCTATTCTCTGCTTACAGATCAATCATTTTTTAAAAAATAATAGGACATTAACTAAATGTATCTATGCCTCTATTAGTAATGCGAGTGTGTTGAAAAAAAGTGTTCAAACTCTGATTAATGAATTTAATCATTTCCATAGAAAATGTCAGAAACAATGAAAATAGCTCATTAGAAAAGAGTCTGTGAAAGTAAATATTTAGCCTGGTAAAGTTTCCTGGGGTAACTCAAGAGCTTAAGGACCAAAAAAGTAATAAAATAGACTTACCTCCAATTACAGTGTTGTTTTTGTTTCTGTTGCTTTTACTACTATAAAGCTGTGTTATCCAAATGGACTCGTGCAGGGAAAGTTACAGCTAGAAAATGTTACTTATTCATAACTGTAAACTTGTAAAACATTAGGAACAAACCCAGGTTTGGCTCCCAGCTTTCAAATATTTTCAATCAGACAGCGCAAAACAATGAAAACCACTCTCTATACTGACCCGTTCCCTATATTTTACACTGCTCATGGGGACCACAAGCTCAGGTTCAACACTTCCAGCAGTCAGCTATGACTACAAGGCAACCACCCTAAGACATACACTTATCTATGTGGGGAATTCTCCTTCATATTTCCATGTTTTATTCCAAAGGAAATGAAAAATTAGACAAACTAATTATGATAAAAAATCAAAACAAAATGCAAACAACTAACCTTTCTATATCAAGTTGTTCCTTGCTGCACAGCAACAAGATAGCAAATTGTACCCCAAGGAGAAGAAAAACCTGAGTTTTTTATCCTCAGCCACAGAGTAACCTGGGCTTATTTCCTGATTTCAGTGAGCTGAGCCAAAGGGAATGTACAAACTGGCCAGTACCTGCATTTCAAAAAGGCTTCTAGGTGACAAGATTATGGAGAGATAAGTGAGGGAAGTTTTTTAAGCTACTGTGTTGGTTTAAACACCAGCAGGAAATTAAACTCATTAATACCTGGTCAAAATGCAGTTATTAGAAAAACTAGATCCTTCCAGAAGAAGTTGCCAGAGCACATCAAAGCCACCATTTACAGTAGCAGCTTGATGGAAAATGTATTGTGAGCTCAGGCATTTGGCCAACAGCACTGCTGACACTGTACCCCAACAGAAAATGGCATCTGACACATCCCAGCTCTTAGTGCCTTTGGACTCTCTGTTCCAAGGTACTTACAGGCCCCTGTCAGTGGTTTTAAATGAAGCCTGTCCCTGATATTATTGTGAAGACCTATAATGAGATCATAGGACAATTGTAGAATCCTAATGGATTTTAAAGATACTTTAGACCCTCTCCATTCACAGGGTCAATACTTGAACTGAGGCAGGTTACTTTTGGCAAAAGAAATTAAATTTAGTAAGTAGAGGGCTGGCAGTAAGAGGCCTTTGAATTGCATGAAAGGCTTACCCACATTCCTAGTGAGATTAATCCTTGGACTTTAGAACTGCCTTGTCCCTCAGAACAGTAGTGATTGTAGTGGTTCAATAAAACAAAAAAAGGAAAAACCCACTGAAGGTTGATCACTCAGTATTAGACATCAAAAATGGGAGGAAGAGACTGCAGATGGCACTTGGTAACTTGCTGTGATTCTGGTCCTGTGAAAACAGGTTGTAATAACATCAGGAACCTACTTCTCTTCTTAACTGGTTTTTGTCTTCACAGGCATTTTCAGATAGAGTGGTTCACTTTATTATTCCCTCCAGTGGAAGATAAACACTATGAAGGAAATCTAATTCGGATCTTTACATCTAATGATAAGAGTGGGAAGATGTTTTCAGGTAGTGGGGAAACAATGGTGTTTAGGGGACTTGTAATTAGGGGAACTGACATGTTTTGAAGGCTTTTATCCCTCTTCACACAGAGTGTACACCCTCAGTGCAAAGAGAAACATTTCCCCTCAAACACTCATCTTGTCTGGATTGAGGGTCAAGCTGCTCTTCACTGAAGAACAAGACTTGTGGAGCAAGACAAAATCTGATTAGTGAATAGTCTGAACTGGCAAAAGGTGTTTTTCTGGTCAGAAACTGAATGAGTCAAATCAGACTAAAAAGAAAAAACAGTTGAAAGAGAGGTAAAACTTCACCCAACAAAATTGGAGGGGGGAAAAAAATCAAACTGCAGGGAAGCCAGTCAGGGAACATTCAATTAACTGGTTGGCATTTATGCAGGATCCTGGAATAAATGTCCTTTGCAGGCTCTCTGCCAGTAGTGCACTGGCTATTTCTCTTTGAAGGGCTTCAGGTTCACAGGTGCTGAGGGTTTAGTGGGGTTTTTTACATTTTTCACGCAGTCAAATAATGATGACAGAAATGTCAAGAAATGAGATCAAATGTATTGAGGGTCACTACTGCTCTTTTACCAAAGTGCTTCTGGTGTTAGGCACCCAGACCAGCTCAACAACACATATCAGAGGTTAAAGAAAATAATAGCCTGGGCACTGTAGAAAATGATAAGAAACAAGTAGCAGGGCGGCAGATAGCACTGTCTGAACCCAAGTGTTATTTCCAAAGGTTAGGAGAGAATGAGTATTTCTCCTTTTTTTAAATGTCAATTTAATCCGAAAGACACTGAACCTCAAATAACATTTCGAACTAATGTAGAACTTCTGAAAACAAGGTAATTGCTGATCGAGCAGACAGGGATTTCACCTTGAACTGGCTGTAAGTTTCAATATCCTTGTTGTGTTATAATGTAAATATCAGTAAAAAAGTTGTAGGAAGGGAAAGTAAAAAAGATTCGAGGACAGCTGCTGAGTCCTTAGCAGTGGTGAGCTACAGGAACCAATGTGCTGAGATTTAAAGAAGGATGAACCACTGTCTGAATATTTTGTGATCTTCCCTGACAAAACAGAGCGGCTGCTACAGTAAAAGCTTTGTGCCTTTTTGATAAGAAATCGGACACTTTAAAGGTGAAGGGCCTTGCCCAAGGCTACACAGGAAATCAACAGTACATCTGAGGAATCCAAACACAGGTCTTTAGTGCTGGATGTTTCTTCTAAATGTTCTTCTTACACCATAATCAAAAATCACATAACTTCTTAAATATCTTTAAACATACTCTGCACCTGGTTGAGACCTGGTAATATGCTGCAGTTTTGCTATATGAAACAGAAGATGAGGACTTACAGGAACTTTTACTGTCGGTTGATGCAGCCAGAGATGTTCAGCTTAAACATTACAGATAATTTAGCTACAGTACTGCTGTAGTTCAGGAATGGGCCAAGCAGAGGGACTGTGGAGTCCCTCTATGGAAGATTTTTTTTCACACAGGTAGACAAATATCTCTGCAAATATACCCAATTATTCCTGCTCTGGGAACGGAGATGTGGAAAGGGTACAGCAATGGATCAACTGATGGTTCTTTCAAGTAATAATAAGAACAGCATTCTGTGAGCAGAGTTTGAAGTGCTCACTCTCACTCCATGTTCTAGATACTTATCCAGTCTTTAAGGGCTCTAGCTGAAAAGCTTTCTTTGCACAACCACCATCTGATTAAGACAATAATTTATTTTTAAGGTCCAAACCATTACAGTCAGGCTAAAATTTAATAATTAAGCCTGTCTGTAACTTAATTGCTGAAAAAGCTTTGTTATCACAGGACAAATTTAGTAGCAAATCAACTGTTTCAAAAAATAAACTGGCTGACATGTATAGTGCTACTGCTGTTGTAGGTTCATGCTTATTTTGGATATGATCTACAAATTAATGGCTTGCAGTATAGAATCCAGGATTCAGAGCAGTTTATGTGTGGTGACCTCTTCCTTTTCCACAAAGCAAAATGGCCTTCATAGAGAAATTAATACAACAGTTTCATCAGTATTAGTCCTGCTCCTATTTATGCCAATAGCATGATGAAAGGAGCTGTTTCTGTTTAGGAGTATGGAGGAAGGCATGTAAGGAAGATTCAAAAGACTAGAAAGATGCATAATGCATTGGTAGAACTTTGATGTATAACTGTGCTGCAAACTCATCTGAACTTTTTTTTTTATTTCTGTATTAATTTAAGTTCTCTGGAAGTGTTGATTGTCATCTTTAATAGTAAAAAAAAAAAAAAAGGGGCCCTGCCTTCATCCCCTAAATCAATGCTGTAAGAAGAGTAGCAGTGCAAAGTTCTGCATAAACCATTATCATTCAACATGGTCTAAGTCCTGCACATCCCACGAGGCAGAAATCATCTACTGCCATATTTCAAGAGAATGATCTGCATAATAAAAGTGGTAAGTGATGATGGCATTTTGTGATGTATGCAGTTCCTCAACAGGAAATATGCTAGGATTCCAGATCCAAAACTTCACATGAATTTTTAAATAGCCCTCACTTCTTCAGGGACCCTGCGTTGGATTTAGAATGAAAATTTAAAATGTAAATGCACCTTCTCTTGCATCTCCTTTAGGGCTTTGAAGGTGAATTTTATTCTATGTTCACATGCTTGTGAGTATTGGTTTAGAACTGTGCATCCACTGAGAAGAAATCCTAATAATCCCCCTTGATCAGAGTTGGAAGTGATACACTAAAACCCTGTGAGAAGTAGAATAAGAACATCCAAACACTGTCTCTTTTCCTCCTCCTACAAGGTAAGTAGTATGAGAAAAGGAAGTAGCTGTCTTCCTGTTAGTTGGTAAGATTAAAAGCACTCCTGTGTGCTGTGCTGTGAAAATGCCTTTTTTTTTTTTCCCAAAGACATTTTCTAATAAAGACTATGTGTACCTTTTCAAAGTAACTGTTGGTACACCAGGAACCATTTTGAGGACTCTTTGAAAGAACAAATTCATATTTGTCACGTCTGAAAACCAGGAACCTGATCAAAGTTCCATAGTACCAGGATGAATCTTCCTATGGTCTTCCAATGAAGTTTAGAAGTTGTCCTAAGCCCATCTTCAAGGAATGACATGCTACCTATTAAAGTTTATGGGAGCATATCTAGGTTCATTCAAAGTTAGTGGCTTTTTTTTTTTTTTTTTTCACTAAATGAGGGATGACTGATTCTTTCACAATTGGAACAATCCTTACTCCCAACCGTGTGAGCAGGAAAACTGGTGCTTTGATTTTGGTCACAGATAGCCAGTTCTGAAATAGACCTTCAATGAACCACAAAGCATAGATTGCACAAACAAAATAGGAAAAATCTAAGGTGAGAAAATATTCAGATTTCCCTATTTCTTCTAAACACAATCTAGCTTTTCTGATCTGGAATTCAGCATTATAAAATACTCGTGACAAAAGTAAATCCACAAGTGAGTCATGAATTGGATGCCTTTGAACAAACTATACGGAAGTACAAAATCAGACAGAATCAGCTCTTAGCAAGTGGATCCCATGATGAGATTTTAACCAAAAAAGGCATCTATAGAGTCAGTGGATGATATAACATATTATGTAGCACATGCTGCAGTTCTCTGTAGAAGCCAGGGAGGTATTTCTGAAGGGGTAGAAAGTGTCTCCTCTGGATCCTGCAGTTTGGAGCTGACATCTGATCGTACATGAGTAGCTCAGACTTTGATCAGATCATTAACTGTGTTTGTGTTTTGTCTTCTATGAGAAGCATGTTTGCTAAGTGTTTTATTTACACTGTACAGCAGGAGATAATGCAGAAGAAGATTTGGATGTACTTGGCACACACTGATTTGTGAACATGCTGTCTGTGCAGAATATAGCTACAAAGTCTGCACTGTTGTATTTATACAAAAGAAAGAGCCAGCTTCTATTTATTACTTGGGCTGAATACTGAGAGCTTTCCATGTAAGATCCTCTCAGCTGTAAATTCTGAAAGGTACAATGGGAATGAGTTAAAGCATTATGCCACCATTGCAAAAACCTTATTGGGAGTGAGTTATCGATATGTCACCCCTACACTGTTTATTAGATATGTATCAATGACAAATGTGTACTGCTGATAGACTTGTAAATGAATCCACCCTGCAAATTCTTTCTTATCTCTTTTGAGATTAGCATCTCATCAATACTTTACCCATGTATATGTACGTACTCATTAATAACTGCCAGAAAAAGAATAAGATTACATTGCCTTTTTGTACAGAGAGAATATTCACGGAATTTTTGCCCCTCTTCATCTTTTTTTTTCTTTTTTTTTTTTTTTTTTTAATGAACACACCCCTTTCATACCACAGGTGGTGCTATTTTTAAAATCAGGCTTCCTCTCAAAATATCTGTTTTCTGGTTAAATAATGCCCAGCTCCCTTTAAAAATCAGGTCAAGAATCTGGGATTCCAAAGCATTCACATTTCAGATATTTTAATGGGTGAGGTTTTCAAGGGAGACTCCAATCACAGCGGGGAAGTTTTGGTAAGTCCAGAAAAAGTTTTACCTCTGTATATATTTTTTGGATGCATTTCCAACAGAGGCTCAGAAGTTGCTCTTGGTGATTGCCCTACGCAAGACCTGAACTGAGAGGCGATAAAAGTCAGCCAGTTCTTGTCCCTAAATCCTACATGTAATGGGAAAACAAATCAGAAAGAAATGTTTATCCCACAGGCAAAGGTCTAGTCCTCCATGAAAGTTAATTAGAAGCATTTTATGAAATCAGCAAATGACTATTTCTCCCCTTTGGAGCTTTCCTTACCAGTAAGAAGTCTTTGGAGTAATGTTCTGGTTTTCATCAGTGCCCCAAAGCTTAAACCTTCAGCCAAGGTGACTGGATATAAAGCTTTTCCCAAGAGCTTTTTCTTTGGTTTTCTTCAGGAATAGCATTGAAAACATTCTTTGCTTCCTGGTGACTTGTACCCACAAATCTGCATAGGGTTTTATTCTTTGTTTATTTTGGGGTTTGGGATTTTTGGTTTTTTTTCTCTTTCTTGGGACAGCTTTACCTCTATCTTAGCAGTATTTCTGACATCTAAGTTCTTATTATATTTTCTCAAAATCTTAATAAGGGCAGTATATGCTATGTCAGAGGGAAAAAATGTTTCTTGAATGTTACATCTTAGTGGAACTCTTGAATGTGGTACCAGTTCCCCCTTCCAATATCTCCTAATAACATTATTCCAAATCCCAATCACCTCCTAAGAGACAGGGATGACCACAAGTTATGCCTTTATTCTACAATTATTTTCAAGAATATATGATTTTAAAAAGTATTGTTTATAGGGACTGTTCATTTTTCAACTTTAAAACTTTTTTGCGCAGACTGAAAGCAGAACACTTCTGAGCCACCCACGAGAAAATTTCATTTCTGTTTAGTCCTAGGAAGTGTAAATATTTATGCAAAAAAAAAGAAAAATACCTAGGGGTGGTGACATCCACAAGACCACAGGCTGTGCTGTGTTCCTACATGTAGAATGGAATTTTGGCTAGAGGACTTCCTAAGGAGCAGCAGTGAGGTGATTTACAGGACAAGTAATTTTTTGCATTTATTGTTGGTATTTCTGTGACAGCTTTATGGCCGTTCCAGAATGATGTGCATGATTTGTCTCCTAAATGCAAATATAGTCCCAGTCCTCTGCAATACTTGGGTGGTAGATTTTGTGGGTAGATTTTTGTTCCTGTACTCTGCATAAAGCTGAGAACTCTTAGCTGAATGCAAGAAAATACTGCATCTGAATGTTAAATTAACTGAAAAAATCAGAGTTTAACATACTGTCACATGGTAGGAAGGTGAGCACATTTCAGGCTCTTATTTTAAGTGTTGTTGCATTCCTGTTGAAAAGAGAAAATCTGTGCTCCAACTGGGTTACAAAGGTCAGGGACTGGCAAATGAAATAGCAAATTCTTTAACCTCTTTAAGTGACAAAGAGGGCACTTGCTGAGAAAAGACAAACTCATGTTTACACACCTTGTCGAAACATAGACAGTGTTATTTGAAGCTCTAGAGAATGACTTCAGGAATTGAAATTCAGCACGTAGCACACTTCCTTAGGAAACTCACAATACCAATTCTAGTATCACAATTAGAAATGCATGCAAAAATCCTAGAAGTGGCAACCTGCCTCTATGTGAGAAAAGATCTGACTTTGGATCTTAACACTTGCACATTTTCATCTATTTATAACACTGCCAAAAGATTTCCCTGGTTTCTCATTAGTCCTTTCATCATTATCACAGTGTACATTCTCTGTTACTCTCTTTACATCAGAAGACAAAATAAGCTACTTAGAACTTGAAGAAAAAAAGATTTAGTAAAACCGGTGCTTGGAGTTGCCCTCTGCTACAACATAAAGAACACAAAAGCATATTTTTATTGCTGTTGCAGTAAACACTATCATAGGTAGTTAATTTAAGGTCAGCAGTACACTGTGGATCCAAGTACCAAAAAGAATGAGATGCAAATAGCACTGTAAATAAAGCCTGAAGGCCAACTGATTGTCTCACTGTAGGAAGTTATATGATTTCCAGAAAGAAACATCTGCAATCAAAAGAAGGAGGTTGTTATCCTCAAGCTGAAGGATGCTTAAAGGCATCCAGAACTTTCCTATCTGCTATGAAAAATCATAACCAGTTCAGAGGGTAGGTCCCACAATGACAGTTAGGAGAATGGAAAATCTCCAGATTTGCCAAAATTGTGTTAGAGTTATGATCAACAACCCTATGAATTTCATAGAACTGTATTATACACAGAGGATGATCCTTTTTGGCAATTTGTATAATGCCTTTTCATCATGGTGGCTCTCCACTACTCTCTCCCTTAAGCAAGGAAAGCTGTGGCATTCAATCCATTTCCAGCGGTAAGTCTGCTTTCTTGAAAGGGCTGTGATTTTACCCTGTTCATCAAACACTGCCAGCACCTTAATTTCCCTGGAGTGTGACAAGAGTAGCGGTGGGAAGGCAATGAAAGTTTTGATTCATTAAACTCATTAGCATTTTTTTGAGTTTCTGTTGAGCTTGAACAATTACTAATAAAAGCAGAAAGACTGTCCTTGACAAAAATTCTGCTGAAATACTGATGCAGCCAACAAACCAAAGGCTTGGATTCTACAATGACAATAGTCTATTCTGCCCACTTACTGAAATTCTTCCCATCATGATCATTGTGGAAATAGTCTTGTGTAATACATTTTTTTGGAGGTTGGCTAAAAACCGCAGATCTAGATTAAAAAAGCTCACAGTAAAGAATCAAATTCAGACAACCCAAGAAGATGTTCCATTTGAATATGAATTTAAGAAAGTCAGATTTCTGTGGGATTTAAACACGTAAACCAATTCTTAACATTCATGTAGAAAATGGGACATATTTTTTTGAATCAGGTTTTCATGAACAAGCAACAAATACTTTTGGATTTTGATAGGGTAAAATGCCCAATTTACATGCTTTGCAATTTGTGTAAACAATTATTACCTGTGAATTTGCTTCTTTGGAAAGGAGCTGGTACATCCCACCAACCATTAAAGATCCATTAAGGTATATGGCACCATACAGGCAACTCTTAATCAAGCAAAAACTTCAGGCTTTATGAGGATTGCCCTCCTACATGAAGATTTGCTGGACCAAGGCCTTTTACTTCTGGTAGACTTTAAGGTACAGCAAGATCCATTACACCAGCCTGATGTCCAGCCTTACACTTGAACAGGTTCAGTGATGGAAACCCAACCCAACTCCACTTGAGAGCATCGTACATTGTCCTGATTGTTCTACTCAAAGTATTTCCTAATGTATAACTGACATTTTCCCAGCAACATCCTAAATCTATTAGCCTTGTTCTGTCCTTGATGACTCGAGAGAATAATTGGTCTCTCTTCTCTGTAATATCCCTTTATGTATGTATAGACAGTTATATCTCCTAAGTGTTAGATGTTCCATCCTCTTTATCACCCTTGCAATTTCCATTTTCCAAGTCCTTTATCATTTTACTGCTATTGCCCTCTGGACTACACTCCATTTGTCTGCAAGGTCCTCAGTAATCCAGCATGTGGAAAAGAGCAGCCCTGACACCTTGTTCTCTTACCAAGTGATGGCTACAGGAACATGCCATCTTTCACTTGCAAGATGGAAACCACCTCAAGTGGCTACTTTATCCACATTCTTTTTAGAAGTCATGAAGATGTTCCTGGGCAAAAGAGAAGAAACATCTCTTCCCAAAACAAAAGAAACTTGTTAAACAGATTTCCTGACTTTTTCTCTTGCCAAACAGAAGTTCTATGTTGAAGTCCAGGCAAGGCACCTCAAGACTCACAGCCCTCCTGCTGCAAAATATCTGAAGTGAAGCTTTGCAGCGAACAGGAAAAGAACAGGAATGACACTCTCCCACTGAAAGAAGAAACACTGAAAACAAAGATGCTGTATTAAGGAATCAATTCTCTTCTGTCTGTGGGTGGTTAACTATGAGTTTTAGTGCCACTCTTTTCCAGTCCTGAAGGTCAAAGTCTTTGGCTGATGTTGTCACAGCTGAGAAGTGCAAGCAAATGCATTAACCCACATAAAGGAGTGAAACTGCTCACATCATATTTCATGACCATACCATAACACAGAGCAGCAGGTTTTCAATTTTTACATATTGCTCCTCTTGCATTACTCCCACCATTTTCTCTAAAATAGCTCTAACCCTAGGAAGTCATTAACGCCTAATTCTTCCCCAGTGTGAAACATAAGTATTTATCTGCCACACAATTAACAAAAGACTTCTTTTCTCAACTGACAGTGGTTTAATTTTTGAACAAAGTATGGAGAATTATGCATGTTTAGAAGCTATTCTTTAATTGCAGTGGACCATGCACTAACAAGCCATTCAAAGGATTAGTAACAACTACCTATTTGTGGCAAAGTTATTCCAGCATGAAAATATACTCTTTTATTCCTTGCATTCTTATACCAGATCTCAGAACATGCTCTTCTTATTTTCCAAGTCACGTTTCAGTTCAAATGTCAAGGTGTCCACACTACTCCAATATTACCTTTGGTTATGTTAGACAGACAACAACTTTGAGCAAGTCTCTTTTGAAGAATCATTGTATCAGTTAAAGCATGGGGAGCATCCAGAATACTTAATGAACAATCCACCAGGACACATAAATCTCTAAAATCACTAAAATGTTTTGGTCACAGGGTTTATGGATTTCCAGAGGCTCTGAAAAGAGGTGTTTTACCATATGAGAGGCAGGACTGTTTGTCTCAGCCTCCCGTCCAGCTAGAGGACCATTGCTACTGTACAACATAGCCAAACACATAATGGGGGGACTGAAACATGAAAGATGAACAGCACTTGCCAAAACAAACTATTTCTCTCTTGCACAGTGAATTCAACAACCCCACAAGGAATGATCTGCGAAACTATTTTTTAATAGAATATAATGTTCATCAATTTAAAGTGAGATATTTGCCTTGCAAACACAGGGAAATAACAGAGGTTGCCTGTAGGATTTGCCATATATTTTATAAAAGATTTTCAATGACATAAATAAAACATTTGCAGTATTTTGAAACTGGCCAATATTCACAGTTATTGCAATAGACTTGAGCCGGACGTTAAACATGGCAAACTACAGGACACAGCAAACTACAGGAGTGCACTGGGATGTAGCATTAAGAAACTTGGTTGGTAGCTAGTTTTACTCATCATATTTCTATTAACATCAGTGGAACTGCTGGTTTTTAAGTCGCTTTGGCAGAAGGAAAAAAGAACTGTTAAAGTAACAGTAGAACTTAAGAACTTTGCTCCGTGAGGGAGAGTTTGTTTCTTCAGAAACATGACCATAAATCATGTCCCATGGAATTCATTTAGACATTTGTGAAATAGCTCATTAACAAGACACTTTATCAGAGGCAATGAATTTAATACTTTTAGCATGTTAGATTGATAATAGCACTCCACATTTGTAATAGCCTCTTTCCTGCCAAAATCTTCAATCATCTTACAACTATTTATTAAGCCTTACACCTCATGTGGGAGGCAGGTACAGTATTTTACACTCCTTCAGGCCAATCCTCCGAAGACCACAGAAAATTCCTGTACCCAAAGAGTGTTTGCTAGGGATGTTTAGACTTATTGCTAAGCAAGGTACAAGTATAATTTATCCTTCTGTCTGTACAGAGTCACTTCAGTTACGTTAGGCTGTGGATTTCTGTTTGTTGGTCTACTCTCCTCTTCCTCTAAATAACCTGGTCACAAGTGATCCATCCCTACTGAGTGGCACATATGTGACAAAAACTGTAGTTGCTTGGTTCATTATGTTTTTCTTCCATATGAAGCTTCTGCTGTGAAGAAGTCATGAAAATGGAGAGTTATGTGGGCATCTACCAAACCTAAACACACAAGAGGAGCTGCAGAAACTCTTGGGCTCAAACCCAAAGAAAATGAGTATTATCCTGTCTCTGTCTTCCAGCATAAGCCCTCACACCCTTGAAGCTAAATAATACAGGAAATACCATGAAGATTCCCAAGGTTTTTCCAGGTGCAACCCCATATCAGCAAGAGTAAAAGGGCCCTGCAAAGCATTTTGCCTCATGTACTAAAAATGTACCTGCTTGAAAACCAGTCCTCAACCCCTCCACAGGGAACAATATTCCTGACAAAGACCCCTGGGACTCCTTTTGCAAACAGAAACAGCAAGAAGAGAACAAATCTAATAAAAAGTACCAGTAGAAATAAGCTGTGATGAACATTTCGATTCCCTAAACATAGAGACTATTTTCTAAGCTATAAATACCAATTCTTAAACAATCACAGGTGCACCCTCACTACAAATATTGACACTCCCCTTATAGGAGAACTGTGAGAAGTCCAGCCCATCCTCTTTCTTGCAGCAATACATTAGGACCTTAGAGGAGAGTAGGCAGCATAGGGAGTCTCTAAAAATAAGACTCTAGATTACACTGGTGCTAGGAAAGGCCTCCCAGCAGTAACCAGTATATAGGCAGGTTCTAGCCTAAACCACAAAATTCTCAAAATAAGTTGATACCTATTTACAAAACCACTTGTTATCTTAAAATCAAGATCGAGCTCCTAATTTCTTAACATCTTACAGCTGAACTAAAGAGTTACTCATCCTTTTGCTTTCCACCATCTCTTGGCTTACTCCCTTCTCACTAGTCTGAAGTGCTGAATTTTAAAAGAACCTGTAAGACTTACTGTAATCTTAACTCCAAACTAGCACATCCCCTTCCCTTAAAAAACAACTTTGTCACTAAAATGAAAAAGCACTTAAGAAAGCAAACTTATATAGGTCCTGTGCCTCGTGTTCCAGTGTATTATGAGAATTGGGAGGTTATAAATTTGAGGTGTTGCTAGTTAAGGGTTTTTGTGCTTTGTTACAGCTGTGGGAGGAAAGGAAGAAAGGAGCAAGTAAGTAAGCATGATAGGTACTAAAATAACTACTTGTAAATTTATATTGTGAGAGAGATTTATGTCTCTTAGAAAGCTGAGGTTCTAAAGAAGATAGGTCAGGGTAAGCAAGTGGGTTTGATAGGTAAGAAATATTCCTGAAAAAAAAATATGTGTTTTTGTGCAGTGTCAAGGGACTGTCTAATCACTTATTATTGTTTGTAAGCTTGTGTTTCGATTTATTCTGGGATTTATAAACAGTCTTACCAATACTATTCAGTACCACTAAATCTTTAAAAAAAGATAAATTATCTTGAGAATCAGGGCTGTGAAAGAAATGCACAGTGATGCCACTTATACATTCTCAGTCATAGCTCAAAGAAGCTGGAATAATTTCCCCCTCAAAAGAGATTTTATTACAATGAATGAGGAGGAAACAATCTTAAGGAGTGTTATTCTATTTGCCTTACTCTAAACTATAGGTAGAGGTTGAGTTTGGTTCCCCACTTTCTCATCTGTACACTTTTTACCTTAATCTCCCTGCCTATAAAACATAGGAAATGATCCATTTCTCTCTGAGGAACCGCTCACAGGTGACTGCTGCACCCAAAGCAAATGTTTTGGGGTGCTACATTTTAAGCAGGAAGAAAAGCTCAGGCACAGCAGTGTGTTGCCTGGACTGTTTTCTTTCTGTGGATTGGTGGTTGTGCACAGCTGCTTAAGACACGGGTGTGCTTTCCACAGCTCAGCTTGAAAGGGGAGCCTTTCTTTCCTGCGTGGAAATAGTTACTGATACTGTAATGAGACATTTTTCAGGTGAGGTGTATCTGGAAAACTGATTTGATCTGGCTCTCTGTAAATTCACCTTTGACAACCTTTTCATCAGGATAGCGTACAAAATATTTGGGAAGATGAGTTGAAAGGAAAAAGGCAAATTCTCCACTTGAGGGCTCAGAGAAAAAAAGTTCACTGTATTCCTGGCATAGCAATTGATGCTGTGAACAAGTTAAAAGGCAGAAAGAAAAGGCTACCAAAAAATGGCTTTAATATACAATAGTCCATATTTTCTCCAAGAAAATTGCACTTGATGCTACATCCGTTGCACTTAAAGCATGATTTCCTGTTCCACAGTCCTTGATCAATACCTTTTCCAATGCAAGAAACACACCATAAAATGCTCCTTTATGCTGTCATGCAAGTTCCTGTAATTTCTGCCCTGAACCCAAACATCCCTTTCCCACTGCTTAGCCTTGTGACAGGAACTGGGCTTGGAGGGAACAGCAGGATGGTGGGGGGTGAGATCAGAAGGAGAGCCTGATATGATGGCAAGAACATGCCAATTTATAAGTGTGGTGGACATTTCTAGCCCTGAAGTGACACCTTTCTCTAGCAGTTTATTACTGCCTGTATCTACAAAACCTTTCCATTATCGCAGTTCCCAGGTGGTTATCCTCAGGAAAGGTGAACAATGGTATTCTGCAGGAAAGAGCCACCTCCTTCTGTTTTGGGAAGGAGTGATCTAATTTTGTTCCCAAAAGCTACGTGCTGCTCAGAAAATGTTTAGCAGACATGTTTTCTGTGGCTTAAGGAAGCCTTTCTGTGGTGCACATGTACTTTCCACTGCATTTCCCACCTGCTGTCTCCCCTCTGACATTTAGATTGCAAACACTTGGGGGACAAGAACACACTCTTGGTTTTTGGTGTTTGCACCATTTAGGGCAAGTGAGGGGTCTAGGCTTTAAATAAAAGTCACAGGTTCTGGAGAAACATAGGTACCTAAATATTGGCCTGTTTTCTTTTTGGGTATGTGACTGAATTCTGAGTTAGCAGTACTACCTGATTGTTTTGATTGGAAAAATAATTGTGTGTAAATATATTAAGTTTCAGACAGGAGAAATGGTGACTGACCTGTGGTGTGAATGGAAGAACTGAGCTGCTCTTCCTGGAAGCACAATGAAAGGGAAGGATGGATGTGTCCCAAACTCCCTCTCTTAAAAAGCAGAAATCAGGAACCCCAGAGCTTTCTTCAAGCAGATTTTTCTCCCTTCTTTTTGTGAAGGATCTAATTCCTCTTTTCTCATCCACTTCTGCTAAAACAAGGACATATGATTTGGCTATTGTCTTTAAACTGTTTTTAGAATAAACACATTATTATATAAGCTCTAAACTTAGGAGCTGTTTCTTTAAAAGTTTAGCATACTATGTATTCCCCTTTCTTTGAAAATGAAGCTTTGGGTATTGAGTTAGGATGTGCAGAGTTTATTGTGGGTGAAGAAATGAAATTTCAAGGAGTTTAAGCCAGAGAAAAGAATCAGTTTGTCTTTGGAAATCTGATTTAGTTTTAGACCAGAGAGTGTGGGGGAAAAGCAAAAATAAAACCCCACCAAAAAAAAAGTAGTCTGACTTTATTCTGAGGATAAAAAGCAAGGTTATCAAAGCGACTGACTGAAAAGATGCATTTCATGACTCCATCTGCCCTAATCTGAAGCAAAATCATAACTTCCTCTAGAAGCTCTTGCATTTAGACATTTGTCTCTAGGATCTGTTTCTCTGGACATCAGTTCCAGAATGCAGAGATTCCTGGGGTCACTTAGTAGAAGAACAAGATTTGTTTCTAATGTAGATTTGCATATCTACAGTTAAAATGCACTTTTAAAATCCTAGAATGCTAATCTTTACTCTCTAACTTGACAGACAAAGTCAAATGCTCTTACCTAGAAACATAATTTCAACTTCAGTTAAAAGGCTTAACAGAAATGTCAGTGCAGGAGATCAGAGTAGGAGGACAATACTGGAGGGATGTGCTGGAGATACAGGTCTGAGAGTAGCCCTCAGGAATAATTTCTGCAACATCAAATAATTTTTGTGAAGTATTTTCCTGTAGCATCCCCAGGGTGTATCTGCAATAGCAATCCATTTAGCACAACAAGAGCTGCTGTAGAGCAAAGCAGTACAGCTCAAGGACCTGTCATCCCTCGTGATCATTTGTGGCACCTAGGGCTAGGCTGTTAATCTTATTTCAAAGTCTGATTTTGCAAACTGGGATGGGGGTCATCACAGTCATGGTCTTTGCCTGACTCTTAGGTTTGCTGGTGTGCAGCTTCCACAGGGGTTTCTCTGGGGAAGCTCCAGCTGGGGTCAGGCAAAGCACGAACCAAAGCACTTCAAAAGCAGATAGGAAGGAGGCTTGTGTCAGAAAAGTATTGACACTACAAAATAAATTGCTAAGGAAGGTGCACCCTCATTCTGATAGTTGTTTCAGTTCTTTTCCTGGCACACTGTAAGAAAAGTATTTTGTTTCATGTGTTTTAGGGCCATGTAGGGGGCTATTCAGTTGATGTGGTAACTGAAACTGCAGCTATTTTCTCAAAAGCCTTTTAAATGTTGCTTGCTGCATGCGGTATTCTGGCTGCTTTGACTGAGCCTCTGGAGCTGTCTCAGCTTCTTTTATGCTGCTGCTGGTTCTCCCACTCAGGCTTTCTCAGTCTTGGGAAAAACCTGCCCCTTGCTTCCATGTGTGTGAAAGGGTAAAACCCTTGCCAGGTCTTGACAGCCCCCCAGCTCATGTCACGGGGATTGAACAGCCTGTGAGGGCTTACAGGTACAATTCTGCACTGGGGGCTCAGATGCAATTACAGGATGAGTGGAAGTGATAACCTAAAGACTGAGGTCATAAATTGCTCTGGAAATGTGGTCATACCACTACGATGGAAAAAGCTTCTTTGGAGAAAGCCCACAATATTTATTAATATTTCTTTCAGGAACTGCACACTCAGTAGTGATGCAGTTGGCTATAGCTTTGCTGAATTTGATCATTATTTAGCATTATCAGTGGATATTTCATTACTTTGATGTTCAATTCACTCATCAGTGTAATTTAGAAAATAGCATGGACTAAGCAGAAAGGACTGATTTTTGTTTCCAAAGGGTGATCTATGCAGTGATGAGCTGTATCTCTTTAGTTATTCAGATGTTTGCTGGGTGACACTGACATGCCAACCTCCTGCTCTGCTTAGGGGTGCAGATCTGTTATGCTCAAATGAGCAAATGCTGCCATCGTATCACAGGATTAGTCAAAGGAAATATTCACAACTGCTCATTAGTTTGTAGGTTTGCAAGCTGCTATTTATGCAGGGATGGGTTCCCTGTTACTGCCAGGGCAGGGACTGGCTGCCCTTAGAAACTTTTCCTAATTGCCTGCCTGGTCTGATTCCTGACTGGACTCGTTAACTCTCAAGCAAGATGTTCACTGGTCTGTTATTTTGTCATGGTGTTTACTGACTGCAGTACAAGGAGACCAAAAGACATTGCCCATGCCTCAAACAATTTATAGACTACATGTAAAACCAGAATGTTCCTTGAGTCTCTGTATGATATGAAAATGCAATTGCAAGTTTAGAGGTTGGGGTTCAAAAAGAATAGATTGTCTTGTACTACAATTCCATGTGTAACATTTCCACAAAAAAACCTGATGGAACTTGAAAGTGCTGTTTATTATAGCAATACCAGTTTTTGACTAGGTGTCCTTTTATAAGCATCAATTACTTTCATATCCTGTGGCACTGGAAAATCTTAATCTATAAAATTAATAATTCTTCCACAAGGCTTGACTGAATTCCGGTTGTAGAAGCTGAAGGAAATAGGAGGGATGAGAAGAGTCAAATATAGAGCATTTCACAAGGAATTACCTCTTAGATTTATCCGCTTGTTCCCTCTCTGGTCCTTCCTTCTCCCCCTCTACCCCATATCTCCTATGTTCCACTGAGCTCACCTGGAAAATGCATGTGATCAAAAGGCAGATTTTGCTGAGGAACAGGGAAATGATCAGAGGGAGTTATTGCTGAATGGGCTTGAAAACACTCAAGAGTGCTATGAAGCTGAAACGGAAAACCCTTGCTTTGGTCTACCTGTGCTTCACTGTGGCTTGGCTGCTGCAAAATCCCCCGTCTGGACTGAGTGCAGTGACCCTGCTGCTTTGGACTAAAGCCATTGCACTAATGAAGTCAGCGAGGCTCTGATGGGCTGTCTTCACTGCAGCAGTTCCCTCAGATCTGCCTGTATGAAAACAAGCAGCAGTCAGTTTCTGGTATTTTTAGGGAAGAAAGGTCAGTCTGTATTTAGCATTGCCTACTGTGGTGCTGTGCATTTGCATTTCACAAGTGGTTTTGCAACTTGTTTAAATGAAATTATCCCACAAAGTTTTACTTCCACAGCTGCAAGCTTTGCAAAGAAACCAGGCTTTATGTCTGGAGTTTGACAGCGCTGATTCTTGCTTGTCTGATTGGGCAGGGAGCAAAAGAGGGAGATTGCAGCCACTTTAAAAAAAGCAAACTACAGTTTGAAATTCCAAAACAGGATGCTTTTAATGGCATTCCTTGCCAGGGCTAAGCAGACTCGGGGATCAAAATTATCTACCCACCCATGTCTTTTTAACAGCAAACTATAACCACTTTAATTCCTGCCTGAGCATTGATTAGATGCGGTATAAAGTGAAGTGGCAGCCTCCTGCCTCGTAAACATTGGCAGAATGTGCAGCCACAACACTCACGTAGGATTTGTTTCTAGGACTCTTCAAGATGAGCTGGAAAGAGTGGCTTTCCACACACTCAACAATATGCAAATGCTGACTCTGCGAGCCGACGCAGCTGTTTTTAAGCAGAAATACAGAACAAACTTCAAAAGCATTTTAATATCCAGACCTCAGTATCCCAAGTGACTCCCAATTAGGCCTGGAAATAGGTGACCAGATGTGGCATTTGCAAATGCTGCAAGCTGATGGTTGCTGGGCACTTTGAAAATCTGCTCTGATACAATCTGAGAACTTTTCTTCACTCACTTCTACGTGCCAAGAATTGAGGGTTGTTTTGCTTTTCACAGGCTCTGTTTATCACTTACCTCAATGATAGCTGAGTCTTAAAAGTAATTCAGAAAACTCAGAAATAAACATTACTGAGAAAATAATGGAAACCAGTTGCCCTCTGCACAAATTAGCTCCAGGATGGGGATCCAATTAAAAAGGTTCAGATTTTAGTATTTGAAATTGATTGGCCATTTAAATTAATGGAGACTCTGACTAAATTTTTCAGCTTTGGAAATCTTTGTTCTGATTCTCTTAGCTTTTAATATTCTGTGATTATGACATCTGGAATACTGGTTCCTCAGGTGGGATGCAGAAATGCAACAGAAATTAATACATCCTCTCTGGCAATAATGAATTCTGCCAGCAGTGGGGATGCTCTAGTGACTATGTTTTCAAGGAGTGGATGGACAAATATGTTCTTTCTTGCCCTGTTACTAAGACCACTCCCTTGCCCAGATTCGCAGAGTACACATAAGGTCAGGCAGATTGCTATTCACTAAGCAGAATAAAATGTGCAGTTAAACAAATAAAATCTGTAAGTGAATTTTTATACTGAGTGGATAAACAACATGAAGTTGATTTATGCAATAAAGGATTCGTGCTTAACCAGATCAGCATTTGTCATATGTGGTTTCCTTCTCAGTTGCCTGCATCAGGAGAAAAGCCATCCATGGTGATTCCTCTTACCCAAGGGCTCAGCAATGTACTCTGAAAGCTCTTACACCAAAGAACTAAGGAGAGAGAGCAGAGGTAATTGCAGTCCATTGCCAATAAAATAACCAGCTAAGTATTCCTGACATTTGAGATCAGGAGCTTTCCCTGGACTCTGAGACTGGGAGGAGTAGTGAGAAATAGAGAGTCAGAGGATCATTCCTGCTGGGGCTACTCCTGATTACAGCACTGATTGTGCACTCGGGTGCCCAGGTTAGGGGCTGGTGATGCTTTGCTGGTGTGAGCTAAGTCTTTGGGCCAGGCTCAGCCTGGGACTGTGGGGTCTGAGCTGTGCAATGAGTGCTGTGGGCTGTGAGGTGGCTCCTTCCTGCACAGATACTGTCCCTGGGAAAAGGGGCACAGAAACAAGGGAGGGGAGGATTAAACCCCGACCTCAGCCTTTATGTTTCTTCTTTATATTCTTCTTGTGTTTGATTGTTGGCTTGTAATCTTTTAAACACTGTGCTTTAAGTAAAAGTCAATTTTATTGAAGAGGGAAGAAAAACAGACTTAAAAAAAAATATTCTGTTGTGATCCCAAATCTTCTAGAAGATCAGTTTCTGAAGGCAGAAGTTTGCCTGGAATTACTGTGCTATGGAAATTTCACGTAAAGGCATTTATATGGACTTTCCCTTCAAATACAAAGAAATAAATTATGGAAGTAAATTACTTGGATCACTAAAACATGCCCATCAGGATGATTCACAAAGATTAATCTATTGCTCCAAAACATCAAGCAGGCAATTAAAATTTGCATTCAGCTATAAGCTGCTGAGAAATTAAAATTCAGCAATCCTAATTCTGTGACTAGTTCGACCAGAAAATAATCAAACAATAAAGAGTTTGTCACAACCGTCATTACGTTAAAACAAACAAACAAACAAGAAGTTCTCTTTAGCAGTTTTTTTTCCCAGCATCCCTCAAATTAGGGAAAAAAATGCAGGACTGTAAGCTTAAGCAGTAATTAGCTTAACAGATGCCTGAAGGAAATACACTGGGCCAATTCTGAGCACTTCCCTTCCAGTGGAAAGAATATTCCTTTAATATTGAAGCAAAATGGACCGTGCCTATAACAATGCTCCATATTTCAGCTGAACAGAGATGAGTATGTTTTCTACTGATGTAAGTAAGTTTCACTTCTCTGGTCTGATAAGGGTCAAGAAAGGAAATTGTTATGTTATATCGGATGTGAATAAAGTTCAGAATTGGATTAGAAGTGGACTGAAAATATAGAATTCATGTGAAATACAGAGGCTTGGATATTCTACTTGGACATGGAATGAAAATGAATTACAGTCTTCTTAAAAAGAAAGTAATTTAAAAGTAAGCTCTGCTGCCGTCTGAAAGGTTGCCTGATTATTAGGTCACTCTTCATGCAGATTTTAGAGTCTAGACATGAAGAAGTTCTTTAAAAATCACTAAGGTTGCATGTACCTAAAATCTGAAAGAGCAACTCCCTCAGCCAAGTTTGGTGATCAGTGACAGAACCAAGAGAATGGCCTGAAGTTGTGTCAGGGGAGGTTTAGGCTGGACGTTAGAAAAAGATTCCCCACCAGAAGGTGATTGGGCACTGGAACAGGATCCCCAGGTCAGTGGTCACAGCACCAAACCTGACTGAGTTCAAGAAGCATTTGGACAACACTCTCGGACTCACATTGTGATTCTTGAGGATGGTGCTGAGCAGGGCCCTGAGCTGGACTGGATGATCCTTGCAACTCAGGATATTCCATGGTTCTATGGCTTGGGAAATTCTATGTTAATGTGCAACTTGCTACACTGTTTGTTAAGCATAAACCCCCATCAAATTCTGGGAACAAAAGCTCTTTTATGGGATCAGTGCTTTTTGCTTTGAACATAAAGGCTTCAGCACTTTAAGTAACAGCAGGATTCCATTATTTTGCAGCAGTATTTTTATCCTACTTATCAGTACATGTTTCTGATCATGCTTGAAATGTCAGTTTAGCTGCCTTTGGTGGTGTGTCTTCCTGTGTGTGATATGAAGTGACAAGGCTGTCAGACACACGGCGCTTTCACAGGCTCTGCAGGTTGAGGGGATGTGGGAAGGAAAGCCAGTGCTTGCATGAGCTGGTGAAGGGGCTGGCCCAAAGTGGTCAGGAGCTCCCTGGATTCTGCCAGGGCCTCACAGTTCACACCATGGAGGTCTCTGAGGTTTTGCTGTTGGGAGAAAAATGCAGCACTTGACCCATTTTCCCAATACCCTCTGATTTCTGGTGCCTAAACACATTCTAGAGCAATGGCACATTCCTGCCTTTGTGCATCAGTGGGGACTTCTCTTGTCACCCCAAGCTCTCAGACATGAGCAGGTGGTAGTCTACACTCAAGATTACAATTACAATTTTTGCAAGGTAATGTTGTGTTTTGGGTTGGGGATTTTTTTGCCAGTTCATAGCAACTAAGTGTTCTCATATTATTAGGACTGTCTTTATAACAAATAGCTTTTTCTTTCTTACTTTGTCTGATATTCTTTTAAATCTCAGTTGTGCTCCCCTCTGCCCACAAAAAAACTTAACACAAAATTTTCTGTTTAGATCCCCAGCAGATAAAAAATCATGGGAGTTGCCACCATTTACAAGTGTATGTCATCTGCAATGGTGCAGTGTCAGTTGTTATAGACAGATTGGATGTTTTCTATGGGTTAAAGAGAAGGTATCTGGATCTATTCTACTAGTGGGTGGCTCTGAAGGAGAGCATTGTCTCCTTGAACTGTCTGAAAATTTGCAATGAAATTTTTTTTTTTCCTAACATGTAGTTGTCAAACTAAGCTACGCTGGATTTTCCTATAGCAATTATTTCCATTCACATCTAACTGGGAAAAGAACTTTTTGTTGGGTCACTGACTCAGCTGAGTTTCTGCTGTTACTTGTATCTTTTTTCTGTGTGTGTGTAATAATCTCAAATTTGTACACATCTGGAAACCTTTACCAAAGGTCATTCCTATGTTTACCAAAATCCACTGTGTAATTTTTATTTCACTGAGATGTCAGCGATTTATCTGCTTCATTGAAAAAACATATTTTAATTCTGACTGGGAAAACTCACTGCACAAATCAAAATCAATTCCAGCTTCTGTAACAGTTGGCCAATGTAGGCAAAAAATGGCATATGAAGTGGGAGAGTACTGACTAAAGAAAACTAATGATGTTATCCCCTTGTAAAGTACTCTGATGTGTTTTTCAAAGTGGGGTGGTATTGGCTGGGGTGAAAACACATTTTCAAAATATTTTTTCTCTCACTTTTCCTTATTTCCTGCTTAAAAAGAAAAATATGAAGGAAGCTGAGAAAAAAGGGATGGTTTTCTAGGAAAATACTGTCTTTTTATTTCAAAACAGTATTTGCTTTCCAAAGCCTGAGAATTGCACATGCTTTAGTAGCATATTACTCTTCACAGAATTTTTGACCAACACTGACAATATGTTTTCATTGCCTTGTTTGGCAGAGCAGCTAAAAATGTCTTCCTCAAAGTGCTCTGAAGCAAAGAGCAGTGTGAGAAACCATGCCAGGAATTGTTGCTTCTCTTTTCTAAAAAATGGTGGAGTTTCTTCGTTTTTTCCTTCTCTTTTTTCAGAAGAGAGGGTTGAAGTGGGCTAACCCCCCTTTCTGTAGTTAGGAAAGGTTTCTGGATTATTCCTCTGCATTTTCATCCTGCTGAGTATGACCTTAGTGATCCTGCTATGGAACTATAAGTAGGGACTGTCTCCTGTCACTGGTTCCCTTGTTTTTAAGGTATTCACGTTAGTCTAAATCACTGTATAGGATTCAATCTTGGTTGTGGAAAATGCTGTATGAACGGGGTGAACACATTTTTTATTTTGGCCAAGGGTCTTTGTTTTTCTTCCGTACACAGGATTCTTTCAAACACACTACATCCCTCCATGCAGATGCATTTTTATCTGACAGTTCCACCCTCACCTGTTCACAGGAGATGTCACCCTCTGATTCTTATTTATTTGGGTTGCATAGATGAACTAAAGAAAGGGGCTGTGTCATCATGTCTGTGGCTGAGTGACAGATTAAGGGGTGTTTATTTTTTCTACTTTGACTGTGATTTTGGATATAAAGGAGATTATTCACTTTCAATGGGCTTCCCCCTGAGACAAGGTGGAGAAAGAGCAAAAGCTGTAACATCTTCCTGCAGTCCCAAGAGCCAGTGAGGTGTGCAAGAATGAGAAGGTCTGTTTCAGGACCAGGTAATAAATTCAGTATTACAAGACTGGATGCATTTAGGGAATCAATTTGACAATTCATTCCTTGCTCTTTTCCTGGGGTGATGCAGAGACTTGTATTCTCCTTAGTCATGGTGGATTTCAGCTCAGTTCGTCACCAAGTCAAATAATAAAAAAGTAACAGTTCGCAGAACTCTTTAACATCCAAATCACTTTTTTGAGAATAAATCTTGTTGATGTCTCCTCAAGAAAACAAGATTTGAAGGAGAATAAATGTGCTGGGAAATTTTTGCAAAATACTGTTTGATCTTCCAACCAATTCTCCAAAGACCTCTGAGTTAGATTGGGGCTGTTAGAAAACTTGTGTGTTGTGCCAAGGACTGTTTTTCCTTCCTCAGAACTGTTGCTGTCATTTTACAGTGAGTAGGAAACTTGAAATTTGTGTGATTTAGATATCATATATTATCAGGTGAAAGGATTTTGGTTTTGGCTTTTTTTGTGTTTCTGGGATTCATGCTGCTACAGAAACTCACATATTCTTACCAAAGGTACTGTTGTGATCAGAGCTCTGTTTTGGCCTTTGAATGTAGCAGGAAGATGTTATCCAGGCATTTTAAAAAAATATTGCAGAGTGTGTGTGTGTATATATATATAGTATATATATATATATATATATAAAATTACATTTGCTCTAAAAAAAGTACAATGGATTGGCAGGAAATATTTATTGTTCTGTTCTTCCACTTTGTGTACATGCACATAATTCGCATTATCAGCAATTGATATATGCTCATATTCAATAAAGAGGAGATTCCTAAGGAAAGTAATATAATTTCTCCGGTTTTCATTGCACTCTAAGGTGGTTTTTTTTAATAAGATGGATACATTTGCTTAGCATGTGTTCCCTAACAGGTCTGAGTAATTGAGTCATTCCTCACTGCTGTAGTCTCAGATCACTGTTTCTGAAATTGCTGAAAATGGGACTTTCTATCTTGAATGTCTGAGAAGGAATAAGCTGTGAGAGTACTGAAGTCATTATCAGCCCAGAGGAGGTCCACAGCTCTGCTCAGAAAAGGGCAGCAGGTATAAAAAGCAACCTTTTCATATTCAGCAAATAGTGAAAGAACACATTCCATAAGAAGAACAATTGTTTCTGCTGTAGACTTTTCCCCCACCACCTGGGGTACCTGGAGAGCCCTATGCACTCACTGTACCTCTACCCTTTATGTGCCTGAAGTGAAAAATCACTTACAGAGAACCCACTGGAGAGCTACAGACCAGTCCTGGAAGCCATCGTGGTCTTTTTCAGCAGCTTTTTTTTGCTTTTAACAGTAAAATTTTCCATGCTGGGGTAATGAAGACCTAAATGCATGGGTAGTTTATAAAGCCATACCTAATTCTGACTTGACTGATCAAATGTGAGATAAAGAGTTTGTGAGAGCCTGGATCAGCCTTTCTCTGCTTCACTTACGGATCCATGGCATTTGCAGCTGGGAAATATTAATATTGTGATATCAGTGAGCATGCCTTAAATCAATAGATAGGATTTTGGAAAGTATTTTCAGTTCTGAAATATGACTATTGGATATAATTTAGAGAGTGAGCTGTGTCACTTTTTTTTTGAAAATGCTATTCAAAGAAACAAAAACCTGGTACAAGTATTCATATTTTCATTGTGTATTTTGAGGGAAGAACTCATAAAATGAGACAATATGCATGACACATTTGATAGGTCCTTGTGAATGTCACTCCTGTTTTGGTCCTCTAGCACAGGAAAGACTTTTTTCCCACACTTGTGAAATGTTGACAATTATGTTCTTTGTAGTGGAAAGAGACAGCAGGTATGATATTGGAAAGTGCCCCAGGACAGTTTGTAGAACTTGAGGGTATCTTCAAGTGGAGCTGGAAAAGAGGTGTTAATTCCTCCTCTGCCCTACTAGTTACCTCTGTGACACGGAAAGAGACAATAGCAGGCATAGGACAAATCCTGTCTCCTCTCTGTACTGCCTGGTGTGTTTATTTGCCTTGGCTCTGTGTCCCTCTTTTTTAAGGCAGATACAGAGAGGCAGTGCATCATGGTTCTCAGCATCCCTCTTCAGCTCCTGTTTTGCTCGAAGGTGAAAGCAACCCTCCACAAGCTGAAAGCGCTCAGAAGGTGATGGGCAGGGCACACCACCACTGAACACTTCCCACCTCCCCTGGAAATGCCTATATCCAGATTTCCTCAGAAAATATGTCAATGATACTCTCTTTATTCCAATACCTGGTTCCTGTTCAAGTTCCTTCTGATTTTGTTTCCATAGTCTAATCTTTTGGAATGAAGTATTTTCAGGAGGCTAGTGTTCAAGCTTAGCAAAATTTATCAATTAATACGAAAAGAGTCAGTTGTGTGTAAATGTTGCTTTCTAAAGTATCAGTGTCCACCTCCACCCAGGATTCTGCCTCTAAAACTAAAATCATATTGCAGCTTTGCTTCTGACTGCTCAGGTGAGGTAAGGCTTAGATATATCCTTCAGCCCTTGCTTAACCCCTTTGCTATTCAAAATCACTTCTGCATATTGGGAAGGTGCATTATCCATTGGCAGATCAGCATCCCTGCCTCAGAGAGCAGGAGAGCTGCCAAACATCATGTTCAAGTGATGCAGTACTTTGCTGTCCTGCTTTTCCCTCTGCATCTCCAGCAATTCCTAGTTGGGTAAAAGGGGAGCTGCACACATTGCTTCTCTCCCGTAACGTTTGAGATCTTCCAACATAAATTACTCTCATGAAAATATTTGAAGGAATGTTTGAAAGACAAATGTTCTAATGTGGGACAAGAGCAAACTGACACCTCTAAACTGCCATGACTTGGGCTACCTGGAGCTTTTCATTAACTTTTCCTAAACACTTTGGCTTTTCTGATTATAGTTTTATGCTATTTTTCACAGGCCTACCCTTGGTAAGTTGATGAAATCTCAAAGCAGTAATGAAAGGCAATAAAGCTGAGTGAAAAACAGGCTGTCTTAAATGCAGTAGATTTTGTTTATTAATTAATGAGCTCCACAAAAAGAACTACAAAACAGCCTGTGGAAGGTAAATGGATTTATGCTTGAGTCAGAAATATTTGAAAGACAGTTTACCCCAGTAGAAAAAGTCTCTGTTTTAATATATAACTAATCCTTCAAATAATGCTGGAAGGACTTTTCATAAAAAGAGATGAAAATTGCTGAGATTTGAATTGCAAATATTTGCGGCAACCACTGTTTTCCCAAAATATATGTTAAGGTGGTTTCAAATTTTGACTGCTCCTATTTATTTCCACCTATGACAGATCAGCCTACCCCCTCTCCCTACTAAGTCTAAACCATGCAAAATGTGTTTTTTGACAAAACCTGTATATTTGACTGTCCTCCACCATCAAGATTAGAACCCCCAAGGGGTGTGGTTGCCAAAACCCAGACAATTAAAAACTAGTTCATGGTAGCCAGGGAGAAAAGACACCTGTAAAACATTTTGCAGAGCTAATGATACTTTATTTGTTTTCACATAATCCCCTTTTGTCACAATTCGCACTTATTATACCTGTTCCATTCATCTACAAATAAAACTCGACAGGCTGCTGTTCTGCCACTGGATTTTTTTTATTTTTTTTTTGCCAGTGGGCTAAAGATGTCTGATGTTTACTTCTATCTGAATACAGGAATTTCAGTCACGTTATATTCAAGGGATCGCATCTTCATTTTTGTGATAAATGAATAAGATAGTCTGGTTGCCTTGATTAAATTAGCTACGTGGCATGGGAGCTGAAGTGAGCTTGCTACATCCAGTTTGATTTTGTCAAAGTCAATGTGCAGTACTGAAACAAGTGGGAGATACTAATTTAATTAATACCTTACTGGGGGACAGGCAATTGATTATCTGTGTTATTTTAGCTGCTGCTATTCACAGCCCAGTGGTATTCACTTAAATAACCAGTGATTCAGGTTAAAAGGGCTGTTACCCTCAAGAACAAGGCTCACTGTGGTAGGAACCGGTATTCCAGAGGGGGGAGACGAGTGTGGACAGACAGGCCAGTGGCAAATGTCTTTATGAGCATTTTGGTTTAGAGCAGAAACCTGTTTTGGGGAAGTGACTGCTCCACCTTGGAGGCAATATTGAACCAGGAAGCCATCAGGGATCAACAGCAATTTCTAGGCCACCTCTAGGGCAGTAGCCACTAAATTTTACCAGACTTGAATCCCTAGGGAGAAGGGGAGGTACCCAAGGGTACATGGGTCTTGTGAAAAAAAAGTTAGAACAGTGATCTGCAAGGTGGAGAGCAGGTGTGATCTCAGTGCAGGCTGGTTTTATTTCACAGGCTGGATTTATGTGGTGAGCATGCTGCTAATGGCTTCCCATTACCTGGCCATTTACAGCTCTTGTGACATGAAATCTTCATTTTCCATACTGAAGAAAATGTACACAAGCCATTCAGATAATGACCAAAGGAACAAGTAAAAATTTGTCAGCAATTTAAGTGTTTGCTCAGTGTTAATATCAGGAGCAGTAAAGTCTCTTTTATTTATGTTGCAATGCTAATCCAGATTCCCAGCCTATGTAGTAATTATATGTTTCTTATAACTAAGTCTATTATATGATTGCATTTAAATCATGAAGTTAAATCCATAGCAACTGTATTTAACCTATAACAAGATGCAATTAGCAATAGAAATAGTCCTGCAATTAAATGGGCAACAATTACTTCTCTGTATGAACAGACTTTTTTGGATACTGAGAAAAATGTAATTTTTAATGCATTATCATTCTGTTGTTATGATTAATTTTTGTGAATTTCGAAAAGTCTGTTAGTCAAGTCTTGCAGAAATGGATGTGAATATTAAATAAAGTCCTGTTCTCAGTGACAGTACAGCAGCTTGGACTCCTGCTCCAGATTTCCTCTGCTCTTTTCAGCTTACCTATACTATGTTTGAAGCAGCTGAGCCCTAATCCAGCGAAAATAGAAAATGTCCTCAGCTCCTTCACATATCTTCTAGCCCACTGCTAATTTTCCATTAAAGGTAGCAATACAGCTACTCCTCAGCATGCAGTGATTTTCAGACCTACTTGACTTAAATTGGTATTTATTTAAGGAAGATGAAATCTTCTGGTAATTCATCTTCTGAGTGTAATTGGTAATCTGCTGCTGTATCCCAGATATGGAGTTGAAATAGCTTTAGTTGTTATTTTTTATCTACTACCCTCAGGAACCAAATTAGATGGCTAATAGACTGGTCAAAATAACAGAAAATTTGTTTGTAATTGCTTAATCAGATTTAAGTCAGCATGTTTGAACTCAAATAAGCAATTGAGAAGTTATTTAAATGTTATATTATTATCTAATTATATCAAAAAGCATAACCTCCTCATTTTTTAGAGAGAGGAGGTATATAATAGATTCATTGTACAAATACTTGTTTATGAAACTATCTGACTACACAATTGCAATTTCTCTGGTACAAGACCACTGATATTTAGGGACACATTCATTGCCATTAGAAACATATTAGAGGAATTAAAGTCTTGTGGGTTTTTTTTATTGTTGCTTGGCAAATGCGAGAATGTTGTTAGTGTGTGAAGTGGTATAGACTTAATTCTGTTAAACTTGTGTTATAAAAAAATTAGTTTCCCTCTAATTGCCTTATTTTCAACTCAATATCTGCTTTCTGGGGTTAACACTTTTCCTTGTTCAAATCAGCTACCAAGAATATTTTCTCCCTAAGCTTTTTTAATCCTTTAGTCTTCAAATATAAATGCAGTCACTGATAATGGGAAATGTAGATTTCTACCATGCATAATGGCAAGACTGAAGCTGTTTGCTTGGCAAAGGGGCACTGAGTTAAGGGAATTGGTGTTAACAGTCAAATATGAGCAGTTAAAAGCATTCTCATTAGGGGCTAGGAAGGATTGACAGAGAGATGGAGCTACCAAGAGTTTACTGGAATGTGTGAAGGTTTATTAATATTGGCACGGGGATGGTCCTATTTGTCTAGACAGTGAGAAAATCTAGTGTGTCTGGAGTGTGATTTGTGGGAACCTTTCCCCTTTGTAAATTGTATTTGGTTCTCAGTGATAGACATGGCCCCGAGTACAGTGCAATATTGGCCCGGAGCTTCAATTGGTTTTGATTGAAACCTACTAGTCACAAATAATGGTGTAAAACCACTGCCTGTTTTTAATTCCCTTTGAGCTGAGGATATGGAATAAGGTTTCAGAAATCTGCTGAAAAAAACATTACTTTTCTGGTAGTTCTGATAGTATCATTTCAGAACCTTTAAATTTATTTTTATCTTTTACAAAGGATGTCTGGGATTGCAATGTCTGGAAGAAAGGGACGTAAATTCCTGAGGGAAGAGCATTTCCTAAATTACTGCATAACACTTTGTGTCCTGGGCACAGTTATTTTTTTTTCCACAATGTCATAAAATGGTTAATAAATACAGAATGCAGAAAAAGGCCAGACCCCCTTTGACATTCACCTTCTTACTTGCTTTAAATTCTGCAGGCTTGATGGTCTTTGCCAGCAAATTACTGCTTTCAGAACTTCTCTACACCTAAAGGCTACAAACATATACTCTCCCTTGCTATGTAGGTATTTGATGTTTTTTCTCTTTTCTAAGCCACACAAGTGTTTTCCAACTTAAATATAGTATCCATGACTGATGATTGTATTGCCAGTGCCTATTAAAGCTATAATGTCATAGCAATTTTGTCACAAACCAGTACGGCTCATTTGACAGTAAACCTTTGGCTGTGGAAAACTGTAGTGTAGGTTTAAGCCTGGCTTGCAGACAGCTCAAGGGGGATGGCTGAGTTATGAAGCGATGCAGCCATCGTTCTGGGATGTGTGCCTCAAAACAAGTCACAGCCTCAAATAATGGGGCTGTGCCTCTTGCCCTTTGGAATTCGGAGGGAGATATGTAGCAAAACCAGCATAACTGTATTTAAACATACCTAGACCAGAAAAACGAGAGGCAATTTTCATGTGATAAATGGGACATTTTCAGAGCTGTGGAATATCCATTTCCTGCCTTACTTTTGCTGTACTCATGTGGGACAAACAAGAAGATTTTACCAGATACCCTATTGCATTGATTTGAAACCAACCAAAAAATCCCGACAACATACACGTGAACAACCCAAACTTTAGATGATTTTACATGTACATTTCTTTAAATAGTAAAAAGAGCTCATCTACAGGGGTTTTTTTGGTTGATTGGTTTACAATTCCCAGAAACATCTCTGGGTTTTCACCACAGGAAGAACTTGGTCCTGTTGGAGCAAGTCCAGAGGAAAGTCACAAAGATGATTAGAGGAATGGAACAACTCTCCTAAAAGGAAAGGCTGAGAGAGTTGGGGTTCTCCAGCCTGAAGAAGAGAAGGCTCCAGGGAAGTCATATGGTGGCCTTTCAGTACCTGAAGGAAGCTTGCAATAAAGCTGGAGAGGGACTTTTGGCAAGGGTGTGTAGTTGATAGCACAGGGGGTAATGGCTTCAAGCTGAAGGAGAGTAGGTTTAGATCGGATATTAGGGAGAAATTCTTTGCTGTGGAGATAGTGAGGCACTGGAAAACGTAACCCAGAGAAGCTGTGGATGTCCCATCCCTGGAAGTGTTCAAGGCCAGGTTGGATGGATCTTTGAGTTACCTGGTCTGGTGGAAGGTGTCCCTGCATGTGGCAGGCATTTGGAACTAGATAAACTTTAAGTTCCCTTCCAACCCAAACCATTCTATGACTCTATAAAAGAAATGTAAAAAACAGTGATGATTTGTGCTGGTTTTGTTGGTTTCCTTTAGTTTTCAGAATTTTTTTTAGTGCAAATAAATAGAACTTTCTCTTAAACACAAAATCAGGTTTCAGGAAAATGTCTGTTTTCTGGCAGATTTTCTGTCCCCACAGAACTGGACTGCTTCACTCACTGGAAACATTTTTAGTTGCTGTATTTCAGTCAGACCTACTCACTAGTTTTCCCAGCATGCAGAGACAGGAGAGGGCTCTTGTGCCGGTGAGAGGTTTCAGCTTTGGAGACCTTGCATCACAATGAGTTTCCTTTGCTGTAACAAAAGCTGCAAGTGTTAAGGATCAGGGGGATTTCAAAAATGGCCCCTCATTACTGCCTTCATTCTTTGAATGACACCTGGTAATACATTGTGCTGCTGCAATTTTGCTGTCAAAATGAATGTTGTTTTATGGCTGGTACACCTCATCGAAATAGATTGCACCGCTTGCTGAAGAAGCAGTTAGTCAACAAAATGCACTCTGGCACTTGGTGTAGTGACTGCAATTATTTGACTGGTGGCCAGCCTAGGTAGCTCTTGGGAGCCATAAATAGTATTTAGAGGTTGCTGTAAAAGCTTTTTAATTTCTTACACCAGAGTTCATTTACATTGTACACCATATGTCATGGCAAATGCACCCTCTCTTTGGAGAACATTATGCACAAAACAATATGTTATAAACACAACTTTTTAATGGCCTCCAGAGTAGCTGTAGATAGCTCATCCAGGAGGCTGCCTAAAGATGGATCTGTTACGTGGCTGGAAATCTGAGGTCACTTCGTTTTAGCTAATGAAATGAGTCAAGATTCGCTCTGCATTTCAGATGAGAACATGGCCCACTAGCAGTTTAATCTCAATAATGTGAAGTCATTCATTACAGATTAATGCAGAAGTTGTTACTAAAGTTGGGGGATGCCTCCTCTGGAAGCAGAGGAGAAGGACCTTGGTTTTGAAGGGAGGAATTCTCTGGATGCACCTGAACCCACTGCTGTGCAGCTGATGTGAAACAAGACACGCAGCCCCAGCAGTGTGCTGGGGAGAGCTTATAGCACACGTAGGGTAATCAGCTGCTGTCCAAGGCTACGTGAATGTACTCTGATTTTGTCACTTCAGTTCATGAAGCCGAAATGGGGAGAAGGGCAAAAAGAGACTACCAAAGAATGGAGCACGTGTTTGAGGGAGAAGATGAAAAGAGCTTAGCTGGCTTAGCAGATGAAGGCTGCAAATTGAAGGCTGAGTGAAGATAGGATTATTCTAAATAAATGCATTGGAGAGGATTAAGCATGAGGGAGGAAGAACTTTATAAACTGAAGGACAATGATGGTAGGGAAAAGAAAGGGTTAGGCACTGTACATTAGCAAACTTACTTCAGCAATTGCATGATGATTAACCTTTAAAGGAATAATTTCCACCCACTCCTCCAAGATGCTGATTATGTGAATGAGATGGTAAATGGAAAATGTGCACTAACCTGATAAAACACAGGTAGCAAGGTGCTGTTCAACTTATAAACCAGCCAGGAATCAGAAACAGACCTTTTCTTTACAGTCNAGTTCTCTTTTCTTCTTAAACAAATTTTTTTTTTTTTTTTTTTTTGGGGGGGGGGGTAGTTGGTGTTTGGTTTTTGTTTGTTTGTTTGTTTGTTTTCCTCTGGCAAAGGAAATATCAACTCACCAAGAAATTCTGGTCTACTAGGGTCTATTTTACCTGTCGGCATTGTCTCAAGCCAACTGAGGAAAGAAAGTGTTCGAGATTTCACTCTGAAAATGTGAGTTCAATTGGTTTTCTCTTTTAGGATCTCACATTTCTGTGAGCTTTTCTTTTTCTCTCTTTCTCTCTTCCAGTTATTTCTAGCTTTTACTGGCCAAAAGCAATATATTTCTATGTATTGGTGCAGGGCCCATGCTTGGTTGTGGGGTTACCGTAAATGTTAATAAGCATCCTTCTTATGTTGATAAGAATCTCTCAGTATGCTTCTACATACTTGTATTAGTCCCCATCTCTGTTAAAAAACTCTTATTCTCAAGTTAACTTGATTTTCAGAAGCTTGGTATCTTTCTGAAGCACTTATGATAGAAAGAAATATTTTTCTTTGAAGTCAATCTTTCTTTCTTAGTGTAATTCTGCTCTGGCCTTTGTTACTGGCCGAATTATCCTGTTTGGTCCTGCCAGATAAGATATCAGAGGGCTAAAAAAGAAAACTATATTCAGTTTACGTGGAATCACATCCCTCCCCGAGCTTCAGTGGTTTTGAGGTTATTGCAAATTAATTGCAATCAGAATAATAAAATTTGTAAACACGGTATGTGTTCCAGTGAAACCAAAAAGTTGTTCCTGAAGTCAGCCCACCATGTCAGGATGGGTATTCTGGTCTCAATGAATTTTTCTTTGTGGTTTAGCCTTCCTGCTACCTGTATTCTTCTAAGAAATGATGATAATATCATTCTTATTTGCCATCTGTGGCACTGGGCAGTATCTCCATGTGAATGGAACTGGATAACATCACTGGAGAAGCTGCTTCACCAGTCTTACATGGCTTCATGCTTGTATGTCTTGCCACCAAAACTCTGTCTACCTCTTGAGGTGAGGAGATGCCCCAAAGACTTCTTCCTACCAGGGCACTGCAGCAGGGGTCAGAGAAGCGTGGTATCTACAGCCACAGAGGCACTGCTCCAGGAAACAGAGGAGGAATGTGCAGACCTGAGACAGTAAGCATCCTAAAGGACCCATGTTTGTTACGGTACAGTCTCCTACATTCCCTAAATCTTCCTGTTGGAGGGGCAACTTTTCTGCCTTTCTAGATGAGCAGAAGGCAGCAAAGCAAAGGCTGCTTCTATCAGCCTCAGCGTCTTCCTGTGGCTTGAGGTGTCCCTGCACATGACCCATCCTTTATCAAAGACTGTACCTTACACCTATTATAGCTTTGGGTTTGGATATTTCTAAAAAAAACTTTTACCAGGTGGTAGAATGAGGATTTGTACCATAATGCCTTGCAAGAACTGACTGTGCCTTCAAAGGCAGCCGTGGCTCTGATCATCCTGGTACGCAAACCAACTTCTGCTTGTAAAACTTCCCTCCCTGGAGAAAAGGCTTTTGTTGAAATGCAAGGACTCCCTCCAGGGACGTGTGGCTCTTTCTTCCAAGGCAGGGAAATAATTAACTGCCATGATCTCTCAACCATGCTGTGCTTCTCACAACACTTCGAAGGAGCTTGTTAGATGCACATAACTTACTGTGCTCCTTCCATGTTAAGCCCTTCAATTGCTAAATCCACCTTTTCAAGCTGGAGACAGAGCCAGAGGAGTGAGTCAGTCATGTGGAGCAGGTGTGGCTTCCTGATTTCATTAATTTAGTTAATTACAGCATTTCTTCAACAGCGTCAATCTTTTCTCTATCTTATGAAGTAAGTCCCTGGTTTATAAATTCGATTGCTGGGGCTACTTGATGATCAGTTTTGAAAATTCTATGTTTTCCCTCACGAATGCTGACTCTGTCTCACTGCCCACTCAGCCAATCAAGTCCCATTTCTATTATAATGAACTTCTGGAGATGTGATGAAGTTTGAATGCCAAGGGCTGGCAAAGAATTATGGTATTTCCCAACTTTACTCTGTGATTCTTTCCTTTTCCAAAGCCCTCATTACTGCAGCTCTAAACAGATTTTGATTGTATAAGGAGGGAAGATACAATTAGTAAAAGTAAATAAATAATTACTGAGGGAAATGGATGTTAGGCTGGTTAATAGTGGTGAAAAGAGAATGTTGTGGTCTCATTTGGAAAAAGGAGATTTGGTATATCCAAGGACTCAGTGCATTTAGATCAGATTTACAGATTATCAATAGCTACCTCTGCTTTCATACAGGGCTCAGGAACACCTTTGTACCTCAGTTTCTTTAAAAATTTCATCAGTCTTCAGAGTTCACTGGCATGCAGAATTTTGATAGATTTTTTTCTTTTTTCCCAAATACTGATGAAGTCCTGAAACACTACACTTAACCAAAGTTTTCAGATGTGTAAATTAGAATTCTGAAAGGGAAATCCCATAGAATCAACAGTTGAAATGCAGCTCTTAAAGGATTTGTGCATGCATAACCCAAATGTGTGTGTGTTTGTATGTGTAATATCAAACAACTTAAAAGGAAAGTATGGTCTCATATGAAGCTTTTTCAATTTGTTTGTGCCTTGAAACTCCAGATCTCTGTAAAAACATGTTCATTCCAACAAGTTTACAATTTTTCACTGCCAGTGTTAATTTTTGACTTCTTTTTCTTAGTCTTTTTGTATGGCTTGCAAATCTCCTTTCTGTCTTTCAGCACATTTTCAGAGATATGCCTACATTATCTGTGTGTTGTAATCAGGCAAATCTGTTACATAAATATAATTCCTAAATTTATTCTGAGAGATTTTAAAATAGTACTACTACTATTACTACTACTAAAGCCAACAGATATATGGAGCATTTGAGCTTAGTGAACTATATTTTCCAGTCACATTATTATTTTACCTTTTTTAGGGTTTTTATGTCATGCTATATCAGTGACACAGCTATTCCAGAATTCAGCCTTTATGTTTGTTCTGTTTAAAGGGGAATTTTGCAATATCTCTGAAAACACACAGATGTAATCAGAGGAATCTAGTAAACCAAGTAATAGACCTAGGAATAATTGATTGATATGATTAGCTCTTCCCAGAATAAATGAGTTACAAGGATTTGACTGTCAGCTGTCTTTGCTGTGTGTCTGATTCCCAAGCAGCTAGTTTTAGAGGTAAGCACAATGTTCCGAGCTCTGCAGACCTGCTTCCCACAAGAAGCACTCCTCCATTCCCACGGATCATATTCCACATGCCCTGAAACCACCTGCAGCAGTCCCATTGCAGCACGGTGGATGGTGCCTTAGGAGGCCATGGGAAAACCACGGTGACTCGGGTGGCTCAGTGTGTGACACGGGCGGGTCCAGCCGTGGGGGCACCACCAGGCGGGGATGAACCGCAGCGCTCCCGAGAGGAGCAACAAACCAACAAATGGCTCAGATGCTGCACCGGCTAATGCTCAGCACGGGGGTGATTTCACAAATGGAGGCCAAGGCCCTTTGCAGGCGATGTGACAGGAAAGTGGGATAATGTAACGTGGCAGATGCTGCAGGGAGGGGAATTGGGGTCGTTTTACATGCCTATGTATAATGCAACCTTATGCCATAATTAAGACACTGGATAGATGCAGTTGAGAAGGATTAGCTACTGATCCATACATTTTATGTTTCTGTTTATTTAAGACAAAGCCTCATGCTAGAGTGGTTTTTTTTTTTTTTTAGTATTAAGCCTCTTTAAAGCTTTAATTTCTTTTATTTTCTTTGTAGATGTATATATTTTTAATGTGTTTATCTCTGGTTTTGTAAAAAGATGGATTTCTAGAACATGGCCTGGCTTTAGAAGTTGGACTACAAAGCAGGACAGAGATCTATAGAATTGAACCGTAATTCCCATGATTCATGGCAGCACTATACCCAAGGAGAAGCATGTTTCCCATTTTCAGGGAAGAATGGAGCAGTCTCACTTCTCAAGTATATGGAGATGATTGTGTGTGCTTTCTTTTTAAATAATGAAGTTCCCCATAAAAACTGGGCAGTCTTCCTGAAATATTCTTTCCTCAAAAAACACAGCTTCCAATCAGTAGACATCTATGACTGGAAAATATCACCTGCTCAGATTCTGGAGAGAGAAATGGGGAGATGTGAAATTTTTCTGAAGAAGGAAATTGTGGACTGAAAGCCAGAGAGGACATGAAGTTTTTGGACCTCTGTTAGAAGTCAGCTTTGAGAGAGGAAAGAGGAGACAGGCAGAACCAGGTTGCAGTCAGCTATTCAATTAATTTCTATCACTGGTCATTTCAAATCTTCAAGATGGTGCTCAGGAACAAAAGGTTTAGGCAACCATTTGAAAAGTGTGCCAGTGAAAATGAAATGATCAGTTAGTATCAAAGGCAACTTTTTATCTGACATGGCAAGGGGGAAAATGCAAAGTTTTGAAATCCTGTGAGCAGATCCCTTAGAGTTTAAGGCATGTTTGAACCTGAAGTAATTTTTTTCTAGCTAAGGAAAAATAATCCTGTTTCTCTCTCTTTGCACTTCTTCTCCTTCTCTCTCTTTGCTTTTCTGTGCTGTTTCCTTGCTCTCAGCAAATCTCCCAGTGTATTTCCAAGTTAGATAGTTCAGCTTTATCAATTTTGTATTTGTTTGGTCCTTTGCAATTCCTGTGGTACTTCAGTGGAGCTGAAGGTCTTTGAAGACCATCTCTGCAGAGTTCTGAAGATAGTGTTTTTCAGCACATTTAGCTTGGAGATTATCATCTTCCCTTTTTTGGAAAAAGATAGGAGAACTAAAAAAAAAACCAGAAACTATGTTATTTCTTGAGAGCAACATCATATCGGTGCCAAGTTCCCAGAGGATCAGACAATTTCTACTTCTCTATGGTGGGTAGGACCAGAGGCCGCTCTGCTGCATAGATGAAAACAAAACACAGTAACCCCTTGTTCATGGACGATTTGCCTGTAAGGGAGCTAAAGGTTTGTCTATATTATTGTATCTGTTTCCTTTCAGAGGTTGCATAGCTATGGTTAGGCAAATTCGCCATCTGGGGAAGAGGGCTTATGTTACTCAGCTGAAACAAGGCTTAGAAATACAAACACACCACAGGGCCCTTCCACTGGGAAAACCACTCTCAGAACCAAAGATCTGACATGCCATATAAGTTTCACCAAGAACATCCAGTTGAGGCACATTTGTAAACACAAAATGTGAGACTTCTTAATTTAAAAGAAAAAAATTAAACCCCATGTCTTTTGATTGCTTTTGTATTTTTCATTGCCTCCAGTTCAGAAAACAGACCATCATTCATATTTATGAGGAGTATTTTGTATCAATTCATAATTATCTTGTGTAAAATTCGTTCTCTCAGTGCATAAGTAAAATATTCAAAAGGCAAAATGGAAGGGCCATAATAAAAGCATTTGTCCCTCATCCCACACTGCAGGACCTTGTCTAACGTGGAGTCTTGAGCCATAAAACCGGTGACTGATTTTCCTGTAGGTAAAGTTCAAGGTTCATTTGTTTCCAATGCACGCATTTTTCCAGTCCTGGATCCATTTAAACTTAATTTGGAATACAGATTTCTCTGTGTGTTCTTGAGACTGCCTTTTCTAGGATATGTGGACTGAGACCTTCTGGGACCTGAGGAAAGGCCAGTTTTAAGAATAAGCAAGCAGCAGGTACACTTCAACTTTTGCAGCTGCTCTTCCCCTTGCCTACCTGTGTGCTGCCATGATATCTGTTTCCAAGCACTACTGCTATTAATAGTGTTTTCCAACAGACTGACTCATTTCCCTACCCTGGTCATTATGGGCAGTCAGTGACCTTTAGCAGATGAAAGCTGAAGGCAGTGCAGAATGAACCTGTTCCCTGCAATCAAAGCAAACCCAGATTATTAATTGCATTAAGCTTTAACCATTGCTTTTAATTGCAAATTTACTTTTCTGTTTGGTTGGTTGGTTGGGATTGTGTTTTGGTTTTTTTATGATTACATCCAATGGCACCAATGAGAGGAATGTGCCGTTTTGAGCTGTTAACAGTTCTTTTTTCTGTTTAACTACCCACCTGAATCATAATGAATGTAGGGGAAGATTTAATAAATTTGTTGAGTTTTTTATTAGTTTTGTCTCACCTCTGGCCCTGAAGAGAGGGGTAATTACATCAGACTCTCTATAGCTTGGTAATCTGGGGATCTGCAGCGTGTGTTGTGCATGACATGGAAATGGATGTGTCCAGGTGTGGGTGCCTGGACAATAAGGTGTGCAAGTAGGTGAATTTATGAACAGAATCCAGCTGGGAAAAATGGCCATCAAAAGCAAAGTGTGCCAAGGCATCTTCCTCTGGAGACTGCCTCTGGAGCTGTGGTGCATTCATCACATTCTTGAGATGCAGAAATACAATTCTGTCCAACCAATCTTGGCATTCTTTGTTTGAATAATTAATTATCTTCATTTTTAGGTGGTTTTTACATATACCTGAAAACATCCCAGCATGTGAAAGCACACTTTCAGAAGGCAAACAGCCCCAAAAGGAAAGTCCTTAAAAATCAGTATGGACCACGGGAAAGCTCAGGCCACCTGATTGCTTCTAGTTGAGTTAGTGGCTAAGCGAGAGCGGAAGTGGACATTCCCAATTTTCAGTAAAATGACATTAAGTGGAAGTCTATTTAGCAATGTGGTTCTACAGCCAGAACAGAGGAAATATTTGCAGAGACCTCTGTATTTTTTGAAAATCAGTGTAATGCACTGAGGTGGCCACAGCCAGAGTCCTTCAAGGTTTTTCCTAACGTTTAAAACGACTTTATTTTAAAACTGTCACAATTATGAACTTAAGTCTGTATTTCAGGCATTCTCCTCCTAACTCATTGCATGCCAAGGTAACGTACTTAGTACTTTTTTTTCTGAGAGCTGCCTTTCCTCTCAGATGGCCAAACAAGGTGTCTGTCCCCAGTCAGGACAGTGAGTATTCTGAGTCTGACTATTTACTTTTGTGTGTATTTGATCCTGGTTTTGGGAGTTCCATGTTTACTTATTCCTCCTTTGATAGGGGTAAGGTGTAGCAGTGTGACATCTACAATTCATTTTTAGTACCAGGCAATTTAAGAAAAAAAAATAAAAGGGCATTCATTTCATCTTAATGCAATGACTGTTTAAACAGTTACTAAATTTAGTAGCACAAAATAAGAGACAAATATTTTAGAAGTATCTAAATTTAGCTCCAAAAGGTTCACTGTGGTGGTTCAGTCATTTAAAAAGTTAACAGGATATTTATTTCACTGTCTGTTTTCCTCTGCACGGCCTCCAAAGAACAGGCTCTTTGTATGGAGACAAAACTATTTTCCATATATACCAATTTTTTTCTGAGATTCCATTCAAATTAAATTTCCCCTTCTATGCTCAGGGATAGGCATAACAGAGTTAATGATTTACTGGATTAAAAATATCAATTGTCTCGTTTCCCTAACAGGATAATGGTTAACAGTTTGTATATGCTACTGTTGTCCCTTGTGTGTTGACAGATAGTAAAGAAAAGCCTTTGCTGAATGCAAATGAAAGCCTGAGGACTGATGCTGTAGTTAAGTGGACTATAAATGGATAACTATCCTCAGTAAATGAAGTGCTGTATATATACTCCCTTAGTGGGGCTTAGAGCTCCTGTAGCTGGGCAGGAAGTTTTCAGATATAAACACAGTAAGAAAATGTTGATTAATAAAATCTATCAGCATATCTGGGTATGTTTTGACGACTTTTGTCTGGAAATGTTTCTCTCAGCTCCAGGATGAGAAGAGTATTTTTAAAAGGGATACAGCTCAGTAGAAACACACTGGTGATTTTTCTCACAGCTTTGTAGGAGCATCAAGTTTTATTTCCTGCTATGCCACTGTGCCACATTTATGACACTTTTGGCTATTCCAGGCCTATTCTGCTGCAAATGTTCTCACTCTCTGAATAAATAGATATTCAATGGAGGAGAGAAAAAAGCTGTGGTGACTGGGCATGCCCTCCTATGTTTTCATATGAAAGACAAAACCGGCAACAATAAAATCTCTTTGAAGGAGGAGACTTCAGACACCCCAGCTTTGGTCATCTGATGAAAATGCATTTTTCCTTGCAGATTGAGAGGTACCTCCAGAACCATATCCAGAGTAGGAGCATGAGTTGTTTGCTGAATCCCCTGACTGCTTTGGTGCCTCTGTCCCCAGGAACTAAAGGCAGCTTTGATTAACCTGCTCATTTAAGTACCTACAGTCGTATGGGTTCTGTCTTCTTTTTACACAGCACCTACTCAGGGAGAGCACCAGGCTCAGAACTACAGACAGAATTCAATACTAACATTCTTGCTTAAAGAGATAAGCCCATTGATGTCATTGGGAGCAGGGACCATAAATATCACTGGATCTTCAGGTTTGCTGGTTTGCACTAACATCAAACAAATTACAATCTCCTTAGATTTTTGTTAATCTATGAACTGTCTTTATCATGTGAATGTAAATTCATTGTGGAGACATACGTTCCTCATTATTTCTTTTTCTCATTTAGGCTGCCCATTTTGTCTGCCAGGTATCTGGTAGGTGCTGCTGCAGTCTGCTCTCCCTCGCCTTTATCAGCATTCTGTTTGTCTGTGTTTAGTCTGGTCCTCTTTGTGGCTCTTCTCCTTGGCTAATGACAGTTTGGGAATCCACAAGCCAGCAGGACTCTTCCTGCCTCACAGAGTCTTGTGCATGTCTGTCTGCTGCCAATGTACCTGCAATTATCCATTGCTGATGCACAAGCAAAGAAAAGATGTTTGGGATTATTAGCCCAGGCATTGCTTCCCCTCCTACATTAATTCAAATGTCACTGTTGTGTTGAAGGCCCTGAAGCTGTGCTGACAATCCTTGTTTAGTGAAATAATTGATTTGAATGCTTGGTGTTGCTGTTTTTCAGGGACACTGGTGATGTCAGTTATCGAGTTAGGTAAGTAAATTCCTGCCATCTCTCCAGAAATACTGAATTCTTAAGAAGTAAACTGGGCTACTCATTATTTACAACAAGAAAGGAAAGTGTGGAGACTCCAACTTTCTTACATTTGTCAGAAATGAGCACCTCAATGGAGCAAGAGAAGGTTTCCCTACCAAATACGTCTGTTGCTAATGGAAGGTGAGGAATGGATTTTGTAACACAAGGGAAGACTTGTACTTTTAAAATAATATTTTGATCTTGAGTGAACAGAGATTTTAGGAAAAAGTGTTCTGTGAAATAAAATTTTCACCCATGAAAACCTGAAAAAGTATTATTTAGTTAAAAAGGGAATATTGGATTTTTGTGTCAAATTTATGTTACACATGCACAGAAATATCAATGTGTTTAATTGTTTAAGCATTTTACACAGTGAGGTTGTTTTATACAGCATGAAAAAAGATTTTGAAATTGTAAAAATAAAATGTTGTTACTTTTTTTTAAGTACTGCTATAAAAATAATTCTAACGTATTTTTTTCAAGAGGAAAGGTGAATAATTTTATTATTTAAACAGTAATGGAACTTTCTGTCATATACTCTAAGTTGTAGCAACTTATCTAAACAGAATGAATAATATGTCCAAGGTAAGACTAGAAATTCTGGGTAATGAAGAAAATGTGTTGAGATAAGTAGAATTTTAGTTTATAACCTCTCTAATCAGAAAGCTATTTCAGAAAGCATGTACTAGGACATTTATCTGCCTGGCAAAAAATTGCCTGATATTTTACTCCTCTGTTTTAGACCGGTTCAACCCAAAATTATGTAGGTACAAACATAGGAGATGTGGGGCAGCCCAAATCCCAGGTTCAAATTTGCAGACAGCTTAGAAACTATAGACCTTGGACTAAGAACCCAGAATGCTGGAAGTGTTGTTATTTCAGAAAAACTCATCACTAGTTCTTTGATGGCTGCTTTACGCAGAATTCTGTCTCTTCTCTTGATCCTTTTGGTGCTCAGAGTTGAGACTCTCAGAGCCAAATTGCCAACTGGGTTAAAACTTCCTGCTAAGGTGGCTGTTAATTTTAACTGCTAGGTGCAACTGTAAATCACTAGGACAAAATCAGACCACATCAGCATCTATCATTAGTTCTACTACATTAGAGAATTAGCAAACTCCCCTCCCTCAGGCAGATCAATCACTCTTTTAGCAGGTTCCCATGATACCATCCCACAGCAACCAGTCTCTACCTGTTATATCCTGCACAAAACATCACCAACCCTTCCCTGATCTTCATACTACTGTCCAAATGTTTAGCACACCAAAATCTCTGGAACAATCTGTGCAGAACACAGAGGGGCACTGCCAATACCTGGGCTGCTTCACAATTGTCCAGGCAATCGGCACTCGCTCGTTTCCCCGCACACAAATGGGCTTGGAAAAGAGGGAGGCTGTCTTTCCCCCTGGGCAATGAGCACTGCTGCAGCCATCATGGGCAGAGTGCAAGTGAATCTAGGCTGTCCTAACCATTCCCATTCTCAGAACATTTATGAGATTGTGGTCATATCACAGCTGGCCATTTAGGGAATAGGCAATAAACTAAACCATTTCCCTTGTAGATGACAGACGGGATTGGGAGATAGGGACTGATGAATATCACTAAGACCGCTCCATGAATATCCATACATCTTACTGATGCTAGAGCTAAAGCTGATACAGCTTGAAGCAGAGGAAAGGCTGTTTCTGACAACATTAGGGGAGCAATATGGAAGGAGCAAGATATTTTCTCATTAAACAAACAAACAAAAAAGAATTAATACTTCTTTAAGCTTCAAAAACAGTGAGAGTTGATCAGTCTCTTGACAAACTTCAAGGATGATAGAAAATGCTCAGATACCCATGGTAGCCATCAAGATAGAGAGATACAAAAGGAGGGATTTAATGGATGGCATATCCATTTGATCAGCAAGAAGAGAGGCTTTCCAAAGTCCTGCATCCTCAGCCTGTATGGACTGGTGCTGATGGGAGCAAGCGAATAATTAAAAGCAATTACCTTGTTCAGCATCATGGTGTCAATGCATGTTTACATGGTATAAAAGTACATTTATATCAGCTGAGGCTTGGACTCCGTGGCTGTCCCACCAGTGCTCACAGAGCTCAACCCATGGAGGTAGTGCCGCTGTTTGGACATTCTGAATCAAACTGATTCACAGCTAGGGCGACAGAGCACCGCAGTTGTCCTTCTATCTTGTTGGTTTCTGCTCCCCTTCATCGCCTGTCTGACCGTCTGGTATGCAACCTCTCTCCAAGAACTGAGTCACACTGCACAACTGGGCTCTAGCTGCCACTTTTGCAGCCACAAGGACTTCTGCAACCTGCTTGAGGCCTTGTGATCAAATTGGCAAAGTAAGTTATTAAGTTGATCACTCCTCTACTTTCACTGGAAACCAAAGTACAACACTTCACCGCACTGGAAGGTGGAAAACCATTGCAGACTCAGCCAAATAAACATTCATGTCCATGAGCTGAGGATCACCTGGGGCTCCCCAGGCCTGGTGGTGAGTGGTTTGGTCGGCTTTTGCAGGAAAGGATGAAAGGCATGAACTCTGCTCCTCCAGAGACAGAAAAGATGATTTTTTCATAGGCCTGGGAGCAATTTTTGTTTTACTTTCACACTGAATCCAGTTGAGTTCTGCAGAAGCAATTCCTCCTTTCCTCCCATCCAAAGGCTGGTGCTCAGAGCTGATGGCGGCTTTAGCTGCAACTTGCAGCTTTGCCTTCAGCAAGTATAGTTCAAGTTCAAAATGTATTTGCTCCTCTGTAGTCTGCTGGAATGGCAGAACTCCAACCCAGAAAGCTGCTAGAGAAAGTATAATGCTGGATGAAATGAGTTTTAAATGGGAGAAAGGTGGTGTTGATGGAGTATCTCCTATTGTACACCCGCTGTGGGATTGGCATCTCTATGACTTGGTGATTAAGAGCATCTGGACATGCTATGCTGAGGTTATATAAAACTAGATCTGAAACTGAAGAAATTTTGTTCATGTATATATTTTCTCCTAGCAGTTGAATGTTGTTTCCAGGACAAATAGTATGAAGCTTGGAGGGAAGGTTGACATGGAAGGAAGTGGGTACATCTCCTACTTTCATAGTCCAGATGTCTTGTCAGTTAATATTGCTGCAATTAAATTCACAGCAAATGGACCTTGGGTGTCATAAAATGCAGCAGTTCTTGAAGTTTTGGCACTTCAGTTTCATCTGAGCAAATGGAGGCTCAAACCGTGTGAATCATCTCTGAGTTTTTAAAAAGTAGCTTTATTTTAAAAAAATGAAAGGTAAATTACTTCAGATGGCAAACTGCAAGGTAAATGACTTCAGATGGCAAACTGCATTAGGAGACCTAAATAAGGAAAAAATATTGTTACAGTGACAGTAATATTAGCTGCCACAAACAAAATTCAGTCAATAAAAGCACTTTGGAAAGTTAAAAAGCCAAATGAATGAAAAAGCCTCTTCCTAAATTCAATATTTTGTTGTATAAAATATTAGCACTCGGACTAAAATCACCACCTGAGTATAGTAATTTTTTTCTGTTTTATCAGCAATCTCTCTCTTCTCCCTAGTAAATTCATTTATTTGTTCGAAACTGCAGTGTGTTGCCAGCACTTTCCAACATATGTATATAAGATAATGCACTTTTCATCCACCCTAAGCCTCTCATTACACAGATTATTGGTTTAGCCATGCTGCTGTGAAGACAAACAGTCATATTCTCTTTCTGTGGCTAAAACAAGCAAAACTTCTCTTGCTTGATGAAATCTCCCTCATTATAAGAGGGCATTGGGGACTGTGTTTGCACATGGCCAAGCATGGAGCCTGTGTTGAGAGCCACTTGCCCACCATCCGGCTGTCTCACAATTAAGATTGTGCTCCGATACAGGCTCAGCCTGATCTGTGGAGTCTTTCTGAAGTAGGAAATGCCAGTCTTTATCTGTAGACCCAAGAAGTTCATCGCTAAGAACAAGGAGAGAAGTAGAACCAGGGAAGGGCTCTTCACAGCACATCTACTCCAACTTGCCTTTCTCTAAGCAGCTGAAGTAGTGAACAAAAGTGTGTTGGCTGATCGTCACCAATATGGGTAATGAAAACCACCCCAGGGACTGGAATGTTTACATGTTTGGGTCCTGTGATTCTCTTAGGAAGAGAGAAATCCCCCTCTCCCTGCAAACCACCAGCACTGTGTAGAGTTAGTGCTGTCTACATGAAGAAGCAGATTTTGTCTCATAACAATGTGGAGTGATGTGTGGGAGCCCTTACGCTGCCAGTGACACCGCCTGGCCTGGAAGTCAGCCAGCTCATCGGCTGTCTTGAAGGCTCATATGTTTCATTACCATTGACTCCTGGTCTGCAGGAGATTCTGAGGTCTGTATTTTCATTCACTTTTGGATGTACTTGGATCAACAAGGCTTACCCTACACTTTCTGTCTGCAAGAAGTGCTTGAATTTTGAGGTAAGTTTGACCTAAACAATTGGGAAATTTTGACCCTGCCTTCTAAGTAAGAAGCCAGGTCAGTTAGCCAGCCTTTCTCCACCTCCATGGAGGGTTTCTGTGATTCTGTCTCAGCAGGTAAATTCAAAAAGGATGCCCAAATCTCAGTAACAGGTATTCTGGCTGTGTCTGTAGCACATCTTCCCTTTTGTGAGGCCAAAACCCTGCCTGTGTCACCCAGCGAATCTCTGGTGTTAAATGCAGATTTCTGTGCTATGCCTGTGATTTACAAACTATGTGACAGTCACCTAAAATTACCACAAACGAGCAGCAAAAAGTAAGAGCAGAACAGTTCCTAGCTGGCAGCCATGGCTGGAGTTTGTATCTTCCAGAGGCAGATGTGTAACCTAAATATTTAAGAAATACCTGCAAATGTCATGGGATCAGGAGGGAAAGCTGGGAAGTAGCCATGGCACTTTGCTTTTCACTTTGGATATACCAAATGCCCAGGTCCTTCACAGCCAAGGAGCCATCACAGAATCACACAGAAACACAGAACATGGTGAGCTGGAGGGGACCCACAAGGGCACCGAGCCCATGTTAATGTCCCTGTACTTATGACTAAGTCTCCACTCCCGTATCCAGTGCCACATCAGCCCATTTCTGTAGCAACCCAGCAAAGAATAATTCTTTTCAGTTTACTTCCAGCTACCAGACAGTATCAAATTTGATGGTTTTTAGTTTGTTTATTTTCCCTGACAAGGACATCTGTTTACTAGAACTCATCTCCAGCATTAGTGAACATCAAAAGGGACGTCTGTGAGACTGCAGCTGGATTTAAATGGTACAAAGCCCTTCAAGTGACTGCTTAAATCTCTTTTTCTTTTCTGCATCCCCAATCTCCAAATAGAAATGGGCTAATTTTAAATGCATCTCCAGATTTTTCCGATTTATTTAATGTGTCTGTCCTAACTTTTGCTTCAGGATCACCTTTGGGGTGAAGTGTAGCATTCATTTAAAAAACAATAGAATAAGAAAATAATAACTATCCTGAAACACATACATATATTTGTTTCTTCAATAAAAGTAGGTAACTAAGGAGGTGGGGAGAAGTGAGCAAACTGAGGAGGATTCTTCTTTGTTATTCTTCTCCTGATATCAACCAGAATACACTTAATCTCAGGAAGATCTGATTTAGAAGTGCTGTGCATCCATGTTCTATGTCTATATGACTGTTTATTTAGTTGTGAATTGATTGATTAGGAAATAAGTGCTTTTCAAGTTGACAGTATAAATAATGAAACTTTATTAGTGATATATGTGACACATTTAACAATGCTAATTTTCTGTACTGCTCTGTGTAATTCACTTGCCTTTTTCAGTAGGCTGTAAACAATAGAAGGTTTGAGGGAAATCACTAATTTGTTGGCTTTCTGAGAGGCAATGGAAAGGAATCCAGAATTTAGGAATATTTCTAGAGTGCCATCTAGTGGGAAAAGAAATGAAGCCACAAGAAAATGGAACTCAAAGCACACCTTTGGAAAGTATGACTTAATACACAGAACTATCTCTTCCTTTTCCTCTACAGCTAGGCACAGGCAGCCACTAATGGATTTTATGCAATTTAGTTATAACTAGAAAGTTTTATTTGTTCCATTTTTATTAAGTATACATATGTACATATATTTATATATATGGTAGAAATAATTACAATTAATGCCCTCTCTGCTTTTAGTTTTTGAAAAAAATAACAACTGTCTGGCCTAAGCCCAGACCTAAGATTTGGTTTAATCACCTCATGTTCTCATACGTCAAAGGCTTTGCCATTAAATCTTGATTTCATTTTTGCTCTTTCAATTAAAATACAGACCTTTGCATTTGAAATGGTGATATATAGAAACTGAAGACCACTGTTATGAAACAAGATTTAAAACAAAGGAGATTCAAAAAATTGTGTTATTACCTCATTGCTTCCAGGTGTGATTTTATCAGAGGTGGTGCTTGGTCCTCCTTAGCAAAAGCACAACTCCTGTGATTATAGCAGACTTGCTGCTACCTTTAAAGCAGGTTTCTGTAACCACTTAACATCTCATTACATAGGTAATTTTCAGGGTGTCCAGAAAACCCCAACTCTTCTGTCTTTGCAGATGATAATTTTGCAGGTGTTGTGCCAGATTTAATGAGGAAAATACCAGGAACTCACCGAGTTTTTCTTGCTTGCAGGTGCCTTGGATGTGAGCAGGGCTTGTTTTGGGCAGTCTGGCAGAGCCAGAGGACCAGGAGAGAGGGCAGGTGAGTACTTTTGCATTTGTCTACCTGTCCACTGGGGATAGAATGAGTGTTGCATTTTGTAATCCAGGTGCCTTTCTGAGGAGGGATCACATCTGGGTCGTACATTTGATGTGTACATCTCTTCTGTTACAGCTGCCTCCTGGAAGGGGAGTTTGGTGATTTTAAAATAACAGTTTATGCTCCTACAGTTTTCTTTATGTGCAATACCTGCCAAAGAATGCTGGTGCTGTGTTGGGAGTGTCCCCTAGGTTCATAAGTTTGGTAAAGACTTACAGCAATATCAGCTCTGAGAAGTGTACTAGCCAGGCATCTCTGTGGTAGATGTTTATGTCTTTTCAATCAAGAGCAAGAAAATCAACTCTCTTCACTTTCCTTATAGCTGCTTCTTAATTAATGTTCTTTAAATTTATCTTCAACATATAGCCTATTGCAGGGAACTATTTATGTCAGAGAAGAGCCATGGTTATATTCACAATGACTGGCTTTGGGATTTAGAAACGTTTTCAGTAGGCATGTCATCTGTCTGGGCTGTGAGTCTTTGAAAGGGAGAGATTTTTATCTGTGGTAAAAGTAATATTTGCATTATGGAGGCTAAATGTAGTGTATTGTTATGTCCATTTGGTATACAACACTGGTAAGTTTATTGATCTCAAGATGAGATAAAAGAGGGGAATGACAAGAAAACTGATGAGAAAAGAAATGTGGAACTGAGGCTGGAAGATTTTTTTATTCCTTCTGAATATTTTATAAGCTGTGAAGGAGGAGACTCTTACAACAGTATCAGTGAGCAATTAGCACGGAAAAGGAATAGGGAGGATGTGGTGAGCAAAGTACTGCTTCCTGCTGAGTTTAACCCAAGCTCTGCTTTTGCCTTTCTTCAGTAAAAAATAAAAGTAAAATTATGTAGAGATCAACCTTGCAGCGTGTGCATTTGAAAGCCATAAAGAGAAGAATTTGTCGAAGAAAAACTTTAATGGCAGCATGGAGAGTGCTTTTTCCAAATATGCTGCTAAGGTCCTGACAGAAATAGTGAGAAAGAAACAGGGGTGGGAAGGGAAGGAGGAGAGAGTTTGGTACTAGGGAAGGTGTGTTTTCTAATGAGGTCAAAAAGTAGATTGAGTAGAGATTTGCTCTAGAGTATTTTATCAGCTTTACAGGTAGGTATCTCCCTGTATCTAAGGACTCTCAAATTCTTTTGAGAAGAACACATTATTACTCTGTTTGGAGGTGTCATGTAGGAGACCTCTAGTGGTTTTCTGCTCTAGTAAAATTACTCTGTTTTTTTATGGTGCCGTGTAGAGTGGGTTTGGGATGCATGTGTGGTTGAAATCTGGAACGAAAGAAAGGGATTGGAATGGCAGCCATGAACGGTGCAGACCTGTATCCATGAGATGCAGCAAAGGGATTCAAACAAGCAATAAGGATCACACTCTCCTGGGAGTCCCAGGTTGGATCCTACTCCTGTGACGGATGTGCCTGCGCACAAGCGACTGCAGATGGGCACCATAAATAACTCCCATGTCACAGGAACAGCTCCCGCAGGCAGCGATAGTGGGAAAGTTGCGCTTTTCCTGCATTTCCATTTCACTTCTGCTTTCCCCACTGAGGTTGATTCATTCTGCTGCAGTTTCAAACAGATGCATTAGATCCTTTTAGGTTGAGTTTTGAAAGCTTGTTAGAGATATGTTTCCAGTTTTTGCCCTTTTTGCCAAATCACTCCTACTTGGATCTTGCCGTGCTCCTGAAGGAGTTGCGAAGGCTGACAGTCAGTGGTCTTGTAGAGTTAGGAACTCAGACTTTATGCCCCTGAAGAAAAAAGAGAAATTTGTAGTTTTAGCCTAGTGATAAACTCGGACTCTTGAAGATCCTCTAGTGTTTGACTCAAAGTATTTGATGTTTTTTTCCTATGGAAAGAAAATATCCTAATTCATGTTTGGAGATGTCTCCAGTTGATTAGTTGTGGGTATTTTTACTCCCTCTGAGCCTAGTTTTATTTCACTCATGGGAACTTTATACAAGCAGAAGAGTATGCGTGCTCTTGAATTATTTTTGTTTAGCTAATATGTCTAAAATATTTGTGTAACTGTTTAAAATATGTGGCCTGCACCAAACACGTGTGTGATTACAGCATGAAAAAAGATATTTTTGTGCCACTTTTGTGCCACAATCTTAAATCAGCTGAGGAGAACAGAAGGCACTTTCTACTGCATCAGGTATCCTTTCTGTCTGCCTTCACCTTGTTGGTCACTGCGAATGCAGTGGGTATTGAGACTGGGAGTTTACTTGCATCTCTCAACAGGTTGCTTCTGGTGTTTTCTGACATTCTATTCTCGCCAGCCTTTAACAGATTTTTAGTCTTCATACTCAGATGGTCAACATTGCATTTAAGAGTCTATTCCTGACGGCAATTCTTCATAGCTGTCGTTAAAGAGTGATGAGTTCAGGCCAAAATACCGTGAAGTTAATGAAAGTCTTTGCATTGATTTTCATAATCTCTGGTGTTTGTGCTTCGTATTCATTTCGATGGATGTTGGATCAATCCCCTCAGAATGCTCTGTAAGATTAGCCAGAAGTGGAAGTGAGGTACCATGGAAACAAAAGGCTCGAGTGTAATCCATGGATGAGAATCTTGTTGTCACAGATGAATTTACTTAGTTGGCTTTCATATAAACACAAATATAGGAAAAAGCATGTCAGCCTAGGTGTTAGTGTAAGGATTGTATCTTTTTAATTAGTCTGGTAAATATTTCATTAGCAACTGTAATAAAATATTGATTTCAGTGTCTCCATTAATCCATATTACTTTGGTTCTGTACTTTTTTCACTTTTAATAATTTAGCAAAATCTTTTTTACTGGACACTTTCCCCTCTAATTACCCCAGGATGGGAAAGAAAATTACTGTGGAAATACAATTATTTTTCCCCTGTGCCATCTCGCCTAATTCAATTAATTACACATCATGTCACAGCCTCTGGTTTTATTTTATATTTTATATATTAATATAAACAGTTAATAGTTTCTTGAAGAAAACATTCCCCTCACACTCCTAAGACTCTAAAATGAATGTTCATTAGCACAGAGCAATATTTCTGAATGGATGGTATACAAAAGAATCACAATCCCTTTCTACGGGCAAGAGCAAAGCATCCTTATTTCAGAGAGAGTCTGGCCTATTTTGGAGAAGCTAGAAGCTTGACAAAAAGCCAAAGCAATAGCTAGATACAAAGGAGGAAACAGAAGAAGTAAAATATCAAAAGACTCGCTGCTTTGCCTGCTTACCTCGCACGCATGCTGAGGCATTGAGGTTAACAGTCAGGACACCTAATTATCCTCACACAAATCCTTCCAATAACAGATGACTATTGTTTTCTTTAGAGCAGTTGAAGTCAAAGCAATGCTTTGACTTAATATGCTGACCACTTATCACTATTTGTAATTGTAAAGTATGTGTTTAATCTCCTAATATTTTCAGTAGCACATCAGCACAGAATCTGCTCATGGCTTCCTATTTCTTGTCTTCTTGAAAGTCGAAGTACAAGGTGGCTCTACCAGATCCTCAGTGGCAACTGTGCAGTTGCATGTTAACATATAACGGTTAAATACATGATAAATACTGAGTAAACACCTGGAAAATACATATTCACAGTGATCTTCTAAAATCTGGTGTAAATGGTGGGTGGTATTTCCTTTACATTTAATTTCCATGGAAGTATTGAGCTTGTTCTTTAATTCCTCTTAGTGCTGAAGAAATCTGCTGGCATCTTAGCTATTTAAAATGGCAGCATAATAAATATAGAAACAAAGACATTAACTGCACCAAAGTCTAACTGGCAGGCTTTTGGCATAGTGTTTACGGTATGCTCTTGGTCATCAAACCAGTGCAAGCAGTGGTTAATGCCCAATGTAGCAGCTAATTTCTGTCACATGGATATTTGTCTGGGAAATTAGCCTGGGTCTGAGCCAGATGGAATTGCACAGTTTCACTAACTTTGCAGCTCTATTAGTTTGAAGTCAGGACAGCAGACATGGCCTTGACAAGCATATGATTCTATGCTGCATTGCCTGTCCTGGGAAGCTGTTCAGCTTTTCTATATTTAACAGATGAAAATGTCTCCAGAGTTCATCAAACACATACTCAAGATATCACAAGCTGCAGCTGGCAGCTGGGAGCTCTGCAGTTCAAGGTTAATGGGACACTAATTAGTAAGTATATAGGGATATCAGCACATAACACCCACTTTTTGAGCAAGTAGGAAAATGAATTAATAGTCAAGAGAAAGAGAGCCCTTCTCCAGCTGCCTCCAGCTCCCTGCAGCTCTCATTTCATCTTCCCACAAGCTTCCAGGGCAAGTGCTGCAGCAAGCTCCTGCAGACACAGCTAGGAGCACTGGGGAGCCTTGCAGGGCTGGCTGGCATGGGGAGAAAGCCAGGTTATGCCTGGAGAAGGTCAGTCAGCCTCTGCGTTGCTTTGCCCTTTCCAACCACTTCAGACACTGTGAAAGCCTGGTAATGTGGCAAAAAACACTCCACGGCCCCAGGTTATGGGAACTACCCAGCTGACAAGCAGCCTCTCTTCTGGTGTCAGCAGAAATTGAGGGTAGGAGAGAAGATAGCATTGAAAATTGCTGAAACACTGAGTTGAATAATAACCAGGGAATGATCCTCCTAAAAGTGGGAAAGAGCAAGATTAATGTGCATTTTACCAAGAGATAACACTTTTGCAATTACTATTAAGTATCTAGAAGTCCCTAATTCAAAATACGGATGATTTACTGTAAATCTTGCCACTAACTGCCGTATTTTCAGTATCTCTTGGCTGTAAATTTAATAGCTGCAGGAAAAATTTGGTTCAATGTATGTAGCATCACACCCTTCTCAAATCTTTTCTTCTTTATAACAGCCATTCTTTCAGGACTCAAAAGCACATTTCATTGGTTAGGAATCCCATCTGTATAATTTTGAATTATCCAAGATAAGCCTGGGGGATAAAATTAAAAGCCAAGTTTGATGAGGTTGGTTCTTAAGTTCCTTGTCATTTGGCTATCTGGGACATTGATTCTTTTGGATGGCTTTATGTCTGACAGCCCATATTCCTAGTAAATTCAAAATTAGTGACTTTGTGTTCACAGAGATCTCAAACTAATTTTTGTCAGAGACTTTTGAAAATGTAGGTTACACAAACTCATCTGTGGTTCAATAGCTTTGCTGTCTCCTCCTATAACTCAGCTTTTCATTTTTACCCAGATCATTCTCCATTGCATTCCTCCCATTACAATATATTCTCCTTAGTTCGCAGTCAGGCTCTGGTAATGAATGGGAGGGAAGGTGAAAGCTTCATGCATCATAGAAGTAGCATAAGAAGGAATAAGTTGCTCAGATGTCAAAGCAGTATTAAGTCTAACCAAAAGGATAGTACAATTACCTGGGAACATTCAGGGAAATGCACTGAGAATGACAGGCTGAAGTTCTGTGGGTATGAAGAAAAGTGAAGCTGCCTTGCAGTGGGGAAAAAGGCAGTAATGAGTGAAGATTGCAGCTATAATATTGCTTTAGGAATTATTTCATGTTGTACTGTTAATTAAGGAGACAGCTGTCTACTCTTGTAGGCTTCTTTCTTAAGTCAGGAGTAGAATTTCTACTTCTCACAGGATTGTTCTCAGACATGAGACCAAAAAGTCTTACTGGTATCAGCTGAGATTCCTACATGTGATCTTGAGTCTTTGGGCCTCGGAGAAGGAATGCCCTGAAGACAATTACACTGAGTCCTACTCACAAAAAGGTATCTCTGGAAAGGTCCACACTGACATTGTCACGGTGCTACAGAACATGCACACACACGAGCTGTGGAGCAGCTGACACCAGACAGAGCCATGCCACTCTCTGTGGGGTCCATGTGGCTTTGAGTTTGAGGTGAAGAGGACTTTTAGTCCAGTTGCTGCAGTTCCACTTTTGTCCTACTGAGGTTTAATTAGCTCCCAGAAATGCAAGCAGTGAAACTACAGGCCTGAGATGGTTGCTTGATAAACCTTTGGGATGCTGGGATTTGATAACTGGAATGACCCAGTGACATTACAGCAATTTTCTTTGTTAGAAAAACACAGCCATGGTATTCTTAACTTATAACACTGGGTTGCTCTTCAGAATGTCTCTCTAGTTAATAGTAAAGTGCAAAAGTGATGTTAACCAAGATAATAAGATAGCAAATACTGATGGAAATTTGATTGCAAATGAGCGATTTGCGTGGCAAATAAGAATTAGATACCCTAATGTGTTAACCAAACAAGAATCAGGAAACACTTGGGAAATTAATGTGTAAAGTAGACAAAATAAAACATTCAAAGCATGCTGGTCCCTGGATGTTTCTTTTTCTTTCCCAGTTGTCAAGCTATAGGATGAAGGTTACAAGTAAGGGAAGAGACAGCCCACATCTTTTGCATCAACTGTGTTCACAGGAAACTGTTTTTGGTTTTAGGGCCTGAATTTACAGAGTCAGTCTGTCGTTCTTGTAACCATCTCAGACAGATGTATTCATTCAGGCATTAGCAAACATCAACCCCACAGCTGAAGCTGCTTCTGTAATGTTTCCAGCTGTGCTGCCCAATCCAGTTTAGCATACACACTCTCATCTGAGCATCTGAGATGCTCTCCACAGTCTTCTTGGTTAGAGATGTCATTACCTGAATATTTTCTTTGATAACCATCCTTTTTTACTAACTTTGTCCTGCTTGTGCTATGGCTATTTTGAACCTCCTGAAGTGTCTTTTCTCATGTTGCTATTTGTGTCTTCAAGAAGCAGAATCAGGTCATCTTGGTAGCTAAGCAAAACCAATGTCCTACTGCTGTAAGCAGTGAATGAATGCTCAGAATGAGACTCTGACCTCCCTAAACAGAAAGAAAATTTTACCTTTGCTGAGCTGAATACAGGATAAATTTCATGGATACATAGACTAACTGCCCTACTGACACAGGAACCCTCTCTCGAGATGGACACTGCATGTAAAACTCCTGAGACCCAGTTCAATAATTTATTTACTCTCATTGTACACCTCATGTTATCCTTTGTAAGGGGTCTTTGTTCCCTGACAAAAGCTGAGAGGAGTTTACTTGACAGAGAAAGCAAGTCATAATGTTTATAGCTCCCCATTCTTTATTCTTTTCCCTTTTACTTAATAGTATATAAAAATTGTTTTAGAGCCTCTTAATGAATCCAATACTTTATATAGAGCTGTAATTACTTTGATGCAAGTGTCTAAAACCACAGCCAATCTGTCTTTTACATGGTTTAAATGCAAGCGAAGCACTTATTTCTCCAGTAAATCTTCTGCTCCTCTAACAGAAACTGATTTTAAAATGGGGAAGGAAAGGCAAAAAATAAGGTCATTGATATTCTTACAAGCTGTCTGCAAAGCTTTATTATAAAAATAATTGCATTTTCAGCTAATCAAAGATGTGTTTAGGAGTACTTGTGCTGCAGGAATTATACATTCAGAACTTAGATGGCGCTTTCAATAGCTGCATGTCTGAATCTTCCATAGAGGTCAGGATATGCTATTCAGTACAACAGATTCTTGTTTTCCGAGCATGCTTACATTGAGAATTGCTTTCTCAGGTAACCCAGTGTCTTCCACACCGCTCAGTGCTGGTGCTCAGAGAGCCAGGAGAAGCCAGTGATGAAGAAATGTAATTTAATTAATTGGATAAAATTAATTGAATCCCATGTGATAGCTGGCAGATGTTGATCAGCAGGTAGACAACCCAAATTTCATACTGCGTAACTCTTTCATTGGTTGGTTTTGGGGTTTTTTTATGTTTCTATGTTTAGCTCCCTCAACACTTGCACACCAATATTAGGGCAGTCCAGCAAGAGAAACTCCATGTTGTTTCCTGGGCCCACCTAGTCTTGAGCAAAATGCTGTCACAGGATTTTGCATGGCAGTAACTCTGCAGTTACTTGTTCATTAATATTAATCAGAGATGAAGAGGTAATATATGCTGATCAGAAGTTCATTTCCCTGTTGTTTGCTCTCTGACAGTCTAACAGCAATGATAATCCGAGCTTAACAGGCATTACAATGGAAATCCTCCAAATGAAACACAGAGATTAGTGACTTCTCAACAGTACAGCCATTTCCTGTGATTGTTAAAGTGACACTTCCTATAGAAAGGCGAGTATAAATTGAAGTTCAGTGCTGCCACTTGTTTCCCTCAAGAGTAGGCTTTGCTGACAGTCCACTCAGTCTGAAATGTTAAGCTGTAAATCTGTTTGGGAGATAAGATTTAATTTTATCTCTGTCATCATCAACATCATCTTTAAATTAGCTTCTTTAAACAGGCTCCCAAGATTTGAGTTTTGCTCAAGGGCGGTGGCAGTGGTGTCCTTTGCCATGCTACTTGAGATTTTTGCTATGCTGAGCAACTTCCAGTGTTTCAAAGAGCCAGGAATATCTAATAGCTGAATTGGAAAATCCTTTTCATGTGGTGTTAGAGTATGAAACAGATTATTCTTCAGAGACGAGGTAGTTTAGCAGAATTACTGCTCTCTGGACTGTTACTGCCTTCTAGTACAACAGGACAACAGTCATATTTTGTCCTCTTTAATATAAGGCAAAGTATGAGAGCACTGAAAAATGGTGATCATTCCCTAGTGCTCTGCTCACGGTATTGTGAGAACTCTAGAAACCCTCCTGCTGGTTTTACAAAAACTATTGAGCCCCTGGAGTACATCCAGATGAGATTTGTGCCTTATGGAGCCACACTTTTCCACAACCAAACAAGCCTGAAAGGATGATCCTTCCTTCGCCCTTTCATGAATAAGGCAAAAGTTATCTCTGGAAGCAGAGAACTGAAAACTAAAGACATCAGGAAGTGTTAAAACAAAAATGTCCCTTGGCAGTGTCTCCAGTGTGCTGCCCTGGCGAGCTGTGTGCTGCTGGAGTTGTGGGAGCAGGAAGGGACACAGAGGGCTCTGCTCCGGTCCAAGTGCAGCCCCCTCAGCACATGCCCCTGCTGCACCACCGCCCTGTCCTGCTCCAGTTCTTTGATGATTAGTGGATTTGTTGGTCCACCGCAATGTGAAGCCATGGAGTCCAGGGAAGGAAATAGAAACAAGCAGAAATTCAGGCAGTCATAGGAGAAATCAGCTGGAAACCTCTTCTTTAATATATAAGATGCTCCAGGTCTGGTTCTGGGGGGGGGTTGTTCTTTTTTGTTTGTTTGGTTGGGTTTTTGTTTTTGTTTTTAATCATACAGTTCCTTTTGTTGCAGAGGGACATCAGAGGTCAAAGACCTGCTTCATGTCACTGAGCTTAAGTACCTCCACAAGGGTAGATCTGTCTCCTCACTGGTTTTCAAGACAGTTTTCAAAGTTCAGTTCTCAGACTGGTTTTCAAAGTGGGTGGCAAGAAATCAGAAGATTGCCTGTCCCAGCTTTAACCTTCCAGCCCATCTCCCATGGAATGAAGTATTTTATAATGAATGTTCGTGACTCACCTTATTCACATTTTGCTTGTACTTCCTTATAAAAATACAGGGCACATTTATTGCTAATTATTTAACAATGACTTTATTATATCGCTTTTGTTTAAAATTACTAGCAGCCCAAAAATGTATCTTGCAGATAATTATTTAATAACTATTTTATTTAGTGAAACTTAGCTAGAAATTAATTTCAAGTACCTTTACTGAGGGTGGTGGGAAGCAGAAATGGAAAGACATGGTGTTCCCTTTGAGTGTTCTGGTCTCAAGATTGCTTTTTCCGTGCTGGGGAATAGTAAAAAAATTTAAACATATTAAAAAGCTATGTTCTCTTTTACTGTATGAACTGACCCACAGAGGCTTTATAAGGTTATATCAGGAATGATGAATGATCTTTCTTTTTATTTCTATATAATTATTTTTCTAAAAAAATAGATTATTTCCCTTTGTTACAAGTTGTCCAATATTTAGGGCTTGCAAGGCTATTTCTCTTAAGTGGAAGCACTGATGGCTTGAGTCAAACAGCCCTTAGATATTTCTTTTTTTGATTGGCTTGAGTGCAGTATATGTGGAAAGAAACAGTGGTAGGCAATTTCTTTGAGCAGAGATCCCCACCTGTGTGACTCGTGAGCTCTGTGCCAGATGAAGCATCCTTCCTTCTTCCTGTAATGTTCTTCCTCACAGCTCTTTCTCCATCATCAAAGCTGTTGCTACCTCCAAGAAGTTACTTGAACTTCATATTTGTGTCCCTCCCCCATAATCAGCCATTCGTGCTTTGAGGAATGATCTCCTCTTTGCCTGTAGATTTTTCTACTGAACACAGTCTTTGAGCCTGAAAAGCAGAGCCTACTCAGTTCTTTAATCAGATAATAAGAACTTTTATTCTCTGAATGCTTTTTATTCATATAGAGGTAAAGGGCTATTATTACTGGTTAAAAAACTGTTGTTGCATTTAGCAACTTCCACCACAACAAGCTTTTTTTAATGTATTGGCTATGCTACCTGTGTAAGGCAGGGCTGTAGATCTGAAAGTGTTATTCTGATAAAACTGGATGTGAAAAGTTGGCTTCAAGGGTGTTACTAGGGTATGACAAATGTTTATGGGTCAGTTTGGGGATTTTTAAATATTTGTGCTGACGAATACAACTGAATGAATAAATGAAGCAACAGTCCTTTTTGTAATGTTTATCTAGGATTTCAACCTCTTTGACCAAAGACTAATGGTAAACATTAAGGGATATGGCTGTGCTGGATGTAGGGCTGGTTTCCTGTGGCTAAAGAATGTCAGTACTGATTTCTCCTTAAAAGTCTTTTTGCTGGCGGTGCTGCTGCTTTTTTGTACTTGTATACTGCAGTTACTGCATCTCTGAATTTGCTGGTTTGATATATAGTTTTGGAGTGAAGCTGCAAATTTACAGTTCTCACAGAAAGCAATGCATTTCCTGGTGGGAAAAAAAATAGCACAGCACAGCTCTTATGACAAACACAAAAATTTCAAAACCAAGAAGATCTTTCTTTGACCTGCATGTTCTTAGTGTTCTTAAGAGCCTTGGAAGCAAGATAAGAGGCCTTTTCTGAGAACTAAGTCCCTGATTTAGCTGAAATACCTTGAGTTCTGACATTCTGAAGTTTACTGCAATACTTTTCTCAAACCTCAGTCAAAGGAACATCACAGCACACCACTTATTCTTCTCTATTATCCAGTAAAAAAGAATCTGCTTCTTTTTATGAGTGGAAAAGATATTTTTAGATTTAAATTACCTGCCACTCGTACCCCCTTCCTTGTATATGAATCAATAAGCAATTTGAAAACTAAAACACCACATTTGGTAGAATGGTTTGTGTACAACAGCTGTGACAAAAGACAGAGAGAATATGGCTTGGAAAATATCAGCTTAGAAAATCGTAACAGCAGTTGCACCTAATTGATTTGGTTGGGTCTCTATTTGATACAGATTAGCACTGGGATGATCCCAGGAAGTTTGTCACCTTTCGTAGAGTATATTTAACCTTATTCACATGAGTAGGTTGCAAAAAGAGAGGTTGATGTGCAGAGACTGCACAGCAGGACAACGAGGAGCTCCCTTCCACAGGCGCAGTTCCATCCATTTCCTGCTCCCCAATGCACGCTGCATTTGTTGCTGGCAACCTGCAGGTCATGAGCCTCCTGGAAGGGGCAGGGATATGGATTAGTTCTGGGACTGCAGCTGTAACACTTTGGTAGTGCAAATCACACACCTTCCAGATGATGGAGGAGCCTCTATCATAAAGAGCCTTAAAGATCATGAGTTTTAAAACGTAACAATGGATTCAAAGTCTCTTTTGTCTCTGCCTGGTACAAAGTGGATCAACCTTCTGCTGACACTGTTTCTTTTTAAGTTTTCCTGCAGGTTAAGCAACCTCAGAATAATTCAGTGGATTATTTTTTTATAAGAGGACAAGGTTAATATATTTAACCCATAACTCAAAGGACTATTGCTTTGGGGGGAAAAAAAAAAACCAACAGAAAACAAAAATCTCTGTTTCACACAGGTAATAAAAGGAGCTGATTACATTGTGGCCACTTTGGGCAAATTTGGCTCAGTCATATAATGCAAAAATTTTTGCAAATAATAGAGTAGGAAACTACATTGCAAAGATTTCACTAACACAGAGGAGGAAAGAAATAAATTAAAGATAAGAGATTGCATGTCTGTGTTTAACCTGACAATTTTTCAGGATATCGCTGAAGTCTCCTGTACTAAAATTGATTTGAATTAGCATAATCCTATTTTATCCATGAGCTTACTATTCTTATTACTGTCTCTCAGCCTGTCATTCATTAGTTCTGCTTAGGAAGAACTGAGTTTAGGACTCCTGATTCTGGATTGTATTGGATTATGCCTCTTTTACTTGTTCTGGTCTGTCCATGCTTTATGAAACAGAGCACAAGGATGTGTGATGACAGAAAAGAGCTGTGATCCCTGCTTGGCCCCAAAGCTCTGCCAGAGAGGTGGTGGTCAGCCTTGCTTCAAAGGCAGGGTGTAGGTGTTCATGTTTGTGGATTGCCTTGAGAGGTTTTAGGTTAAATGCTGAAGATAGGAAACCACATCCCATTTGTGCCCATTGTACTGGTCCTACAAGATCCTATTATGGGAATATACAATCTTGAGTGGAATCTATTGGTAATTTTTCTGTAAATGAAGTAGTTCCAGAGGGATACCTCACATGCAGAGCACACCTGTGCCCTGTGGCAGCAGCAAGTACTTTTTTTTCCTAACCTTCTGTGGAATTCTTTGAGAGGCTTGTAGCCGGTTTTGGTTTTGCTTTTTTAAATAAAAACACAGCCTGAGCTGTAGTAAAATGTTGCCCAGAAGAGAACGGATGTATTGTGCAGGCTGTGGGCTGCTTTTGGGTCTCTCTGTTCTTTGTGGGGAATCCACAGGGTAACTTGTAGCATTTAGTACTGGAGCTTTAGCCATGCCTTGACCAAGATGATGACAGTACACGAGGCTGAAGAGGAAAGGAGTGAATGCACCAGCTTGATGTTGTTGACCTTGAAAAAGGTTATCCATAATGAGAAAATGCAACCTTGGTATTTATGAAATCCATGCTGAATTTATGCAGTAGGAAAGCACTGTCAGAGCCTGGAGATGGATGTGTTGGTCTACAAGATCACCTTTCTTAGTTTTTCTGTCTTCCTGAGAGCCTCTCCAGTTTTTTTCTTTCACACAGGAACACATTCAGCTCTGAGGCTGACTTGTGGGGGAAAAATGTTGGAAAAAGTTGCTTTACAATGGCAATCAGTACACACATAATTTTGACATGCCTATCCCAAGTCAAATCCCATCTGTGGACCACAGTGGTCACTGCAGCAGAAAGAAAGGACTATATTAGTATAGGATGAATGGAATTGACAGGTGGGGGAAATTTAGGTGGTAACATTTGTCATCAGTGGCCTGTAGGACTGCAGGGGGGTAGCATGGTATCTCTGTAGTCTCTGAAGAAAGCAGTAAATGCATTTTGCCAATGTGATGGATTCAAAGGGCAAGGATAATTCAGAGATACTTCATTTTTCTCTGCTGTAAGAGTTTTAAAAGACCCTCAATGAAATCTGGCATAATTTTTAATCTACACTATTCTGGGGAGAGATCCTTGATCTGGCATTCTTTATCGTGGGAAATATAGTGACTTTAATTTCAAAAGGAGGAAAAAGTGGATTTAGTGGTGGTAAAAATAAATAATGTAGGTGGGCTGGTGCTACTGCTTTTGTCAGTCTCATTCCCATTTCATTTTCAAAAGGCTCACGTTGTGTTTTGTTTTGCTCTTCTGTAAACTTTAACACACATTTGTCTTGGAGTCTGATTCTGTAAAGATCTAGGGAATGATCATGGATGTAGAATTTCCCTTTCCATTGTTCAAATATTACAATCCACAAGATCCATTTGCAAAAGATAACACACAGCTGGGACACAACAGAATGCATTTAAAATAAATAGGGGGTAAAACTCTCCTGTATTGAGAAGGAAAATAAATCGTGTTACGACAGATTTCAGGTGTTATTAGAGTTCCCACTGACTGCATTTGGTTTTGTTTTGTTTTTCCCAATCAATATTATTCTGTAAATTCAGGGAGCACTTAGGAGACAGGCATGCTGCAGCTAGAGATCACCTTCTGTTAAGTGTACAGGTGGCTACTCTTTGCTAACAGGGATGCTAATTAACAGTTTTACTTCTCCACAGAGAATTTAATTCCTCTATTTATTTATTTTTTAAGTAAATCTTATTTTAGTGGCTTCACTATAAATCCACGTCTGTTTGAATTAACATGCTGATTAAATAAAACACTGGAAAAACTATTAGCATAACTGTCATATATTAGTTTTGAGACTGCTTTGGCTTTAGGAACTTGGACAAATCTTGTTTGAGGTGATCTGTTGTTCCAGTAGTTTAAATCTTTCCCCCTGTAAAGCTGCTGTCAGAAAAGATTAAACCTGTGTGCAGACTAATGAGGTGGAAGAATTATGGTGAAGCTTGACACCAGGTCAGAAATGAACCTCTGGCCCCCTTTAAAAATTCTCCTTACAGAGCAATTGTAGAAGTGTGAAAATGTTCTTTGTTACCTCCTATGCTGGATTTTGCTACCACCTATCACCGCTAAGTGGTAGACACTTTTTTTTTTTACCAATTATGATTCCCTTACCACCTCCCTTATTCTTTACTAAGAAAGCTTAGTGACTGCCATATATTCCTTATTTCCTTCCTCTCCTACTTTGCACATCCACCTGTATTCACCATCTTGTTGAATTCAGCACAACCATGAGTGGAAAGGAGTTGTCTTGGGAAAGGAGTGTTCATGGCTCCCTCAAATCATCACTTGGATAGCTCTTTTTCACCCAGCTTCTTCAAAGCCACAAAACTATGTCATTGTCAGGACTTTTGAAAGTCAAACTCTCCTCCTGAGTAGGCTCTTTGAGACTGACTTGGCAACCATCAGTTTCCAGAGCTCACTGAATCCAGAATTTCAAGGGTTTCTGGGATTCCTGCTGGGGCAAAGGAGGACAGACTTGGTCTCTGCAGATTCTTGCTTGCAGATGTCAAGCTTGAGGATGAATGTTAACATTTTGCTTGCTGATGTTAAACCCTGTGTTCGTAAGAGGATGGAGTTGCACTCCAGAAAGCACAACCCTCTGCCTCAGACTTGTTTGCAAGCTTGCAGCCTGGCAAAACAAATTTGGTTGGTGAGGAATCCACAGGTGTTTCTCCAGCACAATTTAGTTTTAAAAGCACTTCTCTCTCCATAACTCTTAACATATGTGGGCAGCTCATCTTCAGTTAGATGAAAATCATTGTCTAGCTGAGGCCATTTATTCTTTTCCTCCTTTCTTTTTTCCTTTTTCTTTTTTGCTTCTCTCTTCCTTTCAGTGAATTACTAGCTGGCAGCCTGCCTCTGCTCTCTTGTGCTCTGGGTTGAAGTTCAAGAGTGCCCTAGAGCTGCTTAGCAGAGCTGCTGAATAAATGACGTCCAAAATGACCTGTTAGTTTGAGAGTGAGAGAGGGAATATTCCAAGATAATGTATACCAAGCAAGCTCTGTTCTCATGTAAGTGCCCCATTATTATCTAAATTAAATTGTTATAACATCCTGGCTTTAAAAAAAGTACCCTATTACTGTAAGTTAAAGATTATTCCTTCTTTATATCTCTATTACTGGGAAATGCTCAAGAACTTCCCTATTGCTCACCTCGTAGGCTCATAAAGTACATCTTCTCATGACTCAAGGGAAAAGGTGCAAGCAGTGAGTCAAAGGAAGAAATGATTCTGTCCCATCTTAACATATTCTTTTCCTCTGTGTGAGGTGATGGCTTTGTACATTTTCATTATGATGTAGGTTATGCACTGGAGAGGGGTGCCAGGTGTCAATCTCGGTGTCGTTCAGAAAAGACATACCTTTTAAATTTTAAGGAAAAAATCAGTAAAAAGAGAGACAGAGGGATAGCTGATCGTTTTAAAATACATGACATTCAATGCAATGGCAGTGAATGATTAGGAAGTCAAGATTTCAATAGCAATCAAGGTCCCAGTTTTAGAAGAAATATAAATCTATCATGGGAATGCTGCTCTGGTGTGTTTGCATAGACATTAGTGTAGTATGATGGTCTTTCTGGGTAGCAAGTTATTCCACCTCTATTGAGAGCAGAGAATTGCAACACCTACAACATCTACCAGCTTCCTAAAACAAATTCATGTATGAATCACCCATGCCAACATCAGATGAAGGATTTGTAAAGTTGCTGGCTTTGGGGTTTTGGAAGATGGGGGTCAGGGAGGTGTTGTTCTCAAATGTTAGGACTTTTTTTTTCTTTTATATTTTTATTTAATTGAGGCCCTTATCACGATATAAGCTCTGTCCCAACAAGATTCTCCATCTTATCTCATCTATGAATGAGAAATGTCTTTCTCCTCTGAAGAATGGGTATCACTTCCCTGGGGTTTGAGATTGACCACAGAGTGTCTTTGCAACATGCAAAGTTAATCCTACAAAGCTTGTTGTTACAGTGTGCTATAAATATTCTGCATGTATTTCCTGAAGACCTTTGTGAAGCTGTTTTTCTCTGATACTTCCTGGGAGACTTTTTGGAAAGCCAACTGGAACTTACCAGTGGTTTAGATCTAAATCTGTAGAGATTCCAAAACCAACCAGTCACATTTTTCCATTTGGAAGAGCATTAATCTGCTTTTATCAGGTGTGCATAGAACACAAGAAGCATAAAAACATACTCTGGGTTTAGGCAGGCAGATGGCACTTTCAGTCAGTTCAGCAGAGAGGGACTAGAATTTGCAGTTGGGGAAGGGAAGTTCTGTGAATTGCTGGCTTTTTTCATGCAGTCAAGTGACACAAATTCCATTGATCAAAGGCAGTTCCTGCTGCTCGGAAATGCACTTTCACATCCTGAGGAGGATGAGCTGGTGGCAAATTAGAGGAGTGGAGGAGGTACTAGAGTGCTGCATATTAGAATCAAGCAAATTTAGTGTCACTGTGACTTTTATTTCTTTTTTTAAATTGTCTCTGTGTGTGCATGAATAAATGTTAACAAATGATAGTAAAGTAAATTAATGAAGGTTTAGTAGATCATAGTTTTCCACCAGGCCTTGCAGATACTCAGTCTTCTACCATGACTGTCATATTAACAAGTCTTTGTTATTTTAAGTAACAAAACTTTGATTCGGTACACAAGAGCTTTACATTATCTGCTCAATGTGAAAATAACATGGGTAAAGAGCAGCCACATGATTGAACACATTATCTCTCAGAACAGATGCAAATTTGATTCTTTCCTTTTGTAATATATGTGTTCTGTCTCCCTTTGTTTTAGTTACTCCAAAAAGATATTGAAGTATTTCTGGTGATCTGTCTTTTCATCTGCCTATCTACATTTTCTGACTCTCATCACAGTAATATTTGAAAATAGGATCTAACTTAAAGCTCCCTGATATTAGAAGACATCTTTCCCTTGGCTCAGAGGCTTCCTGAACAGCTTCTTCAGCCAGCTGCAAGGACTGAAAAGACCAATTCCTGCAAACAGAGCATAGCCAGAGAACTAGATCCACCCAGAGTCCCACCAAAGCTCAGGGTCAATCAGGTTGACAAATTCCAGCTCAACAAAAATTGTTAAAAATCATGAAGCTCTGCAGCTCTCAGGTGAGCTCAATGTTTGTGTGACAATGTTGAGGTTTCCATGTTTGCTTCTTTCCTGTCCTTAGTGGATAAAAAGGAATTGAAAAAAAAAAATTTTTATGAAATAAAATTGAAAAAAAACTCCATCAGAAACTCCATATTATACATCCAAACAAGCTTCACTGACCTGCCTCTACCCTCCCTTCTCCTTTTTAATCATACAGAGTAAAATGTTATGATGAAAATTAAATTCAGCAGAATGCTTTCTTGATCGAACAATCAAATTATTTAATGTCAAAACTGCTGAAGCAGGACGCCTTGAGATTGTTACACTTTCTTCCCTAACACACAGAGACACACACACACACAAACATACACACACATACTTATCCAAATACAGTCCCAGAAAAATCTAGCTGATGTTGCAACAGGAGATAATTCCTTTATGGAAAACGGTTTTGTTTGTGGATAATTTTTCCCTTCTTCTAAGTAGCTCTACTCAGACTGTGCAGGGAAAAAAAAAGTCTTAATTTTCCCTTGAATAATTGAGCTTGTTCCATGAGATCAAGCCCAATGTTTATGAAAAGCTAACATTTATCATCAGTTTCAGACTCAACATGGATCTGTGTGTGCCATTTCCTTAGAGAAACAAAGCAAAGGGAGACCTGAGGGACCTCATGAGAAGCATGGGCCAAAGGCATGAACATCAAATGCATGAAAAGCCTGACCTCAGAGGGGCATCTCCCTGCCAGGCAACTGACTGACATTCTTGCTTAGCCTCCGGGGCACAAAGGCTCCAAAACGAGCAGTAACATGTGAACCCCTCCACCTTCCATCTACCACCGCAGCAAAGGTTCACTCCCTGCTCATTTTCCTTGAAAGCCTCCAACATGCATGCTCTCCTCAGCTCCAGCAGGAGAGACTTATTTCCACCCGGCAGGGAGTAATGAGCAGCATTTCCCACCACCACACACATATATCTAGCTGTGGTCTGTATCATCTTTTCTGATGTATCCAGGAACGATTTTGTGCCATGGCTTTCTTGCCAGATCCACAGGCTGGGAGTAGCAACAATAAAACCATGACTAATAGGTGTTCCATTTTACAGCTTTTTGGTCTCAATTGCATAATTGGGGTGACTATCTTTTTCTTCCTTTTGAAAATAAATCTGTAGCTTGCCCTGGGCTTAAACATTTTTATGTCTTAGGCACTGTGCATTTAATGTATGCTGCTAAGTGCTCAACGCAGAGGAGTGGCAGCGTGAGTCACTGGAAGGTTATGGTGTCATCTATGTGCCTCCTTTTGTTTTCTATTTGTGTCTTGCAATTATTTATAATGTGTACAGAAAAGCTTGGGGAGCAATTAAGCTACTCCATTAAAGTAAATAACATAGATTGTGTATCTTATTTAAATCTTTGAAATGTAAAATAAAGAGACAGCTTAATGGCTACAGTGTACTTTGAACACAAAGCTCAACTAATAAGACACCCCCTAGTCACTAATTTTAAAGAGAATTAAACCTGGCTATTAATAAACTAAAATAGACTTTACCCTGACTTGATGTGGTAGAAATCTCATTTTGCTGGTGATCTAATACACACAGGTAATTTTTTTTTTTTAAATTTATTTTGAGGGCAGCCAAATGAATTTTCCTTTCTTCTGATCAGAGCAGTCACATTAAACAAAGTAACTTCCTGAAGACCAGAATTTTGAATCTGCTTCCAAAAGAATTGATTTTTTCCAAACCAATGCATTCAGTGTGACTGAGAAATTGAAAGATCATTTTATTCTCACCGATCTAATTTGGGCTGCTGGTTGCTATTACGAAGGTATCTTATCACTAATCTTTCCTAAACTGCAGCTGATATGGTTAGCAGCTGTTACAAATGTCAAGAGCTTCCATCCAAACATACAGAATAAGGGGTCCTGAAAGAAATCTTGGAAGGAAGCTCTGACTTTGCCTCATTCACTTTCACTTCACCTTAGAGGAGTTTCTGAGTACATACTTCTCTGAAAATCAAGGGAGTCATAAGCACTTTTTTGATTAAGGATGGATTGACATACATGCAGTTACTTTCCAGTAGCATGATATTTTTGGGGTTCAAAAATTCCGTTATCATTTCTGTTCTTTCAGAGGCCTTTTCAACTGCAAGCAAATTACATCTCTCTCTCTTAGTGGTGAAATAAATATGATTTAATTCACATATGCCTGAGCTTTGTAGGGTATTGAAAGATACTGTGAGCCCCCAAATATTATGGATTAGCACTTTTGAAACCTACAAAGGGTCAGAACATAAAAAAATCTACAAAGATTACTAAATTCTTTGCCAACTTTGATTTCTCCTGCCTGCATCAATTAATCCTGGGGACAGGCAGAGTCTTGGCCTTTTACAGACCTGAAGTGGCTGGTCAAGAATAATAAAGGTTAGAAATTAAGAGATAGTAAACTTCATGAGCGCTGTGCTGAGTTGTGCAGATCTCTTACATTGACATCCAGGACTGCTTTTCTACTCAGGTCTATCTGGTGGGCCAACTCCACCCTTTCTTCCACAGCCAACCTGACATTAAAGCTTAAAAGGAAATCTATTATAGAGAAAGGCTGAATAAATACCCACTTTGCATTCTGTGGATCTCAGTTTATGTCCAAGTGGAAGGAGAATAAGTTTAGCCATCTCTAGTATATTACATGTTGTTTTTAAGCGCCTTTGTGATTACTCACGTTGCAAATAAAACCTAGGCATTATTCCAGGCTGCTATAAATCCTGAAGTGTGTCCTGTTTAGCTAAGGCTTCTGTCCCCAGATTTGTCTCTGCCCGATCTCTTCAGAGAGGAAACTCTTCTGATAATCCTTCTGCAGTTCTGGTGGGAGCAGGGCTGGGACAGGTCCCTCCAGGGAAGGGGATCGTGCAGCACTGCAGTAGCCACCAGTCTGAGTGTCCTTTCTGCACAGAAGGAAGCAGCATCTAATAAGAACATAAGGGAACCTCAACTTTCCACCTGAGATGTGTTGTATCACTAGACAGCTGGACAGTGGTCCCAGAGCACTGGGCAACAGCGGTGGCCAAGTGTTTTCTGTGCCTAAGCCCAGAAGGGCTCAACAGGCTGATCCTGCTGGGGACTGGGTGAAGCAGAGCGGGCATACAGACAGACATAAAAAAATCCCACCACAGCTTCAGACACTGTCTTGACAGGAAATTAAAAAAGCCTGGGGCTATGTTTTCCCCCTCATGTTAAAATTCTCTGCGTCCTTTCACACAGCAGCATTTTCTCCACTTGGCTGCATTGCTTCTCTTCTGCTTGGGTGTTGGTGTATTTAAAAGTTAATGGTATGTTGGGTTGGAAAGATAGGAGAGGGAAGAAGAAGGGAAATAGAGAAAAAAAATCCAGGAACAGATTTTGAAATCCAAATCCTATTCTCAGACTGATTTTTCTCTTTATTTGCTCAGCTGCTTTTCACAGCCGCCTTACTGGCACAGACAAATCTGAACAGCTTGCAGAACAAAATGACAGGAAGATGGAAGGATAATGTGTGTTTAAATATCATTGACCAGTCTCTTTCTTGGCACTCTCAGCATGGGGAAAGCTTGTTATATACTGCCTCCTTTAATCATTTGAGACAGGGCTTTTCCTCCTGCCTATCTATCAAGAGGAGAGAGGATCTTCCTCCAATTGTGAGCTGCAGTGACGGACAGGTGAATTATTAATATTGTTTGCCACTGACTTTCCTTGTTATTCTTATTTGTTAAGTTCCCAGATGATGTGACCCATGATTTCTTCAGTCTGCTGAAAGCCTGACCCACTCAATCACATGCAAACTGCATGTGATCACTGAATGGATTTGAATTTGAGAGGTTTTTAAAAAGCACAGTGAAAGGGAACAATTTTGGTACCTGGAGCCCAGTGAAACAGAGCAGAGAGGAGCTGGTGGAAGGCTGATAATACACAGCCTCCAGTTAATGAACTTGCTGCCAAGAAATTCATCATCTACTCTCTCTCTGGGACAGTGATGTGTGTCAAAACAAAAATCACACACCTTTGGTGAAAGCAGACCTTTGTTACAGCTAGCATCTGAAATGATTAAAATTTAAGCAGATCAAGGATGGAGATAAAGAGAAAAATGGCTCTTCCCTTAATTGGACAATGTGTTTTTTCTTGGTTCCTGATGAAGGAGGTTGTTTATTTCCTCAGGCAGATTTTGCTTTGTGTGTTCCTCGTGTGTGTGTAAACCCTGTATGAAAAGTTGGAGGGCCTGGCTGTAAATCAGGAACCACTGGTTGAAGGTTGGACAAAGATGTATCATTTCTCTCCTTTCAGACCAACCTGAAGGTAGGGGTTTTCTTCTTATTTAGTATTGGAGCCAGTTAAAATTATAAAGTGCTTCTTTCCGTGTCACCTTTCTGGAGTAAGACACATTGTAACCTCGAGTTTATCAAAAAGAAATTGAAGCATGTGGAAATTGTTCACAATTTCATTTTTAAAATAAGTGAGACTACCGATTTTGAGTGCTCATGTATTCAGAGCTGGATGCAACCTGCCTACCTGGAATTTGCATCTGAGGCCCTGGGCTGAGGTCTGAGGCTTCCTATTCATCAGGAAAGCATTCCAAGAGAATGACTGGCTCAGCCATAAAAATAAAAAAAATCATCCTCCATCTACGCCAAGGCAATCCCCAGATCCTCTGGGCAGGAGGTAATCCTCTGGGTAAATGTGCAAAAATCCAAGTGGCTGTTCCAGAAATCAGGGTCACCACAATTTCCTACTTAAATGATTGCCAGAATTACTGTATTTTATTTTTTAAATTGAAAGAGCAAGCAATTTTGTGTACGTGCATGTGTCTGTGAAGGGGGAGGCATTCTTTCATAATATCTTTTTCATCAAATGCTCCCTCAAAAAATCTGTTCGAGGTAGATTCCCAGCCTCAAATTTCAACCTAAAACATTAAAGCAGCTGAACAGAGAAGGTCTTACCCCTGTCTACACTAAAGCAAACATTTTAGGTAAAAGTATCAGCCTGCTTTAACAGCTATCTCTACTTAGAAGAAGCACTTAGGAAGCCTAGAGTTAAGCATATGCTTATGTAACTTGCTGAATGGGGGACCATATGCTGTAAAAGGCATGTGGTACAGGGATGTAAAGTGGGTAATAACAATAATGAACATTTACATAGCCTTCTGCACTCTCGAAGGGATGTAGGAGCTGTAAGTATAGAGCGTCACTGACAGCAGGAGATATGAAAATGCAAGGTAGGTTTGTCTGGTTAAATCCTATCTTCAGTTACAACCTCGGTAAATGCAATCAAGCTGGATTTACTAACTAGGCAGGAAGAATAATTCAGCCAAGGCTCTTTTATGTAGGCAAAGGGCTGTTTCAAAAATAAAAACCTCCTCTCTCTTATTATTAGTGATTTCCATTTTCCTATTAACTTACTGCAGAAAATATTGCTTTACCGTGATGGTGTTCTGAGCTCTAAAATAGATCGATCAAATCAAGCCAGCCAAAGATGGTATTCCTGGCCCTGGAGACTAATATACACAAATCCGCAGAGGAACAAATCTGGAAGTAAAGGAGGGGGAATAACAAACAACAGAGATTTTTGAGGATATAGATACATAAATTTCCTTCCTTCTGGACAAGTGACTGACTGTATGCACCTCACCTTAGAATCAGCCTGTAATTAACCTCTTTAAAAAAACAAACGAAACCAAACAAAGCCAACATTAATCCCACTGATGTGTGACAAACAGGCAAAGGAATGAGTGTTTGGCAGGATGCCAGGCAGCATCAGAGAAGCTTTAGGAAAATGAGATTGAAATTGAAGGGAGAAGTTTGCATTAGAAAAGTACCTCATTCACAGGTCCTATTTAATGAGCATCCTAAAGAGGAGCCTGGGAGTGGTTTCACAGAGCCAAGCCCTGGGAGACTCATAAACAGCTTGTCAATCTAGCTGGATGCTGTGACTGACTTCCCTCATGGAAATTAAATGAGACAGCTCACAACAGCTGCTCTTGGCCATGGCTGCAGGTAGGATACTGCTTGGGCCGACCACTCAAGTTTTGTGAAAACAAGAACTTGTGAAAGCCTGAAACAGAGGGACCAATCCATATGGCTCCTGTTTGGAGGAGAGGCTTCTGCTTGAGCCAATATCAAACTTGCTGCAGTCCCTGACGGTTAAATATTTAAAGTTTAAATTCCTTGTATGACTTTCTGGAGCAGTTTCAGCCCCTCTCTCCCCTTTCACTTGAATCTCATTTCCTAACCCACCTTAGAAAATATATGCTTGAAGTTCAGCAATACCAAAATGGGATAATATTTGAATTTGAGGCATTAAAGTCTCAGTTTCACAGTGTAGAAAAAAAGAGTGAAAATATTGCTGGCAGCCCTTCTGTCTGCCCAGCATCCTTAAGGGCGATGAGGCTTTGGGAAGTGTTCCCCCGTTCCTGGTTGAAGGACACTACAGAAGACAAAGGACTGCACAGCTCCATGCTGTGCTGGGAAAATTGATGAAAATTATGTACACTGATTGTTATTAAACACACAGAGACTGTGTCTGGCTCAAAAAGTCTCCAGCCTTCCAACTGTTTGCAGACTGGAGATTATTTTGGGAAAGCACTCTGTATACTTGCTCTTTTGCTCTTCTCCAGGTTTCTGGCCAGGGTCAGAGTCTGGAGAGCAGTCTGCATGGATCCTTTCTTCCTCCTTCTAGCCTTAGGGTCTTTCCCAAAATACTGCACTGAATTTATCAGACAAAATCTGTTTTGTTTTGTAAATAATAGGCTGTATCTGTTCTGAACATTAGCATGAGGAAATGTTCCCCTCAAAAGTAAAAGGTCTTTTAGTAGAGACATCAGGTTCAACAAAAGCATGAGCTAAACCTACCCATCTGGACACGCCCTGGGAAAGAGAGAGGGTGAATGAAGAGAGGAAAAATCAGCTGCTGCAGACCTTTAGCTGCCCAGCTTTGCTGTCAGTGAAGCTGTGAAATTCACAGCAGCTCAGCAATGCCAGGGAGCCAGTATCCCCAGAACAGGCCACTGATCCGGCCACTGCTGTGGCTTAGATGGAGCCACCACCAGCTGCATTTGACGCAGCGACAGCAGACTTGTGCCTGGCGAGCAGAGAACCTTTCTGCTGTGATTTGATCTTTTGTCAGCATGGAGGGAAATTTTCCAAAGGAGATAAATTAATTAATCAAGTTAACCCTGAGACGTCTAATAACAAGCATTATAGTATTTAGCCACCAGTGAATCTGGCAAATATGAAATAGCACTTGAGTTCTGTTTCTTTAATGACTATTTTAAAAAAAGAAAACAAAAAACCAAAATTAAGGGGAGTTAATTATGTCAGGTTAACAACACTTAATTAAAATGGAGGGAAGGGGTAGCTGTAATTTGCAACCACAGAGAGGAACCAGATAGGAGACTACTGTGCAAACCTGTGACAGGCTGCAACTTTTAATTAAAATTGCAGCTCTTTAAGATAGCCCTGTGTCAGATGGATTCTGATGAATTGCTGTCACTCCTGCAATATGCCAGCAGGATTCTTCAGTGGATTCATGTCTTTAATAGAAATCTGTGTGTCAAGGGACATCTTCATGTCAGGTTACACGCTGGACCTGTCACGTGAAGTCCCCACCCCTCTCTGAGGGTGATACTGCACATGAATAGTGGTACTGTAGCTGTCTGTCTCTTGGGAATGTACAAGCTCTAGATGGGATGAAAGAGATACTGCTAGACAAGCAAGTTCTATGTCCTTTCATTTAAGGACTGATATTGCAGTTATGAAGGCAAAAGACAGTTTGCACTTTGTCGTGATACTGATGCTCATAGATCTGTTGGAAAGACTTTAGCAGTGACGGGTTGACCCATTGATTCATTGTCAATTCTTGGTCATTCCTCTTAACTTATCCACATCCCTGTATTATCTGCTGGGAAATAACTATCCATACAGCCTTATAACAGTGTTTGAGATCTGCACATAAAACCATCATATTGGTAAAAGCAGCACAACTGCAATGTCCTACTGGCATATATGCACACAAAATGTGAGGGAATCAGGTAAATTCACTGCAGAAAAAAATAATTCATGAAGAACTTACAGTATCTGGAAAAGTCAGAGATGTCCAAGGTAGTGTTCCGAAATACATTCACAAAGCAGTAATAAAGCACAACAAGGCAAGAAAGAGATGGCATCTGCTCAGTGCTGAGATGACACTTGTTAAACTCATTACCTGCACATATGCATGTACCTACTTGGACTGATACATTGCTTTTGTTTCCTAAACTACAAACACACACAAGCACACACAAGCATATTTGGAAAAAGTTAATTTGGGGTTCAGAAAATGCATACTCGATTTGTTAGTATGATTGTGCTAATTCAAAACGCACCAGGAAAAATCTGAATTTTGGCTCGTGGTATCTTCCATTAGAAGTGGCAGCAGTCTATGTTGAGTTGTCACTAGTAGTTTGGTTGTTTTTGACATAAATATCCTAAGAGTTTTAATTTCAATGGCCCTAAAACCAAGTTCTCTGTCTCCTGTCTCTGTGTTCTCACGCTTTTACCTCCTTGGTTTCCTGTTATCCACAAAGAAAAGAAGGTGGGATTTTGCAGTTTCATACTCTCCAAAGTGTGATGGAACAAAGGAATTTTCTTGTTGGCAGAGGATGTATGAGAAGTATATTCAGTCGTTGCTCCACCAGACCTACTTAATTATTTTATTTCTCTGTGAATCAGACCACATCTGCGAAATTCTGCTATTAGAGTTACCCCCATGTTTTGTCTTCTCTCATTCTAGGTAATAGAGTCGTCTTATGTTCCAGAACGACACTTACCTATTGTGGTGTTTATCTCAGTTCGATGCTGCAAAGAAAAAGAGTGTTTTCTACTGGCTAACTAACACTTTTTGTGTAACAAACACCTAAACAACAACAGCAAGTCTAATGAATATTATCTGTCAATTAAATTTTGAGAGCATAAAGTGTGAAGAACCCTTCAGCTGCAGAAAATTATTTTCAGGTGTATTGTTTCACACGTTTTAAAAGCTTTTTTTGTTTAGTTTTTTGAGAGCAAATTTCTTTGAGGTAAAACTAGGCCTTTGCTGTTTGTCATAAAGCAGCCAAAAAGCAAAAGCACAGCTACATCTATCTAAATTTAATTTGCTTATCCGTTTCTAACCAAAGATTTTATATATATTTATTTAAATAATACATTTTCTAAGGAGCTAGAAATTCACACACTGCTCTGGGATAACTTCATTAGACTCAACTTTGAAATCTCTTGGTCAGATTCTGCTCCCACACACATGGCTGTAAACATGCTGTAAATCCACTGAAGTGCCTCTTCATTTAACTCAATCTCAGAAAGCTGGAACTGGCCACCAGATTATTTATTTATGGATATCACAACCCCATCGTCACTTAAAAGTAGATGTTTGTATTTCATGTTCTTGATTTTCTTGATTTTTAATCATTCATAGGATGTCATCAAATATTGATGTTCCACCTATTAAAAATGCCATAAATAAATAAACTAGGTACACAGGCCTGACCAGAAACAGCATGGTCCAAGATATTCTAGTTCTGTGTGCCAGCAACTGTCTTCTGTTTGATGATGTATTCAGCTGAGCCTGGAAGGTTGTGGGTAGATAGCAGACCTCTACCTTCTTGGCTGCTGTACCATAAACATAAGATGACATTTCCTGTGCTTCTTGGTTAAAATAACCCAGGCAATCTCTGAAAGGGAATGTGAATAACCATACCTGGGTTTCATCTCAAAAACAAAAAATAAAAGGTACTAATGACCTTTTCTTATTGCCTTGGTTTTAAATGCTGCATTTTGACCCACATCTTTGGGAAAAAGGAAATCCAAGAGCCACTAGGTCACTGAGGCTGCTTGGATGTCCAATTCTGATCTGTTATTACTATTTGAAATTACAAACAGAAAGAAAATAAACTTAGTTAAAAGCAACCTTTTTGCATACAGACTTTTCCATTAAATGATCCTCTTTTAAGAAGAAAGTTTATTTCAATTTTCAGTTAAGAAGTCACCTTTTTAAAATAGCAAGGACTAATTATGCACTCAGCGCAAACATTTAGGCTAATAAGTGCTTTATTCCTTGAAGGGGTGGTAAGAAAATGGATCCACTCATAGTCCTGGTGTTTTATTGTTTAATTGAGTTTTTACCTCCTGCAAGCTGCCACAATCCAAAGGACCTGCCAACCTCTACATGAGCTTCTGCCTAAAACATGTTTTAGGCAGAGTTGGTTTCACACTTGTTAAAGAGCTACAGGATAAGGGAGATGCTGTTGTGTCAAGCATGTAGTCCTGGGCCAGGAAACCTCTGCCACCGCAGAGAAGGTCTGGTATGGAATGCAATTGTCACCTAAGTGACTGTGAGACAGCTCTCACCGTGCCTGCATCCATGAGAGAGGGGTTTGAGGTGAGACCCTCTGGGTTCCCAGTTAACTCAGACATGGAGCCTGTCACACCCCACCATTGAGATCATCTGGGAGCCTCAACTGTTGGCTCTTCTGCTGCTTTGGTTTAGGTAAAGCACAGGCTGCTGGGGGAAACTTTGTGACTGCTGGCTCTCATTTGACCAAAAAAGGTCAAGGGAGTCTCTGCTACTGCGGTGATTCATTTGACTTTCAGGGTTTTGTTCATGAAGTAGAGCTGTCTGCCTTCAGTGATGTGCCCAGGCTGATTCTGACAGTGCCTGTGGGAGGAAGGCACATGGGGACAGGCGATGGGCACAGCTGAAGAGAGAGCAGGCTGGGAGCCCCATTTCCTAAAGGAGGATCAGGCAGTCACTCAGTGCTTGTGGCTATGATTGTTTTGATATCTCTCTTGACTCTTCTTCCCTCCTGCCCTTCCTTTTTTATTAATTGAGCTGCTGGGCAGTGCCAAACATGCTTGACAAGTCTCAAAGAATCAATTTCTTATAAGCTTAATGCAAATAGGCAGCTGGTCAAAGCAAGGAGCCCACAATGTGTCTTTCCATCCCTGTCCCCAAGGTGATCACAAACTGGGTCACCCCTGGAAGGGCACATCTGCTAACACACAGACACAGGGAAGAGCAGTGCCACAGGCTTTGAGGTGCCCTCAGTTTCCCTCTCCATGGGCTGGCTTTACTCAAACTGTGGTGAGAGACTCTGGACACTGGGATTTTCTCTTTGGCAAGTTCTCTGCCTTCATGAGATAACAAGTTAATAAACCCATGAAAATCCAGGCAGCTGGCTATGTGGACCCTCTTTGTGCCCTTTGATCTATGCACCCATGGCTCTGTGGTGATGCTTACAGCTGCTGACAGGCGATTTGCTGGGGTCTCTGTTCTTTGTTGTGCTTGGTCTTGGCATGAAAATTTCACAGCAGTTAATGAGATCCATTGGCCACAGCAATCCATCCCCTGTGCATTGAGTGCTAATTAGTGTCAGGCTGTCACAATAGCAAGATGAGTTGCAAAATAAAACCATCAAGTGCACTCTGGTTCTGATTTATTACTTATTTTTCTGTCAGTGTGACTGAACAATAATAAAAAAAAAGTCAGTCTGGCCTCTTATTTGGCTTCGTGTGCGGTCGTGATGATTTCCCTGTAATTAATGAGGTGCATTATCTAACTCCCTCACCTTGCAGTAGGAAGAAAAGTCCCTTTTTCACTCTTTCGTTGTTTTCAAAGAGAAAGTCTCTGAAAGCCTTGGGAACACACAATCATTCAGAGTGAATGGCCTAAAAGGCAGGCTCCATTCATGGTTCTGCGAGCCCCAGAGTCCTTTTGTTCCTCAATTTAGTTAGATTTACTGTGTGCTGCCTACCCACACCAGTAAACACTGCATCGATGTTTCAGGTCGATGCAGAGCAGGTTGTTAGAGAGGTTCTTGGGACCTGATCCTTTTCCACCTGAGCCCCTTTCCACAGCTCTGTCCTTACAGCATTGAATTAACTGCTGCAGTTTTCTGAGGTGGCACAAATTTTGCCATACTAAAGCTAACTTCTAAATAAACTATGCAGCAGAAAAATCCTAGAGAATGGGTATTTATCACAGTTCTACCTAGAAAAAGCTTGGTGACAGCAGTCTTGACCTCTCAGATGTGAGATGCTAAGGCTGGGATCAGTCTGACGTGGTCTATGCATTACAGTGCCAGACAGTTTTTCTCCCGGAATACTCATCCTTCTCCAGCAGTAAATTTTTGCAAATGGCTTGATTCATATTTATTGTATTTTGTAGACTCTGTCTAGTGAGTAGCAATTGTGATTAGAGTAAGTATCCTACTATTAATAATGAAGCTGCAAAATGAGAGTTGGTATAAAACTCATGTATGTCCATTTGTCTGAGTGTGACTTGAATTATCCAGTAGCTGTGGGAGAAACACTTTCCTTAGTGCCGTCTCTTTCTTTTTTCTTTTTTTTTTTCTCTTTTTTTAGCCATATTTATGAGGTGATAAAGTTTTTACGAATGTTTGTAGGAGGGAAAATAGGAATGATCTAGGTCAGGAGAAAATGGTGAATTACCTTGTAATATCACTCTCTAGTCTCTCAGATTCTTTCCAGTGGTTTTATGCTTAGCACCACTGAATAATCCACGTCGTGGCTGAAAATTATTCTTGCAATTAAAGACTGATTCTTATACAGGTGTGTCCATTTCACACCACTAGCTTTTGTACTCAACTCAGTAGGACAAGACACCAGGGTACTTTCTCACACAACAGCTTAAAATGATCCTGAGTAACTGTTTCAGCTCTAATACACTTAAAATAAAGTAATAATAAGTATTATATAGGATACCCTATTTCAAAGCAGACCTATTAGCCTATTTAGACCTATTTCAAAAGGAAGCTTTTGACTTCCCTGTGGCATTCCAAAATCAAAACTAATGCTACCATTTTTGTTTTTCACTTGTAATGATTTAATTTGGTGTAATTAATTATCAGACATTTTGTTTGAGACTTTGCTCTTTTCTGTTATCTGCATTGGGTCATTGGCTGTGGTTTAGACCAGTAACAGAGAGACTATGACAGCTTCTCCAACTGTTGCTTTTTTGCAGTTTACTGGTCTCTTCTTGCTTTGCAAATAGGTCGGTTCTCAGTCATGCACCAGCAGGCTGTCAGCAGTAGCAAAGGGCTCTGTTGAGCTCCTCAACTATGGAGACAGCTGAGAAAACCTCTCTGAAACGAATGAGAACAGCAGAGCGGAAGACCCTCAAACTCATCAAACTGTTCCCACTTTGCTCCCACTCCCCACTTTGGTCCCTTCCAGCTCCTTTGTGGTTGCTTTGTGGGTTGTTTTTTTCTCTTCAGATCGGATCAAGCATTGGGTTTTTAATTACTGATTTTTTGGGGGTGCCATTTGCTTTTTTGTTTGCTATTTATTTTTTCCCCACAGAGGGCAGATTTTGTCCCTCTTATGTAACAAGTCCATGACTGGAAGTGCCAGTGTGTCCACAGGCTTTTCTTTAATATGTTCTTTTTCTTCTGCTTGCTGCTACGGTAGCAACTAAAGCAGAGAAAGGTTTGGGAACCTGGAAGCTCTGTTGCTCACCGTTTTCTGTCTCTGCTTTAAGAGAGAGTTTTATTTATTTAAGGACCTAAATGCCTTGTCCTGTTCCATGACGTTCCTTGGTGTAGACAAAGTTCTTCAGGAAAGTTTCCTGAAACTTCTTGTCACCAGCAGGAATTGGCTTGTGATGTGATGTCTTTTGTTTTCTTTTATTGACCGTTTTGTACATAAATAAATGGGAGAAATGAGTATAAAGTTGGACAGTGAAGTAGTAGAGTAATTGGAGTAATTGGAGTAGTTGTAGAAGAGGCAGATTGGAAGTGGAACATAATCAGTGAGCTCAGACAGTTTTTATATAACCTGATGTAAATAAGGTTTCAATAGGGTTATAGTTTTTAATATTTTTAAAAATATATTTTCTATTAGCCTTGGAGAAATGACACAACCAAGGTCATATAGGATCCTGTAGCATGGTCAGGTAGTGAACTGGGAGCTTTCGGGTCCCTCTCTGCTATTTGATCTACAGATTCATATGCCTTCAACTGTGTTTTGCTATTGTGCAGCCTCTCATGATCCTAATTTTTAAGATCTCACTGGATAGTTAGCTGTTACTTTAGGGTAATTTTGCTCCTTCAAGTGTTCCTCTGAATCACAGAATTGTTTAGCTCGGAAAAGATCCCCAAGATCATCCAACCCAACCATCAACCCAGCAGTGCCAAGTCTACTTACAAACCACGTCCCTAAGTTGCACATCTGCACGACCTCCAAGTACTTCGAGGTGTGGTGACTCAACCCTGTCCCTAAGCAGCCTCTCCCAACACCTGACAACCCTTTTAGTGATGAAATCATGATGAAAAAATGGGAAGTGAATTACTAAAGGCCCATGCCTTTATTCTTGTCTGAATTGAAATATATTTTAAATGAAGGTCTGGTCACCCCGCAGGCTGCAAGTGCTAGTTATTTTGTATAATATTTCATATTCAGAGCTTCAGGGTATACAACAGGTGTAGAATAAGAAATCTTATAGAAGACATCTGTGCAAAAGGATGGCTTTGCTGAAATGGTACTAATTTTTTCCTTAAGTAGGTCATAGGAAAGAGCAATCCAATATGAGAGTCTTTGTTCATTTAAATGTCTAAAAACCAATCTAACTAATTAAAAGATTGAGAGCATACAAGAAAAAATCCCACATGACAGAATAAACAGCATTTGAAAGCAGGCAGTTTGTTTTCCAATATGTGCTTTAATTTTTATCAGTTATAGCCCCCAAAATTCTATCCCTTTGAGTTAATTTAGTTTTTTAAGAACATAACTTGCTTTGTTAATTTGGCATGGACTTAGTCTGTTTACATAAAACACCCTAGCAAAAGAGATTGGCAGAGTTTCCCTTGTAAATACAGAGCTCTTTTCAGTTAATTATATGCAAATCAGCTTTGTTAACAAACACCTAAATAACTCTGCCTTGTCTTCATTAGCCTGGGAGATACAGTACATTTCTCAAGGAACTAGACAAGGCATATTAATCAAAGCAGCTTGTAAGTTTTAATGAGCTTATTAATTGTTGACCTCTGTATTTCTAAGAAGCAGTATTAAAGCTGAAAGATAACTGAGATATTTTTGTGCAGCGATATTATGCAGATATATATGGGAAAAGCATTCACGGCCAAATTTGGGTCATGCAAAATAAAACCTTAATCTAGCTGCTAGCATATTGATAACTCACGTTTTTCTAAAAAAATATATGCCAGCTGATGAGAGTTTAATCGGAGAAAATTCTTCTTGCACTAAAAGAGCATTCAATGTTGTAGAGGAATATGAGAAAATGTGGAATAAAGTTCAGTTTTCTTGTTTCCCAGAGCAGTATTTTTAACTTTCCAAACCAGTAGTGATGAGTTCTGGATTTGCTTCCTAAATGGACCTCCTGAATGTTAGGTGATTCTAGCTCTAGTGAGCTTGAACAATTTCTGAAGGCAAAAATAATGAAAAATGCAAACACAAAATGAACATGGAGGCAAGGCTGGTAAAAGTCTCTGTCTTCCACGGGCAGCTGACCTGGTCACACTCTGCCCATCAGCCCCATTAACGATAATTGGGAGGTGAAACCCAGCCTGAGGAGTCTGGTGGTGAAGTTCATGGATGCCTACCCTGAGGGCAGCCTTCAAGCCTGACCCTCAGCAGTGAACAGCCCTCACTGCCATCCCTGCGAAGCAGAGGAATGTTCTGCTTCACGTGGCTAATCCGAGAAAAGTGATGAAACCTGAAACCCAGCTCTGGCAATAGCCTTTAATGCTGTGTGCAGGAGCAGACTTTGGAGTAATTAATCCTCTAATTAATTTCTAATAGATGTCTAGCCATGTGTCAATAAACAAGGAGGATGCATGACAATAAAAACATCTGTCAGAGTCAGTAACACACAGTGCTGCTTCAGAGAGAGACAGACAAGAAGGGAGGGAAGATGAGTAGAACAAGAAATAAAACAAGGCAAACCATGGACTGGGATTAAGTGGAGTCTAAGCAGGAGAGACAGATTCTGAGTTGCCAGTTGATCTTTCCTAATTTGATTTGGCCATTTCCAGTTCTGAAGGATAAATGAGTTACCAGGGTGGGAGGACGGATAGCTAATGATTGGCTTCTGGTACCTGAGTAATTCTGGTCTCCAGCTCTGACCCTTCCATGGCAACAGCAGATGATGGTGTCTACTTAATTTGTGCCACTGCTGTCCACATGAAGCCATTGTAAATCCTTATAGATTTACACATCCCAGGGACTGTACCTGTGCAGTGAGTGACAAAGCTGGCAAACAAAAGTGCTGGAAACTAGACTGTTCCTCATTTGGTGCAGCAGAAACAAGAATGAAACTTGAGAAAATATTTTATCAGCCTGTAATCTGTACCAGAAATTTTTCACCAAAATTTTTAGCAGGTTGGGAAGAAATTAAGATTATGTAGTTCTCATGACTACTTTTCATTTTTGATGAGAAATATTTTTATGAGTTCTACTAGGCTCATTACAGATGAAAAGAAAAAAAAGCATTGAAAAGAATTTTTTCTGAGATATTTCTAGTTCCTGGAACATTATAGACCCAGGAAAGCTCAAACAGCTCTCTGTCCAGAGATCATTTGATTTAGGGAGAAGAGAGCTGCAACACAGTCCTTATTCTTAATTAGTTTTTGTCTTCTGTGTTCCGGTCTTCTCGTGTTTTAGATACCTCCTTGAATTTTTGAGCCAGATAGTAATAACAGCTGCAACCCATCTGAGTTTCAAATCTGCAAAATGCTTGTGGCAATAATTCTGAGTGACATAAAACAGAGCAGTTTCATGTGGTGGTGGCTGGTTTGGGGGGAGTTTTGTTTTGCTTTGCTTTGTTTTGTTTTTTCCCCTGTGAAAAAACATTCTGCTCTGAACCAGTCACAGACTTTCTGGAAACTTAAAAGGGTAATTCAGTCTCCTCTTTTCCATTTTAAATCTCTTCAATCAGTTCTTTCTTCCTACCATCATTGCTGACATTGATTTATTACAATTAAGGTTCTTGTGTTAAAGTACCATAATTAGCCCCTGTCACTACTAATTCTCATCCCCTTGGATTATATAGATAGAACTAAAATCCATGTGGACTAGTTCAGAGGCATTTGCTCACCTGCAAACTGGAAGAGAAAGAGCTCCATATTCTCTAGTGAGGCATACTTGGGAGCAGGAAAATGTTTCAACGCCTGTCTCACTGAATCTATGGATCTGTGTGTTTCGAATGGGTTCATGTACTTTCTTTTTGATGTTATTTTCTACAAATCTTCCTTTGACCTTCTTTAAAGGATGGAAATTAACCAGAAAACAGCTCTTTCCATGAGGCCCCAAAAGGGTCTAATATAGATCCATTACTCAGAAGTGGCAGTAAGTTTCCAAAAATGTGCTTTCAAATTGAGTTGTTAAACATGCTGTTATCCTTGGAAGATTATGAATAATGCAAGTTACCTTGGGTAGTTGTTTGCTGCTCTAGGAATGGTCAGCTTGACCATTCTTCATTTCACTCCAGATCTTCAGAGGGGCTGTGAGATACTCATCACATGCCAGATTTCTCCTGGTGACAATTCCCTGCTTCCCCTCCTTGCATTAGTGAATTGCAGTTTGATGCACCCATGGAGCTGCCTTAAGTCTCCTGAGAAAGGTGGGTCCTGCTCACTCATGGATTTTGCTGGAGCAGTGTTGGTAAAAACCACAGCAGACAAATCCAAAGAATGCAAGTGATTATGGTGTGCATAAGGAACACACAAAATTTGATGGAAAAAGATAATAGGGATATGTCTGCATGTCTGCTTTTATTACTTGTCTGGGATATTCTTAGAGCTCAATGTCCTGGCTCCACTAGTTTGTCTTTGTCTTCTTTTTGCTTACAAAAGCCAAGAAATAATGCCTAGAATGACATATTCACATAAAGAGGCTGGGGCTCAATGCCTTGCCTGGTGTGAAAGTCCACAGTGTTTGAGACGAGACATTTTCACAGCAGATATGAATACAGTGCCTCACCTGCTCTGTAAGAAAAAGCCATTAAAAGGCAGCATGGGAAAATATGTGCCTCAAACTCCTCATACTCATACACACACAGAATTTATTGTAAATCTGAAGTAAATTGTTGTCAAGCTTGGTAAACATGGAATTCAGCACTGTTACATCTGAGTCTTGCATAAAATGCTTGCAAAAGGCCCTGGTAGCCTTCAGGGAGATGGCTGTGTACATTATAAATGGTTAATGCTTCATAGGATAGAAACTCAGTGAAGCAGGAAAGTCCTTGTTCAATTACTTTTTTGTAGGTTTTTTGTTTGGGATTCTTTTTTGCCTTTTTTTTTCTCTTTCTCTCTGCCTGTGAGGCTCTGGATGCCCACTCTTGCTGGGGACTACGGAAACGGGAGTTTGCTGAACCAGAACCTGTTTCAGACCTTAAACATTTATGTTCAGTGCTGCCAGGATTTGGGATGTCTTTTACTTTAGCTGAGCAGGTGGGACGAGTCTTGCACCTTAAGATCTTTTTCCAGACCAGTGGCTCTACTTAAGGAGATAAGAAGCCCTGTAATATTGATCAGGTTAAGAAGGCGGAAAATAACCTTTCACCTCTATCTGATTAGCTTTCTGTATCAAAATATGAACATGAAAATAAGAGCATTAAACTCTGAGCCTTTCCCTCCACGCTCAGGAAAGCTTATATACACTAAAGAACATTCTGTATCACAGAAAGCAGCTGTGTTTGAGGCCTGGGATTAAACATCATTTGGGAATATTTGAATCCAGGACAGATATTTTTTGCTTCTCTCAGCGTATAGAGATCTGATTTTCTGATTCAGCTGAGGAGAAAGACTTCAATTTTTCTCTAAACACAGTAATGTTTAAAGAAAAATAGTAGAGAAAGCCTCTCTGATTTGCATGTTTCAGTGTAGTTTTTCAAGGTATGAGATTAGCTGAAATTAATTGAAAAATTTAGTCAGGCAAGAGACATCTAAGTGCCTATACTGCTCATATGCCAGCTTCATACTGAAGCCTCCAGTCTTTTATTAAAGTGGATAAATTCAAAATATACGTATTACACATATAGAAAAAATATCTCACATTTTAAATTGAGAAGCTGTCCATCCTAGTTAGTCAAGGGGAATAGGGTGCTCTGGGCCCTGATTTAACTGGAGTCCTTTAGGTGTGAGAGCAGTTCAGTGCTTGGCAGGGAAAAGCATGGCATATCCTTAGCCAAGTGGGGAAGAAAGAAGGGATTGAGATTTCTTCTATGCAAGGACACATGGGTTTAAAAGGTATTAGAATAGCCACAGGCGGGAAACCAGGAGACCTTCTTCTATTGGGAAAGATGGAAATCAGCTCCCTGGGAGGGCTGGAAATCACCATCATTACAAATATTAAAGAACTTCTTGTGTTGGTAATTACAAAAGATGCATTACAGAGAGTTGATTCTTGCTTCCTGAGGAAGCAAGTTGGTTGGGTGAGGTAATAATCCTGCAGTCTCTTTTGACTCTATTTTCTATATTTTTCAAAATTGTGTTACAGAAAATGACTAATTTTCTGACAGCTAAATGTGAGTCCACATGCGCAGGCAAACAGACATGAAGAGTGTGATCACAGTGCCTGCAGTGATAATTTTTAGAAGTTAAGAATGGAAGAAAAAGTAAAGTGTCCTTCAAGATAATGATCAAATTAGCCTGTCTCATCCAAAAAAGCAGCTTAGTGTCCTGCACTGACAAACTGCTGATGGGAGGAAGTATTAATAAAGGAACAGGACCCCGGGGCTATTCAAAGGAACTAAAAAGCTTTGGACACTCCTACTTTCACTCTGTCTGTATTGAAAATGAACACAGTGAAGGAAACGGTGAAAAAAAGAGTGCAATGAAGGAAAGGGTAGAAAAAACTTTATCTGTCACATCTGTGTAGAGTTCTTTCTGAGTGAATGCCCAGAGCTGCAATTGTTGCTGGTCTCTGGGGCTGGGGTGGTGTATGAGAGGACGTAGCACATCCGTGCGCTCCTGGTCTCCTCCTTAGTTTTACTCCACCAAACCTGGTGTAGCTGTGAAGCCACCCATCTCATCACCCCCATCTCATCACCCCCATCCCACCACTCCCATCACATCATCCCCATCTCATCACCCCCATCACATCACCCTCACTGCATCACCCCCATCACATTGCCCCCATCACGTCACCTCCATCTCATCACCCCCATCACTTCACCCCCATCTCATCACCCACCCACAGCATCAGCCACCCCTCTCATCGCCTGCCCG